>CM054161.1:29002223-29039723 GCA_028751875.1 Rapana venosa | reverse complement strand
GTTGAAGAGCTGTGAAAACCGAATGCTACGCTACATGACAAAGATCAAATGGGAAGACAGGATCACGAATGAAGAACTATGGAGAATGTGCAAAGTTGATGATCTGAAGTCTGTAGCTAGTACCAATAGACTGCGCTGGGTTGGGCACGTTCAAAAGAAAGCAGACCACCACATCATAAAAAGAGCAATGAACTTCGTAGTGGATGGAAAGAGACCAAAGGGAAGACCTAGCAAGAACTGGGCTGCCTGTATTGCAGATGATCTTAGAGAAAGGGGCATAAATAAGGAGGAAGCTCAAAACAGAGAGAGATGGAGAAGGCTCATCAATGTCAAACCTCCCCTGGGAGAAACATGACAAGAAAGGAAGAAGAAGAAAAAGAAGAAGAAGAAGAAGAAGAAGAAGAAGAGCGTGTGACATGACCAAACCACTTCAGTTTTCCTTGTCTGACGAGTGTGTGTTTTCATGATATGTTTACAGAAGAAGACGCAAGTCAGATCATCACAACCATTGAGGATCCCTCGACACGAACAGGTAAGTGTGTTGATTGAGAACTTGTGTACCTGTGTGTATGTATGCGTGTGTGTGCGTGTGTGTGTGTGCGTGTGCGCGCGCGCGAGTGTGTGTGTATGTGTGTATGTGTAAGATCAATGCATTTTTGTTGGTATTGTTTCATTTGCAGTTTCTTTAATAGATATGTACTCCTTTGTTTTCAAACTGGTTGCCAAACAATTAAAATTCTCTCTCTCTCTCTCTCTCTCTCTCTCTCTCTCTCTCTCTCTCTCTCTCTCTCTCTCTCTCTCTCTCGCTCTCTCTCTCTGTGCACGCAGGTCACGTGTGTGTCTGTGCGCATGTGTGCGTGCATGCGTGGTGTGTGGGGTGGGTGGGTGTGCGGTGCGGTGCGGTGCGTGGTGTGTGTGTGTTTCTTCTTCTTTTTCCTTCTTTTCCTTCTTCTTTTTCCTTCTTCTTCTTTCTTCTTCTTTTTCTTCTTTTTCTTCTGTCTTCTGTCTTTTCTTGTCTGTTTCTGTCTTCTATCTGTCTTTATTTTCTTTCTTTTAAAGTAGTTTAACTGTAGAGGTGTGTGTATTTCATGACATGTTCCAGGAGAAGACACGAGTCAGATTGCCCCAACCACTGCTGTAACCAGAACACCAATAGGTAGGTCTGGGCTGATTTGAATTGTCTGTCTGTCTGTCTGTCTCTTTGTCTGTCTGTCTGTCTGTCTGTCTGTTTGTCTGTCTCTTTGTCTGTCTGTCTGTCTCTTTGTCTGTCTGTCTGTCTGTCTGTCTCTCTGTCTGTCTGTCTGTCTCTCTGTCTGTCTGTCTGTCTCTTTTTCTGTCTGTCTGTCTGTCTGTCTCTCTGTCTGTCTCTTTGTCTCTCTCTTTTTCTGTCTGTCTGTCTGTCTCTCTGTCTGTCTCTTGTCTCTCTGTCTCTTTTTCTGTCTGTCTGTCTGTCTCTCTGTCGTCTGTCTGTCTGTCTGTCTGTCTCTCTCTCTCTCTCTCTCTCTCTCTCTCTCTCTCTCTCTCTCTCTCTCTCTTCTCTCTCTCTCTCTCTCTGGTGCTGTGTGTGTTTGTGTGAGTGTGTGTGTCCTTATTTTCCCCAAATAGTGCTAGCTCTAAGTGTATGTGTGTGTGTTTTTATTTATTTATTATTTATTTATTTATTCTTTTATATCGAGGATAATGGAATAAGCACTCATGTGTTTTTTTAACATCCATTCCCCGTGTGTATGCAGTTTTGTAAATTTTGTCATCCGTTTCCACCGGCACACAATGACCCTACTCTTCCGAAAAGCGGAACAGGGTTTAACGTGTGCGCAAGATGTTCTGCATGCGTTCGAACACGGGGCCTCGGTTTATAGTCTCATCCGAAGGATGTGTGTGTGTGTGTGTGTGTGTGTGTGTGTGTGTGTGTTGTGTGTGTGTGTGTGTGTGTGTGTGTGTTGTTGTTGTTGTTGTTGTTGTTTCGATTTAAGTCTGTCACTCCAGTGATATTAGACAGATGTGGGTGTGTGTGTGTGTGTTGATGTGTGTGTGGTGTGTGTGTGATATTTTACAGATACGCCCAGTCAAACAACCACTGCCCACTCGACTCCAATAGTAATTTGTGATTTGAATTTACCCCCCCCACCCACTATTCTCTCTCTCATATTTATTTATTTTTCTTGATATTTAAATATTGATTCTTATTCGAGGATAATAGAATAAGCAATCATGTGCTTTTAAAAAAACAAAAACCACTCAGTCCCCGTGTCTATGCAGCTGTGTAAATTTGTCATCCGTTTCCCATCGGCACGCAATGGCCTACTTTTCCGAAAAGCGGAACGGGTTTTAATGTGTGCGCAAGATGTGTGTGTGTGTGTGTGTGTGTGTGTGTGTGTGTGTGTTTGTGTGTTTCATCATCATCATTAACCATTATACCCAGTGGTGTGTAGGGCAGCAACAAAGCGCTTCCACTCCTGCCTATCCTGGGCCAACCTAGTCACTGATCCCCAAGAGTGCTGCATGGCCTTCATCTCACTTTCTACAGTCCTCCTCCACGTTTACTTTTGGTCTTCCTTTCTTTCTCATTCCTTCTGGGGTCCAATGCAATGCTGTTTTTGTGATTGACTGTGGGTCTCTTCGGAGGATGTGCCCAATCCACTTCAACCGTCGTCTGGTGATGATGGTTCCCATGTCTTCTTGCTGTGAGTGTGCTTACTGTACCAAAATAGTATTAACTGTAAATGTGTGTGTGTGTGTTTCATGATATGTTACAGGAGAAGATGCAAGTCAAATAACCACAACCACTGCCAACACCACCACGACACCAATAGGTAAGTCTGAGCTGATTTGAATTCTGTCTCTTCCTCCCCCCACCCCCTCTCTCTCTCTGTTGTTGTTGTTGTTGTTTGTTTTTATCTGTTTCCCCCCCTTTTTTCTTCTTTTTGTTGGTTTTTTTTTTTCTTGTTCTTTTTTTTGTTTGTTTGTTTTGGTTGGGGTTATTTGGGGTGGGAGGTGGGGGGTGTTTTTAGGGTTTCTTTTATTTGTTTGTTTTTTGTTGTTTTTTGGGTGTGTTTTTTATAAAAAGGGTTATTTCCCTTTGTTTCTACTGTGTGAGAGTATAAGTATTGGGTTATTATTAAGATGTATTATCCCTACGGGCGGGGACTGGAGGTAAAAAAGCACACGAGTGCTTATTCATGATCCTCGAAATAAAAGAACTTGTCATTGTCATTGTCATTGTCTCTCAAAGAAAGCCAGCATTTTTCCGATGCCATGGGCACGGATGACCCAACTCTCTCCTGCATAGCTTACTGCCAGCAATTTGGAGAGGGATGGTGCAGTGCAGTGCAGTGCAGTGCTAGAGTCAACTTTTTGCGTGAGATACAATCATTGCCTCAACATTCTGTGCAAGGCTCGGATGATTCGAGTCCTTGATGATTTAAAAGAAGAAAAAAAATCTCAAGTCATTCGGGATTTGAACCCATGACTTCTTTTTTCCGTGTTTTGTTTGTTTTTGTTTGTTGTTTTGGTTCTTTTATTTCAAGGATCATAAAAATAAGCACTCGTGTGCTTTTTTACATCCAGTCCCTGTGGTATAAGGGTTTTTGCAAATGTTTTCATCCGTTTTGTACCCGCACACAATGGCCTACTCACCCAAAAGCGGAACAGGCTTTTAGGAGTGCGCAAGAAATTCTGAGTGCGTTCGATCGTGCACATGGGGATCTCGGTTTATAGTCTCATCCGAAGGACTTTTTGGGAGGAGTGGAGTCGGCGCTGAAGTTAACTCCAGGGGAAAAGTCCCCTTAAACTGGATTCGAACCGGGTTCAGCAGGTCACGAGCACAATGTGCATCACTCTAACCACAAGAGCTTTGAACAAGAAGCCAAGGCTGCTACGGAAACGCTGAGCTAAGGTAATAATAATAAATAATAATAATAATAATAATAATAATAATAATGTATGAATGTATATAGCCCTGAATCTTGTAAAGCAACAAATCAAAGCAGCTAGAATTATTTCTCTATAATGCTAAATATAGGTAAAAAATACGCGTCCATTTATCTATGATCTATTCATTCTATTTTTTTGTGGGTGTGTTTATTTTTGTGGGGGACGGGATAGCTCAGTAGTCGGAGCACTCGCTTTCCCCCAGCCAAGTTAAGCAGCCTCGAGCGTGGTTACCAGTTGGATGGGTGACCGTTTGCGCGCCTTGGCTTCAGTACAGTTCCCCCAGTTCACCCAGCTGTAAATGGGTACCTGCCCTCTTTAGGGTCAGGGAAGGTAAAGCATTGAGGGAGAGGAGATGGGCGCCACCCTCAATATGCTGGCCCTAGAGAAGTGAGGTCTCTGACGCCTCGCTCCCCTACGACCTTATAGGTTATGGGACTCCTTTACCTTTTTTACTGTTACCCTTTATTTTTGTACAGCTTGTCTAACAAACTGCAAGGACAGAGCAGAAGAGGACGTGTGCATTGACAGCCACCAGACCAGGATGTGCTGTCCTCACAACATGGCCGTCATGGCCAACCAATCAGCGGGCCGCTTCACCTCCTGCACGTGCCTAGCCCACAGCCTCAAATGGTGTGGAAGGGAAACATCCATTGCTACACGTTTCAGCAGTCGTCTGGGAGAAGTGATATCCCTGGTGTTCGCTGTCTGTCTGCTGGGACAAAGTGGATGGTTCATTGTAGTGTAAGCTTCCTATAGAATCACGAAAAGAGTGAAAGAAAATGCGATCATTTTTTTCTAAATGCTCAACTCCAGGGGAAGAAAATGAGATCATAGATTTTGACATGTCTTTACTTGTAGTACTTTTATTGTTGCTGTTGCTTAGGTTTTGTTATAGAATAAGGTTGCATGTTCTCCGGGTCAAGTGGTTCTCACTAGAAATGCATGATTATATGGTATTTATTATGTTTTTAAAACTTATGGTGTAGCCATGGGTAGGCTAGGCCTGAACAGAAAATGGTGGGCTCTAGGCCTAGCCCTGATTGTTACAAATCTGTTATCTTAGGGACATAGCCCAGGCACCCATCTCCTCTCCCTCGCTGCTTTACCTTCCCTGACCCTAAAGAGGGCAGGTACCCATTTACAGCTGGGTGAACTGGGGGGCTGTATTGAAGCCAAGGCGCGCAAACGGTCAGCAATGCAAGCTGGATGGCGCTTAACCTTGGCTGGGGGAAAGCGAGTGCTCTGACCACTGAGCTATGCTATCCCCTATACACTTTGATTATGATTGTTGAAAATGTGTGCCACAAAGAAAGTTTTTATGTACTTTACTTTTTGAACTAAACATTGATGAAGTTTGGCTTTGCCTCCTCCAGGGTTACCCCATGTGGAACATTTTTAAACCTTGTATAAAATATATTACAAATAACATGTTATTTCACAGTAAACTATTGTGCTCAAACATTGAAAACCAAATTAAAATATATTTCGTTATGTCCTTAATTAAAATGTGCCCTTCATTGGCCATGACAAGATATGCATATTCTTAATTAAAAAACCAACATCATCATCATCATCATCAACCATGACACCCAGTAGTGTGTAGGGCAGCAACAAAGTGCTTCCACTCCTACCTATCCTAGGCCAACCTAGTCACTGATCCCCAAGGGTGCTGCATGGCCTTCATCTCACTTTTTACAGTCCTCCTCCACGTTGCTTTTGGTCTTCCTTTCTTTCTCCTTCCTTCTGGGGTCCAGTGCAATGCTGTTTTTGTGATTGACTGTGGGTCTCTTCGGAGGATGTGCCCAATCCACAAAACAACAACACGTAAAATAAAAAACAAAACTTTTCAATGTCAACAAAAACATGAAAACGTACTGCGAATTTATGAATCATTTGTAAATGACTATATTGTATTACCTCCCTTCAATAACTAACCCCTTTTGTGTGCAGTCTTATTTTGCTAGGCATTACTTTAAGCCAATGACCAAAGAGAGAAAAGTAGCAGACCTTATGTTTTTCTCGCTTTTCTTGTCATGCCTAGTCTTTCCTAGTAGCCTGTGATTATGAAAATAAGGCCTGGTCAATTGCCATAGCAGTAGGCATCCCTCAGTATATGGTGTTGCGCTCTAGGTGTTTATACTCCAGAGCACACAAAGCCTGGGTAAGTAAGTATAGAGGGCAAGCTGTTACCATGCAGCAGAACCCTCTCCCCTCCTCTCATCTCATCTGGAATGGTCCATTGGAAAGGCAATCAGGGATACACATGGTTCCAGCACTGTCCCAGGAGTCACAATGCTGTATACAGCTCTTAAGATAGGCCTGGGTGTTGCTTTGTTTTTGTTCCTCCACAAGAGCCCAGAGACTCGCCAATAGTAGACCCATGCATATGACTGTGATCGTTTTTTGGTTCTTTTTCCACCATGTAGATGGCCACATTCCAACCTCCAGGATTGGTGTCGTAACACGACACCTGTGTGCATGCTGAGGTTTTATCCCTGCATACCAGAACACAATGGCCTAGTTTTCCCGGGGTCTTTAAGATAATGTGTGCACAAGATGTTTTGCATGTGTTTGCACACGCGGCCTTGGTTTGTCATAGGCCTACATGTACACACATCTTTTTTAAAGGAGTATGTCAACCAATGGTTGTTTCGGCCTATTATTATTTTTTTCTTATTCTCATAATTATTGAGGTTATGCTATGTCATGGTGTCATAAAAAATCAATTTAACCCATAATTTTGTCAATTTTTCTTTTAATTGAAGCCTGTGTAAAACATACTATTAACAACTTGTCATTGATTGTTTATTTCTTATTGCATACATTTATATTTTCTTACATAAATTTGAACTTGTACATTTGTATTTTTCTTATAAATATATTTGCTAAAACTAAAATGCAACACCTTTAATACGACAGTTAATTTATAAATCATTTTTACAAACTTCTAAATGAATTATTTCCCTTGAAGGTATGGTCATATCCTTCTGTGCACAACCCAATGTGCTATGAGTAGGCCCTAGCAAATAGCTTAGTATTTTTCTTTTCTTTTACCACGTATGTGTGTGTGTGTGTGTGTGTGTGTGTGCGCGCCCGCTCTCTCTCTCTCTCTCTCTTGCACTGTGCTGCACAAGATAAACATAACTTACTATCAAATCATATAGGCTAATATTGTTGTGATAAAATCATGTCTCAGCAGATAAAGCTTTTACAAAAGTTTAAATGTAATTTTATTTATTTGTTATTTTTGTTACATACAATTAAAGAATGACATTTAACCAGGTTGCAGTCCATCCTCTCCTGGGATTTCACTCTCGTGGTTTCTATACCTATTGTATGTTTGCATTTAAATATACACACTTTTCTTTTATTATTTGTGTTTTTAACAATTACAACTTTACTAATCACATTCTGTTCTTTTAATTGTAAAAGGGATTGTTTGGTTAAAGACATTATATTTTAGAAGAAATTATAATAACATTTTGTTTGAATTATTTCCCTTGACTGTCTTTGCCCGGTCTTCAAGACTGGTACTGGTTTACACTCTTTGGTTTGCTGATTATATTCTTGACTTCTTGTCTTATTATAGCGATAGGGTTACACAGTTAGATTTACAATCTACATGTGTATGCATGTAGAAATCTGTTTTTGAATGTGGACACTAATCATACAAAAAGCTATGGTTTTTCTTTGGAAATGTGCATTATTAAAAATAAAATAAAAAAACAATAAAAAAATGAATGGACCCTCAGTGACAGTTTTTTGTTTACACACACACACACAGACACAAAACGAGTTATTAAAGAGGTGTGGATGCTCTTGCAGTGAAAGGAAGATGTGAGTGTATTGAATGTGTAAAACATATAAATACAAAATCATTATAACAAAAAATAAGTGACATTTCTCAGCAATGCTCTTTTCAATTTTTTTATAAAAAGGCCAGATATTGCCATTTTGGGGCTGAGGGCGGTTCTGAGATGCGGGGAGTCTATCGATTGGATAATATTAAAGACAATATTGAAGGGATACACTCCTTTGCAGGCACAAACATTTTCTAATTAAATACCCACTTGGGGTGCCTGATAGGTTTGGTTTATGGAGAAGTCAGAGTTATAATATTAACAACAACAATAATGATAATAAAATAATGATGATGACGATGAGTTTGATAGTGATGATGATGATGATGATAATAAAAAAAAAAAAAGATGATGATGATGATGATGATGATAATAATAATGGTGATGATACTACTACTACTACTACTTACCACCACCACCACCACCACCACCACATCTGTTGTTGGAAGGTAAAGGTTCGGGGAAGGGTATGTTAGGACACTGGCACTCCACACTCAAAGGAATGATGTGAGGCCACGCAGGGGTGTTATGTTAACACTTTTTATTGTTTCATCTACGCAACAACACACTTGAAACAGATAAAATTCAAGTAACTACCCTGTCCATATTTAACCAGGTACATGAAAGGCACACAACATTTATAATGAGAAAAGATTTTGTATTAGTGAATATTTATTGATCTAATAAGGATGAACCATATTTCTTTGTGAGTATTCAATAAAAATTCGAAGAACTGAATATTCCTACTATATTGATAGCAGGTGACTGGAACTTAGTTCTTAACCCAAATCTTGATTACCATAACTATAAACGTGTAAATAATGTTAAAGCACAGGAGGCAGTTAGTGAAATGATGGCTAAACTAGAGCTAGTAGATATATGGCGGGAATTAAACCAAGAAGTAACCTGTTACACCTGGAGAAGAACTACACCATTCCAGCAAAGTAGATTAGATTTCTTCTTAGTGTCAGATACTTTGATAACAGATGTAAAAGATACATTCTTTATGGATATAGAAGTGACCACTCTTTGATTCTGATAGATTTTGATTTCAAAAAGCAAGAAAAAAACAAAGCGTTTTGGAAATTTAACTCTGCATTACTTAAAGATAAAAATTATGTACAGTTAGTTAATGATACAATTAAAAGAGTAAAAAGACAGTATGCATTATTACCGTACAACAGTGAATTGATTGATGAGATACCAATTGATCAAAATCAGTTTTCAATATCGAACTAATTATTTCTAGATACGTTGATAATGGAAGTAAGAAGGGAAACAATTACTCATAGTATTAGAAAAAACAAAGAGAGAAATATACACGAAAAAGAACTTGAAAAAGACATACACATTTTAGAGCAAAACTCCTTTTCATGTGAAGCTGAAGCTAAACTTTTGAACGAGAAAAAGGAGGTACTGATCAGAATCAGAAAAAAAAATGGAAGGGATTATTCTAAGATCGAGAGCAAAATGGGCTTTACAAGGGGAGAAAATAAACAAATACTTTTGCTCTTTAGAGAAACGGAATTTTGCTAGTAAGCAAATGTTAAAACTGACCACAGACAAGGGAGTTACTTTGACAGAAACAGAAGATATGTTAAGAGAAACAAAAGCATTCTATAACAAACTATATACAAGAAAAAACATGATAAATTTTGAATCAGACCACCTTAGATACCCTTCCAAAATTTACTAAAACATAATCAGACCAGCTGGAAGGATTAATCATCCTAGAAGAAGCCTCAAAAGTAATGAAAAATATGAAAAACGACAAAAGTCCTGGAACAGATGGACTCACTGTAAATTTCTTTAAATTCTTTAGGAGGCAAATAGGGATATTTGAGATTCGTTCACTAAATGAAGGCTTTGTAAATGGGGAAATGTCTATCTCACAAAAAGAAGGACTAATAATTTGTCTACCAAAAGAGGATAAACCCAGAGAGTAATTAAAGAATTGGAGGCCGATTTCACTCCTAAATGCGACATATAAAATAGGCCCTGCATGCATGGCAAACAGAATTAAAACAGTTTTACCAGGGTTAATTAATGAAGACCAAACTGGATTTGTACCAGGGAGATATATAGGAGACACTATACGAACACTATATGACTTGATACACTATTTAGAGGAAAAACAATTGCCTGGCTTACTGGTGTCAATAGACTTCGAGAAGGCATTTGATTCTGTAGACTGGGGATTTATGCAAAATGTTTTAAAACCCTTTGGTTTTGGGAAGGGGTTGCAAAACTGGGTGTCTGCCTTTTATAAAAACATAACTTTGTTTGTAACTGTGAATAGAAAGATATCTTCAGGATTCTATATGGAAAGGGGATGCTGTCAAGGTGACCCAATCTCTCCGTATATCTTTGTTTTATGTTCAGAAATACTTGCCTGCATGCTAAGGAAACAGACGGACATTAAGGGCATGAAAATAGCAAATACTGAACTAAAGATATGTCAGTTTGCTGATGATACATCAGTCACTCTAGAGGGAGACCAACATTCACATGAAGTGCTTTTTCAAAGCCTTGAAACCTTTGAGGATATGTCAGGGTTAAAGTTTTACTTTGATAAAACCAAAAATGTTTGGCTAGGCAACAAAAAGAATTTGCTAATAACCTACTTACCACACAACAAAATGGAGTGGAATCCAAAAGAATATAAAATCCTTGGAATCTGGTTCACGAACAGTTCCCCTAGTATGATGAAAGCAGAGTAGCAGTGTTTAAATCACTAGTACTTTCAAAGCTAGTATACTTATGGATTTTATCGCCAAATTGCCCGGATGCTCAAGTTGCCCAGTTGCAAAAACTATGCTATGAATTTGTGTGGGACAAGAAAACAGATAAGATAAAAAGGGCATATTCGGTGCAAAGCATCGAAAAAGGCAGTATAGGTATACCAAATATCAGAGTGTATATACAATCACTGAAACTTGCATGGATTAAAAAAGTTTATACACTGAAACAAAAGTGGAGATTCATATTGCATTCACTGTGCCCTGACATAGGTGATCTAGATTGGATGGGCCCAAAACTGTTTTCAAAATTTAAAACCAATGCATTTTTGAAAGACGTGTTTTACTCGTATGAAACATTTTGCAGACAAGTGGATCCAAAGGATAAGCAACAGTTATTAGCAGAACCAATTTTTCACAATGAAAAATTCAAAGTGGGAGACCAATGCATATATCATGAAAAGTGGGCACAAAACAAATTACTTTTGGTTAAACACTTGCTGCAAGATAATGGTGATTTCATAACTCGTGACAATTTATCAAACAAACTATGTACTAACATTAACTTTTTGCATTATATTCAGATCGATCCAACAATATGCGAGAATGAAAAATATAAAACTGGATGACAACTTTAGTAAGGAAAGGACCAATGCTCTAGAGATTATATCAAAAGCTGGTAAAGGATCCCGTATTTATTATGATGAAATGATTGGCAAAATAGAAATTCTCGACATTAAATCTGTCATGAATTGGGAAAGACAGCTTGACATTCCAATAGACTGGCATGGAGTATTAAAACTGAAAAATAAAATTAAATAAATTAAATTGAAATGGTTTCAAATAAAGATTTGTTATAGAATATTAGTCACAAACAAAATATTAAAGAAAATGAAAGTTACAGATAATGACTACTGCAATTTTTGTGGCAAGGAAAAGGACATAATAAACCATTATTTATGGGAGTGTCATTATGTACACAATTTCTGGCAAGAACTTGGACTATAAAACACAACTGCTATCATTGCGAGAGACTGGACCTTAATGTGGATATAGTGCTTTTTGGCAAGGATGCAATTAAAAAACTGATGAAGTGTTCGACTTAATAATTTTTTTTGTTTTTTTTTGCTGCCTCATCTTCTGACGACCCCCGTCCTACTGCTCCCATGCCGCTCATTCCAATCTCCCCGCCACAGCCATACCCAGATTTGTTATGTCTCATCCCTAGGGTCGGAAGTCCACAGGGAGCCCATCACTATCAGGCCGCCGTGGGGCCACCAGCCAGAGGGGCCCTGCACTGCTGCTGGGTCACTTTGGTGGTGTTCAGTGGTGCCTGTTCTGAGCTAACATACGCAGGACACCACCTACTGAGCCCCCTACTAACGACAGTATTAGATCAGTCGCGGAGCCAGACTGAGTGAGTTTCCCACCCCAGGTAGCAACCACCACAACGTCCCTCCAACGACTGTCCCCCGCGAACCTCCAACCCCAAAGGCTTTGACACAAACTCACCACAGGCACAGAAGTGTATGGGCAAACCGAATCTGAGGTCACCATGAGACCAGAGAAACCGGGACCACCGAATCAGAGGCAATTTTTTTTTAATGCATGATGATCAATGACAATGAGGATGACGTAATGATGCTGCTGTGGAAGTGCATATGCTTTGAGACTACTTGACAGGGTTGTACTCTACGCTTACTATCATAATATATCCCGGCGTCAACCGGGCCCGAGAGATACAGACACCTGCAGTGTTGGTCAGGTAATTTGAGCAACACTCTCAAACTCGCATCCGTTAAGTGGATGAAACTCGACTGTGTGGTCCCAGTCTTCCCACTGAGCCCACAGCACACTCACTCTGGGTAGGAGCCGACCGGAGTCCGAAAAATCCCTATGACTCTTATGGGAATCGAACCCGCGACCTTCCAGTCCGTAACCCAAGGCGCTAACCACTGCGCCATGGCGGCTGGTGTTCGACTTAATAATAGTGATAGCAAAGTTCTATGTTTATAAATGTCAGATTGGTAAAACAAAGCCTAATGTCGGTAATTTTCTAAAAGACCTAAAATATAAATATGAAATAAAAAAGCTGGAGCACTGCAAACAAATGCAGTTTACTCATTTTCAGAAAAAAATGGTTCCAGTACATAAACTTAGTAGACAGTTGAGTACCATTTCAAAATATTAGTAAAATTCTGTAAGTAATCTTTAAATCTTGTCTTGACAACGAAAATGATGATTGATTCTTTTTGTACTTTGTGTAGCTCGTAGCCTTGTATACAAGGTATTATGGAACCACAGTTCTATCAATTGTCAGACAATGATTTTACTTACTGAAAATATATAGCCAATAATCGAGAAATGAAATGATGGCATAAGGTTTGTGCACATTCAAGAAATGCAAAATTTAATGTCTCATTTGTCCTAAAACAAAAGCAGCAAACATCTCATTTGTCCTAAAACAAAAGCAGCAAACATCAACGACAAAACGTTGATGAAATGACCACTGAAATGTGAAGCGTGTGACGCTGCTTCATTTCCACACGATTTCGTGATATTGGCCTTGCAGATGCAGGAAGAGAAGACACCATTTGATTGGAGGGCTTCGACGGCCATGTTGTGAGGACAGCATCTCATGGTCTGGTTGCTATCGGTGCACGTGTCCTCTTCACTTCTGTTGCTGCACTGTGTCAGACAGGCTGAGAGAGAGAGAGAGAGAGAGAGAGAGAGAGAGAGAGAGAGAGAGAGAGAGAGAGAGAGAAGAAAATAAGTGTTTATTTATTCTTTGATTTCATGTTTAATTTCGAGGATAATGGAATAAGCTCTCGTGTGCTTTTATCCATCCAGTCCCCGTGTGTATGCAGTTTTGTCAATTTTGTCATCCGTTCCCGTTCCCACCGGCATACAATGGCCTACTCTTAAAAAAAAGTGGAACTGGTTTTAACATGTGCGCAAAGTGTTCTGCATGTGTTCGCACATGGGACCTTGGTTATAGTCTCATCCCAAGGACTATAGGGGAGAGTGGAGTCAGCACTAATTTTAACTCCAGAGGAGTGTGTGTGTGTGTGTGTGTGATATTGATGCTGTGGGCTTTTAAGATGCCCATCATTATTATTATAATAATAATAATTTTTATTTATTCATTAAAAAAAAAAATCTGTATTGTTTTAAAGCAGCGAGGGAGAGGAGATGGGCACCGCCCTCAATATGCTGGCCCCTAGAGAAGCTGAGGTCTCTGACGCCTCGCTCCCCTACGACCACACAGGTTATGGGACACCTTTACCTTGTATTGTTTTATGCCTACAGCGCAATTTGAAAATACCATTCAATAATTTCTCAAATCGAGCTGTTAAAGTATTCTTTGTATCTCGAGTCTCTAAACTAAAACATCTCAAACAGCAAAGTCACATTGTGGTTACCAGGTATTTTCATTTTAATTTCTATTTTATTCTTCTATATCAAGGATAATGGAATAAGCACTTATGTGCTTTTTTACATCCAGTCCCCGTGTGGATGCGGTTTTGTAAATTCTGTCATCTGTTCCCACCACCGGCACACAATGGCCTACTCTTATGAAAAGCGGAACAGGATTTAATGTGTGCGCAAGATGTTCTTCGTGAATTCGCACACTGGGCCTCGGTTTATAGTCTCATCCGAAGGACTTTTGGGGAGAGTGGAGTCTGCACTGATGTTAACTCCAGGGGAAAATATCCCCTTGAACAGGATTCGAACCCGGGTCGTCAGATTGCGAGCGCAATGTTCTAACCACTAAGCTGTCCCGTTCCCTAGGTAATCTAGGTAATGTGCCAGGGTCCACATTAAAATAGTTAACAGGGAAAAACACCTCTCTCTCTCTTTTAAAGAATGCAATTTTTTTTTGGACAGCAAACATTATTATTTTGATGAACCCAATGTTTCTTGTGACAGAAAAGAAATCTAGTTATGACCAAATTTATAAGAGTTCTATCTATCTGTCTGTCTGTCTGTCTGTGTCTGTCTATCTATCTATCTATCTATCTATCTATCTATCTATCTATCTATCTATCTATCTATCTATCTATCTATCTATCTATCTATCTATCCGTCTGTCTGTCTATCTATCTATCTTTTTGTCTGTCTGTCTGTCTTGTCTGTCTGTCTGTCTATCTATCTATCTATCTGGCTATCTATCTATCCGTCTGTCTATCTATCTATATCTCTATCTATCTATCTATCTATCTATCTATCTATCTATCTATCTATCTATCTATCTATCTATCTATCTATCTATCTATCTATCTATCTATCTATCTATCTATCTATCTGTCTGTCTATCTATAAGATTTCTCTCTTTGTGATGACCGCTTTTAAATTAAAAATAGTGAAAAATCCCTCTGCAGAGTTTTCCCAACCACTGATGATAACTATGACACATCCTAGAAAACAAAGCAACACACACATACACACACACAAGCACACACACACAACACACACACAAACACACACACACAACACACACAACACACACAAACACACACACACAACACACACACAAACACACACACACAACACACACACACATACACACAAACACACAAACACACACACACACACACACCCAAGAAGCCAACCCAGACTTACAGGCCGTGCTGTCTACAATGGCTATGGGCCTGGCTTCACACTGTCCCCCAAACACGTCCTGAGTGCACGTGCAACGCGTGAGGTTTCCATCGTTCTGCGTCACTACGCCTCGACTGCCATAGCAACAGAAGGTGACAGGGGATTCCCCTGCTGACTGGCACTTGGCATAGGGTCGGTCCTTGCAGCCCTCGTCATAGGAACAGGCTTCCTCTGGCAGAGAGAGAGAATGATCTTGAATGAATGAATGATTTTTCTTTTATTTTCCAAGGGTAACAGAGTAAGTCTTCATGTACACTTTAGAAAAAAAGAAAAATAAAAAGAAATCCGGCCCTTGCCCTGATTAGGGATGTACTCTCAACGAAGTATACACACACACACACACACACACACACACACACACCACACACACACACACACACACAACACACACACACAACACACACACATACACACACACACACAGTGACACACACACATGACACACACACACACACACACACACACACACACACACACACACACACACACACACACACAGGGCAAAACCCCAACTACAACCACGACAACAAAAGTTCAAGGTATGATTTTAAGAAAAGATAATATATATATACATGTGTATTCAACAAACACATAATCTCCAATAATATTGACCTGAACATTAATGTTGAAGAGTTACATCGATTATGATGATTTTGAGAAAGGGGAGAGAGAGAGAGAGAGAAGAGAGAGAGAGAGAGAGAGAGAGAGAGAGAGAGAGAGAGAGAGAGATTCAAATTCGGATTCAGATTGTTTATTCATGTATAGGCCAAGGCCCCTTATGAAGGGGTATACGAACATGATACGATAATTGCAACACATGTAGTAAGATCCAAACATGAAAGAAAAAAAGTGAATACAGACCTATTAAAAAGGGTAAAGGTAAAGGAGTCCCATAACCTATAAGGTCGTAGGGGAGCGAGGCGTCAGAGACCTCACTTCTCTAGGGCCAGCATATTGAGGGCGGCGCCCATCTCCTCTCCCTTGCTGCTTTACCTTCCCTGACCCTAAAGAGGGCAGGTACCCATTTACAGCTGGGTGAACCGGGGGAACTGTACTGAAGCCAAGGCGCGCAAACGTCACGCATCCAAGTGTATCACCTCGAGCTGCTAACTTGGCTGGGGGAAAAGCGAGTGTTCCGACCACTGAGCTACCCGTCCCCTATTGATATAATAAAAATGATTCTCAACACATAAGGTTCTAAGCTTAAATGCTTTATATAATACCAGCAAAAATTACGAACTACTTCAGAGAGGATGATGACATCACAAGGAGAGAGAGAGAGAGGAAGAGAGAGCAGAGAGAGAAGAGAGAGAGAGAGAGAGAGAGAGAGAGAGAGTAGAAGGTTGGTTTGGTTGGTTAGGGAAGATTCTTAACGATTCACTCAAACATTTTAAGAAACAAACTGTGTTGTAAGGTGTGAACAAATATGATATGAATAAAAAATATAATCTCATTTCCTCTCTACCCATCTGTCTGTCTGCATCTCCTCTCCTCATTCCTATTATATCATATCGCTCTATCTCTCTCATCTCTCTCATGATTCTCTCTACCCATCTCTCTCACCTCTTGCTCATTTCATTTCTCTCTCTCTCTCTCAACCATCTCTTGCCATCTCTCTCTCTCTTGTGTCTCACCTCTGTCCATCATCTCTCTCAACTCTCTCTCATTTCTTTCTCTCTCATTTCTTTCTCTCTCACCCTCTCTCTCTCTCAACTAACCTCTATAACTCATCGCTCTCAACTCTCTCTCATCTCTCTACTTCTCTCTCTCTCATCACTCTCTTCATCTCTCTTTTCTCTCATCTCATTCTCTCTCATCTAGTATCATCCCCCCTCTCTCTCTCATCTCTATTATCTTTCTCACATAACTCTGTCTCTTTACCCCCTCCTCTCTCCCTCTCATCGCTCTCTCTCTGCCCCCCCCCCCCTCTCTCTCACTCTCTCTCTCACTCCCATCTCTCTCACCTCTCCTTCTCCCTCCCATCTCTATCCCTCCCATCTCTCTCTTTATATATCGCCATCACTCCCTCCCCCTCTCATCTCCCTCCCATCTCTCATCTCCCTCCGAGCTCCCATACCTCTTCTCTCTCTCCCCTCCTTCTAATCTCATCCTCCCTCTCTCTCTCCCACCTCTCATCTCCCTCCCACCTCTCATCTCCTCCATCTCTAATCTATCTCCCTTCTCCATCCTCTCCCTCCTCATCTCCTCTCCCTCCCTCCCATCCCTCTCTCACTCATCTCCAATCTCTCCCCTTCTATCTCTCTCTCTCTCCCCCCCCCCCCACTCTCACTCATCTCCAATCTCTCCCTTTTATCTCTCTCATCTCATCTCTCTCCCAGCTCTCATCTCATTCTCTCTCCTATCTCTCATCCTCTCTCCCACCTCTCTCATCTCATCTCTCTCCCAGCTCTCATCTTCTACTCTCTCTCTCCACATCTATCCACTCTCTCTCTCTCTCATCTCTATCCCACTCTCATCTCTCTCCTCTCATCTCTCATCTCTCTCCCAGCTCTCATCTCATCTCTCTCCTCTCCTCCTCTCTCTCCCACCTCTATCTCCTCTCATCTCATCTTCCCAGCTCTCATCTCATCTCTCTCCTACTCTCATCTCATCTCTCCCCAGCTCTCATCTTCTCCTCTCTCCTCTCCCAAGCTCTCATCTCTCTCTCTCTCACTAGCTCATCCTCTCTCTCCCTCTCTCTCCTCCCAGCTCTCATCTTTCCTCTCTCTCTCTCTCTCTCTCTCATCTCTCATCTCTCTCCCAGCTCTCAAATTTCTATCTCTCTCTATCTCTCATCTCTCTCCCAGCTCTCATCTTTCTATCCTCTCTCCCAGCTCTCATCTTTCTATCTCTCTCCCAGCTCTCATCTTTCTCTCTCTCTCTCACCTCTCTCTCATTTCATCTCATCTCTCTCATCTCTTACCTGTAGACTTGTAGCTCAGCACAGGAGGTACCACGTAAGCCTTAGGGTCGGGAGTGGGCAGGGGCAGGTGAAGGCAGCGGCACAAGACGAACTGTTCCTTGTCGCCATCGAAGATGGTGGTGGACGTATTGTCCACATTACCAGGGTTGTCAGATGAGTAGCAGCAGTATTTGAAGCGGTCGTTGAGAGAGGAAGAAGAAGAGAGCCCTTCGCAATCTTTTTCACGAGAGCACATTCGCACTGGAACCAGGAAGGGGAGGAGGAAGAAAAGAAAACCAGAAACGAAAATGTAGGTATTGGATAGTTTATAATTATTGAATAAAGGGATTGAGATGAGTCTATACTTACTCTCTCTCTCTCTCTCTCTCTCCCCGCCCCCTCTCTCTCCTCCTCCTGTAGAGATGTCGGGGTGGGGGTGGGGGTGGTGGGGGTGGGTGGGGGGCTGTCAGATATATCTATCTATCTATCTATCTGTCTATCTGTCTATCTATCTATCTGTCTGTCTGTCTGTCTGTCTGTCTGTCTATCGATCTCTCTGTCTCTCTTCTATCTATATATATATATATATATACATATATATATTAAATATATAAATAATCTATCTATCTATCTATCTATCTATCTATCTATCTATATATCTATCGATGAGAGAGAGAGAGAGAGAGTCGAGAGAGAGAGAGAGAGAGAGAGAGAGAGAGAGAGGAGGGGCCTGTCAGTAGGAATAGCACCCCCACCTTCTGGAAATTCTGTGCTAGGAATGCCCTCTCTTCTATCCCTCTCTTCTTTTCCTTCTTCCTGACACCTGTGACCGCCTTCTTTGTCTATGTTTTTTTTCTGCCTTCATGGTCGTCCATTCTCCTGCCTTTTTCTTTTCCTACTAGAAAGACTTCAAAGATGACATTTCTCTTCCACAACCGAAGTCGGATGCGCTGGGCCTGTCTTGTTAGTGGCTTATCGGCAGCGCAATGCACTTTTAGCTCATCTTCTTTGTCCATCGGGATCAATGATGACCATCTATTCATCCTGGGATTGGGAGGGTCCATTTCTGTGGGTACGAAGATGATTTATTTGGCCAATCCGCGCTTGAAAAGTTCTTGAGCAGTATGGACAGGGTACAGTGGCTGCTTTTGGAGACTTGGAGGCTCTGTCTTTCCTGTCTTGCCTGCGTTGCTCAGCTGTCACAATTCTGTTTGCTTCGTGGGCCTTGGCGCCACTGCGTACAGCTGCTCGCCACTGTGGCCTCTCCATTGCTGCCTGCTCCCATGAGTTTATCTCAATGTTGAAGGCTTTCAGTGAGGCTTTCAGAGTGCCCTTGAAGCGTTTCTTCTGGCCTCCTGGGAGGGCTTTCCATGCTGAAGTTCGCCAAACAGAAGTTTCTTGGGGAGCCAATGGTCTGGCATGCGAACTACATGGCCTGCCCAGCGAAGTCCTGGGTCTGCATCAGGATGTGTGTGGATGTGGGAAGTGTTGCTCATGTGAGCACCTCAGTGGTCTGGGATCTTGTCCTGCCACTTGATGCCAAACAGTTTTCTCAAACAGGTGGTGTGGAAGTGGTTTTCAGCTTTTTAGCATGGCGTTGGTAGACTGTCCATGACTCTGAGCCTAGAGTAGGGTGGTGAGCACTACCCTTTGTAGACCTTGATCTGTTGTCTGTGTTGAGATACCTCTCCTGTCCCACACATTTTTTCAAAGTCTGCCAAAGGCAGTGCTTGCTTTGGCGAGTCTGGTGTTGACCTCATCATCAATGGCTACTGTGCGAGAGAGGGTACTGTCAAGATAAGTAAATTTGTCCATTGCTTTGAGTCTATGTCCATTTACGGAGATATTTGGTTCAACGTAGGGCTTCCCTGGGGCTGGTTGGTGCATTACCTCAGTCTACTGATTGTCAACCCAAAGTTGTCACAAGCATCAGAGAACTTGTCAACACTGTCTTGCATGTCGGCTTCAGAAGCAGCATTGAGGGCGCAATCATCAGCAAACAGGAAGTCGTTGATGATATCTGTTGAGACCTTGGTTTTTGCTTGAAGCCTCCTGAGATTGAAGAGTGATCCATCATACCTGTACCTGATGCTGACACCAACATTCGAATCTCTGAACGCATCTGACAGCATTGCCGAAAACATGAGGCTGAACAGGGTGGGAGCAAGAACACAGCCCTGCTTCACTCTGTTGGTGACTGGGAAGGTTCAGATGCCTCTCCGTTGTCTTGTACTCTGGCCAGCATACCATCATGAAACTAACGTACGATGGCAATGAATTTTCTTGGGCAGCCGTACTTCGCCATGATTCTCCATAGACCCTCTCTGCTAACAGTATCGAAGGCCTTGGTCAGATCAACAAAGGTGGAGTAGAGGTCAGTGTTTTGTTCCTGACACTTCTCTTGGAGCTGCCTGGCAGCAAACACCACGTCGATAGTCCCGTGATCTTTCCGGAAGCCACATTGACTCTCTGGAAGAAGGTCTTGCTCAAGGTGGACTATGAGCCGGTTCAGCAGTACTCTGGCCAGGACCTTGCCTGCATGGACAGCAGGGATATTCCTCGGTGGTTGTCACAGGCCTGGCGGTTTCCTTTGTTCTTGTATAGATGTATGATGGAAGCATTTTTGAAGTCTTGCGGAAGTGTCTCATGCTGCCATACGACTTGGAAGAGCTCATGAAGTTTTTCAGTCAGTGCTCTGCCACCCCCTTTGTAGATCTCAGCTGGGATTGAGTCTGCGCCGGGTGCTTTACCACTGGACAGCAGGCGAATTGCTTTCTGGATCTCCTCAAAGGTTGGTATGGCACTCATCGTCTCGTCGACTGGAACTTGTGGGAGGCGGTTAATAGCCTGTAGGACAGTCTTGACCAGTCCAGATGTTGGTGTGACGTGTCTGTGCCACTTCAGTTTGCGTCTTTTCACTGAAGTCAGAAGCTCTTCATATGGTCTGATGGCATTTTAAATTCTGGCCTTCACTTCTTCATTAGTGATTTAATCTCTGCATGAGATACACAAGGAACACCTCATCTCCATTGTCTATATCCTTTCACTGTCTGCTGTTATGGTCCACATTTCACATACATATAAAAATATGGACATGTCCAGGGAACGCGCCAGTCTGATCTTGAACTAATGGCGATGTTCTTGTCATTCCAGAGGACTTTCAGTTTGGTCACTGCAGCTGTGGTCTGGGCTATCCTGGAGAGAATGTCAGGTTTTGATCCTTCACCCGATACTATAGCTCCCAGATATTTGAAGCTATTGACGGTCTCAATGTTCTTGCCGTCTATAGTCATGCCAGTGTTGATGCGATTGGCACTATTTGTCATCAGCTGGGTTTTCTCTGACTGATCTGCATGCCATATGCTGAAGAGGCTTCATCAAGGTGATTGACTAGGTTGACCAGCTCTTGCTCTTCTCCAGCTAGGCCATCAATGTCAAACAGCAAAACCTAAGTTAGTAATTGTCCTGCCTCCAATGCTGATTGTTCCCTCACGATTTTCAAGTGCGTCCGCCATTATTCCCTCTAAGAAGATATTAAAGAGGGTGGGAGAGAGCAGACATCCTTGGCGTACTGCAATTGTGGTTCAGAACCAGTCTCCTATGTTGCTGTTACAGTGGACTGCGCTGGTTGCTTTGTTATAGAGGCATTCTATGCTTCTGATCAGGTTGGCATTGATGTTATACAGCCTCATGGTTGCCCACAGAGCTGCATGCCAGACTCTGTCAAACGCCTTCTTAAAGTCTACAAAGACGTGGTAAAGATCTTGTTGGGAGTTGCAAGTATTTCTCATGGAGTAATCTGAGGTAGAAAATTTGTTCTGTTTGTGCTCTGTCCTGCTCTGAAACCTGCCTGCTCTTCTTTGATGATCTCCTCAACTTGAGGCTTTAGTCTGTTCAGGAGGATTCTGAGCTAAGAAGAAGAAGAAGAAGAAGAAGAAGAAGAAGAAGAAGAAGAACAAGAAGAAGAAGAAGAAGAAGAAGAAGAAGAAGAAGAAAGAAGAAAAAGAAAAGAAGAAGAAGAAAAAAAAAAGAAGAAAGAAGAAGAAAAAGAAGAAGAAGAAGAAGAAGAAGAAGAAGAAGAAGAAGAGAAGAAAAAAGAAGAAGAAGAAGGGAAAAAAAAAAAACACCCACCAACGAGAACAACAACAAGGACAAAAACAAAAACAACAACAACATGAACAACATCAACACCAACAACAAGCCAGATCACGACCCTCAAAACCACCATGACTAGTACCAGGCTACCCTCTCCCCCCCCCCCTCCCCACACCCCCCCCACACACACACCACACACAAACACACACAAAAACAACCCCCACACAAACACCACAAAACACACCCCCACACAAAACCCCCCCAACACAACCACAAACACACACCCACACAAACACACAACACCCCCCCACAAACACCCACCCACACACACACAAACACCCACCACACCCACAAACACACACCCACACCAAACACCCACACACAACAACACACACCCCACCCACACACCCACCACCCCACAAACACACCACCCACACACAACAACACCCACCCCACCACACCCCCACCCCACACACACACAACACCCCCCCACCACCCCACCCACACACCCACCACCCACAAACACCCCCCCCCCCCCACACCAACCCACCACCCACAACACACCCCCCCCACCCCACCACCCCCCCCCCACACCAAACCCCCTCCCCCCACAAACACCCCCCCACACACCCCCCACCAATAACCCCCCCCCCACACAACACCACCCCCTCCCCCACACAAACACCCCCCCCCCCCCCCCGAACACACCCCCCCCCCACCCCCCCACCCACACAAACACCCCCCCACCCAACATCAACCCACCCCCACCCACACAAACACCTCCCCCACCCACCCACAAACACACAACCCCCCCCCCAACCCCCCCCCACAACCCCCCCCCCCCCCCACCACAAACAACCCCCCCCCCCCCCCCCCACACACACAAACAACCCACCCCCCCCCCCCCCACCCCCCACCCACCCACCCAAACACCCCCACCTAAAACACACACAAAACCCCCCCCCCCCCCAACCCCCCCCCCCCCCACACCTACACACAACCCCCCTTTCCCCCTCACAAACACACAACACCCCCCCCTCCCCCCTCCACCCAACGACACCCCACCCCCACAAAACCCACACCCTTCCCCACAAACATCAGCTAACCTGAGCCGGCTCGACTCCAAGCCAAGGCTCGCGTCTTGGACTCCAAGGTCAGGTCCTCTACGCACGAGCAGTTGAGGGTTTTGTCCGGCAGCTCCTCCGAACGTCTGGTCGTGTTGACCTGAGGGCAGCAGTAGTAGGACAGGCTCGTGGGTGTGATGTCCTCTGGCATGGGCTCGTAGGGAAAACACGCGTTGCCCGTCACGCAATTGGTTGCGTCCTCTGAAAGTTTTAAGACAAAAAACAACACAAAAATAAAAAAAATAAAAAAAATTTTGGGAGAGAAAACAAAAGTATGGATATATTATTATTATTTTTTATTGTTTTATTTAAATTTTTATTATTATAGTAGTAGAGTAGTAGAGTTTGTTAATAGTCCTTCGGAGACTATAAACCGAGGCCCCTGTGCAACCGCATGCAGAACATCTGCGCACACGCTGAATCTGTCCCTGTTCGAAAGAGTAGGCCATTGTGTGCCGTGGGAACAGATGACAACATTACAAAACCCGCATAAAACACGCATAAAAAAAAAAAAAGTCACTGACGCTTTGATGTGTTGCTTTACAAGATTCAGCGCTATATAAATTCCATACATTTTTATTATTATTATCATATTATTATTGTTGTTGTTGTTATCATTATAAATACTGGCGAAAGTGTCATGAAAATGTTGATGAGAATGTGGTGTGTGGTGTGGTGTGTTTTTGGGGAGGAGAAGGATTGAGTTGGTCTTATTATCATTATTATTATTTTTATTATCATTTTTAATGACTGGCGAAAGTGTCAGTAAAAATATTGAATGAGAATGTTGTGTGTTGTTTTGTGTGTGTGTGTGTGTGTGTGTTGGGAGGAGAAGGATTGAGTTGGTCTTATTATCATTATTATTATTATCATTATTATTATCATTATTATTATTATCATCATTATTATTACTATTCTTGTTATCATTATTATATGACTGGCGAAAGTTTTTAAGTGAAAATGTTGAGTGAGAATGTGGTGTGTGTGGTGTGTGTGTGTTGTGTGTGTGTTGTGGGGTGTTTGTGTGTGTGTCGTGTGTTTTGTTTTGTGTGTTGGGAGGAAAAGGGAAATGAGTTGGTCTTTTTATCATAATTATTATTATTATAAATAATTATTATATTATCATCATCCTCATCTTTATTTTTATTATATTTATTGTTAACCACAATTATATAACTGGCGAAAGGGGTTAGTGAAAATTTGAGTGAGAATTGGTGTGTGTGTGTGTGTGGGGGTGTTGGGAGAAGAAAGGATAGAGTTGGTCTTATTATCATTATTATATTATTATCAATATTATTATTATTATTGTTATCATTATTATGACTGGCGAAAGTGTCAGTGAAAATGTTGAGTGAGAATGTAGTGTTGTTGGTGGTGTGTTGTGTGTTTTGGGAGGAGAAGGTTTGAGTTGGTCTTATTATCTTTAAATTTTATATCATTATTATTATCATATTATTATTATCACATTATTATTACATTCTTGTTATCTTTATTATATGCCCTTGGCGAAAGTTTTAGTAAAAAATGTTGGATGAGAATGTGGTGTGTGTGTTTGTGTTTGGTGTGTGTTGTGTGTTTTTGTTTTGTGTGTTGTGTTGTGTGTGTGTTTGGTGTTGGGAGAGAAGGATTGAGTGTTCTTATTATCATAATTATTATTTTTTAATAATAATTATTATATCATCATATCCTCATTTTAAATTATTATTATTTATTGTTATCACATTATATAACTGGCGAAAGTGTTAGTGAAAATGTTGAGTGAGAATGTGTGGTGTGTTTTGTTGTGTGTTGGGAGAAGAGGATGAGTTGGTCTATTATCTTTAATTATAAAATTATATTATTATTATATTATTATTATTATTAATTATTTATTATATATTATAATATTATAATTTTAATTTTATTATTGTTATATTGTTATCATTATTATATAACGGGAAGTGTCAGTGAAATGTTGAGTGAGAATGTAGTGTGTGGGGTTGTGTGTTTTGTGTAGTGTGTGTGTGTTTTGGGAGGAGAAGGAAGAGTTGGTCTTTTTAAAATCATTATTCTTGTTCTTGTTTCTTTTCTTGTTCTTCTTCTTATCATTATTATAAGCGGGGCGAAAGTGTCAGTGAAAATGTTAGTGAGAGAATGTGGTGTGTATGTGGTGGTGGAGGAGAAGGATTGAGTTGGGTCTTATTATCATTATCCTTGTTATCATTATTATTGTTATTATTATTATTTATTTTTAAATTGTTATCATTATTATATGACTGGGAAAGTGTCAGTGAAAAATGTTGAGTGAGAATGTGGTTTTGGTGTGTGTGTGTGTGTGTGTTGGGAGAGAAGGATAGAGTTGCTTATTATCATTTTTAAATTATATTATTTTTATTGTTCTTTTTTCTTTTTTCTTCTTCTCTTCTTATCATTATTTATTACGTCGGGTGAAAGTGTCAGGAAAATGTTAGTGATTTGAGAATGTGGTTGTATGTGTGTTGGGAGGAGAAGGATTGAGTTGCTTATTATCATTATCCTTTTTAAATCTTTAAATTATTGTTATTATTATTATTGTTGTTGTTGTTATCATTGTTAAATGACTGGTGAAAGTGTCATGAAAATGTTGAGTGAGAATGTGGTTGTGTGTTGTGTTTTGTTTTGTTGGGAGGAGAAGGATTTAGTTGGTCTTATTATTATTATTATTATTATTATCATTATTGTCATCATTATATATGACGGCGAAAGTGTCAGTGAAAATGTTGAGTAAAAATGTGGTGTGGTGTGTGTGTGTGTGTGTTTTGTGTTGTGTGGTGTGTGTGTTTGTGTGTTGGAGGAGAAGGATTGTGTTGTGTGTGGTGTGGGGTGTGGTGTGTTTGTTGGTTTTTTTGGGTGGAGGAAAGGTTTGGTTGTGTGTGTGTGTAGGTGTGTGTGGTAGGTGTGTGTGTGTGTAGTGGTTTGGGTGGGGGTGGGGTGTGTTGGGTAGGTGGTGTGTGTCTGTGAGTGTGTGTTTGGGAGGGTGGATGGTGTAAAGTGTGGTGTGTATGTATGTATGTGTGTGTGTGTGTGTTTGGGAGGGGTGGGTGGTGGTAAAGTGTGTGTGAAGAGAGGGGGAGAGAGAGAGAGAGAGTGTGTGTGTGCACATGAAGAGAGAAAGTATACATGTGTGTGGGGGAGAGAGAGAGCATGCGTATGTGTGTACACGTTGTACGTGTGTGTTGTGTGTGTGAGAGTTAATTGAGAGAGAGAAAAATGTGCATGTTTTCATGTGCATGCTTTGTACTGATAAAAGAGAAGAGAGAGAGAGGAGAGAAGAGAGAGAGGAGAGAGAAGAGAGAGAGGAGAGAGAGAAGATAGAGACAGACAGACAGACAGAGAGTGTGCGTGCATGCGTGCACGCATATGTGTGTGTACTTGTGTGTGTTTGTGTGTGTGAGTGCCAGATAGATCATTGTCAGACTGAAAAAGAAACAGAGACATACTTACTGATTGGCAGATCTATTCGCATGCATGTACACACTCACAACACACACACTACACACACAATGTTACACACTACCCCCCTACACATTACAATCTACACACACTATACGCACACACACTACACTACACTACACACCACTACACTACACAGTGCACTAACACCCACCACACCACACCACTCTACACTACACTACACTACGCTACACTACCTACACTACACTGGCACACTACAAGTGCTACACTACACTACACTACACTACATTACACACACATAAACACTACACATTCTACACACACACACTATATGCACACACACTACACTACAGACTACACTACACTACACTACACACACATTCTACACACACACATTCCCCATGCACCACCCATACCCCCCACGCACACACACTACAATCTACACACACACTATACCACACACACACACTACACACACAATAGACATTCTACACACACACACAACCACCCACCCCCCCACCAACCTACACACACACTTATAACAACACACTACACTACACTACACTACACACACCACACTCACTACACTAAACACCACACCACACTACATTACACTACACTAACACATATTCCACCACTACACATTCTATGCACACACACACTACCCCCACCCCCCACACACTAAAATCTACACACACACTAACACACACACTACACTACACACACATAGACATTCTACACACACACACTACCCCCCCCCCCCCCCCCCCCCCCCACACATAAACCTACACACACACTATACACACACTACACTACACTACACACACCAAAACCACACTACACTAACACTAGTCTATACCACACCACACTACACCACAATACACATACGCACTAACACATTCTAATGCACACACACACTACAATCTACACACACACTACACTACACACAACACATAAAACATTCTACAACACACACCCACACTCCCGCCCCCCCCCCCCCCCCCCACACAACACACCACACTACACACACACAAAAACACTACACTACACCACACTACACCACACCATGTGCACCCCACCCCACCACACCACACCATTCTACACTATACCACACCACACACTACACCACACCACACCTACCACGCACACACACCATACCACACACACAACCAACCACACCTCTACCACACACCATAACCATACACACACACACCACCACACCACACACCACACCATACCACTACAATCTACATACCACACACACACACACACACCACACCACCACACTACACCATACCCCCCCCCCCCCCCCCCCCACACACACACCACACTCCACATCATCCCCCCCCCCCCCCCACACCACACAATACAACACACCACACACACCATACCCCCCTCCCCCCCCCCCACACACACCACACACCAACCACACCATATCCAACACCACACCACACCACACACACCCCCCCACCACACCACAAGTCCCCCACACACACCACACCATACCCCCCCCCAAAACCAGCCCATACCCCCCCACACACACACACCACACACATACACACCCCACACCACACACACACACACACACACACAAAAAACCCCAACACACACCACCCACACACAACACACACACACACACACACACTTACTGGCCCAAACCACGCCAAGGAAAGCCAGTGCCAAGAATGGAAGCGTTTCTCTCTTTAGGTCCATCTTCAGATTCCTCTCTGGCTGTTTTAATTCTGTACAGGAAGGTTCAAGAATGATAATTTACAAACAAACTGATTCTGTGTGTCCGTGTCTGTGTGTGTGTGTGTGTGTGGTGTGTGTGTGTTTGTGTGTGTGTTGTTGTTGTTGTTGTTGTCGTCTTCGATTTTACGTCTGTTCACTCTGTGTGTGTGTGTGTGTGTGTGTATAGGTGCATGCATGCATGTGTGCGTGTGTCTTTCTGTGTGTGTGTTTGTTGTGTGTGTGTCTCTCTCCTCTCTCTCTACTTTAATTCAATTCAATTCAGTTCAATTCAATTCTCTCTCTTTCTCTCTCTCGTGGCATACTGTCTATGTATCTGCCTGTGTCACAGTGTGAGTATGTGTGTGTGTGTGTGTAAGTGTGTTTAAGTATATATGTATGTGTATATATGTATATATATATGTATGGTCATAAGACTGCATTGTATTGGATGAAATTCATATGCTCTGTATGTTGTGTTCGTTGTAACTGTGCAAATGGATCATACTCATAGCAGCATAGATTTACACAACAAGCTGTTTTGTGCACATGCTTTGAAAAACAACAACAACAAAACCTAATCCAAAACAAACTAAACGACCCCATAGAAACACCACTTCTTCGAAATGAGATTTCAAGACACTGAGTGAGAATAGTCATTCGGTAAGCACTGTCTGTCTGTCTGTCTGCCTGCCTGCCTGCCTGCCTGCCTGCCTGTCTGCCTGTCTGTCTATCTATCTATCTATCTATTTATATATATATATATCATCATCATCATCATCATCACCATCATCAGTCACAACAAAGACAACAACGACAAGGATGAACCCCGTGAGGGTTGTGGTGGGCATCTTATCTTTCAGTAATAAACATCATCCCTACTTTCTGTCAAAGTCTGCACTAGAAATGTCCTCTTCTCTATCACTGGCCTTTGTTTAGCTTGTCTTTTTCCTAACACCCCCTCTCCCCCTTTTTGTTTTGGTAATCTCTCTTGCTCATTTTCTGCTGTCTTAGTCCATTCTCCTGCTTTAAAACAACAACATCTAAGATAATTCCCCCCCCCCCCCCCCCCCCCATTATATGACAATCTGCCTGTGTTTTGTTTAGTTCTAGCCACAAGGAATCGAAATTGTTAACATTGGGATAGACACAGGATGGTCATTCTGCAGTGGGTTGGTTGTTGTTGTTTTGTTGTTGTTGGCCTATGTAGCTTTTTATGTTGTTGGTATTTTAAAAGTATATTTTTGTGCTTTGAACTATTCACCTTTTTCCCCCTCGCCACATTAAAAAAAAAAAGCTGGAATGGGTGGTCTTCTATGCACAGCCTGGTTTTAATTTAATTAGCCTTTTAAGGAAAAAAAGAATTTAGGTATTTTAATCCGGACAAATCTTCATTGCATGGAAAACTTTAAAAGTCTTAGGCAGCCAGTTAAAATCAATGTATGTAGTACAAAGTTATAAGTTCTATAAAAAAGAAAAAAGAAAAAAAAAGAGAGATGTTCCAATATTGTCTTTATCAGCAGCAGACGATTCACGTCCGGTAACTCTGTGTTACTCATTACTTATATTATTACTGGAATGTCAGCTATCAATCATGAAGTAAAGCCAAACATCTACCCCATACAAAGCCTTGTCTCTATAGTCTATTTGTCCACACACAATCATCGAGGACCAGAACAATCACCACACCACAACAAGAGATTCTATAGCCTACCACACTACCACTGTAGACCCATTTTACTCCCTACCTAAGGTTGAAAGTCCCAAGGAAGAATAACACCACCACCAACAACAAAAACCCAAGAAGCAGTGGCAGCCTAACAGGATACTTGCATGGACAGTAGTTGGTATTTTTCCAATAGGCTTGTCCCTAGGTCTAGTCTTGATTGTGTGTATGTGTGTGTGTGTGTGTGTCTAATATCCTAGCCTACTAGGCCTAGGCGAGATCGCACAAGATGCTACGCCTAGGTTAGGCCTACTAGCCGGCCTGCGTTGGCTGTGTAGGCTTATTTGCATAAACTGAGTGAGTGGCACTGTTGGAAACTGTTGATAAGCCTAATTTATTGCTGGCTCAAAGGCTACACACCGGCATTAATTTGGGGGTGATGTAGTATCTTGTATAGAGTGTGAGTGAAAAAAAAAAAGTTGGTGATTTTCACAGATTTTTTTAAGCATGAAAAAATGGACTGTGCACTTGTTTTTGGGATTGAGGACATAGAGCAATACCAGGTAGTCACGAGAAAGTTGGAAATAATCATCACATGAGGATTGCCTGTATTCCTACAGCGTTGACCCCCTGCATGCATAGTTCGGTAAGGAAGCTATCAGATGACAAAGGACTGTGGGGGTACAGTGTTTGCTGAAATTTTTTAAAATTTCAAATCTACCAAATTTGTTCAAAATCACATGAGTTTTGAGTCAGAGGCTAGTCTTTGACAAGAAGTGGTTTTTATTTCTCTGGATGCCTTAGTACGTGCGGTATGAATATAAGAGTCACATAGAAAAACAGAAGGAAAAGAGTGATTTTTTTAAATACCGGTGTGCAGCCCAAGATAGGCTAGGGGAAGTCTGTTGTGTGGAAGTAACAACAAAAGCTGTGCACACCTTAGGATACTGTGTAGGCCTAGATAACCACCTGGATCTTTCCTAAGCCGGACCTGCTTGGAAATGTGTGTGTGTGTTGTGTGTGTGTGTGTGTGTGTGTGTGTGAGAGGAGAGAGAGAGAGAGAGAGAGAAAAAGAGAGAGAGAGAGAGAGAGAGAGAGAGAGAATGACAAATTATTTTATTTCTAGGATAATGAATAAGCACTCGTGTGATTTTTTTTACATCCAGTCCCTGCCCATAGTGATACATCTTAATAATAAACCCAATACTCATACTCTCACACAGTAGAAACAAGGGGAAAACACTTAAAAAACCCCAAACAAACAAATAAAAGACCCCCCAAAAAACCCACAAACACACACAAACCACCAAACAAACCCAAAACCAACAACAACCAAACAACCCACACAAAAAAAAACAAAAGAAAAAAACAACCCCCCCACCCAAAAAACAAAAAACAAGGACAAAGAAAAAGAAAAAGAAAAAAAGGAGAAAAAAAGAAAGAGAGAGAGAAAAAAGCCAAACTTATAAAGTAATAAAAATGAGCATCTCATATTGTAAAATGGTACACATAGTTGTTTACACATAACAATAAGATATTGAAATGGGACATTCACTATAACTCAAGTACACCCAAACCCCCCAAATATAAGAGAGAGAGAGAGAGAGAGAGAGAAGAAGAGAGAGAAGAAGAGAGAGAGAGGAGAGAGAGAGAGAGAGAGAGAGAGAATGAATGAATGAATGAATCTTTGAATGAATCTTTATTTTTCAAGGGTAACAGAATAAGCATAGGCATACTTTTTTTCATCCAGCCCTTGCCCTGATTAGGGACTATCAACAAAACAAGGAGAAAAAACCCTACTACAACAACGACAACATGATTTAAAAAAGAGATAAGTGTATATTTAACAATACATAATCCCTAACTGACTTGAATGAACATTAATGTCAAGAGATACATAGATATATATTGTTTTGTTTTTTTTTAGAAAAGAGATATGCGTTCAATAAGCACATAATTCTCAAATGAATGGAATATTAACATGAAAACTGATACACTGATTATAAGTAAGTAAATTGGATACAGTTAAATAGATGGAAGACAGCAAGAAGCCAGAGAGAGAGAGAGAGAAAAGACAGACAGAGAGAGAGAGAGAGAGAGAGAGAGAGAGAGAGAGAGAGAGAGAGAGAGAGAGAGAGAGAGAGAGAGAGAAGGCATATAATACTACTACTACTCCTAATAATAATAATACTGTTTGGGATTTGTATAGCGCTCAATCTTTTAAAGTAAACAAATCAAAGCGCTTGCATTGAAATCATTCACATGCATGCATGCAACCGTCCACAAATATCAAGGTAAACAAATACCAAATTCATACACACAACACTCTTAGGTGGGAGTGGTGGAGGTGAAGGTAGCTATTGAAAAGTAGGAAGAGTTCACAGTAGAAAATAAGTGCGTTTTGAGACTAGATTTGAAAGAATCAAATGAAGGCTTTTGTCGAAGTGGAAAAGGGAGGTCGTTCCATGTGGATGGACCGGGAAACATAAATAAATAAAATTTTAAAAAAAGAAAGAAAGAAAAGCATGGATAGCATTAGTGGTCAGGTCAAGGTAAAGGCTACACACCCGTGTTAATTTGGGGGTGATGTAGTATCTTGTACAGAGTGGGAGTGGGAAAAATATGTTGGTGATTTTCACAGATTTTTTTTAAAAGCATGAAAAAATGGACTGTGTTTGGGGGATTGACTACATAGAGCAATACCAAGTAGTCACGAGAAAGTTGGAAATAACCATCACACGAAGATTGCCTGTATTCCTACAGCGTTGACCCTGCGTTGACGATTGTGGTAAGGAAGCTAGCAGACGACAAAGGACTGAGGGGGTACAGCGTTTGCTGAAAAATTAAAAAAAACTCAAACCTACCAAATTTGTTTGAAATCACACGAGTTTTGAGTCAGAGGCTAGTCTTTGACAAAAAGTGGTGTTTTTTTTTCTTTTCTTTGGATGCCTTAGTACGTGTGGTATGAATATATAAGAGTCACATAGAAAAACAGAAGGAAAAGAGTGATTTTTTGAATACCGGTGTGCAGCCAAAACCTTCCTTGCCCCCTGGATCCATATTCTACCGCCACCACTATAATAATAATAATAATAATAATAATAATAATAATTACCATCATCACATTAGCTGGTCACGTCCATCTATGCAGCCGTTTGGACTGTCCATACCTAATTCATGCTTCTAGCTGGAGAGACTTGTTGTTGTTGTTTGTTGTGTTTTCTGTCTCTGTCTGTCTGTCTCTCTCTTGCACCACACACACACACACACACACACACACACACACACACACACACACACACACACTGGCAAGCCAGCATGCACAATACACATTAAGTGTAGCAAGGTACACGCATAATAACCCCAACCCCCCCCCCCCCCCCTCTCCTGGTGCATTATCCTTAGTGAAGAGTAAGATCACCCACCCCCCTTACCCTCACCCCCACCCCCACAAAACACACACACACATACACACACACACACACACACACACACAAACAAACACACACACACATTCACACATACGCGCGCGCGCGCGCGCGCGCGCACACACACACACACACACACACACACACACACACACACACACAACACACACACACACACACACACACACACTGTATGTTTGTTCGTCCTGTTCGACGATGACCTCCAAAACAGCAGAGGAGACAGTTGCTGTTTTGGAAATTAGGCAGAAATTTGATTATAGTGGAGATGCCTTGCCCACAGTACATCCCCACTCTCTCGGCCAAGTGGGCATAAGGACAGTCAGCCCCACCCAAACCTCCAAAAACAGCAGAGGAGGCAGCTGCTGTTTCGGAAATTGGGCAGAAATTAAATTTGATTATAGTGGAGATGTTCTCCAAAGGCCATCTAGCCCCCATGGCTGCAGCACAAGTCAAGCCTCCTAGTCAGAGTCATAGGCTAGTCATCACTAAAGACTAGGCTGTAGGCTAAAGTGGAATCCCATGAATGGGAAAAACCACTGGTCATACAGCCTCTCACTTTGCTGTTGGTCAATGGTTTAATCAAGAACTGTGATAAACCCCAGCCACACACACACACACGTGCGCGCGCGCGCGCGCGCGCGCACACACACACGCACACACACACACACAAAACAATGCGTTCTTACCTACCAACTTGTTGAAAAACTGGAATTCCAGGCAGTGAAAAATTATTGTATGTGACCAGCAGCCTACCCACAACAACAACCTCTAGGCTACACCACTGGTCAGTCCAACTGACTCATCACTCCACCACTACAACCACCACTGTAGGCCTACCTCGCTTGGCCACTGGTCAAAAGCAGGTGGTGTGTAGTAGCCTACATAAAGGATTCACAGCAGCAATAGCAAATGTAGTCAATCCTTGCATTTCCCAAAGAAGTAATTGCAATAGTTTTCGAACTTGGTGCAAAAGGTAGAGAAAAATGTCACAAACAACATATAAAAAAAAAAGTAGGGAAAAGTAGGTGTGGGAAGTTGCGGAAAATCAAGAAACAAAGAAGCTCAAAAACAATATTTGGCACTCTGAGACTGATAGCAGGCCTGTCTCACACGCCGCGGCATCCTCCCTTATGTGGTAAGGCTCCACCCATTTTTGACCTAGAAAGGGACATGGAGGCAAATGCTCATTGCCCTACTGATTTTGATTTCGAAGAGCTAAGAAATGACTTTTGAAATTTAACACACACTAAAAGTACCTGCTTGCTTGTTTTTACGACGTATGTGATCTTTACATCACTGATGTACGTATTAAACCAGACAACATCAAAACAACTGTCCACATGCTGACCAGTTCCTACACAATACAGTAGGGTAGTGATGTTTGTATGATAAACCACTTTTGTCAAAATCAACTCTCTGAGTGCATTGTGTTGTTTTACTTGAAAGTGTTTTTAACTTTCATAAACATAGCCAGAAGTGTTATCTGTCCACAGAACACTGGATAGGACAGGCACTGGAGAAATCTGCCAATGGAAATTAGGAAAGGAGTGTATAAACACTGGGGGGCCTATCCCCTTTCTGTTGATATTATAACCTTGATCCAGTAGGCTAAAGGGTAAAGTACATCCGTGTTCCCTGCTTTCCGAAAGTAGACCTGTATGCTCCCTGCTAAAGTATGCATGCGCGCGCGCGCGCGCGCGCGTGTGTGTGTGTGTTTATATGCATGCGTATCTGCAGCCCTTTCTGTTTAAAGAGTATGTGTATACGTGTACATATCATCCCTCTCACTTTCTTTCCCTCTGTTTCATTCTCTGTATGTTTCCTGTCTCTGACTGGTGGATTTTAAATTCTGAATAAAAGGCTTGCAACTGTTTTCAGTGTAACTTTAATTCTGAATAAAAGGCTTGCAACTGTTTTCAGTGTAACGTTAATTCTAAGGTGGGGGGGGGGGGGGGGGGGGGGGGGGGGGTGATGGTTTTTGTTTTGTTTTATTTTTTCTCCTGCTCTACAATAGTGCTGTTCTAAATTATTTTTGGTTGCAATTTTGTTTGGCTTTTTACCACAAAATTGTTCCCAATAACTGATTACATTTTTGGGGGTCCAGATGACTTGGGTAGGTCTGTGTGTGTTATGTGGAGAAAGACTGCTGACTGATAGCCAAGATGTAGTAAGGCAGACTGAGAAATGTATAGCAGGTCTCCAAAATGCATGCCGTTTGAAGGGTGACAATGTAGAGACAGAGGGAAGAGCAAAATGTTCGATATGTAAATAACCCAGCTCTTCGATCCAAGCAAGCTAGGTTTAAATAATTCCCCTGATTGTTTATTTTGTGGTCAGTCCATTAATGATTTCAGGAAGAAACGAAACACAGCTGTGCATCAAATTCGGACATGTAGTTTCCCGCAGCAGATTGAAGAAAGTGGTTTAAAGCATGGACCAGAGAACAAATGGGCGGAAAGAGTGTGTGAAAGAATGCGAGCTGTCAGTGACCTTCATGCTGCAGATGCTGTGTATCACCAACAGTGCAGTGTCCATTTCACAACTATGAAATCTATCCCTCTAGCATTCCACCATTCTTCAGAGGAACAAACCACAGCAACTGCAGGCAGACCAATAGACACTGCTCATTATGAAGCCTTCATGCTTATTTCAAAGAGAATGATTATGAAAAAATCACAATCATGTACTTGTGCACAAAGATGAAAAAGTATGTCCATGGTGACACTCCCTACACATAGAAATACATGTGGTAGAAAATAGAAAGTCACTTTGGTGATGAAGCAATTGTTACCTGCATCAGAGGGAAAGAAAAGTCATTATATTAAGGTCAAATGCAGAGAAGATCCTGGAGAAATTTGCAAAATCCAACAGAGAGAAAGATGCAGAGAAAGAAGAAAACCAGAAGGATTAAGACATTTGCAAAACTTTCCTATCAAATATCAGGAACGTCAACACCTCAGCAACAGAGTATCTTTCTGCAGAAGCAAGTATCTCAAACAATTGAGATCCCCCCCCCCCCCCCCCCCCCCCCCCTAAAACAGTTGCGATTATTAATTTTACCATCTTCTTTGGATCTGTTTCTCAGAACTTGGCTGGGAAGGAAAACAGATCCTGACTTGACAATTGCTTCTCTTGGTCAGGCACTATAGCTGGCAGCACGACCAACAGTACTCATCCCCCCTCTTCAGATTGCTCTTGGGGTTGCCATGCCCCAGCAGACTGTCTCCAAAAACCTTGTTGAACTGTCCACAAGCTTGGGTTTTGTTCTCCATACAAGGAGGTCAGTCTGTGTGAAAAGTTTTCTTGCTGCTGACCAGGAAACAGACCTGGTAGGCATAAAGCCCAACAGCTGGATCCAGTTTGTTGCTGACAATGGAGATCATCAGATCAGGACACTGGATAGGACTGGTACCTTCTATGGTATAGGCATTGTTAGCGCAGGGCTTCATTTTGTTGAGTTGTCCCTGACAAAATTCTGTAGAAAAACAAACAAACAACAAGCCACTCGGATAGAGAAACTAAGATTAATACAGTTGCAGACAGGAAAGAGAAACAAAAATAATGGGTGGTGCTGCTCTTGTGTGTTTTATATGTGTGTGTGTGTGTGTGTGTGTGTGTGCGTGTGTATGTGTGTATGTGTGTGTGTGTTTTATGTGGTGTGTGCGCGCGTGTGTGTGTGTGTGTGTGTGTGTTTGCACGCGCGCCCCCCCCCCCCCCCCCCCACCTGCGTCCCCCCCCCCCCCCCCCCCCCCCCCCCCCCCCCCTCACCAGTCCCAAATTCACGCAGAGAAATTTGCTGTGACTGAAAGTGGTATAAAAAAGAGTAATAATACTGATAATAATACCTTTTTCTTGTAGGTAAGTAGTCAACCTTTCTCTCTCCTCTTCATACGACAGTGGTGTGTTACCTG
>CM054161.1:28994723-28997223 GCA_028751875.1 Rapana venosa | reverse complement strand
TCTCTCTCTCTCTCTCTCTCTCTCTCTCGCCCCCCTCCTCCCTTACTTCTTTGTAGTGTGTTCTTTTTGAAAGAGAGAGAGAGAGAGAGAGAGAGAGAGAGAGAGAGAGAGGAGAGAGAGAGAGAGAGAGAGAGAGCAAACACACACCCACGCAGGTGCGCGCGCGCACACACACACACAACACACACACACACACACACACACACTCACACACACGCAGGTGCGCGCGCGCGCACACACACACTCACAACACACACACACACACACACGCGCGCACGCACGCACGCACACACACAACACAACACACACACACACACACGGACATGCAGACTGACAAAGAGAAACACACACACACACACACACACACACACACTCACAGAGGTTTGTGAAAAATATCCGCATTTTATATCGCTTTCAATAAGATCTGTTGATCCCATTCTCATAGATATTAAGCGGTGATCTTGTCATTCACAATAAGTTATAAATCAGGGTTTATTGGGAGCCTATATTATTCATTTTAAGCGCGCAAAAAAACCCAAACCAACCCACCGCAACAAAACGCCACTGGTGACATTCCTCAAATAAACCACTCCCACATGTAAACAAACATAATAAAAAAAATTATAAAAAAGAAAAAAAGTATGGTTTTCTGCTGTCAATAGTATGGCAATAGTTCCTTATAAGGGCATTTTTATTCTTAAAAATTTATTAAAAAAAAAAAAGAATTTGCGAGGATGGAGCTTTGGGGGACATATGATCTGACACGAAAATAGAAGAAAAGGGAATGCAATAGAGTGCAATAGAGTGAAGTGTGGTATAGTATACCACACGATGCGACACAACACAACACTACACTTACACTACACTACACTACACTACACAACACGACACTACACTACATTACACTACACTACACATGACCAACTACACTACACTACACTACACTACACTACACTACACATGACCAACTACACACTACACTAACTACACTACATTACACTACACTACATTACATTACACTACACTAACACTACACTACACTACACTACATGACACTACACTACCCTACACCTACACAAAACGACACGACACTACACGACACTACACTACACTACACGACACGACACTACACTACACTACACTACACTACACTACACTACACTACACAACACTACACTACACGACACACACTACATTACATTACACTACACTACACTACACTACATGACACTACACTACCCTACACTACACAAAAACGACACGACACTACACGACACTACACTACACTACACTACACGACACGACACTACACTACACTACACTACACTACACTACACTACACTACACTACACTACACTACACTACACTACACTAACACTACACGACACGACACTACACGACACTACACTACACTACACTACACGACACGACACTACACACACTACACTACGCTACACTACACTACACTACACACACACGACACGACACGACACGACACGACACTACAACTACACTACACTACACAACACTACACTACACTACACTACACTTCACTACACTACACTACACTACACTTGACCAACTACACTACACTACATTACACTACACTTCACTACACTATACTACACTACACTACACTACACTACACTACACTACACAGCACTACACTACACTACACTACACTTCACTACTCAACACTACACTACATTACACTACACTACACATGACCAACTACACTACACTACACTACACTACACTTCACTACACTACACTACACTTGACCAACTACACTACACTACACAACACTACACAACACTACACTACACTACACTACACTACACTACACTACACTACACTTGACCAACTACACTACACTACACTACACTACACTTCACTACTCAACCACTACGCTACACTACACTACACTACACTACACTACACTACACTACACTACACCATGACCAACTACACTACACTACACTACACTACCCTACACTACACTACACTACACTACACTACACTACACTACACTTCACTACTCAACACTACACTACACTACACTACACATGACCAACTACACTCACACTACACTACACTACACACTACACTACACTATACTACACACTACACTTTCTACACTACACTACACAACACAACACTACACTACACTACACTACACTACACTACACTACACTACACATACACTACCAACTACACCACTCTACACTACACTACACTACACAACACTCTACACTACACTACATACACTACACTACACTACACTACACTACACTACACTACACTACACACACTACACTACACTACACTACACCACACACTACACTACACTACACTACAACTACACTCACTCACACTACACTACACATACACCACTAACACTACACTACACTACACTACACTACACTACACTACACCACTCACAACTACACCCACACCACTACACTACACTACACACACCACACCACTCTACACTACACCT
>CM054161.1:28977223-28989723 GCA_028751875.1 Rapana venosa | reverse complement strand
GCTTTCGCAAGACGTTCTGCGTGCATTCACACACGGGGCCTTGGTTTATAGTCTCATCCGAAGGACTTTTGGGGGAGAGTGGAGTCTGCACTGATGTTAACTCCAAGGGAAAATATCCCCTTGAATGGGAATCGAACCCGGGTCGTCAGATTGCGAGCGCAATGTTCTGACCAACTAGGCTGTCCCGTCCCCTCCAGGGTCAGAAGTCTAAGCCTACAAGGAGTCTATCAATGTCACGTCGCGGTGGGGCCACCAGCCAGAGGAGCCCTGCGCTACTGCTGGGTAACATTTTGGCGGTGTTCAGTGTGCCTGTTCTGAGCTAACATACGCAGGACGCCACCTACTAAGCCCCCTACTAACGACAGTGTTAGCTCAGTGGCGGAGCCAGACTGAGTGAGTGGCTTACCTGAGCTGGTGACGACCACAACGCGGCTCCAGTGACCTCATTTGAACCTCCAACCCACGAAGGCTTTGACACAAACTCACCACAGGCGCAGAAGTGTATGGGGAAGCTGACACTGAGGTCACCATGAGACCAGAGCAACCGGGGGGCTACCGAATCAGAGACCATTTTTCTATTGCATTTTTGTGTGTATGGACAAAATAGTACTAAATTTTAAAAAAACTTTTAAAAAATTCATTTTTAGTACAATATAAACAAAATAATATTTCAGAACATAAGGTAAAGCAACTAAACATACAAAACATCTATTATATAAACTGTATATATATGTTCACATATGTACGCGAACACACACACGCTCTCTCTCCTGTCTGTCTGTCTGTCTGTCTGTCTGTCTGTCTCTCTCTCTCTCTCTCTCTCTCTCTCTCTCTCTCTTCTCTCTCTCTCTCTCTCTCTCTCTTACACACACACTCTCACAAAGTAATATATGCCTTTAAGAAATGTAACTACATACAGCAAAATAACAAAAAAGTTGAAACATGATGTGGGCAAACATAGAAATTGAGTTCATAGCTTCTTTCTTTCTCACACACACAGTCACACACATTCACACACACACACACAGACACGCACACACACATTCTCTCTCTCTCTCTCTCTCTCTCTCTCTCTCTCTCTCTCTCTGGTTTTTTAACCAACCACAAAAGGGCAGATTCCTCGCAGTACCTGTAAGAAAAACGAGACTCTTCTATCCCCTATTGCTGTAACGTCATTAAAGTGTACCAAAAGAAAAAGAGAGGCTGGTTTTAAAATGAAAAGCAAAGTTATGTCATGTATTTTAGGCTTGGTAGTACAATGTTTACAAATCGTCAATCAGCGGTTTGTAATAAAGCCATTTAGATTCAAAATCAATATATTTCATATTTGTTTTTGCTATGTATTCCTCGGATCTATATTTAAGTTTAAGAAACTTTCTGAAATCAGTAAACACAGGATACCTTTTGTCAACTTTGCATAAAAATTTTATAGAGATTTTTTTTTTGCTGTAAGTCTGCTATAAAATGTATCATCTGTTTGTGAATGTGAATCAGTTCCAAACAGAAATTTTGAAGATTATTCCAAAACATGGTAAAAATCTTGCATGAATAGAATAGATGATTGATGGTCTCTCTTTCGGATTTGCAGAATGTGCACTTATTAGTGTCAACAACATGCATCTTTCTAAGACAGTATTAGTTGGTAATATCCTGTGAATAATCCTTATTCGAAACCATTTTAATTTAGTTTCTTTTATTTTTTGAGTTTTCATGAATATTTTACCCCAATTAAGGTCATATAACGTTTCACTACTCCATTTCTCACAGCACGTAGGCTGATTACTGTCCATAACAGGTGTGTCGTAATAAACCTTTGACCCTTTCTTTATATTCAGAACTGTATTTAGAGCTTCATGGATTTCTTTGGGGCTGCTATTACTCGCATCAACATCTGTTGTGCCTATGAACTTTTTTTTTTAATTGCTGTGACAACTCCTGCATAAGCCATGAAATTACTTTCGACGTTTATTTCATTTTAAGTTCGTCATATGTAAGAAAAGAACCGTTCTGATTAACAAGATCGGCAATACGATAAACACCTTTGCTCACCCATGTTTTGAAATGTATTGTTTTATTGTCAATCTTTATATGTTCATTATAAAATATACTCTCTGCCTGAAGGTCTTCTGGGCTGTCAATCTTGATTTTTTTGGCCAAATAATCTGTATGCTTGTAATATATTTCTCCAGATTGAACTTAAGTATATGTTTTGGGTTGGCAAATCACAACCGTACTTGTCTAAGTGTTTTATGCAAGGACATATTTCTTCTATAACAGATTTCCATTTGTGGTTACTACGTCTCAGTTTTCTTATCCATGACAGTTTTAGTGCCATGGCAAAATACTTTAAAGAAGGGATTCCAAGTCCCCCTTTTCTTAAACTTTTGATACTTGCTTTCCTGGCGATTCTGTCTTGCTTGTTATTCCATATAAATCAAAAGCATTGCTTTTGCAATTCATCCATTAAATTGCTTGGGGGGTTAGGCAACAAGATCCAAAGAGGTGTTAGTTTAGACAGAATGAGTGACTTTAACACTGCCACTCTGCCAATTGGAGTAATATTTCTTTTGATCCAAATGTTAAAAAGATGTCTGACTTCTGCAAACTTTTCATTATAATTCAGCTCCTCGCAGTTCATCAAATTGGGGGTTAACCATATTCCCAAGATGTTGAACTGTTTGGGATTCCATTCCATTTGCAAATGTGGCATGTATCTGACTTTGGAAAATGTTCTGCTTCCAAGCCATATTACTTTTGTTTTTTGAACATTCAGATATAGACCCGATACTTTACCAAATGGTTCTAATGTCAACATGCAGTGTTCAAATGATTTTTTATCTCCCTCGTTTACCAGTTGTGTTATCGTCTGCATATTGTAAACATTTATGTTCCACTGAATTGATTTTAATTCCTTTTATATTTTTATTTTCTCTTATCATAATGGCTAAAATTTCCACTGAAAGGATGAATAAATAAGGAGAGATCGGATCACCTTGTCTACAGCCTCTTGACACTTTAAACCAGGAAGAGGTGTGTCCATTCACTTGTACTACAGATTTGATATCTTTATAAAATGTAGTCACCCAGTGGCATATATCTTTACCCAAACCAAAACATTTCAATACTTTAATCATAAACTGCCAGTTTAGCGAATCAAACGCCTTCTCAAAATCGACACATATAAGCACACCTGGAAGTTTTCTACGTTCTACTGCATGATGGTCAATGCCGCTGAAGGTAATGAAATAATGATGCCGTTAAGCACCTGACAAGTCAGGCCCAGCGCATCCAACTTCAACGTGGGAGAGAATTATCTTTTAAGTCTTTCTGGAAAAAGGGCAGGAGAATGGACCTAGAAAGCAAAAAATTTAAACAGGAAGGAGGTGACAGGAAGAAAAAGAACAAGGCAGAAACAGAGAGAGGGATAGAAAAGAGTACCGCTATCAACTCCATGGGAAATCTTTCAAATGGACATCTCATGTAAACGTAAACCCGCATCCCCAATTGACGTCAAGGACATGATTGAACGGATAGCTCGGTGGTCAGAGCACTCGCTTTCCCCCAGCCAAGTTAAGCAGCGTCGAGCGTGGTTACCAAGTCGAATGGTGACCGTTTGCGTGCCTTGGCTTCAGTACAGTCCCCCAGTTCACCCAGCTGTAAATGGGTACCTGCCCTCTTTAGGGTCGTGGAAGGTAATGCAGCGAGGGAGAGGAGATGGGCGCCGCCCTCGATATGCTGGCCCCTAGAGAAGCTGAGGTCTCTGATGCATCGCTCCCTGATGACCTCAGAGGTTATGGGACACCTTTACCTTTTTTACCTTTACGTGATTGACTGTAATGTTTTCACATACCTGAATAATAGTGAAGGTGTTCCCACAACCTATACGGACATTGAGAAGCCAGATGTCAAAGACCTCAGCTTCTCCAGGGGGCCAGCATATCGAGGGCAGCGTCAATCTCGTCTCCCTCGCTGCTTTACCTTCCCTGACCCTAAAGAGGGCATACAGGTACCCATTTTACGGCTAGGTGAACTGGGTGGGGGGAGACTGTACTGAAGCCAAAGCGCACGAACGGTCACCCATCCGCAAAGCAACCACAATTAACCATCTGAGCTGGGGAAAACCCCGTGGGGATGCCGTGGGCCTGTCAGCACAAATACCATCCCCCACCGTATGGAAATTCTGTGCTAGAAATTTCCTCTTTTCTATCCCTCTCTTTGTTTCTGCCTTGTTCCTTTTCTTCTGGACACCTCCTTCCTGTCTATTTTCTGCCTTCTTGGTCTATTCTCCTGCCTTTTCTCCCCCCCCCCCCCCCAAAAAAAAAAAAAGACTTAAAAGATAGCCATTTCTCTCTCTTATGCAGAAGTCGGATGCGCCGGGCCTGACTTGTCAGGCGCTTATTAACGGCAACGTAACGCATTTTCGCTCATATAACGGACAACAATAGTTGCTGTCTAAGCGTTGGACGAAGAAGAAGAAGAGGAAGAAGAAGAAACTTGGGGAGAAGAAATGCTGTGACCACTGAGCCATCCCGTACCCCCCCCCCCCCCCCCCCCCCCCCCCCACTACCCTGAAAAAAAAAAGACCAAAAATCGTTGTCCCAACTAACTGGTAGGTCAGCGATGGTCAGAAATGATAGTGACCTCTTAAGGTGATTTCAAGAGAGATAAAATGTGAAAGATAAGGCCAGTACAGCGCAGTGGGGAGTGTAGGGTTGATGGTGTGCCGGCTACAATGACTGACTACTGGCTTATCTCTGGGCTGATTCCAGCAGCATTACCGTGTGTTATGTTTGGCGTCAGTGTACATAAGGCACAGTGAAAATCACAGAGCGCTGTAGTAAGCGATTCTGTATCTAAGACTGTGTCGAGCCTGTGGTGTACACACACACACACACACGCACGCACACACACACACACACACACACAACACACACACACACACACACACACACACACACACACACACACACACACACACACACACACACACACACACACACACACATACACACACACACACACACACACACACACACACACACACACACACACACACACACACACACACACACACACAGACCAACAGATACGCGCAGATATACACATTATTATACATATTATGTGCACGCACGCGAGCGCGCGCACGCGCGCACACCACATACGGGGAGAGAGAGAGAGAGAGAGAGAGAGAGAGAGAGAGAGAGAGAGAGAGAGAGAGAGAGAGAAGGGACAGATGGATAGATGGACAGACAGACAGACAGACACACACACACACAAACACACACACACACATTCGAACATTCACACACACACACACACATAGAAAGTGAGAGAGAGACTGACAGACAGAGATAGACAGAGACAGAGACACAGAGAGAGACAGAGACACAGAGAGAGACAGAGAGAGAGAGAGAGAGAGAGAGAGAGAGAGAGAGACAGACAGACAGACAGACAGACAGACAGACGGACAGATGGATAGATGGACAGACAGACAGACAGACAGACAGACACACACACACACACACAAACACTCGCACATGTACATGCACATACACACACAAACAGACAGACAGAGAGAGACAGACAGACAGAGATAGACAGAGAGAGACAGAGACAGAGAGACAGAGACAGAGAGACAGACAGAGAGAGAGAGAGTATTCAGAAAGGGCTTTACATATTACACACAAAAGGGCGTGACCAACTTATACCTAATCACTAACACACACACACACACTACATACACACACACTACACTACACTACATTTACACACACACACACACACTACACACACACACACACACACAAAACACACACACCACACACACACACACACACAACCACACACACCACTCCACTCCACTACACACACACACACACACACACACACACACACTACACACCACACACACAAAAACACTACACTACACTCCACCCCACTACATTACCCCCCCCCCCCCCCCACCCCCACACAAAAAACACACACACACTGCACCCACACACACACTACACATACTACACACTACACACACACACACAGCCAGCTTGTATCTTTCAGAGTGTCCAGTAGTGCCTTTGCTAACTGGTCAGCTGAACAGAGACAACAGCTATGAATGTCCTTCCAATACTTGTGGTCAGTTTTATCCTCCTCCTCAGACTAGGTGAGAGAAAAAAAAAGAGTAATTTATTATTTTATCGGCTCTAATGATTTTGTTTTGTTGTTGTTGAGAATATCATACACATTCATGTGCTAGGAATTTTCGGTGTTTTTTTATTTTTATACCTCTACTTTGTTTCTACCTTGTTTCTGTTTCTTCTCGTCACCCCCATCCTTCTCTATGTTTCTGCCTTGTTTCTTTTTTTTCCTGTCACCCACCCCCTTCTCTTTGTTTCTGCTTTGTTTCTTTTTCTTCCTATCTCCCCCTTCCTTCTCTATGTTTCTGCCTTGTTTCTTTTCTTCCCATCTCCCACTTCCTTCTCTATGTTTCTGCTTTGTTTCTTTTTCTTATTGTTACTCACCTTCTTCTCTATGTTTTGCTTTGTTTCTTTTTCTTATTGTTACTCACCTTTTCTCTATGTTTCTGCTTTGTTTCTGTTTTTTTTTTCCCTCACCCACCCCCTTCTCTATGTTTTGCTTTGTTTCTTTGTCTTCCCGTCACCCACCCTTTCTTATGTTTCTGCTTTGTTCTGTTTCTTCCCGTCAATCACCCCCTTCTCTATTTTCTGCCTTGTTTCTTTTTCTTCCCCTCTCCCACTTCCTTCTCTATGTTTCTGCTTTGTTTCTTTGTCTTCCGTCGCCCACCCCCTTCTCTATGTTTCTGCTTTGTTTCTGTTTGTTTCTGTCACTCACCTCCCTTTTCTATGTTTTGCTTTGTTTCGTTTCTTCCTGTCACCCACCCCCTTCTCTATGTTTCTGCTTTGTTTCTTTTTCTTCCTATCTCCCCCTTCCTTCTCTATGTTTCTGCCTTGTTTCTTTTTCTTCCCATCTCCCACTTCCTTCTCTATGTTTCTGCTTTGTTTCTGTTCTTCCCGTCACCCACCCCCTTCTCCTTGTTTCTGCTTTGTTTCTTCGTCTTCTCGTCACCCCTCCCCTTCTCTATGTTTCTGCCTTGTTTCTTTTTCTTCCGTCACCCACCTCATTCTCTATGTTTCTGCATTGTTTCTTTTTCTTTCCGTCACCCACCTCCTTCTCTATGTTCTGCTTTGTTTCTTTTTCTTATTGTTACTCACCCCCTTCTCTATGTTTCTGCTTTGTTTCTTTTCTTCCCAGCACTCACCTTCTTCTCTATGTTTCTGCTTTGTTCTTGTTTCTTCCTGTCATTCACCCCCTTCTCTATGTTTCTGCTTTGTTTCTTTTTTTTCCCGTCACCCACTCCATTCTCTATGTTTCTGCCTTGTTTCTTTTTCTTCCCATCTCCCACTTCTTTCTCTATGTTTCTGCTTTGTTTCTGTTCTCCCTGTCACTCACTCTCTTTTTCTATGTTTCTGCTTTGTTTCTTTTCTTCCCAGCACTCACCTCCTTCTCTTTCTTTCTGCCTTGTTTCTTTGTCTTCCCGTCACCCGCCCCTTTCTCTATGTTTCTGCTTTGTTTCTTTTTCTTCCGTCACCCACCCCTACTCTATGTTTCTGCTTTGTTTCTGTTTCTTCCCGTCACTCACTCCATTCTCTATGTTTCTGCCTTGTTTCTTTTTCTTCCCGTCATCTACCCCTTCTCTATGTTTCTGCTTTGTTTCTTTTTCTTCCCAGCACTCACCTTCTTCTCTATTGTTTCTGCTTTGTTCTTGTTTCTTCCTGTCATTCACCCCCTTCTCTATGTTTCTGCTTTGTTTCTTTTTTTTCCCGTCACCTACCCTCTTTCTCTATGTTTCTGCTTTGTTTCTTCTTTTTTCCGTCACTCACCTCCTTCTCTATGTTTCTGCCTTGTTTCTTTTTCTTCCCATCTCCCCCTTCCTTCTCTATGTTTCTGCTTTGTTTCTTTTTCTTCCCATCTCCCCCCCCCCCTTCTCTATGTTTCTGCTTTGTTTCTTTTTCTTCCGTCACCCACCCCCTTCTCTATGTTTCTGCTTTGTTTCTTTCTCTCCCTGTCACTCACCCCCTTCTCTATGTTTCTGCTTTGTTTCTTTTTCTTCCCATCTCCCCCCCTTCTCTATGTTTCTGCCTTGTTTCTGTTTCTTCCCGTCACCCACCTCCTTCTCTATGTTTCTGCCTTGTTTCTTTTTCTTCTCGTCACCCACCTCCTTCCCTATGTTTCTGCCTCTTTCTGTCACTCACCCCCTTCTCTATGTTTCTGCATTGTTTCTTTTTCTTTCCCGTCACCCACCTCCTTCTCTATGTTTCTGCCTTGTTTCTTTGTCTTCCGTCACTCACCCCTTCTCTATGTTTCTGCTTTGTTTCTTTTCCTTCCCGTTACCCACCTCCTTCTCTATGTTTCTGCCTTGTTTCTTTGTCTTCCGTCACTCACCCCCTTCTCTATGTTTCTGCTTTGTTTCTTTTCCTTCCCGTTACCCACCTCCTTCTCTATGTTTCTGCCTTGTTTCTTTTTCTTCCATCTCCCCCTTCCTTCTCTATGTTTCTGCCTTGTTTCTTTTCTTTCCGTCACCCACCCCCTTTCTATGTTTCTGCCTTGTTTCTTTTTCTTTCCGTCACCCACCCCTTCTCTATGTTTCTGCCTTGTTTCTTTTTCTTCCTGTCATCTACCCCCTTCTCTATGTTTCTGCTTTGTTTCTTTTTCTTTCCGTCACCCACCCCCTTCTCTATGTTTCTGCTTTGTTTCTTTTTCTTTCCGTCACCCACCCCCTTCTCTATGTTTCTGCCTTGTTTCTTTTTCTTTCCGTCACCCACCCCCTTCTCTATGTTTCTGCCTTGTTTCTTTTTCTTCCTGTCATCTACCCCCTTCTCTATGTTTCTGCTTTGTTTCTTTTTCTTTCCGTCACCCACCCCCTTCTCTATGTTTCTGCTTTGTTTCTTTTTCTTTCCGTCACCCACCCCCTTCTCTATGTTTCTGCTTTGTTTCTTTTTCTTCCCGTCACCCACCCCCTTCTCTATGTTTCTTCTTTGTTTCTGTTTCTTCCCGTCACTCACCTCTTTCTCTATGTTTCTGCGTTGTTTCTTTTTCTTCCCGTCACTCATCCCCTTCTTGTCTATTTTCTGTATTCGGGACGGGATAGCCTAGTGGTTAGAACATTGCGCTTGCAATCTGACGACCCGGGTTCGATTCCCGTTCAAGAGGGATACTTTCCCCCGGAGTTAACATCAGTGCAGACTCCACTATCCCCCCCAAAAGTCCTTCGGATGAGACTATATAAACCGAGGCCCCGTGTGCGAACGCACGCAGAATATCTTACGCACACGTTCAATCCTGTCCCGCTTTTCGTAAGAGTAGGCCATTGCGTGCCGGTGGGAACAGATGACAAGATTTACAAAACCGTATACATACGGGGACTGGATGTAAAAAAAAAGTTGCACACGAGTGCTTATTCCATTATCCTCGATATAAAAGAAATAAAAGAATAAAAATGAATTAAACAAAAATTCTTGGTGGTCCATTCTCCTGCATTTTTTTCTCTCCAAAAAGAGTTCAAAGGTAACGATTTCCTCCCCTCATTCCTGAAGTCAAGTGATTTGAGGGGCGGGGGTTGTGGGGGGAAGGGGGGGGGGGGGTAGGAAGGTGGAAAAAGTCTTGAGACGTTTAATGAAAATTTTGTGCAATTTTTTCTCCTCTCTGTTATGTGAGTCTGCTTGTGCTTGTTTTTCTCTCTCGGTCTCTCTGTCCCTCTGTCTATGTCTGTCTGTCTCTCTGTGTTTCTCTGTCTGTCTGTCTATCTGTCTCTGTTTGTCTTTGTCTGTCTTTGTCTGTCTGTCAGTCTGTCTGTCTGTCTGTCTGTCTGTCTGTCTCTCTCTCTCTCTCTCTCTCTCTCTCTCTCTCTCTCTCTCTCTTTTTCCTCGTCTGTCTGTCTCTGTCTCTTTTGGTCTGTCTGTCTATGTCTCTGTCTGACTGTCTCCTCTCTCTCCGTCTGCCTGCCTGTCTTTCTGTCTCTATCTGTTGGTATGGGAACTGGATGTAAAAAAGCACATTAGTGCTTATTCCATTATCCTCGATATAAAATAATAAATAAATTTAAAAAAAAATGTCTGTTTCTCTGTCTCTGTCTCTCTGTCTCTCTCATAAAATTTTTCATATTTCTTATCTATCTTTCCAGAGCGTTTCATATTCTCTCTCTTTTTCTTTTAAAAAGTGTTGGTACTTTTTTTTAACCGTAAGTTCACGTATAGTCAAATGTTGTTGACGGTGTTGATGAGCCTTCAACGTCGCCACTTTGCACTTTGCACTTTGCTCTCTCTCTCTCCCTTTCTCTGTCTGTCTGTCTGTCTATCTGTCTGTCTGTCTGTCTGTCTGTCTCTCTCTCTCTCTCTCTCTCTCTCTCTTTCTCTCTCTCTTTCTCTTTCTCTCTCTCCTCATCTCTCCCCCTTTCTCTCCCCCCTCTCTCCTCCTCCTCCTCTTCCCCCTCCTCCTTCTATTCCCTTAACTATCGAAGAAACGGAACTGTTGGTGTACTGCGTTGAATATTTTCCTACCTTGTCTCTCGAAAGACTTGAATCCCCTCGGGCCCATCCCTCTCCAAGATCTGAATGCATGCCGGTAATATTACAGGGCTTCCACAACCCGCATCAAACACTGCATGCATATCTAAGGTGGTGGTGGTAAAGGTGTCCCATAACCTGTGTGGTCGTAGGGGAGCGAGGCATCAGAGACCTCAGCTTCTCTAGGGGCCAGCATATTGAGGGCGGCGCCTATCTCCTCTCCCTCGCTGCTTTACCTTCCCTGACCCTAAACAAGAAAGGAAATTAAGGCACTAGCAGGTGTACACTTCAAGTTGACATGGGATATTGCACACACACACACACACACACGCGCGCGCGCGCACGCACGCACGCACGCACGCACGCACGCACGCACGCACGCACACACGAGTGCTTATTCCATTATACCTGAAATAAAATAAAATAAAAGAACACAAACATACACAACACACACACACACATTTCGCTTTTCGGAAGAGTAGGCCATTGTGTGCCGGTGGGAATGAATGACAAAATAAAAAACAAAACTGCTTACACACGGGAACTGGATTTTTAAAAAAAGCACATGGGTGCTTATTCCTTTATCCTCGATTTGAAAGAATAAAATAAAATAAAATGAAAGAATAAAATAAAACGTTCTAACCACTCACTCCATTATCCCGTTCATCATGCCAAAATGTCTGAGGTTGACCATTGAATTGGTTCATTCTTTATTCTATTCTTTTATTTAGAGGATAATGGAATAAACACTCAAGTGCTTTTTTTTAAAAACATCCAGTCCCCATGTGTATGCAGTTTTGTCCATTTTGTCGTCCGTTTCTACCGGCACACATGGCCTACTCTTCCGAAAAGCGGGACAGGATTTAACGTGTGCGCAAGATGATCTGCGTGCGTTCGCACACGGGGCCTCGGTTTATAGTCTCATCCGAAAGACTTTTGGGGAGAGTGGAGTCTGCACTGATGTTAACTCCAGGGGAAAATATCCCCTTGAAGGGGAATCGAACCCGGGCCGTCAGATTGCGAGCGCAATGTTCTAACCACTAGGCTATCCCGTCCCCAGTATTCAGCATAGCAGGAACAACAAGCATGTAGCTTATAATTTTTTGTTTGCTCAAGTACAACATCAACATTTACAAGACGGCTAATGATCCCTACAATGACCAAAAGAAGAAAAAACGAGGGTGAAAATACATGATGAACATAATCAACGTAGAAACAACAAGCAAGTAGCTTATAGTGTGCTCAAGTACCACATTAATATTCACATTCACGGGGGACGGGATAGCCTAGTGGTTAGAACATTACGCTCGCAATCTGACGACCCGGGTTCGATTCCCGTTCAAGGGGGATATTTTCCCCTGGAGTTAACATCAGTGCAGACTCCACTCTCCCCAAAAGTCCTTCGGATGAGACTATAAACCGAGGCCACGTGTGCGAACACACGCAGGACATCCTGCACACACGTTAAAATCCTTTTCCGCTTTTCGTAAGAGTAGGCCATTGTGTGCCGGTGGGAACAGACTGATTAGGATAACAACACCATTAACATGAACAGCTAATGAAAATAATTGACGATTTCTTCCACACACACACAAAAAAGACGCGTCTATTGTAATAAAAAGTAATAAAGGAAACGTTTGACACAACAACAAAAAAAGAAAGAAAAGAAAAAAATGTGTTAGTTCTTGTTGATGCTGGTGGTTGATATTGTTTTCTTTTGAAAAAGAAAATAGTTCTTTGTTTGTTATCAGGTTCTGTGCGCGGAGGAGCCTGCTTTTGTCCTGACTGCCATCGTCACCATGACAACCAAGCGCATTACATGCTTGACAGCCACACACACTGGCACTGTAAAGAAACGGAGGTGAGCTCCCTTTGTTGTCTCGTGCGTTACCTTCCCTTGTTGTCACGTGGGTTCCCTTG
>CM054161.1:28969723-28974723 GCA_028751875.1 Rapana venosa | reverse complement strand
ACTACTACTACTACTACTACTACTACTACTACTACTACTACTACTACTACTACTACTACTACTACTACTACTACTACTACTACTACTACTCGTGCTGCTGCTGCTGCTACTACTACTACAAAATTTTCAACGCACGTAAAAGAACCCATGGCAACAAGGGAGTTGTCCCTGGCAAAATTCTTAGAAAAAAGCCACTCTGATAGGAAAACAAATACAGTTGCAGACCCAAAAAAAAAAAAAAAAAAAAAGGGTGGCGCTGCTCTTGTGGCGACGCGCTCTCCCCGGGGAGAGCAGCCCGAATTTCACGCAGAGAAATCTCGTGACTTAAAGTGGTATAAAATAAAAAAATAAAATAAAAATACTACTGCTGCTGCTGCTGCTGCTGCTACTAACTACTACTACTGCTGCTGCTGCTGCTGCTGATACTACTACTACTTCTGCTGCTGCTGCTGCTGCTGCTGCTGCTGCTTCTACTACTACTTCTACTGCTACTACTACTACTGCTGTGTTTATACTTCCTCGATAAGAAGAAAAGCACCTATCAGTGATTGGGATTATATTTTTAATATGTTACTGTTGTTGCTGTCGTCTCAGTGCTGCTTCTTCTTCCTTCCTTCTTCTCTTTATTTCTTCTTTCATTCCATCCATCCTTCCTTCCATCCCTTCTTTCCTTTCCCTTTCGTCTTCCTTCCTACCTTCCTTCCTTCCTTCCATCCATCCATCCCCCGTTTCTCTGTCTTTCCCACGCTCCCTTCTTTCCATCCATTCATTAATCCATCCACATTCATTCATTCATTCATTCATTCAATCATTCATTCATTCATTCATTCATTCATTCATTCATTCATTCATTCATTCATTGACCTTTTTCACTGTTCTTCCCTGTCTTCTTTCCTCCCATCCTTTCTTACGTCTTTCCTTCCAACCATTAATTCATTTGTTCTCCTTCTATCTCTTTCTTTCTTCCTTTCATGTTTCCTTCCTTCCTTCTTTTCTTCCTTCCTTCCGTTCCTCCTCTCTTCCTTTTGTTTAATCTTTTCTTTTCTTCTTTCTTTCGTGTATTCTTCTTTTCTTTTTTTCTTTCTTCTTCTTTCTTTCTTTCTTTCCTCTTTTCTTCTTTCTTTCTTTCTTGTTTTTTCCTTTCTTTTCTTTCTTTCTTTCTTTCTTTCTTTTTTTCTTTTTCTTTCTTTCCTTTTTTCTTTCTTTCTTTCTTTCTTTCTTTCTTTCCTTTCTTCTTCTTTTCTTCTTTCTTTCTTTCTTTCTTTCTTTCTTTCTTTTCTTTCTTCTTTCTTTCTTTCTTTCTTTGTTTCTTTTTTTTTTTTCTTTCTTTCTTCTCTTTTCGTTTGTTCGTTCCTTCTTTCCTTCCTTCCTTCCTTTCTCTTCTTCCTTCCCGTTTCCCCTTTCCTTCTTTGAGACTTCTGTTACACGTACACACTGATGCATTACCAAGTAGACTGACGTGACACGAAACTTGGATCCAATTCCTGATATCGACAGGAATGCCTGCACAAGAGTCGCAGAAACCATCACGCCTGCAAATATTTCAACAACGAAAGCGACTGCACGTACTGCTGCCAAACCCGCGACTGTTACCTCAACTTGATGACGCCACCTTCTCACCACGTGACGTCACCACCAACGGAACCTGTCACTACCACGACCACGACCACGACGACGTCATCACCAACGAGGATGACGTCACATGTGACGATGACGACGGGTTGGAGGCGTCAGGGTTGTTTTTCCCACAGCTGGGGCCTCAGTCACTTCAGTCTCCGGTTGCCGCACTTGTACACCCAAGGCCATTGGACGTGCAGCGATGACGAGGTAGTTGTCTGTCTGTCTGTCTGTCTGTCTGTCTGTCTGTTTGTCCTGTCTGTCTATGTATGTAGTATGTATGTATGTATGTATGTATGTATGTATGTATCTATCTATCTATCTGTCTGTCTGTCTGTCCATCTCTCTGTCTGTCTGTCTATCTATCTATCTATCTATCTATCTATCTATCTATCTATCTATCTATCTATCTATCTATCTATCTATCTATCTATCTATCTATCTATCTATCTATCTATCTATCTGTCTGTCTATCTATCTATCGGTCTATCGATCGATCAATCTATCTATCTATCTATCTATCTATCTATCTATCTATCTATCTATCTATCTATCTATCTATCTATCTATCTATCTATCTATCTGTCTGTCTGTCTATCTGTCTGTCTGTCTGTCTGTCTATCTATCTGCCTGTCTGTCTTTCTGTCTATCTGTCTGCCTGTCTGTCTTCTCTCTGTCTGCCTGTCTGTATATGTAATGTATGTATGTATGTATGTATGTATGTATGTATGTATGTATGTATCTGTCTGTCTGTCTGTCTATCTATCTATCTATCTGTCTATCTGTCTATCTGTCTGTTTGTCTGTCCTGTCTATCTGTCTGTCTGTCTATCTATCTATCTATCTATCTATATCTATCTATCTATCTATCTATCTATCTATCTATCTATCTATCTATCTATCTATCTATCTATCTATCTATCTATCTCTGTTCTGTCTGTCTGTCTGTCTGTCTGTCTCTTTCTATCTATCTATCTGGCTGGCTGTCTGTCTATCTATCTATCTATCTATCTATCTATCTATCTATCTATCTATCTATCTATCTATCTATCTATCTATCTATCTATCTATCTATCTATCTATTTTTTAATTTATGTATTTATTTCATAGTTAATTACTAATTTATTTATCTACTGATTTATTTATTCTTTTATTTCGAGGATAATGGAATAAGCATTCATGTACTTTTTTTTAATACATCCAGTTCCCCGTGTGTATTCATTTGTGTCAATTATGTCATCCATTCGCACCGGCACACAGTGGCCTACTCTTCCGAAAAGTGGAACAGGTTTTAACATGTGCGCAAGATGTTCTGCGTGCGTTTGCACACGGGACCTCGGTTTATAGTCTCATCTGAAGGACTTTTTGGGGAGAGTGGAGTCAGCACTGATGTTAACTTCAGAGGAAAAATCCTCTTGACGAGATTCGAACCCGGGTCAGCAGATCACGAATACATCACTCCAACCACCAGGGTATCCGGTTACCAGTAGAATTGTATTGTGCTATGGTGGGTTGTGTTGTGGTGTGGTTTTGTGTTGTGTGATGTGGTGTGGTGTGGTGTGGTGTGTTGTGGTGTGGTGTGGTGGTGAGGTGGTGATGTGGTGTGTTGTGGTGTGATGTGGTGTGATGTGGTGTGTTGTGGTGTGGTGTGGTGTCTTGTGGTGTGTTTGGTGTGATGTTTGGGGTGATGTGGTGTAGTGTGGTGTGTTGTGGTGTGGGGTGATGTGGTGTGATGTGGTGTGTTTGGGTGTGTTTTTGTTGTGTTGTGGTGTGATTTGGTGGGGGTGTGATGTGGGTGATGTGGGGTGATGGGTGTGTTGTGGTGTGTGTGGTGTGGTGTGATGTATGTGGTGTGAAGTGGTGTGGTGTGGTGTGATGTGGTGTGGGGTGTTGTGGTGTGTTGTGGTGTGATGTGGTGTGATGTGGTGTGGTGTGGTGGATGTGGTGTGGTGGGTTTGTGTGTGTGGCGTGATGTGGTGTGATGTGTGTTGTGTGGTGTGGTGTTGTGTGGTGTTGTGTGGGTGGTGGAGTGGTGTGGTGTGATGTGATGTGATGTATGTGGTGTGATGTGATGTGGTGTGATGGTGTGATGGGGTTTGATGTTGTGTGGGTTGTGTTGTGTGTGTGGTTGTGTTGTGGTGTGATGTGGTGTGATGTGTTGTGGTGTGTTTGGGTGTGATGTGGTGTGTTTGGTGTGTTGTGGTGTGGTGGTGATGTCTTTTGGTGGTGTTGGGTGTGATGTGTTGTGTTGTGTTGTGTTGTGGTGTGGTGTGGTGTGATGTGTTGTGGTGGGTGTGATGTCTTGTGGTGTGTTGTGGGTGTGTTGTGTGTGTTGTGGTGTGGTGTTTGCATTGAAATGTATTGTATTGTATTGCACTGTATTGTGTTATATTTATGTAAATAGCGTATTATTCTGTATTGTACTGAATTGTAATTGTGTTCTATTTCCCTTGCATTGAATTTTAAATTTTATTATATTGTGTTCTTTTGTATTGTATTGTATTGTATTGTATGTATATTACTTTCAGTCACTGTCGATGTCTGTGCGTGAAATTCGGACTGTATTCCTCGGGAAGAGCACGTAGCCACAGGAGCAGCGCCACCCATTTTTTCTTCTGATTCTCCTGTCTGCGTGTGTCTTTTTTTCTCTATCAGTGTGGCTTTTTTATCCACAAAATTTGTCAAGGATAATTCTCTGTTGCGTGGTCTCTTCGTTGCTGAAAAGAAAAGTGCAACAGGACCTCGGGTTAGTGGCGCTCACCAAAAAGGCAGCACCCAGACCACCTCATTCCCCGTTCGGGCAGTTGCCACATAGTCATGTCTGCTTTGTTTTGCTATGCTTTGTTTGACTCATTGTAAAAGCTGGAGCCTGAAGAATGAAAATTTCATTGTTATGTCAAAAGCCCTCTCATCTCTTCGTCTCTCCATCTCTCCCCTCCCTTCCTCTCCCCTCCTCTCTTCTCTCAAACGCCTTTAAATGTATCTTTAAACCTTATTTAAATAAGCAACCCTCCCTAAATGTATTGTCAATGCTTCTTATGAATACATCATTTTAAAATTCAGGTTTCAGCTATCAGCTGTCTGTCTTTCTCTGTCCCCTCTCTCTCTCTCTGTGTCTCTGCCGTCTTCGTTTGTCTGTCTCTCTCTTCTCTGTCTGTTTTCTCTTTATTCGTTTTTCTGTCCTGTCCCTGTCTGCTCTCTCCTCCCTCTCCTCCCTCCTCCTCACCTCTCCTCCCTCCTCTCCCCCCCTTTCGTGTGTGTGTGTGTGTGTGGTGTGTGTGTGTGTTGTGTTGTGTGTGTGTGTGTGTGTGTGTGTGGTGGTTTGTCGTCGTCATATCGCAACACGTTGTTGTTAAATCAGTTAGGGTGCTGGTGAAGGGGAAT
>CM054161.1:28954723-28957223 GCA_028751875.1 Rapana venosa | reverse complement strand
GCGTGCGTTCGCACACGGGGGCCTCGGTTTATAGTCTCATCCGAAGAACTTTTGGGGAGATTGGAGTCGGCACTGATGTTAACTCCAGGGGGAAAATATCCCCTTGAACGGGAATCGAACCCGGGTCGTCAGATTGCGAGTGCAACGTTCTGACCACTAGGCTATCCCGTCCCCGTTCCTTGGAATTGATGTAGTGTTTGTGTGTTGTTTCAGTTCTGTGAGGTGAAAGTGGAGCCCTCTGGTTATGTGCACATGAAATGTGTACCCAACCAACATAGACCACAGGTTTCTGACTGTTCTGTCTGTCTGTCTGTCTGTCTGTATGTCCCTATCTGTCTAACTGTCTCTGTTTGACTGTCTGTCTGTCTCTGAGTGTGTGTGTGTGTGTGTGTGTGTGTGTGTGTGTTGTGTGTGTGTGTGCATGCGTGTGTGTGTACGTGCCTCTGTGTGTGTGTATATGTGTGTGTATGTATGTGTGTGTGTATGTGTGTGCGTGCGTGTGTGCGTGCGTGTGTGTGTGTGTGTGTGTGTGTGTGTGTGTGTTTGTATGTGTGCGTGCGGTTATGAAAATCATAGTTTAATGAAAATACGCCAATGCTTTTGATGTATTTACATTAAACTATGATTTTTTTTATACCCCACTCAAGGATTCTTTTTAAAACCAAGAAGAGGAAGAAATATTTACTTAGAGCCCTCCCCCTTCCTACCCCAGTTTCTTTTTTTTTCTTCTTCAAAATACGAGTATTTTCAAGACAAAATAAAGTAACGTATTAAGCTCCAAATGTTTGGCAAAGTGTGAGTGTTCTTTTTTTTTCAAGACGAAACAATGTCATATTTTAAGCTCCTAATGGTTGGCAAAGCATGAGTGTTCTTTTTTTTAAAAGCCAAAACGATGTCACATTTTAGGCTCCAAATGGTTGGCAAAGTATGACTTTTTCAAGACATTAATGAAGTCACGTATTAAGCTCCAAATGTTTGGCATAGTACGAGTGTTTTCAAGACAAAACAATGTCACGTGTTAAGCTCCAAATGTTTGGCAAAGTACAAGCGGTTTTTTAAAGACAAAATGATGTCATGTATTAAGTTCCAAATGTTTTGTCAAGTATGAGTGTGTGTTTTGTTCGACTAAATAAAGTCACGTATTAAGCTCCAAATGTTTGGCAAAATTTGACTTTTTCAAGACAAAACAATGTCACGTGTTAAGCTCCAAATGTTTGGCAAAGTACGAGTGTTCTTTTTTTCAAGACAAAACAATGCCACATTTTAGGCTCCAAATGGTTGGCAAAGTACGAGTGTTCTTTTTTTCAAGACAAAACAATGTCACATTTTAGGCTCCAAATGGTTGGCAAAGTATGACTTTTTCATGACAAAATGAAGTCACGTGTTCAGCTCCAAATGTTTGGCAAAGTGCACGCGTTTTTTTCAAGACAAAATTATGTAACGTATTAAGCTCCAAATGTTTGGCAAAATTTGACTTTTTCAAGACAAAATAATGTCACGTATTAAGCTGCAAAGCTTTGGCAAAGTAAGAGTGTGTTTTTTTCAAGACAAAACAATGTCACGTATTAAGCTCCAAATGTTTGGCAAAATACGAGTGTTTTCAAGACAAAACAATGTCACGTGTTAAGCTCCAAATGTTTGGCAAAGTACAAGCGTTTTTTTTTAAAGACAAAGTAATGTCATGTATTAAGCTCCAAATGTTTTGTCAAGTATGAGTGTGTTTTTTTAAAAACAAAACAAAGTCACATTTTAGGCTTCAAAATGGTTGGCCAAGTTTTACTTTTTCAAGACAAAATGAAGTCACGTGTTCATCTCCAAATGTTTGGCAAAATATGAGTGTTGTTTTCATGATAAAACAATGTCACGTATTAAGCTCCAAATGTTTGGCAAAGTACACGCGTTTTTTTCAAGACAAAATTATGTCACGCATTAAGCTCCAAATGTTTGGCAAAGTACGAGTGTTTTCAAGACAAAACAATGTCACGCGTTAAGCTCGAAATGTTTGGCAATGTACAAGCGGTCTTTTAAAGACAAAATAATGTCATGTATTAAGCTCCAAATGTTTTGTCAAGTATGAGTGTGTTTTTTTAAAAACAAAACAATGTCACATTTTAGGCTTCAAAATGGTTGGCCAAGTTTTACTTTTTCAAGACAAAATGAAGTCACGTGTTCATCTCCAAATGTTTGGCAAAATATGAGTGTTGTTTTCATGATAAAACAATGTCACGTATTAAGCTCCAAATGTTTGGCAAAGTACACGCGTTTTTTTCAAGACAAAATTATGTCACGCATTAAGCTCCAAATGTTTGGCAAAGTACGAGTGTTTTCAAGACAAAACAATGTCACGTGTTAAGCTCCAAATGTTTGGCAAAGTACAAGCGGTTTTTTAAAGACAAAATAATGTCATGTATTAAGCTCCAAATGTTTTGTCAAGTATGAGGGTTTTTTTTAAGACTAATTAAGGTCACGTATTAAGCTCCAAAGCTTTGGCAAAGTACGA
>CM054161.1:28942223-28949723 GCA_028751875.1 Rapana venosa | reverse complement strand
TGTATGTATGTATGTATGTCTGTCTGTCTAGAAGTAGTAGTAGTAGTAGTAGTAGTAGTAGTAGTAGTAGTAGTAGTGGTGGTGTCTTCAGTTTAACGTCTATTAACATCTAGTGGTTTTAGACAACAACAACAACAACAACAACAACAACAACAAGCCTATAAACTACACTCAAGCTTTCAAAGCAACAAGAACAATTGAACAACAAGTGATAACAATGTCAAATTGTGTGTGTGCGCGCGTGTGCGTGTGCGCGCGCGTGTGTATGTCTGTTATTTTCTCTTTCTCTCCCTCCTCTCCTTCTCCCTCTCTCCCTCCCTCCCTCTCCCTCTCTATCTCTCTCTCTCCGCTAGCTCATTCAGACCTCATTACTAGAAACAATCTGGTCCAAAGAAAAATGAAATTATTTGGAATGTATATAGCGCTGAATCTTGTAAAAAAAAAAAACCCAGACAAATCGAAGCGCTTCAACAACAACAACCTCATTTAGAAAAAAAACCCAACCTAATCATTGTTGTTTAATCGCCCAGTGACTAACAGATGGACAGAACAAAATAGGCTGTAGATGGGATTCAAAATTCATCACACACTTACTGAGCAGATATAGCCGAGTGGTTAGAGCGTTGCGTTCGCACTTTGACAGACCGGGATCGAACCCGGCCCGGATTCGAATCACCACCAAGACGCCCGGTCAAGGGGAGATTTTTCCCCTGGAGTTAACATCAGTGCCGACTCCACTCTCCTGAAAATCCTTCGGATGGGACTATGTATTTATTTATTTATTTATTTATTCATTTATACCACTTTAAGTCACGTCAGATTTCTCTGCGTGAAATTCGGGCTGCTCTTTCCGTGGAGAGCGCGTCGCCACAAGAGCAACGCCACCCATTTTTTTTCTTTTTTTTTTGGTCTGCAACTGCATTTGTTTCCCTATCAGAGTGGCTTTTTTTCTACAGAATTTCGCCAGGGACAACTCTCTTGTTGCCGTGGGTTCTTTTACGTGCGCTAAATAATTTTTTTTTGGTAACACACAGGACCTCGGTTTATCGTCTCATCCGAAAGACTAGCGCCCAGACCACCACTCATGGTCTAATGGATGAGGGGAAAGTTTCGGTCCCAAACGGGATTTGAACCACCGCACGCACACTTCCAACCCGGACTTTTCGCTTTCTAGACAGGCGCGTTACCTGTAGACCACCGATCCACCGGGCTAGGTTCCGTGTGTGTAAGCTCGCAGAACATCTAGCTTGCGCCACACTAACGTTATAAAACCCCGTTCCGCCTTTTTAGAAGAGTAGGCCATTCGTGCCGGTAAGTATGGTTGTATGTAATGGTTGACATCAACATCAAAAAATGGAAAAGACAACGCATGCACATTGGCGTTGGTTTCAGTTATCATCTCCGAAGTCGGTATGTGGCTAACTAAAAGATGGGTTAAAAAGAAGTAAATTTTTTTTAAAAAAGGTGGCATACGGAAAAATATCACAGTCAGTCATCAAAATTTATATTCTCACCCGAAAGACTAGCACCCAGACCACTAATCAGGGTCAAGGAGATGAGGGGGAAAAGTTTTGTTTCTGGTTTTTTTTGCAAGATATAGCGCTATATATATTCCATTTCTTCTCCTCCTCATCCCCTTCCTCCTCCTCCTCCTCCTCCTCCTCCTCCTCCTCCTCCCCTTCCTCCTCCCCTCCTCCTCCTCATCATCATCATCATCATCACCATCATCACAACCATCATATCACCACACCATCACCATCTCCACCCCCAAACCACCACCACCACCACCACACCACCACCACCACCACCACCACCACCCACCACCACCACCACCCCCAAACACCACCACCACCACCGTCGTCGTCGTCGTCGTCGTCGTCATCATCATCATAATCGTCGTTGTCATCATCATCATCACCACCACTGCCATCACCACCACCACCACCACCACCACCACCACCACCACCACCAGGATGGCGCTGCTCTTGTGGCGACGCGCTCTCCCCGGGGAGAGCAGCCCGAATTTCACTTAGAGAAATCTCGTGACTTCTTCTTTTTCTTCAAGTGTCCAGTCTGGTCCTGCAGACATTGACGATCATGGCTCTCCATTCTTCCCTGTTCTCGGTCCCTCTCATGAGCTCATTGTTGGTGCCCTCTTTATTCGTTGCGAATTTGTTTAAGCTGTCTGTGAATTTTGTGCGTTGTCTTCCTCTTCTCTTGTTTCCACAGATTTTGCCACTCCATAACAGTTTCTCTAGTCCGTCAGCCCTGATTATATGGCCGAAAAATTTGAGCTGTCTTTCTCTGATGGTGTTGAGAAGGGATCTCTTGTATCCAGCCATTTCCATTACCTCCGCATTTTTTTGTTGTTGTTGTCCATGAGACTGTCATGATTCTCCGGATGAACCACATCTCCACTGCTTCTAGTCGCTGTTCTGTGTCCTTGGCTAGGGTCCAACACTCACATCCGTACAGAAGAATGGACCATACGTAGGCTCTCATAACATGGATCTTTGTCTTGAGGCTTATCTTACTGTTGGTAAAAATGCATTTCATGTTGTTAAAAGTTGCCTTAGATTGACCGATTCTCTTCTTGATTTCTGTGTCACACTTGCCGTCCGGGGTGATAGTACAACCAAGGTATTTAAAGGTGTTTACTTGTCTGATTCTCTCTCCTTTACAGGCTATGTTGCATTGTGGTATAACAGCTTTTTTCGAGATCACCATGCATTCTGTTTTCTTTGCATTGAGCTGTAATCCTTTCTTTTCGCTTTCGTCTGTTACTGTTGTTAAAATCTTTTGCAGTTTTTCTTCAGAGTCCCGGTTGTTGATGCTGTGGCCACCTACACTAATTCCACCATGATTCTCAATATTTCGTAGAATTATTTCACTATATACATTAAATAAATCAGGTAAGAACACGCAGCCCTGCCTCACACCCTTGCAGATTGGTCTATATTGACTGATGTCATTGTCGACTCTAATGGCTGCCTCCTGTTCCCAATATATGTTTCTGAGGACTCGAAGATCTTTCCCATCGATGTATAGCCCTGCCAGAATATCAAACAAGTCGGAGTGTCGTACTTTGTCGAACGCTTTTGAGTAGTCAATGAAGCAGAGGTACAGGTCTTTCTGGACCTCGATGGATCTTTCCATGAGAGTTTTCAATGCGAAGATTGCATTTCTGGTGCCTTTGTCTGCCATGAATCCAAATTGTGTTTCTGATATTTCTGGGAGTATTTTATTTCTCATTCGCTTCATGAGTATTCGTAAAAGAACTTTGGTGAGGTGACTCATCAGGCTGATTGTACGATGTTGGTCACATTCAGCTGTACCCAGTTTCTTAGGGATTGCCATGTAGATGGACTTCTTCATATCTGTCGGAATCTCTCATGTGTCATATATATTGTTTAGTAGTTTTGTGACTTAAAATGGTATAAAATAAAAAATAAATTAAAAATAACCCACTACCACTACCACCACCACCACCATGACACCACCACCACCACCACCACCACCACCACCACCACCACCACCACCACCACCACCACCACCACCACCACCACCATCCCCACCACCACCACCACCACCATCCCCCCCCCCTACCACCACCACCACCACCCCCACCACCACCACCACCACCACCCCACCACCATCATCACCATCATCACCATCATCACCATCATCACCATCACCATCACCATCACCATCATCATCATCATCATCATCATCATCATCATCATCATCATCATCATCATCATCATCATCATCATCATCATCAACCCGCGACCTCTAGCGGTGTAGACGGGTTCGTTACTTCTTCGCCACGTGTACACGTCCAACCGCTTGGATTGCTCAGGGCATAAATCATCATTATCGGCTCAATTCTTCAGGCCAGTGCGTTCAGTGCGGGGACTACAACAGCAGGGTGCCTTGCAGCAACATGGAACTGTTTGTGGACAGCGTCAGCGCCTGTACGGATCCAGCGGCGGACTTGTGCATGACTGACGTCGACGTAGATGCCAATGGAGCTGTGTCCATTTATAAAAGGTAAAAAAAATAAATCCCTATTAGGTATTATTTCAAATCTGGGGACGGGATAGCTCAGTGGTCAGAGCGCTCGCTTTTCCCCCTCAAAGCTAAGGTTAAGTAGCATCGAGCGTGGTTAGTTACCACTTTTGGATGGGTGACCGTTTGCGCTGCCTTGGCTTCAGTACAGCTCCCCCCAGGTTCACCCAGCTGTAAATGGGTACCTGCCCTCTTTAGGGTCAGGGAAGGTAAAGCAGCGAAGGAGAGGAGATGGGCGCCGCCCTCAATATGCTGGCCCCTAGAGAAGCTGAGGTCTCTGATGCCTCGCTCCCCAACGATCGTATTGGTTATGGGACACCTTTACCTTTCATCAAGATAGTTGCACACTTCAACAGACACCAACAGACACAGACAGACAGACAGACAGACAGACAGACAGACAGACAGAGGGAGAGAGAGAGAGAGAGAGGGAGAGAGAGAGAGAGATGGACACACACTTTCCGGAAGAGTAAGCCATTGTGTGCCGGTGGGAACGGATGACAAAATTTGCAAAACTGCATACACACAGGGATTGGATGTAAAAAACCACGTGAATGCTTATTCAATTATACTCGAAAGAAAAGAATTTTAAAAACCCCACACATACACACACGCGCGCGCGCGCGTGCGCGCACGCACACACACACACAGATACATGCACATACACGCGCGCGCGCCGCACAACACACAAAACACATACACACACACACACACACACACACACACACACAACACACACACACACACACACACACACACCACACACACACACACACACACACACACACACACACACACACACACACACACACACACACACACTTCACACACAAACCAATTAGTCTAGTCAATCTTTGCAAAAAAAGTGCCGAGAAAGGAACTAATTGCAATAGTAATTATTTTATGATATTTGGATAGGAAAGTACCTAACTTTTAACATATCCAAAAAGTAGGACGATCTAAGTGTCGGAAGACCATTTTTTTTAAAGATATGACGTCATCAAATTTCGATTTTATAAAATTTTTTAAACAGAATGTAATATGGTCTTGTGACATATCATTTGAAAGCTTTCGACCTACTGATTACGATTTTGATAATAGAATCACCATTAGACGTATTAGAAAGCAAAAATCAATGAAAATATGCCGCATGTGTTCTATATTTAATGTTCGAAGCCCATTAGCATGGGAAATCAAGTATATCTCAAGCATTTTACCTCCAACGTGGAGATGCCGGGCCTATCAGTATAAATAGCATCCCCACATTCTGGAAATTCTGTGATAGAAATTTCCTCTTTTTTATCTCTCTTTTTGTTTCTGCCTTGTTCCTTTACTGCTTGTCACCTCCTTCTTGTATATTTTCTGCCTTCTTGGTCCATTCTGCTGCCTTTTTTCCCCCCAGAAAGACTTATAAAAGATAACAGTTTTCTTTAATGCCACAGTAGATGCGCTGGGCCTGACTTGTAAGGTGCTTAAGGGTAGCGTGACGCATTTTTACTCATATAACAGACAACAATGGTTGCTGCCTGAGCCTTGGAAGAAAAAGAAGAATGCATTTTACCAGGATTAAACCAAAGTTTCGACCACTGTACAATTCCCATGGCAGAGCAAAGTGGTAGTCTCTCCTTGAAGGTAAGAACTTCACAAGGAGTATAAGATAAAACAGTGCAGGTAGGGGCAAACAGCATCAGAGTTAGTTCAAATCACTGTGGCAAGTCACTTCAGTCCAGCATAATCAGAACATGGAAAGCTCAGTTCATCCAGCGCACTCTTGCTGGAATGAAGTAACACAGCAGAATCAATCAAGATCAGGTACACCTAGTTCTCATCCACTTCCTGAAGAGTGGGTGCATTGAGACAGCTCAAGTCTTTGCATTGTCCTAATGCCATTTAAAATTGGAGCCCATACCTTTTTCTGCAGTCCGTAGTAATGATAATAATAATAATAATAATAATAAGAAGAAGAAGAAGAAGAAGAAGAAGAAGAAGAAGAAGAAGAAGATATGGAATTTATGTAGACTGAATCTTGTAAAACAAACAAATCAAAGCGCATTGCAGGACCTTTATATTCTCTGGAGCAGGAGGGAGATCAGTCTTCCCTGAGACAAAGTGCAGTGTGGAGAATAGCCAGCTCCTATAAGTGCTGTGTGGAGAATAGCCAGCTCCTATTAGTGCAGTGTGGAGAATAACTTGCTCCTATTAGTGCAGTGTGGAGAATAACCAGCTCCTATTAGTGCAGTGTGAAGAATAACCTGCTCCTATAAGTGCCGTGTAGATAATAGCCAGCTCCTATAAGTGCAGTGTGGAGAATAACTTGCTCCTATTAGTGCAGTGTGGAGAATAACCAGCTCCTATTAGTGCAGTGTGAAGAATAACCTGCTCCTATAAGTGCCGTGTAGATAATAGCCAGCTCCTATAAGTGCAGTGTGGAGAATAACCTGCTCCTATTAGTGCAGTGTGGATAATAGCCAGCTCCTATTAGTGCAGTGTGAAGAATAACCTGCTCCTACTAGTGCAGTGTGAAGAATAACCAGCTCCTATTAGTGCAGTGTGGAGAATAGGCAGCTCCTATTAGTGCAGTGTGGAGAATAGGCAGCTCCTATTAGTGCAGTGTGGAGAATTGACAGCTCATATTCGTGCAGTGTGGAGAATAGGCAGCTCCTATTAGTGCAGTGTGAAGAATAGGCAGCTCCTATTAGTGCAGTGTGGAGAATAGGAAGCTCATATTTGTGGGGTCCATGTCTATAATGTAGAGAAATGTAAAGTTGCTCTGACCTGAATAGTTTCCATTGCACACAGCTTCCCTCATCCCTGACTATCCAGAAGGTGGGGCGCAGGGAGGCCAGGACATTTTCTTTCCACAGAATGTCCAGTTGCCTGGCTTTGTCATGCTTACCAAAACATGTAATACTTGGTATACTAATGACAAAGTAGCTGCAGAATTTTCAAAATAGCCAACGGGAACATTGTCTCTGGTGATAATGTTAGATTATGATGTACAGCCTTACATTGTTTGGAGCCAGGGGTGCTGCTCCAATAATGCCCATACCATGGAAGGTACCAGTTCTATCCAGTGTCCTGATCTGATGATCTACATCATCAGCAACAAACTGGATCCAGCTGTTGGGGTTCATGCCTACCAGGTCTGTTTCCTAGTCAGCAGCAGCACACATTTTCAAACAGACTGACCTCCTTGTATGAAGAACAAAACCCAAGCTTGTGGACACGTTTCAACAAGGTTTTTGGAGCCAGTCTGCTGGGCATGGCAACCCCAAGAGCAATCTGAAGAGGAGGATGAGTACTGTTGGTCGTGCTGCCAGCTATAGTGCCTGACCAAGAGAAGCAATTGTCAAGTCAGGATCTGTTTTCCTTCCCAGCCAAGTTCTGAGAAACAGATCCAAAGAAGATGGTAAAATTAATAATCCCAACTGT
>CM054161.1:28934723-28937223 GCA_028751875.1 Rapana venosa | reverse complement strand
ACAGACAAAGACACACATACACACACACACACCACACACACACACACACACACACACACACACACACACACACACACACAACACACACAACACACACACAGACAAAGACACACAACACACACACACACACACACACACACACACAACACACACACACACACACACACACACACACACAGACACACACACACACACACACACACATACACACACATACACACACACAAGACACACACACAGACACACACATACACACACATACACACACAGACACACACACACACACACACACACACACACACCACACAACACACACAACACACACACACACACACACACACACACACACACACACACACACACACACAAACACACACACCACACACACACACACACGCATGCACGCACGCAGAGACGAGGCCACAGCGGCTGTCCTTTTCATTCTCCTACGTAAGCCATCATACTTGCCAACAGCTTTTCCCTTGAATGCGTCACAGTGTGCAGAAGTACCCTGAAAAAATTCATACGCTACAGCACAGACGCCCCTTTTCCCGTCTCCTCCCCCCCGCCCAAACAAAACAAAAAAAAAGAAGTAGAAGAAGAAACCAACAAATAAAACCCAACCGAAAAAACCCCCCAAAAATAAAAGAACCCAAACACACAAAACAATCCCCCCAAATAAAATGATCTGATTATAGCTCTGCTCCGCCAACTTCATAACCCAATGGGACGGACGCTAGAGCGTCTATTTTTTTTTTTTTTCGTGTATAATGGAATAAGCACTCATGTGCTTGTTTACATCTAGTCCCCGTGTGTATGCAGTTTTTTAAATTTTGTCATCCGTTCTCACCGGCACACAATGGCTTACTCTTCCGAAAAGCGGAACGGGTTTTAACGTGTGTGTGTGTGCGCAAGATGTTCTGCGTGCGTTCGCTCACGAGATCTCGGTTCAAAGTCTCTCATCCGAAGGATTTTGGGGAAGAGAGGAGTCGGCACTTGATGTTAACTCCAGAGGAAAAATCCTCTTGAACGAGATTCGAACCCGGGTCAGCAGATCACGAATGCATCACTCTAATCACCAGGCTATCAGGTATGTAATAATAAATAAATAATAATAATAAAATAATAATAATAAATGGAATTTGTATAGCGCTATATCTTGCAAATCAAAACAAATCAAAGCGCTTACACATGCAGAAGATCGAATGTGCCCTTTGAAGTCAAAAGCAAAGCCAAGTTTTTATTTTCCAGATGATGCATTGAATAAGCAATGTATTTGCTTTTTTCCCCCCATCAAACCATCTTTAAAGATCCCGTAATTCATGTCAGCGTTTGGTGGGTTACGGAAACATGAACATACCCAGCACACAACCCCGAAGCCTGAATGCAGCTACCTTCATGGTGGTCAAAATCAGTCGCATATGCAAAATCTTACCACTGGTGAACCTTGGAGCTCTAGCCAAGGAACGAAGGGAAAAAAAATCAAACCAGCCAACAAGCCAAACAAAAAAATATAGACGAGTAGATATGCACAATATGTTATCTACGTTAAATCCTGTTCCGCTTTTCGTAAGAGTAGGCCATTGGTGTGCCGGTGGGAACGGATAACTAAAATTGACAAAACCGCATACACACGGGGACTGGGTGTAAAAAAGCACATAAGTGCTTATTCCATTATCCTCGATATAAAATAATAAATAAATAAATAAATAAATCTACTACTTAAGGACTAGTGAATGAAGAGACAGTTCAGACTCAATCGGGAATTGAACCCACGGACTTCTCTGTTCTAGACAGTTGCATCACCTCTAGACTACCGATTTTCATGCACACAGAACCTCCGGGTTTAAAAAATAAAATAAAATGTTTAAATTATTTTTTTTAAATTATCCTCTCATCTGAATGATTAGCGCCCGACCAGACCATCAGCCACCCATAATCTTGCGTGGTTAGGACTAAATCCCATTTCTGACACATTTCTGTTTTGTGTTGTTGTCAGGACAAAATCCCATATCTGACACATTTTTGTCTTGTGTGTGGTTAGGACAAAATCCCATTTCGTACACATTTATATTTTCTGTGGTACGGAAAAAATCCCGTTTGAGACACATTTCTGTCTTGTGTAGTGGTAAGGAGAAAAATCTCATTTCTGACACATTTCTGTTGTGTGGTTAGGACAAAAATCTCATTTCTGACACATTTCTGTCTTGTGTAGTTTTTAGGACAAAAATCCCATTTTTGACATATTTTTGTCTTGTGTGGTCTTTAGGACAAAAATCCCATTCCTGACATATTTTTGTCTTGTGTGGTCTTTAGGTCGAAAATCCCATTTCTGACACATTTCTGTTTTGTGTGGTCTTTAGGACAAAATCCCATTTCTGACATATTTTTGTCTTGTGTAGTGGTAAAGAGAAAAATCCCATTTTTGACACATTTTTGTTTTGTGTGTGGCGAGGACTAAATCCCATTTCTGACACATTTTTGTTTTGTGTGTGGTGAG
>CM054161.1:28919723-28922223 GCA_028751875.1 Rapana venosa | reverse complement strand
AATCACCACCAGGACCTCTGATGAAGGCTCATCCAGGTGCCGAAACTCGAGTGAGGTCTGGCCAAAGACACGGTTCTTACTTAAAGAATGCTGTTACTGAAAGATTTTATTTTCTAGAAGTTTTGTTTTTGGTGGATTGAATCTTTAATCAATCATTTTCATAATGATTGAGAAGTTTTAAGTGGCTACCTGCATGGGAGGCACGGGATAGCCTAGTGGTTAGAACATTGCGCTAGCAATCTGACGACCCGGGCTCGATTCCCGTTCAAGGGGGATATCTTTCCCCTGGAGATAACATCAGTGCAGACTCCACTCTCCCTAAAAAGTCCTTCGGATGAGACTATAAACCGAAGCCCCCGTGTGCGAACGCACAGCAGAACATCTTGCGCACACGTTAAAATCCTGTTCGGCTTTTCGTAAGAGTAGGCCATTGTATGCCGGTGGTGGGAACAGATGAACAGAATGGACAAAACCTGCATACACACCAGGGGACTGGATGTGTAAAAAAAAAAGCAAGCACGTGAGTGTTTATTCCATCATCCTCGATATCAAAGAATAAATAAGTACATGAATAAATACATCAATAAAACATGAGTGCTTATTCCATTATCCTGGATATAAAAGAATAAATAAATAGATGAATAAATACATAAATAAAACATGAGTGCTTATTCCATTATTCTGGACATAAAAGAATAAATAAATACATGAATAAATACATAAATAAAACATGAGTGTTTATTCCATTATCCTCGATATAAAAGAATAAATAAGTACATGAATAAAATATACATAAATAAAACATGAGTGCTTATTCCATTATCCTCGATATAAAAGAATAAATAGATAGATGAATAAAAAAAAAAAAGCATAAATCAAACATGAGTGCTTATTCCATTACCTCGATATAAAAAAATAAATAAATACATGAATAAATACATAAATAAAACATGAGTGCTTATTCCATTATCCTCCATATAAAAGAATAAATAAATACATGAATAAATACATAAATAAAACATGAGTGCTTATTCCATTATCCTCGATATAAAAGAATAAATAAATAGATGAATAAATACATAGATAAAACATGAGTGCTTATTCCATTATCCTCGATATAAAAGAATAAATAAGTAAATGAATAAAATATACATAAATAAAACATGAGTGCTTATTCTATTATCCTCCATATAAAAAGAATAAATAAATAGATGAATAAATATACATAGATAAAACATGAGTGCTTATTCCATTATCCTCCATATAAAAGAATAAATAAATACATGAATAAATACATAAATAAAACATGAGTGCTTATTCCATTATCCTCGATATCAAAGAATAAATAAGTAAGTGAATGAAATATACATAAATCAAACATGAGTGCTTATTCCATTATCCTCGATATAGAAAGAATAAATAAATACATGAATAAATACATAAATAAAACATGAGTGCTTATTCCATCATCCTACATATAGAAATAATAAATAAATCCATGAATAAATACATAAATAAAACATGAGTGCTCATTCCATTATCCTCCATATAAAAAGAACAAATAAATAGATGAATAAATACATAAATCAAACATGAGTGCTTATTCCATTATACTCCATATAAAAGAATAAATAAATAGATGAATAAATACATAAATAAAACATGAGTGCTTATTCCATTATCCCCGATATAAAAAAGAATAAATAAATACATGAATAAACACATAAATCAAACATGAGTGCTTATTCCATTATCGTCGATATAAAAATAAATAAATAAATACACGAATAAATACATAAATCAAACATGAGTGCTTATTCCATTATTCTCGATATAAAAGAATACATGAATAAATAATAAATAGATGAATAAATACATAAATAAAACATGAGTGCATACTCCATTATCCTCCATATAAAAAGAATAAATAAATACATGAATAAACATATAAATCAAACATGAGTGCTTATTCCATTATCCTCGATATAAAAGAATAAATAAATACATGAATAAATGCATAAATAAAACATGAGTGCTTATTCCATTATCCTCGATATAAAAGAATAAATAAATACATGAATAAATATACATAGATAAAACATGAGTGCTTATCCATTATCCTCGATATCAAAGAATAAATAAATAGATGAATAAATACATAAATAAAACATGAGTGCTTATTCCATTATCCTCGATATAAAATAGAATAAATAAATACACGAATAAACACATAAATAAAACGTGAGTGCTTATTCCATTGTCCTCGATATAAAGGAATAAATAAATAGACGAATAAATACATAAATAAAACATGAGTGCTTATGCCATTATCCTCGATATAAAAGAATAAATAAATACACGAATAAACGCATAAAAAAACATGAGTGCTTATTCCATTATCCTCGATATCAAAGAATAAATAAATGCATGAATAAATACATAAATAAAACATGAGTGCTTATTCCATTATCCTCGATATAAATAAATAAATACAAAAATA
>CM054161.1:28912223-28914723 GCA_028751875.1 Rapana venosa | reverse complement strand
ACATACATACATACAACATACATACACTACATAACATACATACATACATACATACATACATACTACATCATCATACATACATACATACATACATACATACATACATACATACATACAATACATATATACATACATACATACATACATACATACATACATACTACATACATACATACATACATACATACATATACTACATACATACATACATACATACATACATACATACATACATACATAAGTACTACTACATACACAACATACATACATACATACATACATACATACATACATACATACATACATACATACAACATACATACATACAACATACATAAAAATACATACTATACATACATAATACATACATACATACATACATACATACATACATGCATACTACATACGTACGTACGTACATACACTACATACATACTACGTACGTACGTACATACATACACACATACACACACACAACACACACATACATACATACATACATACATACATACATACATACATACATACATACATACATACATACATACATACATACATGCTCTGATGACTCCCTTCCCCCCCCCCCCAACCCCTCCCTCCCAAGCAAATATCCTTCCAAGTGCCAAGTGCTGTGTGTGTACGCGTTAGCGCGTGTGTGTGCTTGTGAGCGTGGGTGTGCGCGCGCGCGTGTGTGTGTGTTTTATTTTATTTATTTCGATGATAATGGAATAAACATTTATGTGTGTGTACCTATGTACGTGTGTGTGTGTGTCTGTTCACTTAAAATTGTGTGTGTGTGTGTGTGTGTGTGTGTGTGTGTGTGTGTGTGTGCGTTCGATTTTACGTCTGAGTATGATGACGTGAGGGCTTTAGAGCAAAGAGATAAGTGTTGGTGTTCAAAGATATTGTATATGTCTAAATTCTGGTTCCCAGAAAAATACAAACAATATGTTCCAAAAACATGGCAAAGAAACGCAAATAGAACAAAAACACAGAACAACTGAACACTATGACAAAAGCGGAACCTGTGCAATTGCAAATCAATCGGAAAGTAAAACTATTACAGTCTCATGGTCGTACTTTACAAAAAAGAAATTATTGGAGACCGCATCAGCGACAGTGCTATCTCGCATAATAAGTTTGGATTGGTTAGAACCTCGTTCAGAGATTTATCTTGAAAGGCATGTAGGAACTGTCTTGAGCCCTTGCATTGGTACAAAACATGAATATTTGAAAGTTTTTCACCGCATATACATTGTATATTTTTTGCAAATTTTGCTCGAAAGGCGTTTAATTTCAGTCTGTGAATAAGAGAAACAATTTATTTTAGTACAAGATTTCTGAAAGCCATACTGAGTACAAAGAATATTCTCAATATCCAGAAGTGAACAATTGTGCTGGAGATAGTCATCCTCCTCCTGTTTCTTTTTCACATGTTTCCAGCAAACATTTTGAAGCAAAGTATGAAGAGAAACAGGAACTTGTAAGACAGTTGAACAACCAGAGTGATTTGCTGCATTTTTTTTAAAAAGCTGCTTTATCATCTTTCTCGTTAAAATAAATACAACAGTGAGATGAAACCCAGCAGAAAGTAACATTCGAGTCTCTCAGAAGTAGGAAGTGTACCAAATTATTAATTTCAGTTATAAGATCCTTCCTAGCAATCGATTCAGAGTTACCAAGAGACTGTAATACAGATTTAGAGTCAACACAGAAAACATTCTGAAAAACAGTATTAGGAAAATCGAGCAGGAAGTACAAAGCAATTAATTAAAATAGCTGTAAGTTCAGCAGTAAAGATGGAATGAGTTTGGCCCATATAATAGGACTTTTCAATCTTTAATGCTGAGTGATGAATGCTGCCCCTGCTTCCTTATTTTCAACAAGGGAGCCATCAGTGTATATTTTAAGATGAGAAGGGTATGTATTTTCGGGGTGCACCTTAATAATAATAATAATGTATGGAATTTATATAGCGCTTTACATAAGAACCAAGAATAAGCCCATTGTGTGTGCGTGTGTGTATGTATGTATGTGTGCCTATGTATGCGTGTGTGTGCGTTTGTGTGTGTATGTGTGCGCGTGTGCGTGCGTGTGTGTGTATTTGTGCGTGTTTGCCTATGTACATGTGTGTGTGTGCGTGTGTGTGTGTGTGTGTGTGTGTGTGTGTGTGCGTGCGTTTGTGTGTGTGTGTGTGCGTGTGTGCGTGTGTGTGTGTGTGTGTTTCAGGTCTGTTTTCTTCGCACCAATCGCACAGACGTAGGAATGAAATGTGTTCCTAAACATGGACCATTGCATAACGTAAGTCTGTCTGTCTGTCTGTCCGTCGTCCGTCTGTTTGTCTGTCTCTCTATCTTTCTCTGTCTCTCCGTCCCTATCTGTGAGTGTCTGTTTGTCCCCCCTTTGTCTATATGTCTGTCTATATATTATGTTTATCTTTCTATCTCTCTCTCTCACTATCTCCCTCTGTCTCTATCTGTAAGTGTCTGTTTGTCCCCCT
>CM054161.1:28889723-28907223 GCA_028751875.1 Rapana venosa | reverse complement strand
TTGCCAGCGGACCAGCATTGCCACTTCTGCTGCCACGACCCTTCCTGCGTGCACGCAGTCCTGCACAAGCCTCTCACGTCTCTGGCACCGTCCACCCCCACCCCTACCCCAACACCTGCCCCTACCCCCACTTCCACTTCCACTTCTACTTCTACGTCTACCCCTACGTCTGCTACCACTACCGCTACCGCCTCCGCCTCTTCTTCTTCTTTCTCTTCTCTTCTTCCTCCTCTTCTTCACCCTCCTCCTCTTCTTCATCCTCTTCCTCTTCTTCACCACTCTCCTCCTCTTCTTCATCCTCTTTCTCTTCTTCACCCTCCTCATCTTCTTCCTCCTCCTCTTCTTCCTCCTCTTCTTCACCCCCCTCCTCTTCTTCACCCTCCTCCCCTTCTCCCTCCTCCTCCTCTTCTTCCTATTCCTCCTCTTCTTCTTCTTCCTCCTCTTCTTCCTATTCCTCCTCTTCTTCACCCTCCCCATCCTCTTCTTCACCCTCCTCCTCCTCTTCTTTCCTATTCCTCCTCTTCTTCTTCTTCCTCCTCTTCACCCCTCTCCTCCTCTTCACCCCCTCCTCCTCTTCTTCACCCTCCCCCTCCTCTTCTCCACCCTCCTCCTCTTCTTCTTCCTCCTCCTCCTCCTTTCTCCCCTCTCCTCTTCTCCCCTCTCCTCCTCCTCTTCTTCCCCTCCTCCTCCTCCTCCTCTTCTCCGCTCTCCTCTTCTCCCCTCTCCTCCTCCTCTTCTTCCTCCTCCTCCTCCTCTTCTCCCCTTTCCTCCTCCTTCTCCTCCTTGCCCATTTCGTCAGGGACTGAGACCACTGTGACTGAGACCACTGTGACTGAGACCACTGTGACTGTGGCTGAACCAGGTAAAGGATACGGGATAGCCTAGTGGTTAGAACATTAGGCTCGCAATCTGACGACCCGGGTTCGATTCCCGTTCAAGGGCATATTTTTCCCCTGGAGTTATCATCAGTGCTGACTCCACTCTCCCCAAAAGTCCTTCAAATGAGACTATAAACCGAGGCCCCGTGTGCAAACGCACGCAGAATATCTCGCGCATACGTTAAATCCTGTTCCGCTTTTCGTAAGAGTAGGCCATTGTGTGCCGGTGGTGGGAACAGATGAGAGAATTTACAAAACTGCATACACACAGGGACTGGATGTAAAAAAAAGCACATAAGTGCTTATTCCATTATCCTGGATGTAAAAGAATAATAATAATTTTAAAAAAAGGATAGAAGGGAGAGAGAGAGTTTTTATTTATTTCAGTTATTTATTTATTCTTTTATATCGAGGATGATGGAATAAGCACCCGAGTGGATATTTTACATTCAGTTCCTGTGTGTATGCGGTTTTGTCAATTTTGTCATCTGTTCCCACCGGCACACAATGGCCTACTCTTACGAAAAGCGGAACAGGATTTAATATGTGCGCAAAGATGTTCTGCGTGCGTTCGCACACTGGGCCTCGGTTTATAGTCTCATCCGAAGGACGTTTGGGGAAGAGTGGAGTCTGCACTGATGTTAACTCCAGGGGAAAATATCCCCACGAACGGGATTCGAACCCGGGTCGTCAGATTGCGAGCGCAATGTTCTAAACACTAGGCTATCCCCCCCCCCCCCCCCCCCCCCCGTGACTGAGTGAATGAGTGAGAGAATAAATGAATAGTTAAATGGATGGATGGATCAGTGAGTGGGTGGATGGATGGATGAATGAATGAATAAATGAATGAGTGGATAGATGAATGAGTGAATGGATGAGTGGATGGATGACTGAATGACTGACTGACCAAATGAATGAATAAATACATGAATGAATAAATGGATGAATAAATAGATGAAAGAATGAATGACTGTGTGTATGCATGTAATAATGTCTGTATGTATGTATGTCTGAATGTGTGTGTATGTATATATGTATGTATGTATGTATGTATGCGTGTATTATGTATGTATGGATGGATGGATAGATGTAAGAGAGAGAGAGATAGATAGACAAACACACAGGCAGACAGAAAGACAGAGACAAAGACAGAGAGAGAGAGGGAGGGAGAGGGAGAGAGAGAGAGAGAGAGAGAGAGAGAGAGAGAGAGAGAGAGAGAGAGAGAGAGAGAGAGAGAGAGAGAGACCTATTGGCCTGTCTTTTTCTCCTTGTGTCTTCTCTTTTTTCTCTCTTCATCTTTGTGTCTGTCTGTCTGTCTGTCTTCTCTCTTTCTCTGTTTTGTGTCTGTCTGCCTATCTCTGTGTCTGTATGTTTGTCTGTCTTTATCTATTTTAAATATTTAGTCACACGCTCGCGCATGTGCGTGCACACATACATACATACATACATACATACATACATACATACATACATGCATACATACATAAATACATACATACATACATACATACATACATACATACATACATACATACATACATACATACATACACACATACATACATACATACATACATCATCATCATCATCATCATAGGGAAACAAATACAGCTGCAGAAAAAAAAAAAGGGTGAAAGGGTGGCGCAGCGCTAAGTGGCGACGCGTTCTCCCGCTCTCCCCGGGGAGAGCAGCCCGAATTTCACGGAGAGAAATCTGCCGTGACTTAAAGTGGTATGAAATAAAATCTGAGCGCTTTGATTTGTTGCTTTACAAGATTCAGCGCTATATAAATTCCATACATTATTATTTTTATCATCATCATCATCATCATCATCATCATCACACATCATCTTTAAAATACAACACATAGAAGCAGCACAATACCTAACCAACCCCATCGTCGTGTCACCATCCCCTCCCCCCCCCCCCCCCCTCCTCCCCAAAAACCACCACCACCCCCCACCACCACCCCCACCACCACCCCCCACCACCCCCCACCACCCCAAACACCCCACCACCACCACCACCAACTTTTTCTCTCTACGAAGAAACTTTCTTAAACCCCCCCCAAAAAAAACCCCAACCCCAAAAACAACAACAAAACAACCAACAACAACAACAAAAACAAAAACAAAACAAAAAACAAAAAAAACTCAAAAACATTTTTTTTCGGGACGGGGGTGCATGGGGGGACACGACAGGGGGGTGTTTGCAAACCGGGAACTTTTTTCGGGTACGGTCAGCCCCGTAGCGACCCGCCCCACCCCTTGCATGACAGATACGACGGGAGTGAACGGAGTGACCTTTTTCATAAGGTAGAGAGTCGGGGGCACAAGTGTGTGTAAAGCAAAGTCAAAGTAAAAACCTTTTTTTTCAGATGGTACATTGAATAACGGGCATTTGCGTTTTTTCATAAAGCCTCAAACTAAAGAAAACAAAAGTGAGAAAAAAAAGGATTAATAAAATTAAACATAGAAAAAAAAACCTATCTATGGTAAACTATACAAAACAAATTGGGTGTGGTGTGTGGGGGGGGGGGGGGGTCTTTTTTTATGATTTATTTATTTTATCTTATTTCTTTTATCGAGATAAAAAAAAAGCCAAACGTTGTTTTTTAAAAAAAAAACCAAAAAACCCAGCCCAGTGTGTACTTTTTGCAAATTCTGTCACTGTTCCCCCCAGGCAACAAGGGCCTACTCTAAAAAGGGGAAAGGGTTTTTAAGGGTTGCCAAGATTTTTCTGCGTTTGTTCGCACACTGGCCTCGTTTAAGTCCCCATCCGAAAGACAAGGTCTAAAGGAAACCGCCCTGCCAAAAGCAAAAACCCCGATCGGAAGTATGGGGTGGGGTTTTCGTTTTTCCTTTTTGGGCCAAAAAAATCCCCACCCTCCCCCCACCCCCCATTTTATTAGGCCATGAGTGGGGTCTATGCTAGTCTTTTTGGGATGAGTCAGGTCCCGTGTTTTACTCAAAAATTTTTTTGGGGCGCACAAAAAGAACCCACGGCAACAAGAAGTTGTCCCTTGGGGCAAAAAATATTTGTAAAAGAAAAAAAAAGTTTGTGGGGTGGGGTGGGGGGGGGGGGGGGGGGGGGGAGGGGGGGGAAAGGGGGGGGGGGGGGGGGGGTGGGGAAAAAAGGGGGGGTGGGGGGGGGGGGGGGGGGGGGGGGGGGGGGGGGGGGGGGGAGTGGATGGTGTATGGGGGGGGGGGATAGGGGGGCCTAGGGGTTGGGAAATCATTTTTCGAGATCTAGGTCAATAAAAGGGGGTTCGAGTCTCCACTCAGACGTCAGCCCGAGGGAATATTTCCCATCCCCTGAAGTCAATATTTTTAGGGGAATCAGACTGCATGGTTTTTCTTACATGAAGCGTTTTGTGTTGTGTTTAATAGTTTGTATTATGTTTTGTTGTGTTATATTTATTATTCCATATTAAATCATAATAAAAAAATCAGATCAATCATATTAGTTTTTTTCTTTCATATTTTATATATTTTACATACCATATTTAAAAATTAAAATAAATCATATCAAAAATATTTTAGTATTTTTATCATATCACACAGGGGGCGGGGATAGCTCATGGGCGGGGGCACTCGCTTTCCCCCCCCCAAGTAAGCGCGGTGAGCGTGGTTACCTTTGGGGGGTACCGTTTTCCCCCTTGGCTTCAGTCATTTCCCCCAATTCCCCCCCCACTGTAAATGGGGACTTGCCCCCTTTAGGGTCAGGGGAAGGTTTAAAACACGAGGGAGGAGATGGGGGCCGCCCTCAATACCTGGCCCTAGGAAATGAGGGCTCTGACGGGTCTCGCTCCCCCTAGACCCTTTAGGTTATGGGACTCCTTTACCTTTTCCTTACCATCAAACCATCAACCATTTCACCCAGTGGGGTGGGAGGGACAACAAAAAGCTTCCATTTCCTGTCATTTTCCCCCCCAACCTAGTCACTGATCCCCAAAATGCCCGCATGGCCTTCATCTCACTTTCTAAAAATCCTCCCCACGTTGCGTTTTTTTAATATTATATTATATCATATATATTATAGTATAGTATCATAATATTTTAGTATAGTAAATTTATGTTTTTGTTTTTGCTGTGTTGTATATATTCGTATTAATTTACATACCATCATATCATAAACATCACATCAATCATATATAACCCCACACAACAATATCCATCATACTAACCCACATACATCATTCACATCACATCATAAAAATATATCACTCCCCCATCATAACATATCATAAAAATCACATCAAAAAAAAATTCAAAATTTTTTTTTTTTTAAAACAAAAAAAAAAAAATATTTTAATCAAAAATTAAAAAATATAAAATAAAAAAAAATCATATTAAAACAAAAACACCAAATTAAAATCATATCACATCCAAAAAATCATTAACAATCCCATCAAACACATCAAAACTCAATCCATCCCTATATCCCAAATCACATCAATCAAACCACATACATAAAACATATCACATCACAATTCAATCACATCACATTCACACCCACATCAATCCATCCAATCCATCCACCTATCCTATCCTACCTAAAAAATTTAAAGAAGCCCAGCATTTTGTTTTTGTTGTTGGGCATCAAACAGGATGGACAAATTTTTTCTTTTTTTTTTTTTGGCCGGCCAATTTCGTGCGTGGACACTCCCAAACCGTTGGACCTGGACCTCAGACGTCAGCCAAGCAGCTGCAAGGTAGACCGCTGTGGCCCCCCCTGAAGTCTCTGCCATACTGCTGTGTGGGCGATGGGTGCAACACCAACAACCTTTCCTACCCCGCCGCCCTCTGGCGACCTTTGGGGGCCTTTACCTTGTTTCCGCCTTGAAATTGACCTTTTGACCCCCACCTTGTTGATCTTTTTTGACCGCCCTTTTCCTTGCCTTTTAAACCTTTTCCTTGACCTTTCCTTACCTTGTCCTTGACCCAGAACTGTTTCAAGATTTTTAGGGGGTGTTGGGTTGTGGGTGGGTTGGGGGGTGGGGTAGTATGGAGTGGGTGGTGGGGTTTGGGGGGGGGGTGGGGGAGAGGGAGGGTTGAGGAAAAGTAAAAAACAAAATTTTTTTGAAATTTTTTTTCAATTTTTTGGGGGGGGGAAAAAAATTTTCCAGTTTAAAAATTAAAAATTTTAAGAAAAAAACCCCCAGAAAATTTTGGGCTTTGTTTTTTGGGAAAAAAAAAATTTTTCTTTTTTTTTTTTGGAAAAATGGGGCATTTTTAAAAAATCGGGGACACCAAAAACCCTTGTTTGGCCCCGGTGGAATGCGCTAAAAAACGGTTTCGCATTGGAAAAAAAATCCCCTTGGGGGCCCCCCTTGGAACCTTTTCTGGCCAAAACCCCGTGTGGGGGCAAATGGCGCGAACAAACAACCTTTGACCCCGCCCCCCCGGCAAACCCATGGGCCGTGACCTTGTCCCACCCTTTGGTTTTGGGGTTTTTTTGTTTGTTTTTGAATTTTGCCCAAACCTTGTTTCTTTTTGTGGGCCTTGGGGGTTTGTTTGTCCCCCCCTTTCCTTGTCCTTACCTTTTTTCCCTTAAAAAAAATTGTCCTTAAATTATATTTCAGAGATTTTTAAAGGGGGTTGTTTTGGGGGGGGGTTTTGGTTGAAGTTTTAAAAATGGGTGGGGGGGTGGGGTTTTAAAGGTTTTTGGGGAGGGGGGAAAAGGGGTTGAAAAATTAAAATTTTTTTGGAAATTTACTTTTTAATTTTAAATTTTTCGGGGGGCGGGGCCCGGGGGGGGGTCAAAAAATGGGGGGGGTTTTTTGGGCTCTTTTGGGCGGGGGAGGGGGGTTTCGGTTTTGGGGGGGGGGGGGGAATTCTCTTCCCATCGTAACGAAGACACCCGGTCAACTTTGACTTTTGTTTTTCCCGGGGGGCCTTTCCTTCCCCCCCTTTCTTCACCTTTTTTCCTTTCTCCCAAAACCAAAAAACCTAAAACCGGTTTAATTTTCCCCTGCCCCATCTTATTGGTTTTTTGGGGGGAATTTGTTTGTTTTTTTTTATTTTTGGTTTTTTTCCCCAACCCCTTTCCCTTGGCCCCTTTTGTTTAAAAAAAAAAAAACCCAAACACGTTTTTGCAAACTAAAAAAAATTAAACAAAAAACCCAAAAGGGGGGGGACTTAGTAACCAAAATTTTTTAAAACTCTTCCCCTTTCTCTTCTCTCTTTCTCTCCCCTTCTCGCCCCTCCCTTTCCCCCTCCCCTTCCCTCTCTCCCCCCCCTCTCCCCTCTCTCCCTCTCTCTTTTCCCCTTTCCCCCTTTTTCACTCTCTCTCCTCTCCCTCTTTTCCCTCTTTTCCTCTCTCTTTTCCTCTCTTTTTTTCCCTCCTCTCCCCTTTCCCCTCTCTCCCTCTTTTCTTTCCCCCCCTCCCCCCCCCCTTCCCCCCTCTCCCCCTTTCCCCTCTTCCCCCTCTTTTCCTCCTCTTTTCCCTCTCTCTCCCCTCCTCCCTCCCTCCCCTTTCTCTCTTTTCCCCCTCCCTCGCCCCTCTTCTTCTTCCCCTCTCTCCCCCCTCCTCCCCCTTTCTCCCTTTTTTCCCCCCCCCCCTCCCCCCCCCCCCCCATCTCTCTCTCCTCTCCTCTCCCCCCCCTCTCCTCTCTCTCTCCCCCCCTCCCCCTTTTTCCCTCCCCCTCTCTTCCTTCCCCTTCCTCTCTTTTCTCTCCCCCCCCCCTTCTCTCTCTCTCCCCCTCTCCCCTCTTTTTCCCCATCTCTTTCCCCCCTCCCCCCCTTCTCTCTTTTTCTCTTTTTCCCCCCTTCTCCCCTTCCCCTCTCTACCCCTCTCTCCCCCTCTCTCCCCCTCTCCTCCCTTCTTTTTCCTTTTTCCCCCCTCTTTTCTCCCTTTTTCCTCTCTCTCCCTCCCCTCTCTCCTTCTCTCTCCCCCCCCTAAATCTCTCCCCTCTCTCCCCTCTTCATCTCTCCCTCTCTCTCTCTCCTTCTCCCCTTTCTACCACCTCTCTCTCTCTCTCTCTCCCTTTTCTCTCTCTCTCTTTTTTTCTCTATCCCCCCCCCCTTTCCCCTTTTCTCGCCTTTTCCCCAAAAGGACAAAAACTCACAAAACCCTTTCCTAAATTTTCACCTAACCAAACCCCGGAACCCCAAAGGACCCCGGGGGGTATTTAATGAAGATTCTGCCCCAGTTTCCCTCCCACCCCTTTCGGGGCCTCTGCTTTCCCCCGTAGCAAATCTTTCCCAAACCAAGGCCCACCGGGTCCACCTCGATTTTGGTTTTCCCTCGTTTTCTGTCGGGCCTTTCTCCGTCCCCCCCTTGAAACTTTTCCCCTGTTGGAAAATTTTCTTGGCCAGTCCAGATGTTGGGTGTGAAAAATGCCCGTACCACTTTAATTTCGTTTTTTTTTCACTGAATCGGGGAGTTTTTTTTAATAGGGGCCCAAATTTATCGTTTTTTTTTTTTTTTTTTTTGGCCACTTCCTCATTAGTGATTGATTTTGGGTATGAGTTTCCAAGGGGGTGACCAAGGAGGGGGGGAAAGCCTGGGGTTAGAGTGATGTTTTCGTGATCTGCGGGCCCGGGTTCGATTCCGTTAAAGGGGAAGGGGTTTTTTTTCCCCTCTGGTTTTTAAACATCAGTGGGGGATTTCCCCCCTTTCCCCCCTCTCCCCCCCTTTTAAAATCCTTGGGATGAGACAAAAACCGAAAACCCCGTGTGCAAAACGCCCCGCCAGTAAAATCTTGCGCACACGCTAAAAACCCCCTTCCGCTTTTCGGAAGGGTGGGCCCATTGGGGAAACCATGTACAAAACTCCAAAAAACCAACGGGGACTTTTTGAAAAAAGCAAAAACTAGTGTTTTTCCCCCTTTACCCTCAAAATTTAAAAGAAAAAAAAAAAATAAAATCTTTTCTGCTATGGGGCAGGCGAAAATCTTAAATCCCATGGCAATTATCAAATCGCGGAAATTTTTGGGCTTTTTGGTAAAATAACGGGAAAAAAACCCTTCAGCGCAGGAGGTTTAGGGTTGGGGACGTTTTTTTTTTAAATAGGGGGGCCTTAAACCCTTTCCCCCCAAATTTCGTTATTTGGGGGAAATCGGTGGTCTAGGGTAATAAAAACCCCTCCCTTGAAACCCGGAAAAAGGGTTCCGGGGTTCGATGTGAAGTGTGGTTTCAATCCCCTGTCCCCCGCCCCTCCCATTTCCCCCCCCCCCCCCCAAATCCCCTAAAAAACCCTTGTGGTGGGGCGGGGTTGCTAGTCTTTAAAGATAGACAAAAAACCCAAAACCCCCCGTGTAAAACCCCCGATGTTAAAAAAACCCAACAGGACACCCAAGGGGGTTGCCCCTTGGCAAAATTCTGCAAAAAAAATAAAAAAGCCGTGTGATTGGGGAAAACAAAATACCATGCGGGACGGGGAAAAAAAACACGGGGGGCCCCTTTGCTCTTGTGGCGACGTTTGCTCCTTCTTTTTGGAGAGTATAAGTAGTTGATTTTCCTGCAGAGATAAAATCTGGGGACTTTGAATGGGGGCCACGTTTTATGTTTTTAATTTATTCATTTTTTTTCTTTTTTTTTCGGGATAAGGGGAAAAAAAGCACTCATGTGTTTTTTTTTTTTCCCAGTCACCGTTTTTTGGGGGTGCAGTTGAAAATTTGTTGTCTTTCCCCTTTCCCCCACCTACTTTTTTCCCGAAAAAGGAAAGGGGTTTTTTAAAAAGTGTGCGAAAGATGCCTGCAGCGTCGCACACGAGACCCCCCGGTTTTTTTATTTTTATAGTCTCATCTGTGGAAATTTTTTTTTTGCGGGGGGGGGGGGGGGGGGAGGAAAATTTTTAAAGGGGCCCAAAGGGTAAGCCTGATGAGGTCTCCAAGGAGCAAAAAGGTCAGTTGTGGCTGTGCGCCCCAACGATCTCCCCTTTGGGGCTTATGCAGACTTACTGAACACTCAAAAGGGGGAAAACAAGTTAAAAACAGTGACACGGTAAACCCTTTGTTCTTTTGGGTTTGGAGCTTTGGGAACAAGTGACACGGCCTTCCCCTAGCTTTCTGGTGGGATGGGAAAGCTTTAAAAACAGTGACCCGGGTCTTTTTGTGTTTGGGGGGGGTTAGGAGCTTTGGACAGGGGACCCGTCTCTTGGGGTTTGGGGGTTAGGGCTTTGGGAAACAGTGACACCGTCTTTGTTTTGGGGGATGGGGAGCTTGGGGGAACAGGAAAAAACCGGTCATCACTAGTGTTCTGGGTGGGATGGGAAACCCTTTGGAACAGTGACCCCGGTCTTCACTATCTTCTGGGGGAAATTAGAGCATTGGAACATGCCCACGGTAAACACGGGTTTTTGGGGGGATGGGGCCCTTTGGAAACAGTGAACGGTAAACACTTGTTTTTCGGGGTGGGTTAGGACCCCTTTGGGAAAACAGTGAAAACAGTCTCACTTTCTTCTGGGGGGGTTGGGAAAGCTTTGGAACAGTGACACGGGTCTTTTCCTTGTCTTCTGGGGGGGTTTTAGGAGCATTGGAAAAAGTGCACAGTCTTTTCACTTGTCTTCTGGGGGTTTAGGGGCATTAAAAAGGGTGAAAACGGTCATCCCCTTGCTTCTGGGGGGTTTTGGACCCAATTTGGAAACCCATGACAGGGGTCTTTTGGGGTTTTTTCTGGGGGTTGGGAGCTTTGGGAAACCCGTTCCACGGTCACTTGTATTCTGGGGGGTTGGGGCCCTTTGGGAAAACCAGTGACACACCTCTTTAGCCCTTCTGGGGGGTTTTTGGGAGATTGGAACGTGAACGGTCATCACTAGTTTTTCTGGGGGGGTTTGGACATTGGAAACAGGGGAAAACGGTCATCACTAGTGTTCTGGGGGGTTTTGGAAAAATTGGAACGTGCCCGGGCCCATCACTATTTTCTGGTGGAATAGGAGCATTGGAACAGTGACAGGGGTCACTATGTTTCTGGGGGGTTTTTAGGAGCTTTTGGGAAACCAGTAAACACGGTAAATCCCTAGAAACTGGGGGGAAATAGGACCCTTGGAACAGTGCCCACGGTCACTAGTGTTTGGTGGGATGGGAAAAGCATTGGAACAGTGACCCCAAATAAAATGTCATCTGGTGGGATAGGAGCTTTGGAACATTGAAAAAACGGCCCAAAGTGTTCTGGGGGGGTTTTAGGATCTTTGGGAACAGTTCCCGGTCACTTGTTTTGGGGGGTTTTGGGAAACATTGGAAAAAAGTGAAAACCCCTTTTTGGTTTTCCCCCGGGGGGTTTAGGCCCTTTTGGAAAACAGTGAAACCCCCCCAAAAGGCCCTTTTTTTTAGGGGAAAGGACTTTTGGGAACAGTGCCACGGTCACTAGGGGTTTGGTGGGTTAGGAGCTTTGGGAAAACAGTGAAAACCGGTCATCACTTTTTTTCTTCTGGTGGGTTGGAAACGGGGAACGTGACACGGTCATCATTTAAACCCTTCTGGTGGGTTAGGTTTTTTGGGAACATTGCCGGTCATCACAAAAGTGTTCTGGGGTGGGATAGGAGCTTTGGGAAACAGTGCCCACGGGGGTCTTTCACAAAGTGTTCTAGGGGGGTTGGGCCCAATTGGAACAGTGAAAAACCCTCACTGGTTTTTCTGGGGGGAAATAGGAACATTGGAAAAGTGACAAACCCCCCTTAGGGGTTCTGGTGGGATAGGAACTTTGGAAAAGTGACCCCCCTCACAAGGGTTTTTGGGGGGTTTGGGGGAGCATGGAACGGTGAAAAACCGGGGTCCACTAGTCTTTAGGGGGTTTAAAGGGACCTTTGGGAAAAACATGACAGGGAATCACTAGTGTTCTGGGGGATAGGAGCTTTGGGAAACGTGAAAAACGGTCATAAAAAAAGTTTTTTCTGGGTGGGATGGGAAAGCATTGGAACAGTGACACCCTCCCCAAAGTCTTCTGGGGGGATAGGAGCATTGGAACAGTAACACCCTCACTAGTTTCTGGTGGGTTAGGAGCTTTGGGAACAGTGACAGGGTTTAAATCACTATTTTTTTGGTGGGTTAAAACATTGGAACATGAAAAACCCCGGCCCATACTATTTTTGGGTTTGGGTTAGGAGTTTGGAAACCCTTGACCGGCCCACTTTGTATTTTTGGGGGGTTTTTGGACCCTTTGGAAACGGGGAACACGGTCTTCACAAAGTTTTCCCTGGGGGTTTTATAGAAATTGGAACAGGGGGAACACCCTTAAGTTTTCTGGGGGTTAGGAGCTTGGAACAGTGACACGGTAACACTAGTTTTTGGGTTTGGGGATAGGAGCTTTGGGAAAACATTTGAAAAGGGGTCACACTAGTGTTCTGGGGGGGATAGGAGCTTTGGGAAAAAGTGACAGGGTTCATCACTTGCCCTTTCGGGTTTGGGTTAGGGAAAGGGAAACAGTGGACACGGTAAAATCACTATTTTTTCTGGGGGGATAGGAGCATTGGAACGTGACACGGTCTTTTGTGTTCTTTTTGGGTTTTTAGGAGAAAGGAACAGTAAAAAGGGCCCTTTTTGTGTTCTGGGGGGTTAGGAGCATTGGAACAGTGACACACTCTCTTTAGTCTTCTGGTGGGTTAGGAGCATTGGAACAGTTCCACGGTCACTTGTATTCTGGTGGGTTATAGCATTGGAACAGTGACACACTCTCTTTAGTCTTCTGGTGGGTTAGGAGCATTGGAACAGTGACACGGTCATCACTAGTGTTCTGGTGGGTTAGGAGCATTGGAACAGTGACACGGTCATCACTAGTCTTCTAGTGGGTTAGGAGCATTGGAACAGTGACACGGTCATCACTAGTGTTCTGGTGGGTTAGGAGCATTGGAACAGTGACACGGTCATCACTAGTGTTCTGGTGGGTTAGGAGCATTGGAACAGTGACACGGTCTTTTGTGTTCTGGTGGGATAGGAGCATTGGAACAGTGACATGGTCATCACTAGTCTTCTAGTGGGTTAGGAGCATTGGAACAGTGACACGGTCATCACTAGTGTTCTGGTGGGTTAGGAGCATTGGAACAGTGACACGGTCACTTGTGTTCTGGTGGGTTAGGAGCATTGGAACAGTGACACGGTCTTTTGTGTTCTGGTGGGATAGGAGCATTGGAACAGTGACATGGTCATCACTAGTGTTCTGGTGGGTTAGGAGCATTGGAACAGTGACACCCTCACTATTCTTCTGGTGGGATAGGAGCATACACACTGACTCTTCAGCTGAAGGAGCTAGTTTGAATCTCCCATGAAGGGTCTACTTGTTGTTGTTGTTGTTCTTCTTCTTCTTCTTGTTCTTCTTGTTCTTCTTCTTGTTTTTCTTCTTGTTCTTGTTCTTCTTGTTCTTGTTCTTCTTGTTCTTGTTCTTGTTCTTCTTGTTCTTCTTGTTCTTGTTCTTCTTGTTCTTCTTGTTCTTGTTCTTCTTGTTCTTGTTCTTTTTGTTGTTGTTGTCGTTATTGTTGTTATTGTTGTTGTTGTTGTTGTGTTGTTGTTGTTTTCTTCTCTTCTTCTTCTTCTTCTTCTTCTTCTTCTTCTTCTTCTTCTTCTTCTTCTTCTTCTTTCTTCTCTTCTTCTTCTTCTTCTTCTTCTTCTTCTTCTTCTTCTTCTTCTTCTTCTTCTTCTTCTTCTTCTTCTTCTTCTTCTTCTTGTTCTTCTTGTTCTTCTTCTTGGTGCAGTTATATCCTCGCACTTTTCGGGCTCTAACACAAACTCACCTCAGGTACAGAAGGGCATTGGGACACCAAAACTGAGGTCACCATGAGACCAGAGCAACCGGCCCCCACTGATTCAGAGACACATTAAAAAATATTGCATGATAATCATTGACGATGATGCCATGAAACCGCTAATGAAAGTGCATTTGCTTTGAGACCACTTGACAGGGTTGTACTCTACGCTATAATAATTATATCCCGGCGTCAACCAGTCCCGAGAGACATAGATACTTGCGATGATGGTCAGGTATTTTGAACAACACTTGAAAATTCGCATCCATAAAGTTGATGAAGCTCCACTATGTGATCTCAGTGTTCCCACTGAGCCCAAAGCACACTCACTCTAGGTAGGAGCCGGCCGGAGTCAGAAAAAATCCCTATGACTCTCATAAAATTCGAACCCCCGACCTTGTAATCCGTAACCAATGGTGCTCACCATTGCGCCATGGCGACTGATACAAATAGTTTTCTTTGTAACAATGGTCATCAAACCCTTCTAGTTGTTTTGGTTACTGTTGATTTGCTGCTCTCCTCTTGTCCCAATGCACTTGACATGGTGGTTTTCATCGGTATTCAACCTGTGCACATCAGTTTAAAACAGGAGCAATCATGGTTTTCGCTAACATTGCCTTATCCAGCTTCTCTCAAAGAACAAGACACAAAAAGAACCACGGTCTGATCTCTTTCCCATGTTATTTTCCAAATGAAATACTATATTTATAGTCAGCAGCAAAGTAATAAGGGTTTTTTGTCCATAGTCTCTGGAAGACAAGAAACTGGTTTTTTAAATAGATAAATAATGAGAGTTTTAAAACATCACAATGAGGAGATGTCTTCTTGCGTTGTCTATGTCAAATCACATGACCAGAGAGAGAGAGAGAGAGAGAGAGAGAGAGAGAGAGAGAGAGAGAGAGAGAGAGAGAGAGAGAGAGAGAGAGGAGAGAGAGAGAGAGAGAGAGAGAGAGAGAGAGAGAGAGAGAGAGAGAGAGGAGAGAGAGAGAGAGAGAGAGAGAGAGAGAGAGGGGAGAGAGAGAGAACTCGAACTCGAACTCGAACTCGAATATTTTAATGAGGGTAAATGGATAAGCCAAAGGCTTCTTTACACCAGGCCCTCATGGGGAAAAATTGAAAACAAGCATGAATAAATCAATTAATTTAAAGAGAGAGAGAGAGAGAGAGAGAGAGAGAGAGAGAGAGAGAGAGAGAGAGAGAGAGAGAGAGAGAGAGAGAGAGAGATTAACTATAAAAAAAACTAACAACATAATATACTACACTGCAAGGATGCTTGCCCCATCTCTTTAATACACGCAAACCAAAGGTACAGAAGATCACAACTGTGGCTAAATCTTCTCTACCTTCTGTTCACTTCTGTATCATTCAGTCTTATCTCTTCACACTTTTTGCAATGACTGTTTTTGGTTACCGCTGCAGCTATTGCTGCTACTGTTGCTGCCCTGCTGCTGCTCCTGCTGCTGCTCTGCTGCTGATGTTGCTCTGTTGCTGCTACTGTTGCTGTGTTGATGTTGTTGCTGGTAATATCGATGTTGTTGCTGCTGCTGTTGTTGTGGCTGTTACAGATGTACTTTTTATCATTATTATTATTACTATTGTTATTATTATTATTATTAGTAGTAGTAGTAGTAGTAGAAGTAGTAGCAGTAGTAGAAGTAGTAGTAGTAGTAGTAGTGGTAGTGTCATCATCATCATCATCATCATCGTCGTCGTCATCATCATCATCATCATCATCATCATCATCATCATCATCATCATCATCATCATCATCATCATCATCATCATCATCATCATCATCATCATCATCATCATCAGTAGAATAGCAGCAGCAGCAGCAGCAGCTGCTGCTTCTTGATTAAACCATTGATGCTGGGGGCAACAGGAAAGTGAGAGGCTGTATGACCAGTGGCTTTCCCACTTAGGGAATTCCACTTTACAGCTTAGTCTTTAGTGGTCGACTATGACTCTCTGACTAGGAGGCTTGACTTGCACAGTCCTTATGTGCTGCAGCCCTGGGGGCTGGTTGGCCTTTGGAGAACATCTCCAACGCTGACTGTCCTTATGCCCACTTGGCCGAGAGAGTGGGGATGTACTGTGAGCAAGGCATCTCCACTATAATCAAATTTCTGCCCAGTTTCCAAAACAGCAGCTGCCTCCTCTGCTGTTTTGGAGGTCATTGTCGGACACGACGGACAAACATACAACAGTAGTAGTAGTAGTAGTAGTAGTAGTAGTAGTAGTAGTAGTAGTAGTACATAGTAGTAGCAGTAAGTAGTAGTAGTGGTAGTAGTATTTCGTTTATCATTATAGGTACTGTGGTCGTGGTTTTTGTTGTTGTGGTGGTTGTGGTTTGTTTTGTTGCTTTTTGTTGTCATTGTAGTTGTTGTTTCAGAATGAATGGCACTTTGGTTTTTTGTTGTTGTTGTTTTTAGAAATCTCTGAAAGCTGTGAAAAGTTACGTGCGTATGTATCCTTCGTCGATTCGTTCTCTCAGCTAGGATAAAGTGTGGTACCACGCATGTATATAGGTTTCCCATAGCATTCCCTGTGGTGACTAATAATAATAATAAATGGGATTTATATAGCACTATATCTTGCAGAAACAAATCAAAGCGCTTGCATTCATCCTCCTCTAACACAAGCAACAAGTTACAATTAATAATAATCATACACAACAACAAACATTCCAGTAAAAGTATAAGGTTTACACACAAAAAACCGGTCCTTCCATTAGTCACACACTAATTCTGCAGCTACACTTTTTGCTATGTGAGTGGCAGTGAGGACCAACAACCTCCCTGAAAACTGTGTACAGAATGGCAGAAACTTGCTTATATGTATATTCATCGTTCAAATCCAATCGCCCCCCACCCCCCAAAAATGCATCAGGAAGAGTTGATAATAATTATGATGTCTGTAGATAGAAAAAAAACCCTGGCGTTTGTGTGGTCTACCACTGTCATCACCTGCCACAGCCGAACGCCAATGACGCAGAAACCTGCATGACGTATGTTCAATCCTCCTGAAATCACCTTATTGGTGACGTCACCAGTAATACCCCACATTCCCTCCCCCCCTCCCAATCCATGGAAAAAGCTGATGCCCGCTCATGTAAAAAATAGTCGTGGAGTTGATGTATGGACCCTTTATTTCAGTGAAAAAAGGAAAAATGTGTACAAATCTATTGTAAAGAAAATGCTGATAAAATTTTTATGTCAATGATGTCACACAAGAGCCTACTTCAGAAAGATGGAACATATGCCAGCTTTGTTCCTCATATCTCTTCTTCTTCTTCTTCTTCTTCCTCGTTGTGACACTCTCAGACAGCAACTATCATCTGTATTATGAGGGACAATGCGTCGCACTGCCGTTAAGCGCCTGACAAGTCAGGCCCAGCACATCCACCTTTGGCATACGTAGGAGGGAATTGTTACCTTATAAAGTATTTCTGGATTTTTTTTTAAAGGGGGCAGGAGAATGGACCAAAAAGGAAGAAAACTGACGAGAAAGAGATTTATTTTATTTATTTTTTTATTTTATTCTTATATATCGAGGATGAAGGAACAAGCACTTAATGTGCTTATTTTACATCCAGTCCCCGTGTGTGGAGACAGGAAAAAATAACGGAACAAAGCAGAAACAAAAGAGAAGGGATAGAAAAAGAGAGAATTCCTGGACACAGAATTTCCAGAAGATGGGGATGCTTTTTATACTGACAGAGACCTCCCCCCTCCCCCCTCCCCCCGGCATCCCCATGGGGAGTATCTAGTGTACAGGGAGGTTGTTCATGGGTCCCAGCGGCGTGAGCAAGACGGCCAGACAGGCAGACGAGAACAATTCCCACTGTCAGAAGGTCAAGATGCCACTGTATCAGACCCACAGTCCCCATCACGATTTTTATTATATAACATTTTTTTAATCTGTACTCCGTAACCTACACG
>CM054161.1:28862223-28879723 GCA_028751875.1 Rapana venosa | reverse complement strand
ACGATAAAATATCAATAATAAATAATAATAATAATAAATAATAATAATATACTACTACTACTTAATAATACACTACACTAATATAAATAAACCACATGACATTTTAAAAGCCTAACGAGCCACGTAACATTTTAAAATTTGACAACCCGGGTTACTTTTTAAATCATGATATCTCATGTAACATTTTAAAAGTATGACAACCCATGTAACTCACTCACTCACTCACTCATCCCTTGGTCGGGACGACCGTTGGGGTACCCGCACGGACGCTGCAAGTGGACCGCCAAATGGTTCTGTCCTGGGCTGCTTTCAGGAGGTTTGGTACAGTGAGGCCGGTCCACTCCTTGATGTTGGATATCCAGCTTTTGCGTGGTCGTCCCTGCCTCCTTGCTCCTTCCACCATTCCCTGCAGGACGGTCTTTGACAGGCTTTATCCTGGATGTGCCAAAACCATTTCAGTTTCCTCCTATGACAGTTTCTATAAATGGTCTTGTTTGCCACAGTGCCTCGATCTCTGCCAACGTACAATCATTGTTTACGTCTCTGTAGGTAATTGTTCTGAGCAACGATGAAGCACTTCACTCAAAGGTTTTGAATCCGACGTTCTAGATCCATAAGTTCCAACTTCACAGCTTTACAGCAATGGATTGTCGAGTGCCTTTAGAGTCTACCTTAAGTGTGGGTTCTGATGTTATAGTTTCTCCAACACATTCGCCAGCTAGTCATGAGAGAGCAAGCAATCGGATCTTCACCTCTTGTTCTCGTACTTCTTTTGGTGATGACTCTCCAAGGTACTTGAAAAGTTTCTACTCCGTCTAATGGTCTCCCACTCATCTATCGGTGAGTTTTGGTGTATACTGTTTCCTCTAGGATATGCTCTTTTTTCCGTGCTGAACTCCATACATGGCATTGCTATGTTTCCAGTCTGGTGTAGATCCTGAGTTCTCTTCACCAGCGCCCAAAACAATATCGTCTCAATCGCAATTGCAGACGTGCCTTCCTCCGAGTGTAGTGTGTCTTATTCAAAGGGCCTCCTCATATGTCTCCAGAACAACTTGAAAAGAACGGGATACGGGCAGACCTTGTCGAACTCCAACTGAAGTCCCGGAAGAACTCCCCGATTTCTCCACCCATAGGACTGGCAACAGTGGAGCGTCATACACCCTGGGATGACTTGAAACAGTCCTCGTCCGAAGTTTATAGTCTCTCATGACTTGCCCAGAGCTTTCCCGTTCTTCCCACACGTTGTAGAAGGCCTTCTTGATTCAATGAAGGTGTTGTTAGACTGTAGTGATGTTTGTGATCTTCTCTATACATTCTGATGTTGAAGATATGCTCACAAAGCTTCGACTCTTCGAATCCTCCCTTTCTTCTATAGATTTCTTCTGCTTTGGGTATCATCTGGTTCAAGCAATGCCGTACATAACGTTGCTTGGATGGCTTATCAGACGGATTTTCTGTAATTTTGGCACTTCTGCAGTCGCCCTCTTTGAATTGAAACTATGATGATTGGGTCCACTGTTCAGAGGCACTCTTGCTGGTACAGAGCGTTCAGATGCTTTTAATGCCTTGATCATCTTCTGGCCTCCGTTCTTGATGACTCAGCCGATTTGTCAATCCCCTTGACGCTTTTCCTTTCAAGGATCTTACGACGGCTTCTTCCTACCTCTTCCTCCCAGCACCTGTGTGCTTTCGGATCTATGGTCTGGGAGCTGCTCGTGAAATACTTGTTCGATCTGCCTTTAGCTTGATTGTACAGGTAGCGCAAAATTCGCTGGTCCATCTCCCTCATGATAGTGTCGCTCTCTGTAAGACTGAACCCCTCTTTGTCTTCAATAACGAGTCTGTGGCTGCTGACTTGGTTAATACCTTATGTCTGTACCCTCTTCTTCTCCTTTCGCCATTCCTTCTCAACCTGGATCATTAGTTCATGACATCAGTCCCCAGGCCTCGCATCTTCTTTCTTAATTGATCCTTACCTGATTCTATACTCTTCGTCGGGGCCGTTTCTTCCGGTTTTGTTCTTCTCTGGCTTTACTCCCTACTTGGATCGCACAGTCCAGATACGTTGGCAACCCACGTGTTCATTTTCCTTTCTTTCCCAAGATCTCCAGCGCGTCCTCCTGAATGGTCTTCGGAAGGATACGCAGTGAGATGTTGAATAATCTGGAGGAAATTCAATCTGCAAAGCTGCCCCCTAGCTCATCTTTAAAGATTTCAGCGACTTCGGTCCTTGTTGAACCGCAAACGGGATTGCACTTCTGTCTTCTTTCACTTGATCTGTAGGTCATATACCATTCCGTGGTACACTGCTCGAATACACGCCAGGGAAATTCTTGTCTAGTCTTTGTTTATGCCCTCGACTTAAATCTTTGGGCCAAAATTAGTCAATCTGTTATTGTATCTTTTCCATATGTAGGCCACGTCGGTTCTCTTGATTCTGTGTATAGGGAGTTGGGCGCCAGTAAATTGTGGCTGCTGCAAATTCCCAAAAGTCTGAGACCTCATCGAGTTTCGTTCCACGGCCAAAACTTGCTATTTCCCTGCCATGGTTCAGAAGCTCATGTCCGATCTTGGCATTCCTTCGCCTGAGTCCCTGGTATCACAAAATCCCTTCTTTGGGATATTTGAGGGCCACCATCCAATCCCTCCGTAAAACACTCGAAGTTGCTTCATCATCTTAAGTCCTGATGTTGGTGCATAAACTTTATATGCATTTTGTGGTTTCGCTCCGACAACGCATGGAGAGCATCTACTGAATTGGGTACAGCTGATACACTGTTAGTCCTCATCTTTGTGACAAGGAAATCCTTCTCCGTGTGGTTTTAGTCGTCGCCATAGACCATTATTTTGTGATCATCTGCTGTGGTTGTTTCGCCGAAACGCGACCCAACGGTCTTCGCCATCCAGTATGTCCCATTCGTACCATTCGTAATTCTGGGTCATTCTTTGATCTTCCCACATCTGCAAGTACGATTCCATGTGCCAATAATGGTCCCTCTCAGCCTGGAGTTTGATCGCTGTTGTTTGCGTCCCATCGGCATATTTTTCACCGCCATCCTGAACGCTCCAAAGAAGGCGCGGTGTTTATCCCCCTAAACCGATACCCATTCTTATCTTGCAGTGCTGTCCATTTGTATTCTGTGGCGTGATGCATATGGCGGCCCCATCACCTCTCCACGCATCTATTTTGCCCATAAGCTGGATTTGTGGTCGGGTTTTATCTCCCCACTGAACAGTAGTACTGGCTACAGGTTACCATGCAAGAACACCCTGACGCGGACTCTTCCATGTAACATGTTACATAAAACATAACAACCCCATAACCAGTTTCAAACAGACAAGTCCAAGCTACAATTTCAAACATACAACCCACTAACATATTTCAAACATAACAATCCACGTAACATTCTAAAACCACGTAGCATTTCAAAAGCATTACATAATAATAATAACAATAATAATAATAATAATAATAATAATAACAACAACAACAACAACAACAACAACAACACAACAACAATGTATGGAATTTATATAGCGCTGAATCTTGTAAAGTAAACAAATCAAAACGCTTGCATTCAAATCATTCACACGCATGCAACCATCCATAAATATCAAGATAAACAAATATCACATTTATATACACAACACACTTAGGTGTACGCCCCCCAAAAACAACAAAAACAACAACAACAACAACAAAACCACCACCCCCACCACCACCAACAAGAAGTTGTGATGTCTTTTACAGAACAATCAGCTCCAGACTACACACGCTTGCCAGTACACTGCCCAACATGGCCATACAACTGATGAGTACCGACACTTTACAAGATCTCGTCACCTGGCAAAAGGGTTGGCCATCTTCCGTCAAGAACCAGTCGAGCGAATGCATCATCATCCGGTTCCGCGAAATGGAGTATCTGCCCTGGAATAACGCGGACACCATCGTCAGTCTGCCAGCCTCCGACTACGCCCGAAAATTCAGATACGTCATGCTGCTGATCTTGTTTCTGATTGGCGCTCCCGCCAACGTCATCAACATGGCGGTGTGGTTTCACCAAAGTCTCCGCGATCGAGTCAACCTGTGTCTGTTTTCGCTGTCTCTGGCCGATTGGGTGTACCTCGTGGCTACTCTGGTTCAGTACGGTGAAGACATTTACCTGGAGTTGAGCAGCACCACGAAAGCAGGTACGGTGTTGAAGTTCATGGTCAATCATCACCTGACGGTGTTTCACGCTTTTTCGTACGTGTCCTTCGTCCTCTCAGCCATCATCGCTTGTGAGAGATGCTACTGCGTCCTCAGACCGCTGAAGTACCAGAGTCTGCTGAGCACTAAAGCTATGGCTGCTATCATCCTCGCCGTGTTCGTCACCGTCCTCAGTCTGTATTTCGTAGTGGTGTTGAGGTACTTCATCACCTGCGCTTACGACCCGGACTACAGGATAGAAACGGTGCTGTTCACCCACAGCCAGTTCTACACCGACCACAAGGATCTGATCGAAAATCTAGACAGCGTGTTTTTCGGGGTGGGTTTACCAGGCGGCATCACCGTCGTCCTCATCACCACCACCGCCATCACCACGACCAGACTCAGGCAAGCGATGGCGTGGCGGAGTGAGACCTCCACCTCCTCCTCCTCTTTCGCCTCCTCGTCGACCTCCTCCATGTCTCAGCGAGAAGTGTCTTTGACGCGCATGTTGATCGGGACCTCTATCCTCCTCATCGTCTGTCTGTCCCCTTCCTGCCTGTTCCGAATAGCGTGTTTGTTCCTGCCGGAGCTCAACACGGGTCGCCGTAACCAGAACCTGTATCTGGTGTGCATGTGGACGGCCGAGGTGTTCTTGTTCATCAACTCCAGCTTCAACATCTTCATCTACTTTGCCATGGGATCTCGCTACAGGGACACGCTTAAGGCGCTGTGTGGCGGGAGGAGGAGGAGGAGGAGGAGGAAGGCGCTGACAGAAAAGTAAGGGAGTGTGGGCGTTTTAGTTGAGAGTAGAGTTCGTTCGAGGAACAGATTGTTCACAGCTGATGGTTTTTTTTTTAAAATGGTGCTGTGTCTATCTCTATGCGCTTTGATTTGTCTTTGCAAGATATAGCGCTATATAAGTTCCATTTATTATTATTATTTATTTATGTGTCTCTGTTTGTCTTTCTTTCTGTCTGTGTCTCTGTCTTTCTTTCTGTCTGTGTCTCTGTCTGTCTGTCTCTCTGTGTCTCTGTCTGTCTGTCTCTCTGTGTCTCTGTATATCTGTCTTTCTCTCTGTCTGTGTCTCTCTGTCTGTTTGTCTGTCTGTTTGTCTCTCTCTGTATAACAATAGATTTCTTTTCTTTTGGACAGAAAAGTGGCAGGATGGCAAGGGTTGTCGAAACTCTGCCTAACTTCTTTCTGCAATAGCTGACTACAAACGAACAAAAACATTCATTTTTATTTATTTATTTTATCTATTATCTATTTATTCTTTCATTTCGAGGATAACAGAATAAGCACTCATGTGCTTTTTTACATCCAGTCCCCGCGTGTCTGCATAATACACCTTGCAGACCAAAATGGCTGTCCAGCTATCGGCTTTCTCCTTGTCTCCATCCCAGAACGTTTCCAGCTATTTAGAATCAGAGAATGAAAGCTAAATGCTTTTGATGTGGTTTCTCGTTTTAAACTTATGTCATCTTTATAACAATTTTTTATCATGATGCAGGTTAGTATCATTTGAGAGAAGTTTTGTTCGTTGTTTTTTTTTCTTTGACAAAAATTGTTAGTATTCACAGCCAACACGCAATCACGTTATGAGATGTTTGAGATAACTTGTGTTTTTTATTTTTTATATCTTTCTGACATTCTGGTGTGATGAAATTCTCAGTAAAGAATCTCCTTTCAATCTACATTTGGGTCAAGTCTATGTGTGTGCAAGCAGATGACAACGCCATAGTTATGAAGTCGACAGTTGTTATAGGACGATATAAGCGAGAGCGAAGATGGTGGTATTGAGGTAACACATTCGCTGCCAAACGAATTGCCAGGGTTTGGTTTAAATAGATCTTTATTCAGAAAACATGCATGATATAATTATATACACAAAACTGAGAGCAATAACAAGCAAACAGCTTATGGCATGCTTGAAACAATATGTTTGACTCATTTAATTTGGCAGCTATTGAGCCATGATGTTTCCAAGGTTCAAATACCCGATTAAAAGCAAAGCTTTTCCCCCAATTTCAATAGACTTTGAGTGGTGGTCTGGATGTTAGTCTTTTGGATAAGACGACAAACCAAGGCTCTGTATGTAACACAGTTTAAGCACGTAAAAGAACCCATGACAACAAAACAGTTGTTTTCTGGCAAAAGTTTGCAGAATAAAGCCACTGTCATAAGAAAACTAAGGAAAATAAAAAGGTAAAAGTATTCGTGTCCCATAACCTATGTGGTCGTAGGGAAGCAAGGCATCAGAGACCTCAGCTTCTCAAGGGGCCAGCATATTGAAGGCCGGCTCCTCTCCCTCGCTGCTTTACCTTCCCTGACCCTAAAGAGGGTTTAAAGGGAAATGCAGGCAGGAAAAATCTTCTTTTTTTTAGAGATGGGCAGCAAACTATTGTGGCAATGCACTCTTCTCGTCGAGAGCAGCCCGAGTTTTCTGCAAAGAAATCTGCTTTGATTGAAAATGGTATACACTACAATACAATAAATACAATACAGTACAGCACAATACAGCACAACACAATACACTACAACGCAACACAACACAATACAGTACGATACAATACATTACACTACAACACAACACACTACAATACAATACAATGCAATACAATACAGTAAAGTGCAGGTCAATACAATAAATACACTACAATATGATATAATACAATACCATACAATATAATACGATACAATACAATACAACACAATACAATACAATACAGTACACTAGAACACCCCTTTATCGCCCATCAAAGAATATGTTGATGTTGCTCATGATTCCAACCCGACTGTTTCTGACATCAAAAGTGTAGGAATAAGTACACGGAAAAGAAGGAGTCTTGTTTCAAGTTTGGCATGACATCCCGCATCTTTTATCTTAGGGAAACTGTTACAGAACGCATTAGAAATGGCCCCAGTTGGTTCCTATCAAATAAAGAGTTCATATAATATATTTCTGGTAATTTACCAAAAGTCTGAGACCATCAGGTTATTCATTCTCTTACGTTGCATTCTGGTGTCTTGTGATTTTTTTCGTTTTTGGTCAAAACCAGTTTTTCTCAAGAAAAAATTTGGGACGTTTTATTGTTAGATAAAGCGTTGTCAAAGGCTGGTGGTGGTGGTGGTGGTGGGGGGCTTTAAATGTGAAACTGGGTTCTTTAAGGGAACTTTTCCAGGACAGTTCTTTCGGATCCGTTACATAGTTCTATTGTCTGAAAATGCATGCTGGGCCTTGGTATTATTGTCTGAATAGGTGGATAGTATTAGAGCATCATCCATGGACTTTATGGAAGAGGGAAAGGTCATGTTTATTCATAGACCTTCCTGGAACCATTCCTCCTCCTCCTTGCTTAAACGATAACATTTTAAATCTTGAGCAGCGTTGCTTAAGCCCTGACATAATTATTATTAGTTCTAATCAGCGTTGTTTAAAGCCTGACATAATTATCTGTTCTAATCGGCGTTACTTAAGCCCTGACATAATTATCCTTTCTAATCAACGTTGCTTAATAAACCCTGACATAATGATCAGTTCTAATCAGCGTTGCTTAATAAACCCTGACATAATTATCCCTTCTAATCAGCGTTGCTTAATAAACCCTGACATAAGTATCCGTTCTAATCAGCGTTGCTTAATAAACCCTGACATAATTATGAGTGCTAATCAGCGTTGCTTAAACCCTGACATAATGATCAGTTCTAACAAGTGATGCTTAATAAACCCTGACATAATTATCAGTTCTAATCAGCGCTGCTTAATAAACCCTGACATAATGATCAGTTCTAATCAGCGTTGCTTAATAAACCCTGACATAATGATCAGTTCTAATCAGCGTTGCTTAATAAACCCCGACATAATTATGCCTTCTAATCAGCGTTGCTTAATATACCCGGACCTAATGATCAGTTCTAATCAGCGTTGCTTAATAAACCCTGACATAATTATGCCTTCTAATGAGCGTTTTTTAATAAACCCCGACATAATGATCAGTTCTAACCAGCGTTGCTTAATAAACCGTTACATAATTAAAAGTTCTAATCAGCGCTGCTTAATAAACCCTGACATAATGATCAGTTCTAATCAGCGTTGCTTAATAAACCCCGACATAATTATGCCTTCTAATCAGCGTTGCTTAATATACCCGGACCTAATGATCAGTTCTAATCAGCGTTGCTTAATAAACCCTGACATAATTATGCCTTCTAATGAGCGTTTTTTAATAAACCCCGACATAATGATCAGTTCTAACCAGCGTTGCTTAATAAACCGTTACATAATTAAAAGTTCTAATCAGCGCTGCTGAATAAATCCTGACATAATCATCAGTTCTAATCAGCGTTGCTTAATAAACCCTGACATAACGATTAGTTCTAATCAGCGCTGCTTAATAAAACATGACATAATTTTCAGTTCTAATCAGCGCTGCTTAATAAACCCTGACATAATTATCAGTTCTAATCAGCGTTGCTTAATAAACTCTGATATAATTATGCCTTCTGATCAGCGCTGCTTAATAAACCCTGACATAATCATCAGTTCTAATCAGCGTTGCTTAATAAACCCTGACATAATGATCAGCTCTAATCAGCGTTGCTTAATAAACTCTGACATAATGATCAGTTCTAATCAGCGTTGCTTAATAAACCCTGACATAATGATCAGTTCTAATCAGCGCTGCTTAATAAACCCTGACATAATGATCAGTTCTAATCAGCGCTGCTTAATAAACCCTGACATAATTATCAGTTCTAATCAGCGTTGCTTAATAAACCCCGACATAATCATCAGTTCTAACCAGCGTTGCCTACTGCATTTTTGTTCTTTCTGAATGCCCCCAAGTTTGGCTAAAATGCTTCAGAGAGTTCAGAAGGCAGTGGCAGGGCCAGGGTCTGTGAAACAAAAAGAAAACCCAGCGTTTATTCTCGCCGTGTTTGTCTTCACTGGCTGCCTGCACCATAGCACATTCAATACAAAATCACTTTTTGTAAAAAAAAAATTTAAAAATTCATGCATCATCCTTGATGACTTGCTTAGCTGCTTTTTCTATGAAACACGCTCCAAACTTGGTTTACAGCACAGTCACACCCAAACTCGTTCTCTCATACTCTTAAGGCTCAGAAGTCCTTGGGGAATCAGTAGTATTGGGCTTCCACGAGGCCACTCACTAAAAGAGATCCCCCCTCCCTTTTACACTTCTGCTGGGTCATTTTGGTGGTAGGCACTTGTTCTGATCCAGCATAAGATTAAAAGTGAATCTCAGGGATTTGAATTTTACAGTTTACTTAAACGTTACGAAAATTGGTCAGTGACTTGCAGTTTTGTCAAAGATTGCTATCAAGACCATTTAGAAAAAGAAGAAGAAGGAAGAAGAAGAAGAAGAAAAAGAAGAAGAAGAAGAAGAACAAGAAGAAGAACAGTGTTTTTTTAATTTTCAATAGTATGAACCATTTTCCCGCAGCATACTCCTTCTAGTTAACTTCAGGCTGTTCTTTCCAGGCTGGATTAATTCGCCACCCCCATTCAGTGTTTCCACTCTCTGATTGCAGTTTAAAATAGTGATTAAGTTTGCGGGGTAGATTTGTCAACAACATTCTCTTGGAGCTCCAGTATTTCTGATTTTGAGATAAAATTAGTTGCCTTGAGTCTTGAATTTCTTTAGGCTGATAAAATGACAACCGTCAAAGCACCTACTACTTCAAGAAAAAGATGCCGAATTATTTTAATTCATTCCAACAGAACACACATACTAAAAAAGCACACGATACCAAAAGTTTGCATGCAACAAAGATCCAGAGAAAAAAAAGTTGACCCCTTGCATCCTCTACATGTAAAAATAATTCACCCTCAGGGGTAAAACTGAAGACGTTTCCAGTACAATTAACTAAGTTTTAGAGGAGTTCATCGACGAAATACTTCTATCATGAGTCAATCCTGGAGATGTTGCTTTTAGTTTTGTAGACTCCTGCTTCAGAATAATACAATCTTGAGGGTTATGTCCACTCATTCAACGCTCTAGGAACTAGTTCACATACCTCATCATGATTGGGGACAGTTTCCCCTGTTCACCCAGTAGCTGTAAATGGGCACCTGCCCTCTTCAGGGTCAGGGAAGGTAAAGCAGCGAGGGAGAGGAGATGGGCGCCGCCCTCAATATGCTGGCCCCTAGAGAAGTTGAGTTCTCTGACGCCTCGCTCCCCTACGACCACACAGGTTATGGGACACCTTTACCTTTGCCTTTGCATCGTGATTTCTCTGTGTTCTCCAACAGAAAGGGAAAGACGCGGTTGCAGATCCATTGTCCCTCAAGGTTGATGTGTGTCATGCAGTAGATGTAGTTTGACATCTGTCAATCTTGTAGACCTGCGGATGTACTATCCCCCCCCCCCCCCCCCTCTCTCTCTCTCTCTCCCTCCCTCCCTCCCCCCCCCCCCCATTTTCCCCTCTCTCTCTCTCTCTCTCTCTCTCTTTTCCCTTTGTTTTCTACTGTGTGAGAGTACAAGTGTTGATTGTTATTAAGATGTATCCCTACGGGCGGGGACTGGATGTAAAATAGCACATGAGTGCTTATTCATTATCCTCGAAATAAAAGAATTTGTCATTGTCATTGTCATTCTCCTCTCTCTCTCTCTCTCTCTCTCTCCTCTCATCTCCTCTCTCTCTCTCCTCTCTCATCTATCTCCTCTCTCTCTCATCTCTCTCTCTCCTCTCTCTCTCTCTCTCTCTCTTTCTCAGAAAGGGCTTTGACCTAACTGAATAAATCATCTGAAATCTGAAGTCTGAAGTCTCTCTGTCTGTCTGTCTGTCTGTCTGTCTCTCCCTCTGTTCACATCCCTGTCTGCGCGTCTTCTTCACTTGGTTTTGGTGACTGAACATTAAGATGTTGAGTTTACAAAGTCACGTAGCTGTGAACCTTAGCATTTTAGTATAACTATGGGCGTTGTCCACCCACTGGCCCTTCTGACTTCATGCAAGAGTAGGGGTAAGCTAGCTACACGACCGCTGGAAATAAAGATGACACAACCCATTCAGCATGCACAGTGTTATCTTTATCAGTGTTATTTCGTGTCAACAGCCAACGAAAGTATTCTTTACGTGGACATTCATTAAGTGTCAGAGTGTGTCATTTCCATAACAGACTGGTGGGAAGTATGATCTACAGCTTCAGGTTGGATGCATTCAGGACTAAAAGTTGTAAACAGATAACTTGTCTATGTGGTTCTGACTTATCACCTAAGCATGTCATTCTTCATTGTGAACTACTTCGACCATATTTTTCTGGTACAGTTGTAGACAAGATTTCAAATATGTCATTTGAACATTTATTGGCCGATAATGTGGTTATGTTGGAGATAGTTAGTTGTTTAGTTAGAAACCCTGTTGGCAAACTTTTGTAACTGTTCTTGCTGCAGTTTAAGCTGTTCAATGCCCCCCCCCCCCTCCCCCTCATCCCCGTCCCTTCCATAATTTCTTTGTAATTTTTTCTTTATCTCGTGCACAGACACTGATAGGTAAACACACACACACACACACACACACACACACACACACACACACACACACACACACACACACACACACACACACACACACACACACACACACACACACACACACACACACAACACACACACACACCACACGCACACACGCACGCACGCGCACACACACGTTCTCTACATATTGTAACACTTTATCTTTCGTCTAATATCACCTTGAGTGAACAGACGTTAAATCAAAGAATAATGCACAGTGTTATTTTTGAGAAGCCTAGGTTCGGCTGCAATCAGCTAGCTTGTCTTTGACACACTTTCCCTGACAACTTCAGTTCTGTAACTTCAACCCCACCTGATTCAGGACTTCAAGGTAGAATGCCAACAGTCAGGCTTCTATCTGAAGGGATAACCTGCCTGGTGGTTAGAGTGATGCATTCGTGATCTAAAGACCCGGGTTCGAATCTCCTTCAAGAGGATTTTTCCTCTGGAGTTAACATCAGTGCTGACTCCACTCTCCCCCAAAAGTCCTTCGGATGAGACTGTAAACCGAAGTCCCGTGCGCGAACGCTTGCAAAACACCTAGCGCTCTTGTTAAAATCCATTCCACTTTTCGGAAGAGTAGGCTATTTGTGTGTCGGTGGGAACGGATGACAAATGCAGCTATCTACATGTTTGACCAAAGAAAAAAACGGTTGCGCGCGCGCGTGCGTGCACGCGCGCACACACACACACTACCATATAATATATATATATATATATATAATATAATATAATATATATATATATATATATATAATAATATATATAAATGCAAAACAACTTCCGCACACGTTAAATCCTGTTCCGCTTTTTGAAAGAGTAGGCCATCGTGTGCCGGTGGGAACAAATGACAAAATTTACAAAACCGCATACACACAGGGACTGGATTTTTTTAAAAAAGCACATGAGTACTTATTCCATTATCCTCGATTAAAAAAAAAATCTGAGCGCTTTGATTTGTTGCTTTACAAGATTCAGCGCTATACAAATTCCATACATCATTATTATATATATACATTTATATATTAAAAAAAATATATATATATATATAAAATACACACACATGACAGAATTTACAAAACCGCATACATACGGGGAATGAATGTAAAAAAACCACAAAAGTGCTTATTCCATTATCCTCGATATAAAAGAATAAACACACACACACACACACACACACACACACACACACACACACACACACACGCGCGCGCGCGCGCGCGCGCGCGCGCACAGCACGCACGCACGCACCGTACGCACACATACACACTTACACATAACACACACAAACATACACACACACACACACACGCACGCACGCACGCACGCACGCACGCACGCAACGTACGCACGTATACACACTTACACAAACACACACACACACACACACACACACACACACACACACACACACACACACACACACACACACACACACACACACACACACACACACACACACACACACACTCTCTCTCTCTCTCTCTCTCTCTCTCTCTTTCTCTCTCTGTGCCCGTGCGTGCGTGCGTGCGTGCGTTCGTTTGTGTGTCTGTAAGAGAGAGAGAGAGAGAGAGAGAGAGAGAGAGAGAGAGAGAGAGAGAGAGAGAGAGAGAGACAGACAGACAGACAGACAGACAGACAGACAGACAGACAGACAGACAGACAGACAGAGAAAGAGAGAGGGAGAGACAATGACAAATTCTTTTATTTCGAGGATAATGAATAAGCACACGTGCTTTTTTACATCCAGTCCCCGCCCGTTAGGGATACATCTTAATAATAATAACCCAATACTTATACAGTCTCACAATAAAAACAAGGGGAAATAACCCTTTTCAAAACAGCTCCCCCCCAACAACCCCCCCACCCCCCAAGGCAAGCAAATAAAAGAAAACCCTAAAAATAACCCCCCCCCCCACCTCCAAAAAGAACCCTAACCAAAATAAACAAACAAACAAAAGAGAAAGAAAAACAAAACCAACAGAAGAAGATAAAAAAGAGAAAAACAGACAAACAACAACAACAAGAACAACAATAGAGCCAAGAAAAATAACACAACCAAACTTAATAAGTCATAAAGATAAACATCTACACATTGTCAAATGGTACACATACTTGTTACACATAACTATAAGATATTGAAATAAGGCACTCATTAAAACTTAAGTACAAAGGCAAGTCCAATAAAGTATTGAAAATATAAAATATGAATCCTTCATCAGGATACACTATAACTATAAGCAAGACGATAAAAGGTGAGAGAGAGACAGAGACAGAGAGTGTGTGTGTGTGTGTGTGTGTGTATTTCAGAGATAATATCCAATATATAATTCCCCAAACAGTATGCGATCCCATCAACGCTCATTTTAGATTATATTCGTTTCAAATTATATGTCATGATAATGAAATAAATTTAATACCCATACATCCACATAATAAAAACAAGAAATAAAACAAAGAAGAAATCTAAACCTATACAGTCATTGAGGGAGAGAATATGAGTGAGTGAGTGAGTGAGTGAGTGAGAGTGTGTGTGTATGTGTGTGTGTGTGTGTGTGTGTGTGTGTGTGTGTGTGTGTGTGTGTGTGTGTGTGTGTGTGGTGTGTGGTGTGTGTGTGTAGTGTGTGTGTGGGGTGGGGGTGGGGGTGGGTGGGGGGTGTTTCAGGGATAATACTAAATATGTAATACTCACATAGCACACGATCAACACAAACACTTTTTAATTATACTCATACAAATTGAATGTCATGATAATAAAATAAGTGCAATACCCATACACTCACATAATAAAGAGGGGGAAAAAAGCCAATAAAGTCATAAGAGAACACCTACACATTGTAAGTAATAGAAATAAATTCTTTTTTTTTCAGGATAATGAATAAGTACTCATGTGCTTTTTTACATCCAGTCCCCGCCCGTGGGGTCACATTTGAAAATGCACTCAGTACTCATATTTTCAAACAGTAGAAGCAAAGGGAAAAACTTTTTTTTGTTTAAAAAGAAAAAGAGAGAAAAAGAAAAAACAAACAAACAAACAAACAAACAAACAAACAACCCCGGACGAGCAAAAAGACAAAATAAACCCCAGACCCCCCCAAAAGAACCCACAAAACAAACAAACAAACAAAAATAAATACATAAAAACAACAACCAAAAACAGACAAAAGCACCCTCCCAAACAAACAAACAAAAAACAAGAAAAAACAACAACAAACAAACAAACAAGAGAGAGAGAGAGAGAGAGAGAGAGAGAGAGAGAGAGAGAGAGAGAGAAGAGAGAGAGAGAGAGAGAGAGAGAGTGTGTGTGTGTGTGTGTTTCCAGTGGCTTGCTCCTAGTTTCTAGCCAAGGGCATTAACTTGCCTTTTGATGTATTTACAAGAGTTAAAGGAGTTAATCCCCTTTACCTTGTTTTCCTCCGGAAAGGTCTTGGCGACCATAAACTTTGAGAACAATGGATTGTATTCCCCAGTCTTCAGTCCACTTAGTCTTTCTGTGTGTGTGTGTGCGCGCGCGCGTGTGTGTGTGTGTGTGTGTGTGTGTGTGTGTGTGTGTGTGTTGTGTTGTGGTGTGTGTGTTGTGTTGTGGTGTGTGTGTGTGTTTGTGTGGTTGTGTGTGTGTGTGTGTGAGTGGTGTGTGTATGTGTGTGTGTGCATATGAGTGTGTGTGTTTGTGTGTGTGTGTGTGTTGTATTGAGTGTGTGTTTGTGTGTGTGTGTGTTTGTGTTTGTGTGTGTGTTTCAGAAAACACAGAAACAACCGAAGAAATAGCAAAGAAACCAAGAGCAAAATAAAAGCAGCAACAACAAGGGGAGAGGGGACAACCGATTAATCCCCCCTCCCCCCAAAAAAACCCCAAAACCCAAACCAAAACAGAACCAAACAAGACAAAACCTCCATCATATAAAGGATAAGAAACCACGTAAATTGCATCATTTTGTCTAACATAAAGAAACGTCATCAACAAATTCATTGTGCTTTTATGGAAAGCAACAGCAATAGTAAACTTCACCAAACAAATATTGTACAAGCAGACTTAGGAGATTATGCACAAGCAATTTGCATCCCCATGCACACGTACACACACACACACACACACACACACACACACACACACACACACACACACACACACACACACACACACACACACATACACACGTGCGGCGCGCGCGCGCACGTACACACGCACGCACACGGAGAGAGAGAGAGAGAGAGAGAGAGAGAGAGAGAGAGAGAGAGAGAGAGAGAGAGAGAGAGAGAGAGAGAGAACTGAACGTGTGTGTGTGGTGTGTGTGTGTGTGGTGCGTGTGTGAAAAAAAAAACCTGAATGTGTGTGTGTGTGTGTGCGTGTGTATAAAAAAGTAAAAAAAAGAACATTGTGTGTGTGTGTGTGTGTGTGTTGTGTGTGTGTGTAAAAATCCCTGAATGTGTGTGTGTGTGTAAAAAAGAATTGAATGTGTGTGTGTGTGTGTGTGTGTGTGTGTGGTGTGTGTGTGTGTGTGTGTAAAAGAATTGAATGTGTGTGTGTGTGTCTTCGTTTTAAAGTCTATCCAAACCACTATGAAAGGAAACTTTCTTGTGTCTTTCGAGATAATGATTCGTATCAACGTGCCTGTCAGTATTGTGACTGCCCTTCACGGGATGATTAAAGTGTTGTTGACTTGACTTGACTTGAGCGAGAAGCCACGCCTATCCTTACCCTGTGAGACCCTATCCATAGTTTCAGAATTAATCGTGGGTGTAACGATTTCTCTTCTTATCAACTGGTTACAAAGCGTTCATTTGCGCATATCCAATCTTTCAGTAACCAGGGAATATTTTCAAACTGATTAACACACCGTCTTTTAAAAAAATCAACTTACTGTATGTGCTTGTGTTAATTAATATGAAAAGAGAAGAAATGCGATGATAACTACTGTTGTGAAAATAACCCTAAAATAATCACATTATCTTTTATCACAACAGATACGAATACGACCAAACTGAACAGCAATAAAGAGATCCAAATTAATTCTCAAAAAATACTCACTCCAGATTTTGAGCATAGAATAAGTACTTGTAAACTTTAACAGGAAACCTTGCTGAGTGTGACCTAAATGCTAATTGTCGAGCTTTACAAAACAATGAGAGAGGCAGAGTCTGTCACATTTTAAACTGAATATAAGACAGTTCTGACACCACAGCAGTACACATGATTCCACACCAAGTTTCCAGAATTTGGGGACAGTTCTTATTTCTGTCGAAAAATCCTTTGTAATGAGACTTTTAAACCAAGGTCTGTGTGTAAACGCATGTAGAACATCTTACAAACTCGTTAAAACCTGTTCCTCTTTTCGTAAGAGTAGGCTGTTGTGTGCTATTTGGAACAGATGACATTTTACAAAAGTGTATATACACTGGATACACTGTATGTTAAAAAAAAAAGAAAAAGAAAATCACAGGAGTGCTTATTCCATTATCCTCGAAATAAAGGAATAGATAAATGAATGAGCTTTTACCAGTTTGAGACAACATCCTGTTAATGACACCAGACGCTTCATCTAGGCATGAACCTATAGCCGAGTGCTGATTGGCTGCAAGATACTGTCTAGATGACATCATGTTGTTGTTGTTGTTGTCTTCAATTTAACGTCTGTTCACTCTAAGATCATAATGTGTTCTACACTAAGGTTTAACCTGATGCCTCAGACTGGTTAGGGCATGTATAAAGGCCACAGTCTGTTTTCTCCCGATGGGGGATGCCAGAGAGGCCTGTCAGTATAAACAG
>CM054161.1:28847223-28849723 GCA_028751875.1 Rapana venosa | reverse complement strand
TATTGTATTTTCGTCATTTGTTGTATGATTTGAGCTTATGTTATACTGTCTTGGTTTTGTTTTATCTTGTCTTGTGAGTCTTGTTTTTGCTTTTTTTGGTTGTTTTGTTGTTGTTGATGTTTGTTTTTGTTTGTTTGTGTGGTTTATTTGCTTTTCTTTTGTTTTTTGTTTTGTTTTTTTTGTTTTTTGTTTTTCGCTGTATTTTGTTTGTTTGTTTGGTTTAAAAAAATGTTCTTCATTAAATTTTATGTGTATGACTTGAGCTTATGTTATACTGTCTTGATGTGCTTTATCATGTTTTGTTAGTCTGGATTTATATATAAAAAAACTCCATAGATTTTGTCTTCAACTTGTGTGAACATTGTATTTTGATTGCTTTTATTTGTCAATTTTCTTGATTTTCTTTTTTGTGTGTACGAGGGCAGGGTGAAAAAAATTGTATAAACTTAATCTTTTACCCTCAATAAAGATAATTTTGACTTGACTTGACTTGACTTCACACACACACAACACACACACACACGCACACACACACACACACACACACACACACACACACACACACACACACACACACACAACACACACACACACACACACACACAACACACACAACACACACACACACACACACACACACGCACACACACACACACATGGTCTAATATCACCTTGAGTGAACAGACGTTAAATTAAATAAAGAAAACACACACACACACACAGATTGTGTAGCGTGTGTGGGAGATATAGAAGATGAGTTTCACTTTTTTTTTGAATGCTTGTTTGTTGTTTCAGGGTCTACAAAAGTAATCCACTTAAAGAGATACAGCAGTCCAGCCACTTATTAAAATTGGACCAGTCCAACAAAATGTGTTTTGGTAACTTGGTCCAGCTGATTTTGTGCACTTTAACGAACTTCAAAGACTCTTTGTAGTTGACATTTTCATTGGCGTGTCTTGGGCAATGTGGCATGGCGGAGCCCATCCCTCTCCATGCCAGACCACAGCCAGGAATTCCTCCTACTTGCCTGGTCTCAAACACAAAGCCCGTTAAGTTCATCTTGGAACTTGTCCACTTTGGCCGTTAAGTCTTCCTCTTGAAGTTACTACGCCCAGTGATGCAGTGTTAACATCACCCATCCCCTCACAGGGTTTGGCACGCCTGCTGAGGCGAGGTCCCGGGGTATGGCAGCGCTTGGAGCCAGCATGGGAGAGAGTTGGAGGGTGGAGGAGAACCAGTGCGCCCGTCCTTCTGTTAAGAAGCAGCATCCAAGCTAACAAAGGTACTCTCTCTCTCTCTCTCTCTCTCTCCAGAGCCCCCTATACCCCCAATGCTGAGAGACACCCTGAGGGCGGCTGAGAGACGCGAGGACTGGATCGAGGAAGGTGGTTGACAAAGTTTCGAGGGCGCCGCAAAGGATTCGGAATCTTGAGGGATCGGTGACGGTGACGGTGACGGTAATAAAGACTCTTTGCGAAGTATGTTTTTGATTGCGTGAAATCTTCGGTGAACTTTTTTCCCTTCACAGTTTGTGTACTTGTGTCTATAAGCCATCTTGGCTACCATGGCAGTAAATGATGTTCTGTTCTGTTCTGTTCATTCACACACAAACACACACAGCACACACACACACACACACACACACACACACACACACACACACACAAACATACACACACACACACACACACACACACAACACAACACAACACACACACACACACATACACACACACCACACTCACACACAACAACACACACAGCACACACACACACCACACACCACACACAACACACACACACACACACACACACCCAGCCAGCCACCCCCACCCCACCCCCCCCCCCCCCCACACACACACACCACACACACAGAGTATTAATAATATAATTTAATAATAACAGTATAAATACACACAGACCCGGGTTCGATTCCCGTTCAAAGGGATATTTTCCCCTGGAGTTAACATCAGTGCAGACTCCACTCTCCCCAAAAGTCCTTCGGTTGAGACTATAAACCGAGGCCCCGTGTGCGAACACACGCAGAACATCTTGCGCACACGTTAAATCCTGTTCCGCTTTTCGTAAGAGTAGGCCAATGTGTGCCGGTGGGAACAGATGACAAAAATTACAAAACCGCATACACACGGGGACTAGATGTAAAAAAGGACATAAGTGCTTATTCCATTATCCTCGATATAAAAGAATAAAATAAATAAAAATAAACACACACACTCGGCCCCCTTCTAAAACATTCCAGCATCCCAATGAGCACCAAGGCAAAACTCATCAACGCCATCTTCGTTCCAACACTCACATACCAGTGTCAGACATGGGCCCTAACAAAAGCCTTAGAGAGAAAATTGGTCACATGTGAAATGCGCTGCCTGAGAAAAGCTATCAACAAGACAAGACGCGACAAGATCAAGAATGAGGTGATCAGAGACATGGTCGGACTAACACCAATTCTCCACCATATCGAACAACAAAGGATCAGGTG
>CM054161.1:28834723-28837223 GCA_028751875.1 Rapana venosa | reverse complement strand
TTGTTTTTGTTTAAATTTCAATACCGTTTTTAAGCTGCACTGAAATGATTGGATTCTTGTGACTAGAGTTCCTTCTTCCTTCCTTCTTCTTCTTCCTTCCCTCCTTCTGTCTTTCTTTTTTTCTTTCTTCTCTTCCTTCCTTCCTCCTTCTTTCCTTTCTTTGATTCTTCCTTCCTTCCTTCCTTCCTTCTTGTCTTCCTTTCTTTCTTTCTTTTTTCTTTCGTTCTTTCTCTCTTTCTTTCGTTCTTTCTCTCTTTCTTCCTTTCTTTCCTCCTTCCTGTCTTTCTTTATTCCTTTCTTCCTTCCTGTCTTTCTGTCTGTCTGTCTTTCTTTCTTTCTTTCTTCTCTCTCTCTCTCTCTCTCTCATCTCTCTCTCTCTCCCTCTCTCTCTCTCTCTCTCTCTCTCTCTCTCTCTCTCTCTCTTTCTTTCTTCCTTTCTTCTTTGTCTTTCTTTCTTTCTTCCTTCGTTTCTTTCTTTCGTTCTTTCCGTTCTCTTTTTTCTCTTTCTTTTAGGTTTTCTGGCTTCTGTTTTTTCCCCCTCTTGCAAAAATGGCTTCCATAAGGTCGGCATTCTTTTGGTGTGACATGTAGCACTCTATTTCAGTTTTCCCTCATCGATGTCAAGCTAGTAATTTTCTGGTGATATCCAGGTCTTTTAGGACACATTTATTGGCCTGTTCTGCCTGTCTGTCTGTCTGCCTGTCTATCTGCCTTTCTGTCTGTTTGTATGTCTGTCTGTCTGCCTGTCTGAAGCCAAGAAGTCTCATGTAGAATCACATGTCTGTCTGTCTGCCTGTCTGTCTGCCTGTCTGTCTGTCTGACTCCCAGAAGTCTCATATAGAATCACATCTGTCTGTCTGTCTTCTTGTCTGTCTGCCTGTCTGTCTGTCTGTCTGCCTGCCTGTATGTCGGACGCCTAGAAGTCTCAAATAAACAATCACATCTGTCTGCCTGTCTGTCTGTCTGTATGTCTGTCTGTCTGCCTGTCTGTCTGTCTGTCTGTCTGTCTGTCTGTCTGACGCCCAGAAGTCTCATATAGATTTACATCTGCCTGTCTGTCTGCCTGTCTGCCTGTCTGTCTCTCTGTCTGTCTGTCTGACGCCCAGAAGTCTCATATAGATTTACATCTATCTGTCTGTCTGTATGGCTGTTTGTTTGTCTGTCTGTCTGTCTGCCTGTCTGTCTGTGTCTGTCTGTCTGTCTGTCTGTCTGTCTGTCTGTGTCTGTCTGTGTGTCTGTCTGACGCTCAGAAGTATCATAGAATCACATCTGTCTGTCTGTCTTCTTGTCTGTATGCCTGTTTGTCTGTCTGTCTGACGCCCAGAAGTCTCATATAAAATCACATGTCTGTCTGCCTGTCTGCCTGTCTGCCTGCCTGTCTGCCTGTTTGCCTGTCTGTCTGTCTGTCTGACGCCCAGAAGTCTCATAGAGAATCATATCTGTCTGTCTATCTGTCTGTCTGCCTGCCTGTCTGTCTGACTGTGTGTCTGTCTGCCTGTTTGTCTGTCTGTCTGTCTGTCTCTCTGACCCCCAGAAGTCTCATATAAACAATCACATCTGTCTGTCTGTCTGACTGCCTGTCTGTCTGCCTGTCTGTCTGTCTGTCTGTCTGTCTGTCTGTCTGTCTATAGAATCACATCTTCGCTACAAATCTGCTGTGAGCGAGTCTGAGGGTTCGAGTTTCGCAGTTAAAAATCATGATTGATCAGATTAAAGTTTTCGAAGCTTAAATTTCAGTTCTTGTTCTTCTGTTTCAAACTCCTCCTATTGTTACGATCAATGTTTCTTCTCCCTTTTTACCTTTCCCCAATCCTTCTTCTCCTGCTGCTGCTGCTGCTGCTGCTGCTGCTGCTGCTGCTGCTGCTACTACTACTACCACCACTGCTGCTGCTGCTGCTGCTGCTGCTGCTGCTGCTGCTGCTACTACTACCACCACTGCTGCTGCTGCTGCTGCTGCTGCTGCTGCTGCTCATGCTGCTGGTGCTGGTGATGGTGCTGCTGCTACTACTACTACTACCACCACTGCTGCTGTTGCTCATGCTGCTGCTGCTGCTGCTGCTGGTGCTGCTGCTACTACTACTACCACCACTGCTGCTGCTGCTGCTGCTGCTGCTGCTGCTGCTGCTGCTGCTGCTGCTGCTGCTACTACTACTACCACCACTGCTGCTGCTGCTGCTGCTGCTGCTGCTGCTACTACTACCACCACTGCTGCTGCTGCTCATGCTGCTGGTGCTGGTGATGGTGCTGCTGCTACTACTACTACTACTGCTGCTGCTATTGTTGCTGCTGCTGCTTAATGCTGCTGCCACTGCTACTAGTGCTGGTGCCACTAATGCTGCTGCTGCTGCTGCTGCTGCTGCTGCTGCTGCTGCTGCTGCTGCTGCTGCTACTACTACTACAACTACTACTCCTTCTTCTTTTTCCTCTGCTTCTACTACTACTACTACTACTACTACTACTACTACTACTACTACTACTACTACTACTACTGCTGCTGCTG
>CM054161.1:28822223-28829723 GCA_028751875.1 Rapana venosa | reverse complement strand
AAAAGCACATATGTGCTTATTCATTATCCTCGAAATAAAAGAATTTGTCATTGTCATTGTCATTGTGTCTCTCACACCACACACACACACACACACACACACACACACACACACACACACACACACACCACACACACACACACACACACACACAACACGCACACACACACACACACACACACACACACACACACACACACACACACACCAAGGGATAACTGTAAATACCGTTAAAGTATATACTGGATGGGGAAGTTTGCGTGCGTGTTTTCAAGTATCGCGACATACAGGCAGAAAATACTCGGACTTCGTAGGTTGGTGTTTTAAAAAAAAAAAATAATGGAGGATGTATTTAGTGGATCTTCTTCTCTCGTTCGCATTTTACACCGTCAGATGTGTTTGGGAGAAATAGTGGCAAATCCTTTCCAGCTCCTCATGTAGGCCATAGGTAAAGGTAAAGGTGTCTATAACCTATGTGGTCGTAGGGGAGCAAGGCATCAGAGACCTCAGCTTCTCAAGGGGCCAGCATATTGAGGGCGGCGCCCATCTCCTCTCCCTCGCTGCTTTACCTTCCCTGACCGTAAAGAGGGCAGGTACCCATTTACAGCTGGGTGAACTGGGGGACTGTACTGAAGCTAAGGCGCACAAACGGTCACCCATCCAACTGGTAACCATGCTCTATGCTGCTTAACCTTAGCTGGGGGGAAAGCGAGTGCTCTGACCACTGAGATATCCCGTCCCTTATATATTTTACTGGATACACGTTAATCGTTGATTTGATTTGACTTCTTCCTCAACTGCTTCAGGTTTCGTTTGGGCATTGCGTTGAATTTTGAAAGTAGTGTGTCATGGGCAAGTAGGCTGAATCTGACGGAACTATTAGATCTAGCTGTCCAACGAGTGGTGAAGAGTAGAGAGTTACTACTAGATCTAGATCTCAGAGCCAAGTTCTTACAATTTCGTCATTGTTTTTGTCTTTATTGTGTGCATACAGGCTCACTAAAGATAAACTTGGTACATGGAAAGATTTCGTGATGCAGGTCAATATTCAGTGGGCGGCCGAAATATGAAATCTCTCTCTCTCTCTCTCTCTCCTCTCTCTCTCTCTCTCTCCATGATCCATATCTCTCTGCCTGTCGGACTGTCTGTCTCTGTTTTCCCGACTGCCTGTTTTTTTCTCTGTCTGTCTCTGTCCTTGTCACAATATCCTTCGCGCCTTTGTTTTATTTTACTTTTTCTTTTATTTCAATCCTGTTTTCTTCTTCTTCTTCTTCTTCTCTCTCTCTCTCTCTCTCTCTCTCTCTCTCTCTCTCTCTCTCTCTCTCTCTCTCTCTCTCTCTACTTTGTTTACATTTATGCCATTTTTTTTAAACTTTACTTTTGTTTTGTTTTGAATCTTTTTATTTTATTTTCCCCTTTTCGTTCTGTTGAAGTGACGTCAGTCAACCGTCTCTTGTCTCACGCTAGAATCGTAGGCGTAAAATTTCTCTCTCCTGCGAAAATGGATTCCTGTTCGTGGACCAGACTGTTGGAAATCGACCGGAGGTGTTGATGGAACTTTCTAAGGCTGACGTCAAATTTCTGTGTACGTAACCTAGAAAAAAAGAAGAAAAAAGGGGGTCGAGAGAGTGAACGTGTTTTTCAAAAGATAAAAAGTTATGTGGATGTTCCCTATTCTGGGGTTTCAAGTCTTTAGGCACGAGTCTTTTGTTGTTGTTGTTGTTGTTGTTGTGTTGTTGTTAGATTCCTTCTGTTCATCTTCTTGTTATTGTATTTCAGTCTTAAAGAGGTCTTTCGTTTTATTTCTTTTTTCTTTTTTTTTCTTTTCGCTCTATCTAGCTGATAGGTAAAGATTTATTTTCTTGTTTATCTTAATTTTATTCTAGGGATATTCATTTTATTTCCAGTTTTGTTTACTGGAAGATTCCACTACTTTGTTTTGCCCTTTTCAGTGTGTTTTCTTTATGTATTTTGTTTATTCTGTTTGTTTATTTTCGTATCGTTTTTCTCTGAACATTTGTTAACAAGAATCCTATGAAAACAGAATGAAATCTCCAGAATTGCTCTTTGCATAAAAACCCTCAATTGACTAGGAGGAAAAAGGAACGGTTTTGATAGCTGATAGTAAATTTGAAGAAATTCTGCAAATAAAGGAATTTTTACCGTAATCCTCCGCAGTAAAGTTGCATTCATTTAGATCTACGGAGGAAAAGGGGTTTTTTCTTTTGGTTTTCAACGGTGAAGCTGTCGTCTTTCAGAAAACTTCAGTTGTGAAATTCGGTCCTTTCTTCAAAAAGCTGAATTCTACTTCCAGAATAAGAAGGAATCTCTTAAATTTTAAAAAAAGAAACTTTAACAAAGGGACTTTGTCCTTTCCTATGACAAAAGGCTTCCTCTGGTAACTTTAGTAGAAATAGCGTTTTGCCTTTTTTAAAGAACGGTAAAACAAGTTTCTTTCACCGTACTGTAAAGCTGTGTGAGAGAGAGGAGAGAGAGAGAGAGAGAGAGAGAGAGAGAGAGAGAGAGACGCTTTGACGCTTTGACCAATTTATTGTCATTGCCCAATGTGGCCCATTAACAAGAGGGGTTATACACGTTTTTTGAACATACAAATAAATACAAGAAAAATTACACGATGCATTTAACGTAATGAAAAACCAAAAAACCAAAAAAAGAGCTCTCTATGAACGACTACAACTTTAAGCTCTGACGTAAACTCAGTTTCAAACTAAACACAAAGTAATAAGGATGAACAACAGGAACCAATAAGCAATAACTAAAATAATAAAAAGAACATTCTAAAATGCTATATTAGACCATCCAATGAAATTGTATGTGAAATTTTCAATGCATATTCTTGCTGGAGATTACAGCGTAATATTAAATGTTTCTTTAGGTGTGTCGCAAAATGCTGGAGTTTACATAATATAAATGTTGCTTTAGTTTAGTCACAAATGTTAAACTAATTGGAACTCAGCTGTAATTGTCGTAATTTCAGTGCTTCAGCAATAACTTTGCAACCGATTTGATCACAATATCATTATCAGACGAAAGCTTCTAGAAAGCTTCGGAAAGCTTCTAGATTGAGAACACCACAGTTTTCATGTATGGAAACACGATTGACACTGAAACAGGAAATGCACTTCATCATCAAGAATATGACCACACATAGGGCAAGGGAACTGTGTGGACGTCTCAGGTTGAAACCATCTTTTTTTTTTTTTTTGCATTGAAACCGAGTGTTCTTAGTCGAAATCTTGCATAATTTAGTCGGTGCCATTTGTCAGTGATTATTCGAAGAGAGAGAGAGAGAGAGAGAGAGAGAAGAGAGAGAGAGAGAGAGAGAGAGAGAGAGAGAGAGAGAGAGAGAGAGAGAGAGAGAGAGTTTTCTCTCAGTCCTGTTCATGCAAGGATACGTGATAGCTCAGTGGTCAGAGCACACGCTTTCTGCAGCTAAGGTTAAGCAGCATTGAGCGTGGTTACCACTTGGACGGGTGACCGTTTGCGCGCCATGGTTTTAGTATAGTCCCCCAGTTCCCCCAGCTATAAATGGGTACCTGCCTCTTTACGGTCAGGGAAGGTAAAGCAGCGAGGGAGAGGAGATGGGCGCCCGCCCTCAATATGCTGGCCCTTTGAGAAGCTGAGGTTCTGATGCCTCGCTCCCCATACGACCACATAGGTTATGGGAACACCTTTACCTTTTACTTGTCCATCAGAGCTGCACTTACCTAGTAAACAGATGGTACAGCTGAGTCGAACAGGTGGTGGGATTTCTAATGTTGGTTTTTTGCTTCTGAGGTTGCGGGGTTCTTGGTTCAAACCTCGGTGACACTTTGAAGATAAATACGGAAACTTTTGTATTTGTATTTTGTATGTACACACCACTGTAAATCTCGGCAGATTTCTCTGCGCGAAAGTCGCGTCTTCTCTCTCTCTCTCTCTCTCTCTCCTCTCTCTCTCTCTCTCTCTCTCTCTCTCTCTCTTCTCTCTCTCTCTCTCATCTCTCTCCTCTCTCTCTCTCTCCTCTCTCTCTCCCCTCTCTTATCTTCTCTCCTCTCTCTCTTCATTCTCTCTCTCTCTCTCTCTCTCTCCTCTCTCTCTCTCTCTCTCATTTATTTTGTTCATTGTTCATTGTTCTCTCTCTCATTCTCTCATTCTCATTCTCTCTCTCTCTCTCTCTCTCTCTCTCTCTCTCTCTCATCTCTCTCTCTCTCTCTCCCCTCTCTCTTACTTTCTCCTCCCTCTCTCTCTCTTTCATTCCTCCCCTCTCTCTCCTCATCTCTCTCTCTCTCTCTCTCTCTCTCCTCTTCTATTCTTTCTCTCTCTCTCTCTTCATTTATTTGTTCATTTGTTCATTGTTTCTCTCTCTTCATTCTCATTCTCTCGTCTCTTGCTCTCTCTCCTCTCTCTCTCTCTCATCCTCATCTCTCTCTTCTCTCTCTCTCTCTCTCTCTCTCTCCCCCCGGGGAGAGCGCCTCGCCCAATAGCAGCTTCTCTTCTCTCTCTCCTCTCTCTCTCTTCTCTCTCTCTCGTACTCTCTCTCTCTCTCTCTCTCACTCTCTCTCTCTCTCTCTCCTCCGGGGAGAGCGCTTCGCCACAAGAGAAGCATCACCCATTTCATTTTTCTTTGCTGTTTGCATGTGTATATTTGTTTTCCCAATCAGAGTGAGGGTTTTTTAATACAGAATTTTGCCAGGGACACTTCTCTCGTTGCTGTGGGATCTTTTACCTGCGCTACGCTTGAAGTTCTACATCCCTTTTTCTTCAATTTCTTAAGAAGGGGTAGGGGCCCTTGCATTACCATGTTTTAAGTTCTGTGTCGAGGATAAAGGGGATGTTTTAAATTTTTTTTTACAAACTACCAAGTCGGCTTATGTGCAGACAAGCAAGTGCCGTAGTGTCTAGTCTGTGAAGACTTGCATGCAGCTGCTGAAGATAGCACGTCGCCCAGACCAAAAGTTGTGAAAGTCGGATCGGTGGTCTCGAGGTAACGCACCTGCCTAGAAAGCGAAAAGTCCGGGTTCGATCAGTGTTCTGGTTCGATCCCCGTTTGTTCCCGAAACTTTTTCCCCACCCACTAGACCGTGAGTGGCGGTCTGTGTACTAGTGTTTCGGATGAGACGATAAACCGGAGACCCGTGTGCATCTTGTATTTAGCGCACATAAAAGAACCCAGAGCAACAAGAAAGTTGTCTCTGGCAAAATTCTGCAGTAAAAAAAATCACTCTGATAGAGAAACAAATACAGTTGCAGACAGGAAAAGAAAAATTAAAAATGGGTGGCGCTGCTCTTGTGGCGACACACTTTTCCTGGAGGAGAGCAGGCCGAATTTCAAACATTGAAATCTGCTTTGACTTAAGGTATATAAGTTGTTGATGTTAGTCATCTGCCAAGTCCTACATTAACATGTTTTTATGATTGGAAATGTTGTATTGAGGTTGTTCTCAGCCGTGACAAGCTCATTGCATAACAACCTGCACTCTACATTAAAAGATATAAAAAAAAAGTCCTGAAGACGGTGCATAGCTGCCTATGGTTATGGCGAGGTACTTGAAAGCAGTCACACACTGAAGCTTTTCATTGTATAAGCTATATAAATTCCATTTCTTCTTCTTCTTCTTCTTCTTCTTCTTCTTCTTCTTCTTCTTCTTCTTCTTCTTCTCTTCTTTTCTTCTTCAAATTATTATTATTATTATTATTATTATTATTATTATTATTATTATTATTATTATTATTATTGTGTACATAAACACGATCATACCCAGCAATTCCCCCCCCCCCCCCCCCCCCCGAATTTGGAATACAGCTACCTTCATATTGAGCAAAAACAGTTGCATACACAAAATCTCACCATTGGTGAACCTCAAAACTCTAGTATATTGTATTATATCGTATCGCATTGTATTGCATTGTGTACCACTTTAAATCACGGCAGGTTTCCCTGCGTGAAATTCGGGCTGCTCTCCCCGGTAGAGCGCGTCGCCACAAGAGCAGCGCCACCCATTTTTTCTCTTTTCCTTCTGTAGCCGAGGAGCAACAACAACAACGAAAGTTAGTGTGTACTTAACAGTCTGACAGAGAGTGATTCCCAGTTGCGATGAGTTAGCCAAGAGCGCATATTCTCGAAGAACTCCAGGATGTTGAACTGGGGAACGCCCAACAAGAGGTAGCTTCCGTACGCACGTCTAGTGTCCGGTGAAGCCGCAGAAACACACACACAAAAACCATACTGGATATTAAGTACCCGATAACTTTTATCAGGACATCGTATCCTGCAGGTGGTTGAGGGTTTGGCGCTAGACATCTTGTTGACTGAAGAGGATATTTTTCCATGGAGTCAACATCAGTGCAGACTCCACTCTCCCCCAAAAGTCCTTCGGATGAGACTATAAACCGAGTCCCCGTGTGCGAACGCACGCAGAACATCTTGCGCACACGTTAAATCCTGTTCCGCTTTTCGTAAGAGTAGGCCATTGTGTGCCGGTGGGTACAGATGACAGAATTTACAAAAATTGCATACACACGGGGAATGGATGTAAAAAAGCGCATTCGGGCTTATTCCATTATCCTCGATATACAAGAATAAAATAAAATAAATAAATAAAATAACATAAATAAATAAGCAATGCTGCCATGGTTGTATGAAATTAATGCTTCAGCGACGGACGCTAGAGCCGAGTGGTTAAAACCGTTCGACTTCAGCCCTTTGGGTCCATGAAGTCGCGGGTTCGAATCTCGGCAGCGTCTGGTAAACTAAGGGTGGGGATTTTTAAGATCTCTCAGCTCAACATTAAGCGCACACCTGCCATTGCCTTCATTCTTTCGTGTATAATTATACGCATCCAGAAGATCAAATATGCACGTTAAAGATCCAGTAATTCATGTCAGTGTTCGGTGCGTTACGGAGACATGAAGATACCCAGCATACGTCAGATCCTGAAATCTGTGTCAGTGTTGGGTGGGTTACGGAGACATGAAGATACCCAGCATACGTCAGATCCTGAAATCTGTGTCAGTGTTGGGTGGGTTACGGAGACATGAAGATACCCAGCATACGTCAGATCCTGAAATCTGTGTCAGTGTTTGTTGGGTTACGGAACCACGAACATACCCAGCATACATCAGATCCTGAAATATGTGTCAGTGTTTGTTGGGTTACAGAGACATGAACATACCCAGAATACGTCAGATCCTGAAATCTGTGTCAGTGTTGGGTGGGTTACGGAGACATAAAGATACCCAGCATACGTCAGATCCTGAAATCTGTGTCAGTGTTGGGTGGGTTACGGAGACATAAAGATACCCAGCATACGTCAGATCCTGAAATCTGTGTCAGTGTTGGGTGGGTTACGGAGACATAAAGATACCCAGCATACGTCAGATCCTGAAATCTGTGTCAGTGTTGGGTGGGTTACGGAGACATGAAGATACCCAGAATAAGTCAGATCCTGAAATCTGTGTCAGTGTTTGTTGGGTTACGGAACCACGAACATACCGAGC
>CM054161.1:28814723-28819723 GCA_028751875.1 Rapana venosa | reverse complement strand
TTTTTGTGTACTTGAACAGTGTGAAACCGTGCCATTCTGAAGAACCCTTCAAAGCTGTTGTCTGTGTTTCAACAGTGTGAAACCGTGTCGTTCTGAAAAATCCTACAAAGACTACTAAAGTTGTCTGTGTCTCAACAGTGTGAAACCGTGTCGTTCTGTAAAATCCTACAAAGACTACTAAAGTTGTTTTCTGTGTTTCAGTAGTGTGAAACCGTGTCATTCTGAAGATTCCTGCAAAAAGCTTCAGCAACGTTTTGTGTGCTTCAACAAAGGTAAACCGTGTCATTCTTAAGAATCCTACAAAGACTACCGATACTGTTGTCTGTGCTTCAACACTTTGTGCTTCAACAGTGTGAAGCCGTGTCATTCTGAAGGATCCTGGAAATACTACAACAATTTTTTGTCCTGTACTGCAGCAGTGTGAAACTGTGTCATTCCGAATATTTATATAAAAAGACGACTAAAACTGTTGTCTGCGCTTCAACGGTGTGAAACTGTGCCATTCTGAAGAATCCTGCAAAAAACTTCAGCAGCTTTTTGAGCTTAAACAGTGTGAAACCGTACCATTCTGAAGAATCCCGCACAAACTTCAGCATCATTTTTCTGTGGTTAAACAGCGTGAAACCGTACCATTCTGAAAAAAATCCTGCAAAAAAACTTCAGTAAACATTTTTGTTCTGTGCTTCAGCAGTGTGAAACTGTGTCATTCCGAAGAAACCCACAGAGACTACTGCAGCTGAGGGTGGATCGACATTAGCGGCTGGTGTGTGTGTGTGTGAGAAGGTTTTTAGCGAGAAGCTGACACCAGAGACAACGTCAAAGACCAAAGGAAGCTAGGCTATTGACTAGGCTAGTTCAGAAGACTTTCTGAAGTGTGGTAGAACTTTGGTGTACCTACCTACCTACCTACCTGTTGTTGAGTGGAGCGTCGCTATGGGATGCGGACGTTTCGTTTTGGAGTTGGTGTTTGGGGTCACGTTGGTGTTTGTGATGAATGGCACACCTGGATTTTGTACAGGTGAGTTTTTTGTGTTGTGATTTTTTTTGAAGGTTTGGTTTGGTTGTGCGTGTTGTTTGGTTTGGTTTGTTTGTTGTTATTAGGGACGCTATTGTTCGTTTTTTCTTTGTTTGTTTTGTTTGTATGTTAGAATAGCTCAGTGGTCAAAGCACTCGCTTTCTCCCAGCTAAGGTGAAGCAGAATCGAGCGTGGTTACCATTTGGATGGGTGCCCGTTTGCGCGCCTCGGCTTGAGTACAGTCCCCCAGTTCACCCAGCTGTAAATGGATACCTGCCCTCTTTAGGGTCAGGGTAAAGCAGCGAGGGAGAGGAGATGGACGCCGCCCTCAATATGCTGGCCCCTAGAGGAGTGAGGTCTCTGACGCCTCGCTCCCCTACGACCTTATAGGTTATGGGACACCTTTACCTTCACCTTTTATTTTTGGCTGTTTGTTGTTATTAGTGATGATACTGTACTTTTTCTTTGTTTTGTTTGTTTATTGGTGCAACAATTTTTGTTTTTTCTGATTCTTTGTCTCAATATGAGGGGCTCTCTTTTTTTCCATTTTGTTTGTCTGCTTGCCTGCCTATGCCTCGTGTGCGTGTGTGTGTGTGTGTGTGTGTGTGTGTGTGTGTGTGTGTGTGTGTGTGTGTGTGTGTGTGAGTGTGTGCGTGCATGTGTGTGTGTTTCAGTCTCTGTGTATGTCTGTGTATGTTTTCCTGTTTTTTCAGTATTATTTCTATCTGTCTGTCTGTCTGTTTCTATGTCTCTCTCTTTATCTCTCTTTCTTTTACTCTCTCCCCCATCTCTGTCTGTCTGTCTGTCTCTGTCTCTCTGTAATTTTGTCTGTCTCTGTCTGTCTGTCTGTCTGTCTCTTCCCTTTCATTTTTCTCACTGTCTGTGTCCCATTTTCATCTCTTATTGCATGCTTCTATCTCTGTCCATCTGCATTTATCTGTCTGTCTGCCCATTATTTCTCTTGAGCCTGCTGGACTCTGTTTGTCCGTCTGTCTGTTTGTCTGTTCGTGCGCTGGTCTTTGTCCGTCTGTTCGTTTGTGCGCGTGCTGATTTGTCAGTCCGTCTGTTTGTCTGGTCTGTCTCAGCTTTACAGCACGTGTCATTTTTTCGTTCATTTTTGTCTGTCTTTCCGACTGGCTAAGGAAAACTACATTATTCCGGCCCTAAGCTTGTTACAATGTTTTTTTTGTTATTATTGGTAAGATAATAGCTATGGGAACGGGATAGCTCAGTGGTCGGAGCACTCGATTTCTCCCAACCAAGGTTTGCTCACATCGGCTTCAGTACAGTTACCCCAGTTCACCCAGCTGTAAAAGGGTACCTGCCCTCTTAAGGGTCAGGGAAGGTAAAGCAGCGAGGGAGAGGAGATGGGCGCTGCCCTCAATATGCTGGCCCTAGAGAAGCTGAGGTCTCTGGCGCCTCGCTCCCCTACGACCTATTAGGTTATGGGACACCTTTACCTTTTACTTTTTATTAGCTTCTGATTTTTCAGAGTGTACAGGCAATATTGATTATTCATGCTAGTGAGGGATGTTATAGCCGAGTGGTTAAGACCGTTTGATTTCAATTCCATGGTTCTTGAAGTCGTGGGTTCGAATCTCAGCAGCGCCTAGTGAATTAAGGGTGGGGATTTTTACGATCTCCCAAGTCTGCTTCAAGTGCAGACCTCCTTATATATATATATATATATATATATATATATATATATATATATATATATATATATATATATATATATATAGTGTGTTTGTGTGTGTGTGTGTGTGTGTGTGTGTGTGTGTGTGTGTGTGTGTGTGTGTCTGTGTTTAAAGTATCCAAGAATTTTGCCAGGGGAAACTTTCTTCTTGAAGTGGTTTTGTTTTAAGTGCGCTGAATGCGAAATTGCACATGGAATCTCACCTTCCTCCTACAATGCAATGCAGACCAACTTTCAATGTTTAGTCGCCATGGGGAAGAAGAGTATGAACTACATATCTCAGGGTTTTTTTTCTTTGGGGGGGGGGGGTGTTGTTTGTATATTTGTTTGTTTTTAGAAAGGTGTAATACGGATAGCTCAGTGGTCGGAGCACTCGCTTTCCCCCAGCCAAGTTAAGCAGCGTCGAGCGTGGTTACCAGTTGGATGGGTGACCGTTTGCGCGCCTTGGCTTCAGTACAGTTCCCCCAGTTCACCCAGCTGTAAATGGGTACCTGCCCTCTTTAGGGTCAGGGAAGGTAAAGCAGCGAGGGAGAGGAGACAGGCACGCCGTCCTCAATATGCTGACTCCTGAAGAAGTTGAGGTTTCTGACATCTGGCTTCTTGATTACCGCATAGGTTATGGAAACACCTTTACCTTACCTTTAATACTTCAGGGAGTACTAAACTACCTTGCGCGGGTTTTTCTCATAAAACTAGCCCCGCGACATTCAACGCGCAACGAGTTGCTAATGAAGCATTTTGAGCTTTCAGGGGGGACTTACATAGCTTTTTTTCTCTCTCTATGAAAAAAATCTTCGTTATTATCGATCAGCATGTAACTCAGACTGTACTCCTTGTTGTTAACAACACCCCCGCAAATGTTCAGCAGACTATTATTACGGACCGACGGTCCTAGTTTGTACTCTTTACTGGAAACTTTTCCCATGAGCGGCGGAAAAGAAGAAAAAAATACGGGGAACGAGACGAACCTGAGAGAGGGAGAGAGAGAGAAAGAGGGAGAGAGAGAGAGAGAGAGAGAGAGAGAGAGAGAGAGAGAGAGAGAGAGAAGAGAGAGAGAGAGAGAGAGAGAACTCTGGACTTCGAACTCTGAAATGGTTTAGTTGTACATCGGCGAGAGAGAGAGAGAGAGAGAGGAGAGAGAGAGAGAGAGAAGAGAGAGGAGAGAGAGAGAGAGAGAGGAGAGAACTCTGGACATCGAACTCTGAAATGGTTTAGTTGTACATCGGCGAGAGAGAGAGAGGAGAGAGAGAGAGAGAGAGAGAGAGAGAGAGAGAGAGAGAGAGAGAGAGAGAGAGAGAGGGATAGAGAGAGAGAGAGAGAGAACTCTGAAATAGTGTAATAGTTCATCGGGGAAGAGAGGGAGAGAGAGAGGGAGAGAGAGACAGAGAGAGAGAGACAGAGACAGAGAGAGACAGAGAGAGAGGGAGAGAGATAGAGAGAGAGAAACAAGCAGACAGACGGACAGACAGAGACAGAGAGAAAGGCAACATTCTTCATTTGTAGGATAATAGATAAGTACTGACGTGCTTAAATACACCTTCTTCCCGCCCTCTTTAGGGACTCAATCATAACACCAAAAAAGATACGTAGCCGTTTGATTATGACCAAAGAAGAAAGGAAGACAAAAATTGAAAGAATATATATTCATCGTTACGTACGTTAATTAAAGAATCACGTGGATTTCAAAAGGAGAGAGAGAGAGATGGAGAGAGAGAGAGAAAGAGAGAGAGGGAAGAGGAGAGAGAGAGAGAGAGAGAGAGAGAGGAGAGAGAGAGAGAGAGAGAGAGAGAGAGAGAGAGAGAGAGAGGAGAGAGAGAGAGAGAGAGAAAGGGAGGAAGAAAGGAGAGAGAGAGGGAGAGAGAGAGAGGCAAAAAAGAAAAGTGATGAGAGGAAGGAGAGAGAGAGAGAGAGAGAGAGAGGGGGGGGGAGGAGAGGAGGGAGGGGAGGAAGCAAGGGGAGAGAGAGACAGAGAGAGAGAGAGAGAGAGAGAGAGAGAGAGAGAGAGGGAGGAGAGAGAAAGGGAGAGAGGTAAAAACAAGTGCTGAGAGAGGAGAGAGAGAGAGAGGAAGAGAGAGAGAGAGAGAGAGAGAAGAGAGAGAGTAGAGAGAGTAGAGAGAAAGGGGAGAGAAAGAGAGAGAGTAACCAAAAAAGTGCTGACATTAACAAAAAGTAAGTGGATTAAGGGAGAGGGGAGAGGTGGGGAACAAAATAAGAAAAAAAATAATAGCGATTAGTCTGTCAGAGATAATGTTTTATTTGAAAGAGTGGGTGGATGGGTTGAACATTGAA
>CM054161.1:28807223-28809723 GCA_028751875.1 Rapana venosa | reverse complement strand
ACAAATGTTAAGATTTTGAGCCATAAAGATAGTGCTTCCAATTGTTCCTTAGCAAATCGAAAAGAGGCTTACGTACATTTTTGGCGCGTATGCATCTTTTCTAATCTTGGAAACACATGCATGCACATTTGGATTGATGCATAGCGGCTAACATGCGTAAGCACGTGCAAACGTAGACAGACAGACAGACAGAAAGACACAGACATCCGCTCTTTTACAAACCGTTTTTGCGCTCGTACTCGTGTATGCAGACAGACAGACACACACACATACACATACATACACACACACACACACACACACACACACACACACACACACACACACACACACACACACACAAACACACACACACACATTCTAGCTTTTATGCAAGGGTAGTTTCTAGTATGATCTGCCGAATTCGACTTGATGCTAATCAAAACGAAATATTGTAAAATATTGTAAAAACGTAAAGTGTATCTGTGGCGAAAAGTTTAGCTTGAGTCATATGTTACACGGTTGTCCTAAAGTTCTCCAATTTCTTCCAAAACGTTGCAGAGACTTGAATTATTCTGAAGAAACTTTTCACAATCTAATGTCAGATAATATTCTTTTAATTGAAATTGCTCAATCCCTTGTACATAGTCCCGTTTTTTAAGGTTTATATAATGACCGCATAAAGATTTTTTTAAAAAACTGTTGATGTAATTTTGCTTCAATTGATTTTGCTATTTGATGTTACTTAGTTGATATCTTTATGCACACACACACACACACACACACACACACACACACACACCACACACACACACACACACACACACACACACACACACACACACACAAACACACACACACACACTCTCTTTCACGCACACGCACACAACACACACACACACACACACACACACACACACACCACACACACGCACGCACGCACGCACGCACGCACGCACGCACGCACGCACGCACGCGCGCGCATACTCAAACACACTCACACTCACCCTCTCTCTCGCACACACACATGCTCGCATTACATGTGACCCAAAAAAACCCAACCCCAACCAACCAACAAACAAACAAACAAAGAAAAACACACACACACACACACACACACCACACACACACACACACACACACACACACACACACACACACACGCAAGCATCTTCTTTTTCCCTGTCTCCCTTCGTCTAATATCGGATAAGACTATAAACCGAGGCCCCGTGTTCGAACGCATGCAGAACATCTTGCGCACACGTTAAATCCTGTTCCGCTTTTTGGAAGAGTAGGCCATTGTGTCCCGGTGGAAACAGATGACAAAATTTACAAAACCGCATAAACACGGGGACTGGATGAAAAAAAGCACATGAGTGCTTATTCCATTATCCTCGATATAAAAGAATAAATAAGTAGATAAATAAATAATATCACTGATAGTGAAAAGACGTAAAATGTAAAGAACGAACAAACACATAAAGATACAACGACGCACTCACAGAGAGACACACAGACACAAAGAGACACAGACACAAAGAGACACACACACACACACAAACACACAACACTCATCCCCCCCCCCCCACACACACACAATCACATACTCACAGACACAGACACACACACACATACAGGCATGCACACAATCCACCCTCCCCTCCCCTTACGCACGAACACGCACGCACACACACACACACACACACACACACACACACACACACACACACACACACACACACACACACACACACACACACACACACACCACACACACACACACACACAACACACACTTGCAGTCGTACATGAAAAGAAGTGATATACGAAAAAAAAGAAGCAATATCTCGTAAGATACTGACCTTTACGTAACCAAAAACCCCCCCAAAGAAATATGGCAATATAGGAACAGTTGGAAAGATTTTACGCGAGCTAAATGAAGTAAATGCTCTTTATCCAAATACCAACAGAATAAAAAAAATCTTAAAAAGAAAGAGAAAATATAGTTCATTCACCAACTTAAAGGCACACGTATAAATACACGCGCAGACACAGGAACACAACTTCCAATAAAGCGACCCCCCCCCCCCCCCCCCCTTCCTCCCAAATCACACATACGTGTACTCGGAATAAGATGCTATTCAGAGACACAAATGTACACACACACACACACACACACAACACACACACACACACACACACACACACACACACACACACACACACACACACACACACACACACACACACACACACACAAACACACACACACACATACACACACATACACACACATACACACACATACACACACACACACACACACACACACACACACACACACACACACACACACACACACACACACACACACACACACACACACATATATATATATATATATAAACCGAGGCCCGTGTGCGAACGCACGCAGAACATCTTGCGTACTCGTTAAATCCTGTTCCGCTTTTCGGAAGAGTAGACCATTGTGTACCGGTGGGAACGGATGACAAAGTTCACA
>CM054161.1:28802223-28804723 GCA_028751875.1 Rapana venosa | reverse complement strand
AACAACTGAAAGCACAAGTGTAAACTATGCCTGCAATTGCAATAAAGCAACAAAAAAAAAACAAACAACAACAAGTAAAAGGTTTACAGACACATGCCAGAAATATACGATTGTAATGGTTTCTTAACAGTTGAAAGAAAAGTTCACGTACAGTTCTAGCGCTTACAGATCGTGCTGTTTTAGAAACAAATACATGTGTGTATCGCATATATGTGCATACATTCACAGACACATGGACATGACAGATCGAAACAGACACTCATTCTCGCACGCACGCACGCAAACATGCACATACACACATACACACACACTCACACGCGCGCGCATGCACGCACGTGCCCGCAGGCACACAGCCTAGTCACATAAACATACCCACAGACGCATTCGGGACACACACACACACACACACACACACACACACACACACACACACACACACACACACACACACACACACACACACACACACACACACACACACACACATATACACACACTCCGTAATTCAATTCAGAACACGAGGTGGAAAAAAGCTGGCAAATATTTAAAAATAAGATGAAAAGCGGAGACAGAGAAAGGACTAAGATATAAACAGGAAAAAAACGGTTTTACTCAGGATGGGGGGTGAGGAGTGAAAGGGAGGGGGTAAAGCGCTGGAAATAAGAGGGATGAAGAAGAAGCAGGTCGGTGGGGGTGGAGGTGAGGGGGGGGGGGTGGGGTTAGAAGGAAGGAAGGAGGAGGTATAGTGGACAAAAAAGAAGAAGAAAAAACCTAACAATGGCTTGTTTCCAAAGTTTGCTCTTGATCTTTACACACGAGAAAAAGGCCACGTTTTGTTTACAGCGCTTTGCGCGCTTTAAATACAGTAAGCTACTTATAGGCAAGATATTCTTTTCAGACAAAACTGAGGGACAACTAGAAAAAAAAACCCAAACAAACAAGAGAACAAACGATCTTATACAAACGGAGTTCTGCAAATATCTGGGAGCTTAGACGATGGTTGGGAGGTGGGGTGGGGATGGAGGGGAGGGGGTGAAGGGGAAGACAGGGAGGGGACGGAGGTTGGTGGATCGGAAAGTGTTTGGAGAAGACGGACATAGAGAGGCAAAAGTGTTAGAAAGGAGAGAATGTGTCGGCTTGACAAACGCCCCTCGGATCACTTTTACAGGTCTCGAGTGGATTCATTCATTTATTCATTCTTTCATTCGTTCGTTCGTTCGTTCATTCATTCATTCATTCGTTCGTTCATTCGGTTGGTCGGTCGTTCATTCATTCATTCATTCGTTCGTTCATTCGTTCATTCGGTTGGTCGGTCGGTCGTTCGTTCGTTCTTCTCTCTCTCTCTCTCTCTCTCTCTCTCTCTCTCTTTTCTCTCTCTCTCTCTCTCTCTTCTCTCTCTCTGTCTCTCTGTCTCTCTCTCTCTCTGTCTGTCTTTGTCTGTCTGTATGTCTCTGCCTGTCTGTGTCTATCTGTCTATCTGTCTCTCTCTGCTGTCTGTCTCACTCCTCTGTCTGTCTGTCTGTCTCTCTCTCTCTCTCTCTCTGTGTGTCTCCCTCCACCCACTCTCTCTGTCTGTCTCCCTCTCTCTGTCTGTCTGACTCTTTCTCTCTCTGCGTCTCTGTGTCTATCTGTCTAGTCTGACTGTCTGTCTGTCTGTCTGTCTTTCTGTGTGTCTTCTATTTAGCGTTTATTTCTAAATCGTGATTTTGGCTTTTTTCTCTTGTTTTTTTCTTCTTCTTCCGATTCTTATACTTGTATCTTGATGTGCTATGTTCTTCTAAACCATGTTTTTCTTCTTTCTTTATTTTGAAAACATGTAATGTATTTCTATGAAATATTACCCCATACTCAGGCAAAAAAGGCTAGATTAAAAAGGTGGGTTAATTAATACTTACCAGCTTTCCTTTGAAATATTTTAAAATTAATTATCACCGTCAGAAATAAAACAGAAGAAATAAAACGACCTCACCACACACAAAATAGCAGGAAAACAGAAAGAAGAGAAAGAACCGATATAGAAATGTAAGCTGTGTCCGCAACTGTACTGAAATACAACAACAAAAACAACAACAAATTGCGGGTATAATTATACTAGAAAAGACAAGCCGTTTTTGATAGTTCCTAAACATAATTTTAAAAAGTCGACGAACACTTTTAGAGCTTCGAAATTGTACTATAAACTGTACTGATGAGAACACTTATTCCCCGTGGGCATGCAGGGGGGCCTGTCAGTATAAATAGCATCCCCACCTTCTGGAAATTCTGTGTCAGGAATTTCCTCTTTTCTTTCACTCTCTTTGTGTTTGCCTTGTTTGTTCCTTTTTCTTCCTGTCATCACCTCCTTCTTGTCTATTTTCTGCCTTCTTGGTCGATTCTCCTGCCCTTTTCTTCTCTCTCTCTCTCTCTCTCTCTCCTCTCTCTCTCTCTCTCTCTCCTCTCTCTCTCTCTCTCTCTCTCTTCTCTCTCTCTCTCACCCAGAAATGACTTAAAGGAAACAATT
>CM054161.1:28794723-28797223 GCA_028751875.1 Rapana venosa | reverse complement strand
CTCTTGCACGTAGAAGTTTGAGAGAGAGAGAGAGAGAGAGAGAGAGAGAGAGAGAGAGAGAGAGAGAGAGAGAGAGAGAGAGAGAGAGAGAGAGAGAGAGAGAGAGAGAGAGAGAGACAGACAGACAGACAGACAGACAGACAGAAAGACACACAATCAGACGAATAGACAGGAAGGAGGGCAGGCATACAGACAGACACACACACAGACAGATGTAAGTCATCATAAGAGAAAACTAACCGGAAAAAAATATAACATTTTGTCAATGAAAGAAACGTTGAGTGCAGAATCTAGAAAGAAAAGAACAGAAACACGTGTGACTAAATAATGCGATGGGAAAATACACTTTCCTTACTTGTGTGTGGAGTGGGTGTGGAATTAAAAGAGATCAGAAATAGAGATGACGAGGGTGACTGGGATAGGTGACTTGAAGGTGGTGATGGTGGTGGTGGTGGTGGTGGTAGTGGTGTGGTGTGTGTGTGTGGGGGGGGGGGGGGGGGGTAATAATATTAGCAACCCCCTCCCCAAATATTTTTTTAAAGTTTGATATTGAACTTTTACCCCCCCCTCCCCCAAAAAACCCGAACAACCAACCACCACCACCAACAACAACAACAACAACAAACAAACAACAACAAAACAACTCCTTTGCAACATTCCACATTCGGAATAAGATTAGCTACTTTCATTACTAGAGAATTATGTCTTTTTAAGGTGAAACAGCTAAAGAAAATAAACAATCAGAAAACTGGTCATAGATGGATCTGTAAAGATAGAAGTAGCTACAAAGTTGTGGAATGGGGTGACCGGGGTGTTGTTACGGGTGGGTAAGGTAAGGAGGAAGGAGGGTAAGATATCAAATAGGCAGAGCGATTGATAAAGAACAAAATGGTTTACAAAATGGGGGGACACACACTCTCACACACCCGCCCAAACACATTCACACATGTACCATTTGGAAATTAAAAAAACATTTTTACTCCTCACTACATACGCATACACGCATAGACGCGCGCGCGCGCGCACGCACGCACGCACGCACGCACGCACGCACGCACGCACACACACACACACACACACACTCTCTCTCTCTCTCTCTCTCTCTTTCTCTTCTCTCTCTTACACACACACACTCACACACTCACACACATACACACACACACACACACACACACACACACCACACATACACACACACACACACACACACACACACACACACACACACACACACACACACACACACACACACACACACACACACACACACACACACACACACTCTCTCTCTCTCTCTCTCTCTCTTTCTCTTCTCTCTCTTACACACACACACACTCACTCACACACAACACACACACACACACACATACACACCTACACCTTCCCCTCCCTCCCCCCATACACCTGCCGCTTTCATACCCCCCACCCCCCGCCACGCACACACACCACACACACACACACACACACACACACACACACACACACACACACACACACACACACACACACACACACACACACACACTCGGGATAACGATCGTATCCAATAGCTGCAGAGGCAGCATGATTCTGTCACGCACAGCTCTACCTAAGAGCAGGATTAGTAGTAAGAATATGCGCACGGTAAAAACCACACGACATCCATCATCAGCTCTGCAGTAAGATACCAGTAACGGGAGTGTTTTTCTGCCCGTAAAAGTAACATCAGGCAAACATATACAGGCAGGGGAAGTGTGATGTGGATACGTCTTCCTATGTCTGAGTATTACCATTCACAAGTTTTACATCATGAATAACACAGACAGAAACAGAGAGACGGCTAGGCTCACACGCACACAAATACACTAAAACACAGACACACACACTTCACAGACAAGGGACAAAGAGACAGACATACACGCAAACACAGACACAGACACAGCCACAGACAACACCACACACACACACACACACACCACACACACACACACACACACACACACACACAACACACACACACACACACACACACACACACACACACACACACACATACTTGTCTAATATCAGTTTGAGTGAAGAGATGTTAAACCAAAGAAAAACACACACCACACGCGCACATATGCACGCCCGCGCGCACGCACACACGCAAACACACACACAGACATAGACACACACACATGCAACACACACACACATCCCCCTGATGCCTGTTTCATCCTTCTCCCACCCCCCCATCACCCCTCACACACACACACACACACACACACACACACACACACACACACACACACACACACACACACACACACACACACCACACACACACACACACACACACACACCCCCATACTTGTCTAATATCAGTTTGAGTGAAGAGATGTTAAACCAAAGAAAAACACACCCACACGCGCACATATGCACGCCCGCGCGCACGCACGCACGCAAACACACACACAGACATAGACACACACACATGCACACACACACACACATCCCCCTGATGCCTGTTTCATCCTTC
>CM054161.1:28787223-28789723 GCA_028751875.1 Rapana venosa | reverse complement strand
ATTTACAAAACCGCATACACACGGGGACTGGATGTAAAAAAGCGTATAAGTGCTTATTCCATTATCCTCGATATAAAAGAATGAAAATCTCTCTCTCTCTCTCTCTCTCTCTCTCTCTCTCTCTCTCTCTCTCTCTTTCTCTCTCTCTCTCTCTCAAAATACCGATCACTCAAGATACCAGCCCAGACAACTGCATTTCTCTGTCAGGCTCACCACACCTCGTTGTCTAAAAGCCTGATTAGGAAGAACGTGCGCACTGAAACCACACCAGAACTATAAGCTATGGAGATGGATATCACTAACGTGGGACTCTTACTGAAATAGATATAGCCGGCTGCTTTTCTGCCCAGAAAAAAGTGACATAAGCCTACTGATAGAGGCAGGGGAAATGTTATATGCACGTCTTCCAATAATAATAATAATGATGATGATAAATGGAATTTATATAGCTCTATATCTTGCAAATAAGCGCTTCGATTTGTGTGTTTTACAAGATTCAGTGCTATATAAATTCCATATATTATTATCATTATTATTAAATACAAATCAGAGCGCTTGCATTCAATCCGCTCCTACACATGCAACCAACAATGATGAAACAATATTTTAACAAATTCAAATTACACGCACACATACACACACACACACATACACACACAAACATACACACACACACACACACACACACACACACACACACACACACACACACACACACACACACACACACACACACACACACACACACACATACACACACACACAGGTTATACATTTTTCAGCAGGGTGATGGGATGTAGGCTGTTAAAGGCAGGGACAGATAATTATGAGATGAAACAAGAGGGCAACATCTTAGGTTTGAAATAGGTATGTTTTGAGGCTGGATTTAAAACTGTTGTAAGTAGACTTTTCACGAAGGGAGAGAGGGAGGGAGGTGTGTCTTTGGAGATGGATATCACTAACGTGGTACTGTTACTGAAATAGAAATAGCTACTTTTTTGCCCAGAAAAAAGTGACATAAACCTACTTACAGAGGAAGGAGGGGGTGGGGGAATCGATGATATTTTTACATGCACGTTTACTTATGTCTGAGTACGCCATTCGCTAGAAGTTTTCCTTCATTTATCATCTGCTTTATTATTTTCCTCTGCTCACTATTGTGAATGGCTGAGCAGGTTTAATTTTGCAGATAAATAATGATAATAATAGTAATCATCATCATAATCATAATCATAAGTGGAATTCATATAGCGCTATATCTCGCAAACACAAATCAAAGATAAATAAGATGTTAGTTTTCAATCTCTTAATTCTAAAATAGCTTGAATATATCGACGTTCACGAAGATTTTGTTGAACGTCCAGAATATAATGCTTCATCATCTATGAAGAGTATTTTTTGTTGTGTATTTATCCATATGCTCGTCTGACCGTTTTTCGCTCCGTCTGTGTTTGTCAGTTTGTCTTTCTGTCTCTGTTACTCTGTATGTCGATTAAAAAATTCTTTTGTTTCCAGGACAATGGAATAAGCACTCATGCGCTTTTCTTTTACATCCATTCCCAGCGTGTATGCAGTTTTGTAAATTCTGTCATCCATTCCCACCGGCACACAATGGCCTCTTAAGAAAAGCGGAACAGGAGTGAACGTGTGCGCAAGATGTTCTACGTGCGTTCGCACACGGGACCTCAGTTTATAGTCTCATCCGAAGGACTTTTGGGGAGAGGGGAGTCAGCAGTGATGTTAACTCCAGAGATTCGAACCCCAGTCAGCAGATCAAGAATACATCATTCTAGCCACACCCACACCCACACGTACACGCTAACCACTAGGCTATTCCGTCCCCGTGTGTGTGTGTGTGTGTGTGTGTGTGTGTGTGTGTGTGTGTGGTTCGTTCTTGTATTTTAATGTCTGTTCACTATATTTGATATTAGACGGTGTGTGTGTGTGTGTGTGTGTGTGTTTGTGTGTGTGTGTGTGTGTGTCTGTGTGTCTGTGTGTCTGTGCGTGTATGTGTGTGTCAGGGAAGGGAGTTTGTCCGTGCTTAATCGGTCTTGTTTATTCATCCGATTGGTTAACTTTTATGGTCTTTCATTGATTTAAAAAAAAATGTATCTATAATTGAATGGCAATTTGAGTGATTCATTTCATTGCTTCTTGACATTATCTTGTTTAGTAATTCATTAATTTATTCGTGTTTGTTTCACTTCACTTGGTGGATCGGTGGTCTAGAGGTCTAGAGGTAACGCGCCTGTCTAGAAAGCGAAAAGTCCGGGTCTGAAGTGTGCGGCGGTTCGTACCCCGTTTGAACCGGAAATTTTTCCCCCATCCATTAGACCATGAGTGGTGGTCTGGGCGCTAGTCTTTCGGATGAGACGATAAACCGAGGTCCCGTGTGTTACACGTAATTATTTAGCGCACGTAAAAAAACCCACGGCAACAAGAGAGTTGTCCCTGGCAAAATTCTTAGAAAAAAGCCACTCTGATAGGGAAACAAATACAG
>CM054161.1:28747223-28784723 GCA_028751875.1 Rapana venosa | reverse complement strand
ACGTGCGCGCGCGCGCGCACGCACAACGCACGCATCACCGCACTCAAATCAATAGTATTTCTCCTTCTGCTTCTTTTATTGTAATTTTTCAGTATAAAAATCGTTGCGCTTTTCTTTCTAAATTCTGCGCTTCTTCTGCTTGCTTTCTCTCCCATCCCCTTCCCACAAGGGAAGTAAGCTTTAGTATAGGTACATGCCCCAAGACAACTTTAACTACACACACAGGAAAACTATAACTACCTACCCAGAAACAACTATAACTCAGACACGGAGGACAACATAACTACATAGCCAAAACAACTATAACTAACATACCAGGCGACAAACTATAACTACCCACCAAGACAACTATAATACACACCCAGCGAAAAACTAAAACTACAAACCCAGACAACTATAACTACACCCCAGACATCTAATAATTACATACCAGACACCACTATAACTACACACCCAGACAACTATAACTACCACCCAGGACATCTATAATTACATACCCAGGACAACTATAACTACACACCCAGGACAACTATTATTACATACCCAGGACAACTATAAAACTACCACACCCAGGACAACGATAAGTAACATACCAGGACAACTTATAACTACACACCCAAGGAAAAAAAAAACTAATAAAAGTACATACCTGGGACAACTAATAACACACACCCAGACACCTATAACACATACATGGACAACTAAACTATCAACACCCAGATACAAACTATAACAACACACCAGGACAACTTAAGTATAATACCCAGGACAACTATAATTACATACCCAGGACATCTATACATACCGCAGGACAACTATGAGACTAACATACCCACGACCACTATAACTCACACCACCAAGGACAACTATACAAACTAACATAACCCAGTACAACTATAACTAAAATACCCAGGACAACTATACTACACACCAGGACAACTATAACTACATACACCAGAACAAACTATATACTACCTACCCAGGACACCTATAAACTACATACCCAGACAACTTATAACAACACACCCCATGACAATTAATAATTACATAACCCAAGCGACCATACTATAACTACTTACCCAGGACAACTATAAAACTACACACCCATGGACCAATGATAACTACACAACCCAGGACACTATAAGTACATACCCAGGACAACTATAACTACATACCCAGGACAACTATAACTACACACACCTAGGAGTACTTAGGACAACAATAACTACACCCCAGGACAACTATAACTACCATACCCAGGACACTAAACTACAAACACCCAAGACAACTATAACTATAACACCCAGGACATCAAAACTACACACCCAGGACAAACTATAACACGTACCCAGACAACTAAATAACGACACACCCAGGACAACTATAACTTACAACACCTAGGAGTACCACCTAGGACAACTATAACTCCACCCCCAGAAATACTATAACTACCATACCCAGGAGTACCTAGGACTACTATAACTACAACCCAGACACCTATAACTCACACACCCTACACACCCACCTTAGGACAACTATAACTACACACCCAGGAACAACACAAGAACTACACACACACACGACAACTATTAACTACACACCCAGGATAACTGAGTAACTACACACCTAGGACAACATAACTACACACCCATGATAACTATTAACACAAACCCAGACAACTATAACTCCTACCACCAGGAACACCTATATCTACACATACCCAGCCAACTATAACTTCATAGCCCCAGGACAACTATGAACTACATACCCAGGACAACTATACTACACACCAAGGAGTAACCTAGGACAACTATACTACACACCAGGACAACTCAAAAACTACCATTATCCCCAGACAACTATAACTACACACCCAGGATAACTGAACTACATACCATGGGAACAACTAAACTACACACCCAGAAACAACACTGTAACTACACACCCACCAGGAGAACTATAACTACACACCCAGACAACTATAATTTCACACTTAGGACAACTATAACTACACACCCCAACACAACTATAACTAAACACCGCCATGAAACTTTCTAACTACATACCCCAGGAACAACTCACAGCTCCCAGTAAGCCATGCGGATAGTGAGTTTAAGTCTTCCTCCCAGACTCACAAATCTTTCTTTACTTTTCTTTTTTCTTTTTATATACTTTTAATATCGAGATAAGCACTCATGTGCTTTTTTTTACATCGAGAGTACCCGTATGTATGTCAGTTTTGTAAATTCTGTCACGTATCCCCACACCGCACACATGGCCCTACCTTACGAAAAAGCGTACAGGATTTAACGTTGTGTGTCAAGATGTTCTCGTGCAAGATGTTCTACGTGCGCTCACTAACAGTGCCTGTGACACTCTCTATTCATGACAGGGTTTTATTTGTCTTCTCTGTCCCCTAACAGCAGCAATGCAGCGTAAATGAATTGCAAGCCGACTGTTTCATTAAAAACGTGTCAGGTTTTTTGTAAACAGTATGGGATGACGGTGGAGACCCACGTTTCCAATCCATAGCAGATGTCAGAAGTAATAACCTGAAGAACCGGTCTCTAGCTGTAACAATTTCAGTCTCTATTAATTTCACACTGTGCAATTTTTAAAAAATCAAAATAAGTTTTTTCCAGGTTCTTTTTTTCCTCCTGTAAATGCTTATTTTATCGTGCGTCTTCCTGAGGTTAAATCAGAACATATATTATTAATACTTATTTCAATCTATTTGATATCCTATGTGATCCATCTCTCGATTTCAATGTACTTTGATTTGATCTTTTATGCAAGACATAGCGCTATATAAGCCCATTTATTATTATATTATATGTTATTTTGAATTATCATTATCTTATTAGTTATTCATTGTTATGTATTATTACTTTGAATTATATTATTAATTAGTATTATTATTATTATTATTAATTATTTATTATGATTCCTCCCTATAATTCCGCAATGAGCTGTTGATCACAACTCTGAAACGTTCAAGCAATCCGTTTTTGGTAATATGTGTTTGGTGAAAATTGTCCTGGAAGAAGAATTAATTGTGATTAAAACTGTCCTGTTTTCATCCAGAAGCTTGCATTGCTGGATTGTGGCTGTCAACCTATGTGCCTGTGATATTCACAACAGTCACAAACCAACTTTTTGGCAAAAATAGGAACAGTTTCAGATGTGTTGTTTGCAAAATGTTTATACATGGTGATTTGTACATTAGGCTTTGATTTATAGCGTCTTTTATCCTACGTACTGGCAAAGTGTCTCGAACAAACGCTTAAGTTTATTTATTGCATTACGAGTCTGGATACTAACCACGGTCGGACATCCATCCCCCTTTTTTATGGAAAATTTATGATTTCTAAATAATCACTCACTATGTAACACACTTCACTATCATCCTTGGTCGAGGACGACCGTTGGGTACCCCGCACGGACGCTGCTAGTGGACCGCCAAATGGCTTCATGTCCTGGGCTGTTTTTTCTCAGGAGGCTTGGCACAGTGAGGCCCGGTCCCAATCCTGATGTTGATTATCCAAGCTTTTGCGTGGTCGTCCCTGCCTCCCTGCTCCTTCCACCATTCCCGTGCAGGACTTAGTCTTTGACAGCTGCTAATGCCTTTTGGGTGCCAAACCACTTCAGTTTCCTTCCTGTGATGACTGTACTAGCAATGGTTCTGTGTTTGCCAGCCATTTGCCTCCTCGATCTGCTGCCAGACGTAGTCATTGTTTTTGCGGTCTCTGTAGGTGATGTTCATGATCCGCCTGAGCACTTCATCTCAAAGGCTTGAATGCGCACGTTTTCTAAAATCGCAAGTAAGTGCCATGCCTTCACAGCTGTACAAGGCAATGGATGTGACGAGTGCCTTGTAGAGTCATGAACCTTAGTGTGGGTTCTGATGTTGTGGCGTTTCTATTCCACACTTTCGCCACTAAGTACATGAGGAGAGTGCCGACAGCAAGTTCTGATTCATCACCTCTTGTCTGTGCTCGTGCTTCTTTGGTTGATGACTGCTCCAAGATACTTCTGAAAGTTTCCACCATCCTCTAGTGTACTCCGTCTCGCCACTACATCTGTATGCTCGGTGGTAGTGGTCGGTGTGGTAACAGTTCACGTAGGATCTTGCACTTTTCCGTGCTAGATCACCATACCGTGGGCCTTGGCTGATATTTCACCAGTCTGGTGGTGAATCCTTGATTTTCTTCTTCTTCACTGCGGCCCATGAGATCAATATCGCTCAGCGCAAATCAAAGATTGCAGACTTGGTTGCCTTCCTCCTATTTTAATTGTGGTCTTGAGAAGCCAAGGAGTGGCCTCCAGCATGATGTTTCTCCAGGAACACGTCTGACAAAAGACACGAGGGGATAGCGGGCAGCCTGCGAATTCCAACTGAAGTCCGGAAGAACTTCACCGATTTCTCCCCCCATCGAGGACTGCACTGTGGGACTAGTCATAAACAGCGCCTGATGACTTGAATCAGGTCCTCGTCGAAACCTATAAGTCCTCTCATCTGACTTGCCACAGACTTCTGCGGCCACACTCGCTCGAAGGCCACAAATCTTCTGAACGTCAATGAAGTTGTTTGAGTAGACTGTAGCTGAATTTTGGAGAGACGCTTCTCTATGAGCATAGATCTGATGTTGAAGATACTGTATTCGACAGTGCTTCGAACCTGGTCTGAAATCCCTGCCGTTTCTTCTGATAGATTCTTCTGCTTGTGGTTTCAGTCTGCTTCAAGCAATAGCTAAGCACAACTTTGCTTGGATGGCTTATCAAACTGATTTGTTCTGTATTTTTGGCACTTCTTCAGTCTCCCCTTCTTTGGAATGGAACTATGATCTGGATTGGGTCCCACTGTTCAGGGCCACTCTTTTGCTGGTCCAGATGCGTTTGTGCAGATGAATTGTAATGCCTTGATCATCTCTGGGACTCCGTTCTTTGATGAGCTCAGCCGGGATGTCTTTGTTCAATCCCTGGTTGACTTGCCTCACTTTCACAGGGATCTTACTGCTTCATCTACCTCTTCCTCCAGCACCTGATGTGCTTTCAGGAATCTGAATGGTCTGGGATCTTGCTCGTGAAGTTTGTTCGGATCAGCCTTCAGCTTGTAGTTGTACAGGTCTCTGCAAATACTGTCCAACTCTTCATAATGTGGCGCTCTGCTGTAAGGACTAGACACCCTCTTTGTCTTCAATAACGAGGTCTTTGGCTTCTGGGACTTGGTATTACCTTATGAGCTTGGTACCCTCTTTGGCTGTCTCCTTTTCGCCAGTGACCTTCTCAAACAAGGAAATCGTTCAGAAAGAAAAACGTTACTCGTCTGTGATGAATAAGACGACTGCGAAGAAAGTAAGGGGACCCACGCAGGGTTAAAAAAAACCCAAGCTCGTGTAAGTGATAACCAAAGAACGACAGGACAGCCAGTTAGTTTTGCCTGTTTTAAGGCGCAAACAATCAGCTGAGTGGTGATACTGGTCCAAGAAAGCCTGACAAACAGAGGGCGAGCCTCCCATGGAAATACCGGGGCCTGTTATTAAAAAATAGCATCCCCACACCTTATGGGGCAGCTGTTGCATAAATTTCTCTTCTCTTTTCTATTCCTCTGTCTGTACTGCATTGTTTCATTTTCTTCTTTCTGGTCACCCTTTCATGTCCCTATTTATCTGCTTTTCTTGTCCATTCTCCTGCCTTTTTTCCTTGAAAGCGTAAAAAGATAAATAGTTGACCCCCCACGACCGAAATCGAATGTGCTGGGCCTGGATTGTGGAGGCCGCTTACCAGCAGTCACAGCGCCACTTTTGCTCATGTGAACAAGACAGCAAATATTTACAGTTTCTGAGTGTTCGAAAAGAAGAAGAAGACGAAAAAGAAGAAGAAGAAGAAGGAAAAAGAAGAAGAAGATGATGAGGAAGAAGAAGAAGAAGAATGAGGAGGAGAAAAGAAGATGAAGATGAAGAAGAAGGGAATGAAAAAAAGAAGAAGAAAGAAGAAGAGAAGAAGAAGAAGAATCAGAGAACGAATGAGGAGAGGAGGAGCGAGGCGAGGAGGAGGTGACGATAGAAGAAGAATGAGAAGATAGAAGACAGAATGAGAGAAGAATGAAGGGAAGAGGAGGATAGGGAGAGGAGGACAGGGAGGAGGAGGAGGAGGATAAGTAAAATTGAAGATAGGGAAGAAGAAGAAGAAGAATGAGATAAAGAAGAAAAATGAGAGAAAGATCGAAGACGGCAGCAGGAGGAGGAGAGAGCACAAAAGAAGGAGAAGAAGAAAAAATAAATTGGGTTTTGTGGGATGACTTACAACAACCTCCTTCCTTTCAAGGGCTCTAGTTTCCCAACGTTTTGTCAACCCTGGCAAGTACAACCTTTACACACACACACACAAAATCTTTACATAGAGTCTATGCAGCACAAGGGAGCTATTGCTTGTACTATTGTGGTTTGGCGCTTCGTTTCACTCTTGTTTGTTTCGGTGTTCGCATCTGCCATCTGACATTTTCCATATGCGCTGCTAATCTTGTCGACCTAGTGTGAAACAAACGTCAACAACGAAGGTGATCTGGTGCAGGTGTTAGTCCGTAGTGTGAACAGTCGAAGCATATGTCTTTCGTATGCCAATCGATCACTAGCCAGCCTGCTTGTCTAGACCGTTATTACATCACACGACAGTCAGTCAGGGAAGGGGGGAGAGGGGGGGGGGGGGGGGGGGGGGGGCGCGGGGGGGGGGGGGGAGGGAGGAGAGAGAGAGATGAGAGAGAGAGAGAAGAGAGAGGGTGAGGAGCAGAAAGAGAGGGAGAGAAGGAAGGGGGGGAGAGAGGGAGAGAGGAGAGAAAAAAAAAGAGAGAGAGAGAGAGGGAGAGAGAAAGAGAGAGAGAGAAGAGGGGAGAGAGAGAGGAGAGAGGAGCAGAGTAGAGAGATAAAGAGAGATAGAAGAGAGAGAGAGTGTGGGGGGGGAGAGATAAACAGGGGAGAGAGAGAACTGTATTATTTTAATTTATTGATTTTTTTTATTTCTATTCTTTTTAATATCGAGGATAAAGGAACTAAGCACTTATATATGCTATTTTTACACCCAGTCCCACCGTGGTATAAGCGGTTAGTAAATTCTGTCATCTGTTCCCACCGCACACCATGGCCCTACTCTTCCACGAAAAAGTGGAACAGGATTTAACGCTGTGCGCAGATGTTCTGCGTGCCTTCCGCAACACGGACTTCGGTTTATAGTCCTCATCCGAAGGACTGGGTTGGGGAGAGTGAGTCTGTCCACTGATGATTAACACCAGGGAAAATATCCCCTTCACAGGAAATCGACCCCGGGTCGTCAGAGGCGAAAAAGCGCAATGTTTCTAACCACTAGGGTATCCCGCACCACCTGTAGGCAGAAGGGGGGGGGAGAGAGAGAGAGAGAGAGGAGAGAGACGAGAGAGAGAGAGAGAGAGAGAGAGAGAGAGAGAGAGAGAGACAATGAACAAAATTCTTTTATTTCGAGGATAATGAATAAGCAATCCCATGTGCCTTTTTTACATCCAGTCCCCGCCCGTAGGGAACAACTTAATAATAACCCAACACTTATAACAGTCTCACCGTAGAAACATGGGGAAATAACCCTTTTCAAAAGAACCCCCCCCCCAAAAAAAAAAAAAAAAACGCAAACAAATAAGAGAAAACCACTAAAAAACACCCCCCAACCAACCCCCCACCCACCCCCCACCACCCAAAAAACCACAACCAAAACAAACAAACAAACAAAAAACGAAAGCAAAAACCAAGCAACAGAGAGAGAGAGAGAGTGAGAGAACGAGAGAGAGAGAGAGAGAGAGTAGAGAGAGACTGAGCGAGAGAGAGAGAGAGAGAGAGAGAGAGAGAGAAGAGAGAAAAAGGGGGAGGGGAGAGAACTAAAATAATTAATAATTAATCTAATGTCTATCAGTCTTTATATAGCGCTGAATCTTGTAAAGCAACAAATCAAAGCGCCCAGATTTCATTGTTCAATACCCACTCATAAGTCAACGGCAGATTTTCACTCCGTGAAATTCGGGCTGCTCTCACCCCCGGGAGAGCGGGGAGAGCGGTCGCCACAAGCGCTGCGCCACCCATTTTTTTTTGTTCCATGTCTGCAAACTGTATTTATTTATAGGGGGGACGTAAGGGGGGGGGGGGGGGGGGGGGTGTAGAGGGGGGGGGGGGGGGGGGGGGGGGGGGGGGGGGGGGGGGGGGGGGGGGGATTATATAGATTTGATTTATAGATAGTTGTTACTTGAGCGTCCTACAAACCTAGATCGTAGGTGGCATTCCTGTCTTTGTTTATTTGTTTTTCCTCTACATGATACTAGTCGTAGTAACTTTAGATGAAAGTGTCAGAGCATGGGGTCTATTGTATAAAGGAAAGCAGACAGACTCCCCACCCCATCGCTGTGAAATTACCCGCTAGTGATAAGTGATAAGCATCTCAAGCCAAAGATTCAGTTAAATGTGAAATAGTAATGATAACAATAATAATAATGTTGTGATAATATTGATGATGATGATAATAATAATAATAATAAAAATAATAATGATAATATATGGAAATGATAAAGTGCTGAATCTTATAAAGCAAAACAGATCAAAGCGCTTGCATTCAAATCATTTATATGCTCGCAACCATCCACGAATACTAGTATTAACAGATGTCAAATTTATACTGACACACACACAGACACACACAAGCACGCCAACGCACGCACGCACTCACGCACGCAGCGCACGTACACACACACCACACACACACACACACACACACACACACACACACACACAACACACACCACACACACACACACACAACACACACACAACACACACACACACACAATCACAACCAGTTTAGGTCAGAGACTACTGGAGTACACTAAAACAAGCCAAGTTGAATTATCATTGCATGACTTGATTTGACTTGCCCTTCTCTATACTGTCTCCAAAGTGTACATTAGTAATCTTAAAAAAAGAAAGATATAGAAACAAATTGCAAAACCAAATACAAGCACTTTCAGTACTTCTTAAGTCAAGTCGATGACAAAGAAAATCAACGTGACAACCTAGGGGTGAAAGACAGTTACACGGTAATGATGTTTGAAGACGTGAGGAACAGGTAGAGATCTGATATGCACCACTTCCTTAATTTCAAATTTATTTATTCTTTATTTATTTATACAACTTAAAGTCACGTCAGATTTCTCTGCGTGAAATTGGTCAGCTCTCTCTCCCCCCCCCTCCCGGGGGACGCGGATGCGGACGCCACGAAGGGCGAGCTCTCTAGCCGCGCGCGTGCGCGCGAGTGAGAGATTTCTAGGGCTCTATTTGTCCTAGCCGATGCAACTGTATTTGTTTCCCCTATCAGAGTGGGCCTTTATGATTTCTACAGAATTTCGCCAGGGACCACTCTCTTGATTGCCGAGTACATTACTTTTAACGTGCGCTGAATAGTTTTGTGAGTAACACACGGGACCTCGTTTATCGTCTCTTCCGAAAGACTAGCGCCCAGACCACCACTCATGGTCTGATGGATGGGGGAAAAGTTTCGGGTCCAAACGGGATTCGAACCACCGCACACTTCCGACCCGGACTGTTCGCTTTCTAGACAGGCGCGTTACCTCAAGACTACCAATCCAAATGCTATACTCCTCATCTCAGTAACGCAACAAAACACCTTCATCAACAAGTCTATGTAGCGAATCCTAGATTCCTCCCCACCTCAGCATGTTGGTTGTAGTAAGCTACTGCTGCTAGCTGCGACTGCTAGGCTGCTGCTGCTGCTGCGCTACTGCTACCAACTACTACTGCGAACTACACTACTACACCATTCTACTACTACGACTCCTATTACTACTACTACTACTACTACTACTACTACCACATCCTCCTCCTCCTACTACTACTACTACTCCTCTCCTCCTACTACAACTACTACTACTACTACTACTCTACTCCTACTACTCTACTCCTACTCTACCACCACCACCACCACCACCACCACCACCTCCTCCTCCTCCCTCCTCCTACAACACCACCACCACCAACCACCACCACCACCCCCTCCCCTCCTCCTCCTCCTAACTAACCCACCACCACCAACCACCAACCACCACCACCTCCTCCTCCTCCTTCCTCCCTACTAACAATCACCACCACCACCACCACCTTTCCTCCCTCCTCCTCCTACTACTACCTACCTCCTCCTTCCTCCTCTTACTACTACTTTCCTCCTGTCCGCTGCAGCTGCTACTACCACCACCACCATCACCACCACCCACCATCACCACCAGCACCACCACCACCACCGCCACCACCACCACCACACCACCACCACTATTACTCACTGCTGCTGCTGCTACTACAGAGCTACTTACTACTACTACTACTACTACTACTAGCTATAAAACACCTCACTACTACACTACTACTACTACTACTACTACTACTACTGACGAACTAATACCACCTTCCTCCTCCTCCCTACCACCAACCAACCACCACCACCAAACCACCACCACCACGCACCACCACCACCACCACCACCACCACCACACCACCACCTTTCCTCCCTCTACCTCCTACTACTACCACCTCCTTCCTCCTCTTACTACTAACGTCCCCTGCTGCATGCGGCTGCACTAACCACAACCACCACCACCAACCATCACCACCACCACCACCGACCCCGCCGCCACTATATAAATAAAAAAAAAAACCCCACCCCCCACCACCAACACCACCACCACCACCCAACCACCACCATAAACCACCACTACACCACCACCAACCTCCACCACCACACAAGAACATTACTACTGCAGCTCCTACTTAACTACTATACTACTTCTACTACTCTTACTACTACTCTCCTCCTACTACTACACCTACCTCCTCCTCCTCCTAACCACCACCACCACCTACCACCACCTCCTCCTCCTCCTCCTCCTCCTCCTGCTTCCTCTACTCACGTCTACCCTCCTCCTTCCCTCCTTTTCCTCCTCCTCCTCCTTCTACTACTACTACTACTAGCTAACACTAACTCACTGCGCAGCTGCTGCTGCTGCTGCTGCTGCTGTCTCCTGCCTGCTGCGCTGGCACTGCTCTTACTACTACTACTACTACACTACTACTACTACTACTACTATATCTACTACAACTACTACAACTACTACTACTACTAACTCCTCCTCCTCCTCCTCCTCCTCCTCCTCCTCCTACCACCACCACCCACCAACCACAAACCCCCAACACCAACCACCAACCACCACCACCACCACTACACACACTACTACTACTACTACTACTACTACTACTACTACTACACTATTACTACTACTACTACTAAACTACGACTCACCACCACACCACCACCACCACCACTTCTACCTCCGTCCTCCTCCTCCTCTTCCTCCTCCTCCTCTTTCCTCCTCCTCCTCCTCCTCCTCCTTCTCCTCCTCCACCCTCCCCTCCTCCTCCTACGACTACTACTCACTACTACTACGGCCAATCCTCTTCCTCCTCCGGGGGCGCACCTCGCAGCTGCTGGCTACTTCTCCTCCTCCTCCTCCTCCTCCTCCTCCTACTACTACTGACTACTACAACTATACTACTACTACTACGACTACACTATCACCATCGGTGGTTTTGCCAATTTATAGTTGCAGGTATGCTAGTGTTTGCACAGCAAGCATAGCTGCCAACTGGGACATGTGTTGGCATCACTGTGCACTGCGGAGGATAGGAGGCTTGTTGCTCCAGTGTGGAAGGAACAAGCTCCCTCAGGTGGCTGGTATATAAGGCCGGTATTGGCGACAGTCGAAAGCATAGTGTTTTTTCATATCGAATTGAGTCAGTCTTGTTGTCTAACTTTGTTACATCACGCGTCAACTCTACACAGAGCGAGAGAGAGAGAGGAGAGAGGGAGAGAGAGAGAGAGAGGAGAAGAGAGAGAGAGTAGGGAGCGAGAGAGGGAAAGAGAAAGAGAGAGTGGAGAGAGATCAGAGAGAGAGAGAGAGGGAAAGAGAGGGTTCAAGAGGGAGCGAGAGAGGGAAAAGAGAAGAGAGAGAGAGAGAGAGAGAGAGAGAGAGAGAAGAGACAGAGAGAGAGAGAGTGAGAGAGAGAAAACTGTAGGGTGGATCGGTGCTAGAAGGAAACAGGCGCCTGTCCTAGAAAGCGAAAGTCCGGGTCGAAGTGTGGAGGCGTGTTCGAAAATCCCTGTTTGGACCTTACGAACTCACTCCCCTCCCCCTCCCATCCCTAATCATGAGTGGTAGTCTGGGGGCCAGTCTTTTTAAATGAGACGATAAACCGAGGTCCAGTGTATTACACATAATTATTTAGCGCACGTAAAAGAACCCACGATAACAAGAGAGTTGTCCCTGGTAAAATTCTGTAGAAAACTACCCCACTCTGATAGGGAAACAAATACAGTTGCAGACAGGAAAAAAAAAGGGTGGCACTGCTCTTGTGGCGACGCGCTCTCCCCCGGGGAGAACAGCCTGAATTTCACGCAGAGAAATCTGCCGTGACTTAAAGTGGTATAAATAAATAAATAAAAAAATTAGCACAGTGGTAACTTAGGAGTGTCCTACTGATCTGCACACGTGACATTCCCCTTGTTGTCTTTTTTAGGCACAGTCACTTTAGACGTGTCAGAATGTGTGACCTTGTCCTTAAGAAAAATGGAACCCCCCACCCTCCCAATTAGTCATGTAACTGTTATAATATAGAAAGGAAATGACAAAACTGACATTTTGACTCGCAATTTCTCACTCCCCCCATATTCGGTTTCCTTTGACACTAGAATTATTTAAAAAAAGAAGAAGACATGATTGAAGAAAAAAACCCAAAATATGGGTAGATCCAGTATGTTCCAAATGATGTAGATGACACAGGAAAACGATAATTCGACCCTCTTGGGATAAAAACAACAACTGTGCCGTAATATATATATGTATATATATCATCATCATCATCAGACCCGTGACCTTGGTGGTCGTGGGGGAGACATGAAAGACGATGCCGTGGTAAGCCTCCTCCATCCATCTCGGTCCTCGGCTCTGCGCAGTAGTGCCGAGTCATTCATCCTGGTCCATTCTCTGATGTTGTCCATCCATGACTTGTTCTGTCTTCCCCTCCTTCTGCCACCTTCGAGTGTTCCCTGCAGTACTGTTTTGGGCAGAGTGTTGTGGCGGGTGACGTGGCCGAACCATGTCAGCTTTTTCTTCTTGACGATGGTGAGAAGGGGTTCCTGTGGACCTGCCAGCCGTGTTATTTGACTCTTGACAAATTCGTTGGTCTTTCGTTCTCTCCAGGATATGCCCAGTAGTTTTCTATGGCATTTTGTTTCGAATGACTGGATTCGCTTTGCTGTTTCAGCAGTCAATGCCCAGGTTTCACTTCCGTAAAAGCAGGATCGACTGAATTAGGGCTTTGTAGAGCTTTAGTTTGATTGGGAAAACTGATCTCTTTACTTTTCCATATGGTGGTGAGTTTTGTTATGGAAGATGTTTGCATGGCTATCTGACTTTGATTTCTGTCGTCCGATCGCCCGTCCTTGTGAGTGTAGCCCGAGGTATTAAAAGCGTCCTACTCCTCCAAGTTGTTGGCCGTTCATGTAAAATATTAGCGGTGGCATTGCTCGTGCTTGTTCACAAGTACTTCTACTTTTTTCCGAGCGCACCTCCATCCCCATATGCTCCTAGCTGTTCTCAAGTCTGGGTCGTAAGATCTTGCAGCTCTGTGTTACTTCCGCCATGAGGTCAATGTCATCGGCAAACCGTAAGTTGTTGAGGGGTCTGCGCCAATGGAGATGGTAGGGTGGAAGTCATGGAGCGGTCTTATCATGATGTTTTCAAGAACAGATTGAAAGACTGGAGATAACAGGCATCCTTGTCGGACCCAACTGTGGGTTTGAAATTAGTCTCCGACTGATTGGTCTCAGAAGGACTGCCAGCCTTGCAGTGTTGTATAGTGCTTGAATGGTTTGCATAGTCCTTCTTCATATGCCAAACATTCTGAGGACCTGCCAAGGCCTTCGTGCCATACTCTGTCCAAAGCTCTCTTGAAGTCGATGAAGTTGTGGAACAGGTCTCTCTGATGTTGAGATGTTTTTTTTTCCCATCATGATGTGGCAGTTTAAAAATTTGTTCGATTGAGCTCCCTGCCTGCCCTGAACCAGCTTGTCCTCTGCAAGTGTTTCTTTGCTCCTTCTTGAGTCGATTCAAATAACTTGAGCATGATCTTGCTGGCGTGGCTGTGAGGCTTGATTGTTCTATAGTTTTGGCATTGGCGTAAATTCCCCTTCTTGGGCAGGGTATGATGAGTGATTGTGTCCAGTCTGTTGGCCACTGTTTTGTCTCCAAATTTTGCAGATAGCTTAACATATGTGATGACTGTTTCGCCACCATGCTTGAGCAGCTCTGGCTGGTATATTGTTCTGCTCCTGGGGACTTTTCCTACTGGTAAGCTGCGGATGGCTTCTTCACTTCTTCCCTCCAGTATAGGTATAATGGCGAGGGTTGATCTTGAATTGTTGCTGCTTTCTCTTTATTATGCCTTTGTCAGGTTGTATTGGGTAGTTGTACAGTTTTGACAATATTCAGACCACCTGTATCAATGCAGCTGGCTTTCTGTGAGGGAGGTTTCCGGAGCTTGTCTTCAATGACTGATGATTTGGTTTGAAGTGGTTTTGTGAGTTTCTTCAGGTGTGTTATGCTTTTTACTGTTGCCCAATTTCATGTTTTTTTCGATTCTCTCACATTGATCACTGATCCCACTTTCTCTTGGCCTTTAACATTGACTTCTCACGAGATTGTTGGCCTCCCGGTTATTCTTTAGGGTTGGGAAGGACGGTTGATTCAGTGCTCTTCTTGTAATCGAGAGCGTCTCCAAGATGTCATTGGTAGTCCATGGCTGGTGTTTATTCCTCTGGAACGAGTTACCTCCTCTGCTGTTTCTCGGAACTGGCGCTATTGAGTTCTGCTGTTGGTTGAGGTCATTGTTGTCATTGTCCCAGGGGGTTAATGCCGCTAAAACGTCCGCAAGCTTAGCTGGAATCTCTCGACATCTGGATCTTTTAGTTTGTCCACGTCAAATTTGATACGTGGGGTTGCGGCTGTTTGTTTTTCTTCAGCTTCATTTTGAATACCAGCAGCACAAGGGTCGTGGTCACTTGCCTATGTCAGCTCAGGGTAGGTTTCTTGTTCTGGCTCGTTGATGTGGATTTGAAGCGCCGTGGTGTTAAGATCAAATCTATTTGTTATGGATCTTGCGTTTGGCGCATGCCAGGTTGTCCTCTTGACTGCTTGTGGGGATAGAGGGTAATTGCAATGGTAGTTCGTGGGTGCAGCAAAACTCCAGCAGACGTAGTCCCCTGTCGTTGGTCTCCCCCCCCAGTTCCACTGACCAATGTTCCGGGCCCCATTGGTTGTAAGAGTCAGACCTTACTTTGGCGTTAAAATCCCCTTGGATGATGATGATGATACACATACATATATATTTCTTTAAAAGAAAGGTAATATTGTATGGTATGGTATGCCACTTTAAGTCATAGCAGAGTTCTCTGCATGAAATTCAGGCTGCTATTCCTAGGGAGAGCGCGTCACCGCAAGAGCAGAGCCACACATTAATTTTTTTTCTTTTCCTGTCTGCATGTGTATTTTGTTTCCCTATCATATACTGGCTTTCTCAACAGAATTTTGCCAGGAGCAACTCTCTCGTTGCCGTAGGTTCTTTTACGAGCGCTAAATGCGTGTTGTGCATGGAACTTAAGTTTATTGCCTCACTCGAAAGACTAAATAGGTAGATATGTATGCATTAGAGTTACACTGCTTCATTTACTTTTGACGACTTTTACCATCAGACGTGCGAACATTACAAAGCACTCCTGCAAAACTTTTTGGGGGCATTGCAAATGTACTCCACGGGACTTTTGGTTTGCAGTAAGTTGTGGTTTGTGCTTTTGGCTCCAGACACTTGTGAGTGTTCATAACATCTGTCACACACCTAACATTATCATCTGCGCATCTGAGTACTGTTGCTCCAGTGCTGAGCAAACTCAACACTGGTGGAGAGCTGGCTGAAGAACAGTGAAGATAGTGCATGCAGAGTCTTTAATAATAATGATAATTTGTGATTTCTAATAGTAGTTTGTTTGGTAGTAGTAGTAGTAGTGTAGTAGGGAGTAGTAATAAAAATAATGGTAGTAGTAATGATAATAATAATGATAATAATAAAGATAATAATGATAGTAGTAGTGTAATGGTGATAATTTAAAAATTTAATAATAATGATGATGATAATAAAAACTACAACAACAATAGTAATAATAACAATGAAAAGGGAATTTTGTCGTTAATCTTGCACACCACACACAAAAAAATCAAAGCGTTACTTTCAACTATTTCATATGCAACCACTTACATTAATAGTTTTAAAAAAACCTCAAAGTACACACACCAACACCACCACACCACACCAACACACACACACACACACACACACACACCACACTACACACACACACACCACACCCCACAACCCCACAACAACACACACACCACACACACCACACACACACACACCCACACACAATACTACACACGCACACAACACAGAGGTAATACACTTTGGGAGGGGGGATGAGAATTTTGGCTGTTGAGGGCAGGGACAGGTATGAGATGAAACAGGAGGGGAAAATCCTAGGTTTGAAATAAATCTGTCTTGAGGCTGAATTTAAAAGCGTCGTAAGTAGGCTTTTGGTGATGGGAGAGAGGGAGGTCATTCCAGATCGATGGACCAGAAATAAAGATCCAGTCTGTCGTCTGGATCGTTATCACCTCATACGTCAGTCACCAGAACCTTCTGGAATTATTCTGTCAACAGTAGGTAGCTTTTACATAATAGCCCCCCACGGGACAGCCCATGGTTAGAAACATTGTACTCGCATCTGACGGGGCCCCGGGTTGATTCCCGTTTAAGGGGGAAATTTTCCCCTTGGGGTTAACATCAGTGCAGAGTCCCCCTCTCCCAAAAGTCTTTCGGTGAGACTATAAACGGGGGCCCGTGTGAGAACTTTAGCAGAACATCTTTCGCACACGTTAAATCCTGTTCCGCTTTTTTGAAAGGTAAGGCCATTGTGGGGGCCGGGGGGCAGAATTTTTCAAAACCCCACAACCCCCCGGGGACGTAAAAAAGCTCACGAAAGCTTATTCCATTATCCTCGATATAAAAGAAAAAAAAAGATTAAACAGCATTCTTTTCCTTGTGTACGTGTTTGTTTTTCTAGTAACATTCATTTTTAGAGGTGCCAGAATAAGCCACGTTCTAAAATTAAAATAGACACCCCCCAAAAAAAAAATCCTCTGTTACTGTTGCATTGTGATCTGTGGTCTAGAGGTAACGCGCCTGTCTAGAAAGCGAAAAGTCCGGGTCGGAAGTGTGCGGTGGTTCGAATCCCGTTTGGACCCGAAACTTTCCCCCCATCCATTTAGATCATAAGTGGTGTTCTGGGCGCTAGTCTTTCGGATGATACGATAAACCGAGGTCCCGTGTGTTGCACGTAATTATTTAGCGCACGTAAAAGAACCCACGGCTACAAGAGACTTGTCCCTGGTAAAATTCTGTAGAAAAAAGACACTCTGGTAGGGAAACAAATACTGTTGCAGACAGGAAAAAAATGGGTGGCGCTGCTCTTGTGGCGACGTGCTCTCCTCGGGGAGAGCAGCCCAACGAATTTCACGCAGAGAAATCTGCCGTGACTTAAAAGGGTATAAATAAATAAAATAAATAAATAAATAGATAAATGTAAATTCCAGGTAAAAGGTAAAACAAAATGGAAGCATTCAGACAAATTTCAGGCTACTGTAGTAGCACTTCCAGTTTGGAAGAAAAAAAAGTAGTTAGCATAGGGAATAATTATGGTAGGTGCAAAAGAGAAAGTGTCGATATCATTTTACGTTTCCTTTCCCCCAACTACTTATGACTTTGTAATGCTAAACGATCAGAGGAGAGAGAGGAGAGAGAGAGAGAGAGAGAGATGATGAGAGATGAGAGAGAGAGAGATGGAGAGAGAGAGAAGGAGAGAGAGAAGAGAAGGAGAGACTTCAGACTTCAGACTTCAGACTTTTAATGTACATCGGCCTTAGGCCACAATACAAAGGAATGATGGGCATATGGAGTGGGCATAATTATGACATAAGTGTTAAAAACATATTACTATCAACTTATATAAATATGAAACAATGCAGCAGCAATAATAACACAAGGAAATTTCATCCACAATATCTTGAAAAGTCATCACAAAATAATTCACGTGCGTCATAATCGACAATGTTTTGAATGTAGTATTCATCAATATAATGATACATTTCTAGAAAGTTATCTTATTTCTTTTGTTGGTTGCATGGAAAATAAATCGAGATAAAGTATGTCTATCTGTAGATACTGTGGATTTGAGTAGCACGTGCAAAGGAAGCAAGAGAGCAAGAGAGCGAGAGACAGCGGAGGAGGAGAGAGAGAGAGAGGGAGAGAAGAGAGAGAGATGAGGAGAGAGAAGAGGAGGAGGAGAGAGAGAGAGAGAGAGAGATCAGCTGAACTACATCAAACGAAACCAAAAAAAAGATAAACCAACTTTACTTCGAAAGGTTGAAGACAAACAACAGATGATATGGTTTTTTGTTTTAAAAAATAGCTACAGCCTTTGTTCCATCAGGGACACACATTCACATGACCTGTTATAAACACACATGCTCGCGCACAAAAACATGTATACACTTTAAATATCTTAATTTCGCTCTGTCTCTCTCACGCGCGAGAGCACACACATACACATACACTCACACACGCGCACGCACGCACGAACGCATACACGCACACATACATACACACGCACACACACACGCGCGCGCGCATGCAAACATACATACAAGCGCGCACGCACGCACGCACACACACACACTACAAATCACATTGTACAATAAGATTTTCACACACACATACACGCCACAGATAGATAGATAGATAGATAGATAGATATAGATAGATAGATAGATAGATAGAGAGAAAGAGAGAGAGGGAGAGAGAGAGAGAGAGAGGAGAGAGAGAGAGAGAGAGAGAGAGAGAGAGAGAGAGAGAGAGAGAGAATGAGAGCGAGAGAGAAAGAGAGGAGAGAGAGAGAGAGAGAGGAGGTGAGAGAGAGAGAGAGAGAGAGGAGAGAGAGAGAGAGAGAGAGAGAGAGAATGACAAATAACAAATTCTTTTATTTCGAGGATAATGATAAGCACTCATGAATTTTTTTAATCCAGTCCCGCCGGAAGGGGAGAGAGAGAGAGATAGAGAGAGAGAGATAAAGAGAGATAGAGAGATAGATAGATAGATGTAGAGAGAGAGAGAGAGAGAGAGAGAGAGATGAGAGAGAGACAGAGAGAGAAGAGAAGAGAAAGAAAGAGAGAGAGAGAGAGTGAGTGAGAGAGACACACACACACACACACACACACACACACACACACACCACACACACACAACACACACACACACACACACACACACACAGACTCACAGATTAACAAACAGACAGATATATATACACACACACACATACATAAACAGGCAGAGCACTGGAGACTTGCCAAAAAAAGAAAAAGTGAAGGAAAAACAAACATAATAGGCACTTCTCCTTCCTTCTCTCAGAAAACTCCCCTCCTCAGACTGAAACATCTCCCAGAAGACGTAGCATGGTCTCCGTTCTTGCCAAAACCTGCAGCCTGCCTGGCTTCTTTCCACAGCCGTCCCACCCACACACAGAGTGAAAACACACACACACATGCACACACACGCACGCACGCACGCACGTACACACACACACGCACACCGCATACACACACACGCATCACACACACACAGCGCGCACGCACACGCACACACCATCACACACCACACACCACACACACACACACACACACACACACACACACGCACCACGCACGCACGCACATACACCACATATAATCATACACACACACCCACTCACTCTCCTCACTCACACACAAACACACACCCAAACACACACACACACCACACACACCACACACCACACACACACACACACACACACACACACACACACACACACACAACACACACACAAACACACACACACACACACAGACAGAGACAGCCAACTGTGCAATCACGCAGCAGGAACTTTCCAACATTCTCCAGAGTCTTGCCTCCAGTTGAGAGACAGGGGCCCCTGTGGACAACATGTAAGGGTATTTAGGAGAATGGTTCTGAACGTTTATGAACTGATTGACAAACTGTTTAGAGATTTAATTAGTCCATCCATGTAGATCTGTGATCAATTCTGGCTTTCACTTTCTGATCGTCTCTTCTATTGCATAGATCTAGTCTATTAGTAATAGTTGTGCTCAGCTATCTTGTTTTGTTTTCTTATTTGTTTATCTTTTAAATTTTTTTTACTTACTTAAGTTCTTCCATTTTCTATTTTTCTTTATAAAAATGGTCAACAATGCCCAGTAAAATATTGCAGTAAAATGCAGATGGTAATGCAAATTTCACTATTTATTCCCCCCTTTCCCAAGTCAGTTCCCAAATATTTTTTTACAGTATTAAAGTCGTCAAAGAATTTTGCTGATGGAAAATTTTTTATACCCACCAATTCATAAAAACGTTTGGTGATACAGAAAAGTAAAAACGCCTATACATTCGTGAAAAATTGGAGTATAGTTCATGAAAATCACAGCCCTTCTTCTGTTTTTGAATTATATTCTGTGCAGAAATGTAAAAGTCAATAATCATTCTCAAAATTTTGTCTTGATTTTCCCCCAAAAGGTAAAAATGAGGAAAATACTAAAAGGGATTCCACTTAAAAGTTAAATAAAAAGTGGATAGTCTTTGGGGCGATTTAATGCTCACTTCCTTTTTGGGAAAAGGGCGACATCAAAAACTGCAGAGATTTGTTGAAAACATGAGTTCTTCCCTTTTATTTATTAAATGTGGTAATGTAAAAAGAATCCAGTATTGCTAGTCTAGGGAAAGTGCCATTGATTGTTTTCTTTCCCCGGGCTTGCTCCAAATTGTAAAGGGGGAAACCACCCCAACCTTTGGGGTGATATTTCCAATTAAAATTCCCCTTTAAATGCCCATCTTGTGGATTAGTATGAAAAGCGCTACCCCAAAATTTAATATGATTTTCGAATTTGGGAAAATAAATTTATATTTTTTAACCAGCAAAAAAATACAAAACCCTTTAAAAAACGATGATGTGGATTTTTTTTACAAAAATTTACGATCGTTTTACAAGTGTGATGGTTCAATTCCAAAATTTTCATCTTTAAAACCAACAAACATTGGGGTAATAAGGGGATGTTTCTTGTCGAAAGTGTTAATGAGAAAAAAGAAAAATAAAAACTATAAAAAAAGGCGCAATAAAAAAAAAACATCTTTGATGAAAAGAGAAATTTTGATGAAAGGGTATTATAGCACAAGCTGCCCCGTTTTGGAGTTTTTTCGTAAAAAAGAGTTTTAACTTACAGATTAAAAAGGTGTGGAAAAAAATTAAATGATATAAAAAAATGGGGTTTGTTTCAGAATTGTCGATCAAATACGGAAAAAGAAGTTTTTTGATTAAAAAGCTGAAATTTTGTAAATTTTTTTTTGATTCTATGAGCATAAAAATTTTCAGATGAATCTAAAACGTTTAGAGAAACTGAGGTACAGAAAGACGTATTTGATCCAGAAGCGAAATACACTTGTGAATGCCCCCCTTACGTTGCAAGAAGTAAGAGATGTAAACTTTCTTTCCATAAAAAGACGTGGGAGAGATTCAATTCTAAGAAATACTAAAGGATCTCCCTAAAAATTTGGGTTTTTTTTATTAGTCTCTTCAACCCTGCGGATTTAGGAGTCTACCTCGATTGTGGAAACATTCCGTTTTGATACCCGGGATCAAAGCAAGGAAAAAACATAACGAAAGAATAATATAGACCAAAAGCATTAAATTACATACGGGAGGTGAGGAAAAAATAATCTTAAAAAAGACTGACATATTTTGTGATAAAAATAAAAATTTACCCGTAAATCAGGAGGTTTTCGTAAAGGGGGGATCTACGTTGATATTTAGTTTAAAATTAACCCCTCAAATTAAATACCGTTTGCCGAAGGAAAAATGTATTGCCACAATTTTTTTACGTACATAAAGCATATGTTATGTGTGGCAGGAGATTTCTTTATAAACTGAATCTATTGGCCCTTTTTGGCAATATTTACTTCTATATTAAAAGCTTTCTGTCAGAAAGAATCATTCAGCTAAATTGGGAATTTTATTTACTCAAAGGGCACAGAATGGGTTTTTCCCCCAAGGTTCAGTAATACACCTTATTATTCAACATTTTATATATGCCTTCCCCAGATTTTTTTCAAGCAATGTTGTTATTGTACATATGTGCGATAATGTATTGGAAGGATGTTACGTGAAAAAGAAAAAAACCAAAAAACAGTTAAATTTTTATCAAAAAGATATCAAAAAGAACTTGAAAAATTAGTGGTTTCTTTTTGAGAATGGGCTTTCATTTCCCCCGAAAAACCAAACCCTTTTCCTTTTTTAAACGGTGTTGACCCCCAAGTTCTCCCAATTTTCGAATTAAAAGGAGAGCTTAGAATACAAAAAAAGCAGTGAAAATTTTAGGGTATTCTTCTTCTAAATTAACGTGGAATCAGTATTGAATAATGGCATAAAGTAAGAAAGTTCTTAACTTTTTAAAAGTTAAGTAAACAACCATGGGGGGAAGATATTACTTTTTATTAAAGCATCTGTCCCTTTTCCTTTTGCGATCAGACTGTTTATGGACTGAAGTTTTTTCAGTGCTCAAAATTTTTTGTTCAGAAAACCGAGTCTGATTGTAAAACATTTCGACTTGTTTAGGGTGTACCCGCTCTGCCCACTTAAAAGGGACTTTAAAAGGGAATTAGGGGGTTCTTCCCTTTAAAAGAATATCGAAACTTGCTGTGGCAAAAAATTTTCTTAGAAATCAACAAATGCAGCAACGTTGAAAATAAGTCCAGATAAAGTTCAGAATTCCTTTCCGAAAAGAGCAAGAACTATCAGCTCGCTTACTACAATTAATACTTACACTTTCCCTTTTTAAACATTCAGAATTAAACCCAAATAAATGAGCAAATCAGTACAGCCCGGCTCCCTACCCCCCTTGGGAACTTTTTAAAGCTCATTTTGAATCAATTATTCTTCTGTAAGAAAAAGCTGAAAATGTTAACATTCTTACATCGCTAGTAAAAGAACATATTCAAACTACTTACCCTGATCATCTCAAAATCTATACTGAGGGTCTGTTTTAAATACTAATGAGCTGGGTGCAGCTTTCATTATTCCATCATTAAAAGTAGAACGAGCTGTCTACCTGGGAAAAAATAAATCTATATTTACAGCTGAGCTAATGCTATAGGTTGGCACTTAACTATGTACTTGACTTCCCTAAAGACATATTCAACATACTTTTGTGTGTGATTCTAAATCGGTTTTACATGCTTTAAAAATTCTACTTTTAAAGTAAAAAAGCCCAAATCATTGAATCAGGCATCTGGTACACTTTTTGATTTTAAGAGGTAGTACTGTTACTTTCTGTTGGGTTCCCTCACACCTGGTTCTTTTTTAATAAAAAATTGACAGTCTTGCAAAATATGGGCGAGAAATAAAAATAGTTTTTGTGAAATAAACGTTGCCTTATCTCTGCATGAGGGATACAGCTTGCTACAAAACGCTTGTGGAAGCACTTCAGAAAGAAAAATATATGTTTTTGGCTTTTGTCTCTATAAATGGTGTCAAGCAATGTGATAGATTTTCGAAATGCTTTCATTTCTAACAAAGTCTGTGGTTGGTTAATCGTAGAAATATGTTATCCTTATGTACAGATTTAAACTAAATGCTTTCAGGACAAAGTACGTGAAAGATGAAACTGTATTTTGGGGAGAAGATTACCAAAAGTCATGTTATTTTTGATTGTGGACATTTTAAAAGCATTTTTACCCGCTATAACGGTTTATCACTGGATAGATTTTGTCTGAACCATCGTTATGTTGGACATTGTTTAGGATTGATAAAAGTCCGATAATTCGTTTTTGTAGTATGTTAAAGTTAGTTTTTAAGTACTGTTAATTGACACTTTTTGTTATTGTTTGCATTCTCTTGTTTATATTACTTTTTCCCGTCTAAAATCACTAAATGTGAATAGACGTTAAACTGAAGAACACACACACACACCAAAAACCCCAAATCAAGCAAAGATATATAGAATACAAGAAAAGGAGGAAGGTAAGAGAGAGAGAGAGGGAAGGGAGGGAGGGAGGGGAGAGAGAGAGAGAGAGAGAGAAGAGAGAGAGAGAGAGAGAGAGAGAGAGAGAGGAGAGAGGAGAGAGAGAGAGAGAGAACTCGAACTCGTATATTTTAATGAGGGTAAATTTGGATAAGCCAGTGGCTTCTTTACACCAGGCCCTCGAAAGAGAGAGAGAGAGAGAGAGAGAGAGAGGGGAGAGAGAGAGAGAGAGAGAGAGAGAGAGAGAGAGAGAGGAGAGAGAGAAGAGAGAACTCAGAACTCAGAAATTTAATGTATCTCAGCCTTAGGCCATAATACATGGTTGGCGTAGAAGAAATTGACAATGCCACAAAGTGGGCAAAAACGGGATAACATACACAATACCAAGCTCACTTTCAGTGAAAGAAATAATGAAGACAATGCACAAATACATAAAAATACATATGTATCAAACACAATTCACTATTTTGATCTGAGTGTACCTTCCTTATGTCTGGATAAAATCAATATACATATAGTTTCTCAAAATCATAACAAAACCATAACCGTATGAGAGAGAGAGAGAGAGGGATGATCAGAATACAGTTGAACAAACAAAAAACAAGAACATTAACAGAAATGCATAAAACGTATAACGGGAAGGAGCTTTACAGTCAATGCCCCTGAGACTACCAGTGGTTAGATCAAAACATGTGTGATGAGAGCAGCCTGACATTTTCGTGGGTCATCAGAAACAAATCATAAAACACCAGCCGCCATGGCGCAGTGGTTAGCGCCTTTGGTTACTGCCGGCTGGAAGGTCGTGGGTTCAAGTCCCATATAGGGATTTTTTCTGACTCCGGCCGGCTCCTTTCCAGAGCCAGTTTTTGCAAAGGGGTCAATGGGAGGACTGGCACCACACAGTAGAGCTTCATCCACTTTACGAGTGCAATTTTAAGAGTAATGCTTAAATTACCTGACCGACACTGCAGGATCACGAATGAAGAACTATGGAGAATGTGCAAAGTTGATCTGAAGTCTGTAGCTAATACCAATAGACTGCGCTGGTTTGGGCACGTTAAACGGAAAGCAGACCACCACATGATAAAAAGAGCAATGAACTTCGTAGTGGATGGAAAGAGACCAAAGGGAAGACCTAGCAAAACCTGGGCTGCCTGTATTGCAGATGGTCGTAGAGAAAGGGGCATACATAAGGAGAAGCTCAAAACAGAGAGAGATGGAGAAGGCTCATCAATGTCAAACCTCCCCTGGGAGAAACATGACAACAAAGGAAAAAGAAGAGAAGAAGAAGAAGAAGAAGAAGAAGAAGAAGAAGACACTGCAGGTGTCTGTATCTATCGGGCTCAGTTGACGCCGAGGTATATCATGGCAGGAATTGAAGAGTACAGCCTTGTCAAGTAGTCTCAAAGCACGTGAACTTCCATAGCAGCATCATAACATCCTTCTCTTTATTATTGATGACCATGCAGCAAAGCATTCGGTGGCTCTAGTTGCTCTGATCTCATGGTGACCTCAGGTTTGGTTGCCCGTACACTTCTGTGCCTGAGGTGAGTTTGTACCAAAGCCTTTGGGGTAAGAAGCTCACGGGAGAGAGTCAGTGGAAGCACTTCTGATGGTAATTTCCCCTGGTGGGGTATCTTACTCTGTCTGGCTCGGCGAACAAGCTATTATTGTTGTCAATAGATGCTGTCCTTTGTCTGTACCAGAACAGGCACCACCAAAGTGATCCAGCAGCAGTGCAGGGCCCCCTCTAGCTGGTAGCCCCGCAGCGGCCTGACGTTGACAGGCTCCGTGTGAGCTTCCGATCTTGAGGATGCGACATAACGAATTTGGGTATGGCTGGGGTCGGAGATAATAGAAAATTAATGAGCGGCGTGGGAACAGCAGGACAGAAACATTACAGAAGATGAGGCCGCCCCCCCAAAACCAAACCATCAAACAACATAAAACATAAAGAAGATCTTAAATTTTGATAATAAAGTTTCGTCCATTAGAAAGATACGGAGCTTATTCCGAAGCCGGCTTCCCGAAAACACCAGACGTGACTTAAACAGGGTAATTTTCTGATAAAGGAAAGTTGATTTTATCAGAATGTCGCAAGTTGTTTACGTTGAATATATGCTCAACGAAAATGGGGTATATCACGACGAAGGATTTTATACGTTAGTACACCATTGAGTAAACAACGGTCTTGTTTTAAGAGCAGGGATATTGACATCTTTGTACTCTAAAGTTATGAATAAAGATGACTTATTTATCACTACTTTGATAGTTCATATATGAACACGGATTAATGGTTTAAATAGGGTATTACTGGCTAAAGCCCAAAGTGTGTGTAGCCGCATAATTTATGGGATATTCAATAAATGAGTAAAAAGCATTTTCCTAGCATACAAATTTAGAGTGTTTCATCTTATTTAGCTGACAGGTTTAAGAAGCAATTGTCTAAGATTAAGGTCATGTACAGACCAAAAACAAATTAGTGTCGATAGTTATTGTTGAGAGAGAGACAGACAGACAGACAGTGAGAGAGAGAGAAGAGAGGAGAGAGAGAGAGAGAGAGAGAAGAGAGAGAGAGAAGAGAGAGAAGAGAGAGAAGACAGACAGACAGACAGACAGACAGACAGACAGTGAAAGAGAGAGAGACAGAGAGAGAGAGAGAGACAGTGAAAGAGGAGAGAGAGAGAGGAGAGAGAAAAGAGAGAGAAGAGAGAGAGAGAGAGAGAGAGGAGAAAAGAGAGAGAGAGAGAGAGAGAGAGAACAGACAGGCAGATAGATGGATAGATAGACAGAGACAGGAAGGGGTCAGTAACCTAGCCCTTCATTAGTCAGACCTGGGGGACAACCGGCCAATCGATGTGTCCGTTACTTGCCAACGCCTACAACGATAGATTGGCTCATTGGCACCGAATGTCAGCATTAACCAATCAGGTGTTGGAACACAGTCCCCTGTCGTTTCTCCATTTACTGGTACTATGGCCATCCTGCTTCACAAATTGTCTACTGTTGTAGCCATTGTGGCTGGTATCTATGTATCTATGTATCTATATATCTATCTATCTATCTATCTATCTATCTATCTATCTATCTAAACTGTCTATCTATCTATCTATCTACCTGTCTGTCTATCTATCTATCTATCTATCTATCTATCTATCTATCTATCTATCTATCTATCTGTCTGTCTGTCTGTCTCTCTGTCTGTCTGTCTATCTATCTATCTATCTATCTATATCAGTCATCTTTACAGGCTTATGCAAAAACGCCAAGGAGAGAAAGAAAGTCAGACACCTATTTTGACGACAGCAAACACAAGTAAAAAAAGCAAACACCCCGAGCAGAATAGTTTTTGGGTTTTAAAGAGAGGAGAGAGAACTCGAACTCGTATATTTTAATGAGGGTAAATGAAAGCCAGTGGCTTCTTTACACCAGGCCCTCGAAAGAGAGAAAAGAGGGGAGAGAGAGAGAGAGAGAGAGAGAGAGAGAAGAGAGAGGGGAGAGGGGAGAAAAGGGGAGAGAAGAGAAGAGAGAACTCGAACTCAGAAATTTAATGTATCTCACCTTAGGCCATAATACATGGTTGGGTAGAAGAAATTGACAATGCCACAAAGTGGCAAAAACGGGATAACATACACAATCCCAAAGCTCACTTTCAGTGAAAAAAAATAATGAAGACAATGCACAAATACATAAAAATACATTATGAACAAACAAAATTTTAAACTATTTTATCGAGGTGTACCTTCCTTATGTCTGGATAAAATCAATATCATATAGTTTCTCAAAATCATAACAAAACCATAACCGTGTAATGAGAGAGAGAGAGAGGGTTGATCAGAATACGTTGAACAAACAAAAAACAAGAACATTAACAGAAATGCAAAAAAACGTATAACGGGAAGGAGCTTTACAGTCAATGCCCTGAGACAAACCAGTGGTTAGATCAAAACATGTGTGATGAGAGCAGCCTGACATTTTCGTGGGTCATCAGAAACAAATCATAAAACACCAGCCGCCATGGCGCAGTGGTTAGCCCCTTTTGGTTACTGCCGGCTGGAAGGTCGTGGGTTCAAGTCCCATATAGGGATTTTTTCTGACTCCGGCCGGCTCCTTTCCAGAGCCAGTTTTTGCAAAGGGGTCAATGGGAGGACTGGCACCCCCACAGTAGAGCTTCATCCACTTTACGAGTGCAATTTTAAGGTAATGCTTAAATTACCTGACCGACACTGCAGATCACGAATGAAGAACTAGGGGAGAATGTGCAAAGTTGATCTGAAGTCTGTAGCTAATACCAATAGACTGCGCTGGTTTGGGCACGTTAAACGGAAAGCAGACCACCACATGATAAAAAGAGCAATGAACTTCGTAGTGGAGGGAAAAAGGCCCAAAAGGGGAAGACCTAGCAAAACCTGGCTGCCTGTATTGCAGAGGGTCGTAGAGAAAGGGGCATACTAAGGAGAATCAAAACAGAGAGAGATGGAGAAGGCTCAATCAATGTCAAACCTCCCTGGGAGAAACATGACAAACAAAGGAAAAAGAAGAGAAGAAGAAGAAGAAAAAAGAAAAAGAAGAAGAAGACACTGCAGGTGTCTGTATCTATCGGGCTCAGTTGACGCCGAGGTATATCATGGCAGGAATTGAAGAGTACAGCCTTGTCAAGTAGTCTCAAAGCACGTGAACTTCCATAGCAGCATCATAACATCCTTCTCTTTATTATTGATGACCATGCAGCAAAGCATTCGGTGGCTCTAGTTGCTCTGATCTCATGGTGACCTCAGGTTTTGGGGTTGCCCGTACACTTCTGTGCCTGAGGTGAGTTTGTCCCAAACCTTTGGGGTAAGAAGCTCACGGGAGAGAGTCAGTGGAAAGCACTTCTGATGGTAATTTCCCCTGGGGGGGTATCTTACTCTGTCGGGCTCGGCGAAAAAGCTAATTATTGTTGTCAATAGATGCGGGCCTTTGTCTGTACCAGAACAGGCACCACCAAAGTGATCCAGCAGCAGTGCAGGGCCCCCTCTAGCTGGTAGCCCCGCAGCGGCCTGACGTTGACAGGCTCCGTGTGAGCTTCCGATCTTGAGGATGCGACATAACGAATTTGGGTATGGCTGGGGTCGGAGATAATAGAAAATTAATGAGCGGCGTGGGAACAGCAGGACAGAAACATCACAGAAGATGAGGCCGCCCCCCCAAAACCAAACCATCAAACAACATAAAACATAAAGAAGATCTTAAATTTTTATAATAAAGTTTCGTCCATTAGAAAGATACGGAGCTTATCCGAAGCCGGCTTCCCGAAAACACCAGACGTGACTTAAACAGGGTTTAAATTTTTTGATAAAGGAAAGTTGATTTTATCAGAATGTCGCAAGTTGTTTACGTTGAATATATGCTCAACGAAAATGGGGTATTCACGACGAAGGATTTTATACGTAGTACACCATTGAGTAAACAACGGTCCTTGTTTTAAAAGCAGGGATATTGACATCTTTTTACTCTAAAGTTATGAATAAAGATGACTTATTTATCACTACTTTGATAGTTCATATATGAACACGGATTAATGGTTTAAATAGGGTATTACTGGCTAAAGCCCAAAATGTGTGTAGCCGCATAATTTATGGGATTTCAATAAATGAGTAAAAAACATTTTCCTAGCATACAAATTTAAGTGTTTCATCTTATTTAGGGTGACAGGTTTAAGAAGCAATTGTCTAAGATTAAGGTCATGTACAGACCAAAACAAATTAGTGTCGATAGTTTTGTTGAGAGAGAGACAGAACAACAGACAGTGAGAGAGAGAGAGAGAGAGAGAGGAGAGAGAGAGGGGAAGAAAAGAAGAGAAGAGAGAGAGAGAGGGGAAAAGACAGACAGACAGACAGACAGACAGACAGACAGTGAAAGAGAGAGAGACAGAGAGAGAGAGAGAGACAGTGAAAAAGAAGAGAGGGGAGGGAGAGAGAGAGAGAGAGAGAGAGAGAGAGAGAAGAGAGAGAAAAGAGAGAGAGAGAGAGAGAGAGAGAGAACAGACAGGCAGATAGATGGATAGATAGCAGAGACAGGAAGGGGGCAGTAACCTAGCCCTTCAAATTAGTCAGACCTGGGGGACAACCGGCCAATCGATGTGTCTGTTACTTGCCAACGCCCACAACGATAGATTGGCTCATTGGCACCGAATGTCAGCATTAACCAATCAGGTGTTGGAACACAGTCCCCTGTCGTTTCTCCATTTACTGGTACTATGGCCATCCTGCTTCACAAATTGTCTACTGTTGTAGCCATTGTGGCTGGTATCTATGTATCTATGTATCTATATATCTATCTATCTATCTATCTATCTATCTATCTATCTATCTATCTGTCTATCTATCTATCTATCTACCTGTCTGTCTATCTATCTATCTATCTATCTATCTATCTATCTATCTATCTATCTATCTATCTGTCTGTCTGTCTGTCTCTCTGTCTGTCTGTCTATCTATCTATCTATCTATCTATATCAGTCATCTTTACAGAGCTTATGCAAAACGCCAGAGAGAAAGAAGTCATGACACCTATTTTGACGACAGCAAACACAAGTAAAAACGCAACACCCGAGCAGAACTAGTTTTCGGTTTTTAAAAAACAACACCACCTTCTTCAGGTTAACAAGATTGGCCAGCTCACACCTATCTTTTTATGACATATCTTTTGTTTCTGGGTTTTAAATCAAGTAAAATTAACACGAATAAAATCAAACCAAGTCAAGAAAATTCAAATCAAATCAAGCCAAGTCAAGTCAAATTCAAATTAAGCCAAGACAGGTTAAATCAAATCAAACCAAGTCAAGTCAAATCGGGGCAAATCAAAATAAACTCGTCAATCCAAATCAAGACGAATCAAAACTTGACCAGTAACACAAACAAACTAACAAACAAAATCTTCATCGAGCGGGTCACACACCTACAGACTTAACCCAAGGACAGAGTTACTTTATTATCAAGCCCATTCCCCTCACACCACACCCCCATGTCACAGTAACTCACACAGTCCCACAGACTTCCAGAAGGTTGTAGAGGATTGACACATCAGCCAATTAGTGTCTGCACAGCAGACTGAATCAATTAAAACATGGGGAGAAAAGCTAGGTGGCTAACTGTCACACTAGTCTTAGTCCAGCACCAGAAGTGTACTTGTCTACTATTCTTGGGGACTGAAGAAGTAACATAAGCTGACGAAAATGTCAGGCGACAGATACTTTTTTCAAAACGAAGTCTGGAAACGACAGACAACAACAAGACCAACAAAAGTATTGGAGTTTTCACACCTGTACAGTATAGATTCGTTTTTTTAAGGATTTTGGTGAAGGTGTTGTTTTTTGTTGTTAAGGCAGAACAAAGTCTTACAGACAAACAACATTGTGCAACTTTGATCCGTGCGGTTCTGCTTGGAAGGCTCTTTCTAAATCAGTACTGCACAGAACCTACCCGGGATTCTTATCTTTGTTTTTCTCTCTTTCTCTATCCAGAACATGGGATTGGGTATCTACTAAGGTGTCTCGCTTGTAGAGATTTTTGATGTTGTTCCCCACTGGAATGATTTTTAGGTTTCGACTCCCATGTCGTGTAGTCCTTTTTTAGACACGACCTAAAACAGAGGTGCCATGCACAAAAAAACATGTACTACCTGGGATATATTTTGAAAGCCCATCCCTATTTGAATGAAAGAATAGATCCACGATTATCAATCTAACCCCCCCCCCCCCCTTCCGCCCCTCACACACACACAAAGATGTTACCACAGTGCTAGGGAAATAAACAAAAGAAACAAAACACAAACAGCAACAACAAATTGAAAAAGTACTGGGAAAGCGACAAATACAATTCATTTAAGATAGGCCAGCTGTAGCCATTAGTGTATCATTATAACGCCTCATAGATGCCATGACAGAGATGACACGACAGATATGACACGTCATAGACTCTATGAAGCGTCATTGATGACACGACAGAGATGATATGACATAGAAGACAGGATATAACATGGACCGGTGACGAATCAGCTCTGCTAGGTTAATTTTTTTCCCCAAGTATAAGCCTGAAAATTAAGACACTGCCCCTTTACCTTTTAAGGAAGAAGTCTGCCAAGTCAGTCATTACTCCCTAAAAGTGTTCACTTACTTTAGATAGACCACACTCCATCCTTAGACAAAAGATGATGAAGTATTGTCTTCTGTAGAGCACTGTCCGGAAAAAAAGTCTTCTCATTTTGAAAGACAGATTCTAAAGGTAGAGAAGGTATCGCGTGATCCTTTAAGGGTAAACGAATATTTGATGATACCATAGTTGTAAGAAAAATCGAAATTATTACCACCTGAAACTTGCGGTTTTGTTTGTATGCACTTGCAAAAAGATTCTCGGAGGGAACGATAATAACGCACAGTGTTGGGCAAATATTAAAAACAGTTTAACTAAACCAACCAAATGCTGATGAACTACTTGTCTGTCTTGTAAAGTACTTTTGGTTAGTGGGGATGCTGTGGTGTTCGCGCCTAGAGGTTTGCAGAATACGGCGAACGTACCGCAAATTGGGCATCATTTCAAATGTGTTGTGGAATTAAAGAGCTGTATGTTCATATGTGTCGCATGTTTCCTTATTACCATTTATCACGTAGCCTCATGGTCACAGTAAAAATGTAAGTTTTTGGGTGAGAAACTTTGTTTGCTTTGTAGACAACCACCACGAAACAGAACAAAAAATAACAGCCGCCCAACAAAGCAAAACAGAAAAACAAAACACAACAAAACCCAAAGAAACAACCAAAAGAAAACAACAGTACTGATGGGAAGAAAACGCTTTAAACGGGTAAGAAATTACATTATGATTCCGTGGTATACAAATAGTATACAGCTACTGGAGGAAATATACGTGTTACATTTTTATTATTGTTTTTACGTCTGTTTAATGAAAGGAAGTTTTCAAAACAGAGGAAGAGAGATTTCAATTATCTGTTTACAGATCATTTTTGGGCTCAAGTTGCCTGTTTGTGTATCTTTGTGGAAGACTATAAAGAAGAAGAAGAAGGAGGAGAATAGAAGACAGATGGAGAAAGAAAAGAAGAAGAAGAAGAAGAGGAGGAGAAGGAGGAGGAGGAGAGAGAAAGATCTTGTTCCAACACTTGATTGGCTAACGCTGGCAGTCAGCGATAATGAAACCGGTTTTTATGTCAGGCGTTGGCAAGTAACAGACTCATCGATTGGCCAGTTGTCCCCAAAGTCTGGCTAATGAATGGGTAGGTTACTGACCCTCTGGTATATGGATACGTGTATTTTTTTTACCTAACCCAATAATACGTTCTGTATAATTATGCCATATTGACTACATTTTGAATGCAAATGAAAACTGGACAATAATTATCATGCCTTGGAGAATGACCATTGACTTTATGAGATAGTCAGCTTGAAAATGAAAGCAAATTGACCCTCTAAAACAAATACCTCACCCCCTCAAAAACAAAAACAAACCAAAAAACAAAGTGTCCCACCCTAAAGGAAAAAAAACCCAAACAATATTAACCCGAGTGAAAAAAAACCCATCCCCAAAAGTCACCATAGGAAGCAAAACAATCAAAAACAAACGTGACGTGTCTGGCACAAATATAAAAGAATTTTCAATAGTTTTCTTGACTGTACTATAAATGGAACAATACACAAATTGCTCATGTGAATGTACCCGCAAACACACACACACACGCACACGCACGCACACACACACACACACACACACACACACACACACACACACACACACACACACACACACACACACACACACACACACACACACACACACACACACACACACACACACACACTCTCTCTCTCTCTCTCTCTCTCGCTCTCTCTCTCTCTCCAGTTTCCTATCTTAGGATCGTCTGGTATCATTTAAAGTGGAAATATGTTAACATTGAAGACGAACTAACTAACTCTCTCTCTCTGTCCATACAAATTTGCCTGACCATCTAGATATACCACGTACAAATTGAAATCCTCGTAAAGAGAGATGATCAACCCCCCAAAATACATTGACACTTTTGGGAAAATTAAAAAGCTTGAAGGACCCCGCAAAAAATGAGTAAAGAAAGGGTGTCTCATGGATTGCCGAGACCAAACAAGACAGCAGAGAACTTGTGTAGGTTAGAAAGAAGAGATTGTGTGTTGATATAAACAATTGACCCAAGTCCATAGATTAAAAAAACAACAACAACGCTGATACAGCTTACTATTGAAGTCTGAATAGATAGTTAGAACTGTCTACCTGTCTCACGTGCGGGTGTTGCGCTGGGTTCAGGTGTCGGTCTGTGTACTCCGTGACACACTACTATGCCGCTCTACAGGGAATTGTTTCCAACTTTTTAATTTTTTATTTATTTATTTATTTTTTATTTTACTCTTTTCTATCGAGGATAATGGAATAAGCACTTATGTGTTTTTACATCGAGTCCCCGTGTGTATGCGGGTTTTGTAAGTTGTCATCTGTTCCCACCGGCACACAATGGCCTACTCTTACGAAACGCGGAACAGGATTTTAATGTGTGTGCAAGATGTTCTGCATGCCTTCGCACACAGGACCTTGGTTTATAGTCTCATCCAAAGAACTTATTTTCATATCCGAAGGACTTAAATTTTGACTTTCTTAGAAAGCATCTGAAATACTCCTACTCTCATTCAGTCAGACTCCGCGAATGAGCTAATATTGACGTTAGAAGGGAGCTTGGTACGTGATGTCTTGCGTATCTTAGCTCAGAACAAGCACCACTGAACACCACGAAAGTGACCTAGCAGCAGTGCAGGGCCCCTCTGGCTGGTGGTCCCATGGCAGCCTGATATTGATGGAATCCCTGCGGACTTCCAGCCCTGAGGATGTGACCATAACGAATCTGGGTATGGCTGTGACAGCGAGATTGAAGAGAGGGGTGTGGGAATAGCAGGACAGAGCGGTCACAGAAGAAGAGGCAGCAACAAATTAAAAAAGCCAAACAAACATAAAAACAAAACAAAAACAAAACGCTGGAAGGGGAATGCAAAAGTCGAAGGGAATGTATTTTATGGATTGTTGACACCATACAAGACAGCAGAGTACTTGTGTAGGTTAAAAAGAAGAGATTGTGTGCTGATATAAACAATTGACCTAAGTCCATAGATTAAAAAACAACAACAACAATGCTGATACAGCTTACTATTGAAGTCTGAATGGGTAGTTAAAACTGTCTACCTGTCTCACGTGCGGGTGTAGCTGGGTTCAGGTGTCGGTTTGTGCACTCCACGACACACTGCTATGCTGCTCTAAAGGGATTTGTTTCAACATTTTTTAAATTTTATTTATCTATTTATTTTATTTTACTCTGTATATCGAGGACAATGGAATAACCACTTATGTGCTTTTTTACATCGAGTCCCCGTGTGTATGCGGGTTTTGTAAATTGTCATCTGTTCCCACCGGCACACAATGGCCTACTCTTACGAAAAGCGGAACAGGATTTTAACGTGTGTGCAAGATGTTCTGCATGCGGTTGCTCACGGGACCTTGGTTTATAGTCTCATCCGAAGGACTCTTTTTCATATCCGAAGGATTTAAGTTTCGACTTTCTTAGAAAGCGTCTGAAATACTCCTACTCTCATTCAGTCAGGCTCCGCGAATGAGCTAATACTGTTGTTAGAAGGAAGCTTAGCATTTGTTGTCCTGCGTATCTTAGCTCAGAACAAGCACCACTGAACACCACGAAAGTGACCTAGCAGCAGTGCAGGGCCCCTCTGGCTGGTGGTCCCATGACAGCCTGATATTGATGGAATCCCTGCGGACTTCCAGCCCTGGGGATGCGACCATAACGAATCTGGGTACGGCTGTGGTGGGGAGATTGAAGTGAGGGGTGTGGGAACAGCAGGGCAGGAAGGTCACAGAAGATGAGGCAACAAACCATAAAAAAACAAACATACATAAAAACGAAACAACAAAACGCTAGAAAGGGGAATGCAAAAGTCGAAGGGAATGTATTTTATGGATTGTTGACACTATACAAGACAGCAGAGTACTTGTGTAGGTTAAAAAGAAGAGATTGTGTGCTGATATAAACAATTGACCTAAGTCCATAGATTAAAAAAACACAACAACAATGCTGATACAGCTTACTGTTGAAGTCTGAATGGGTAGTTAAAACTGTCTACCTGTCTCACGTGTGGGTGTCACTGGGTTCAGGTGTTGGTTTGTGCACTCTTACGACACACTGCTATGTCTCTCTAAAGGGGTTTCTTTCGATTTTCCTAGAAAGCGTCTGAAATATTCATAGCGTTGGTGATAGCGTTGTAATCCATGCATGAAATTTGGTGGTGGTGGTGTGTGTGGGGGGGGGGGGGGGGGGGGTCGGCCTTTCCTTCTCTCTTTGTGTCTGTCCGTCAAGTCAAGTCAATTCAAAGTTTTATTTCCGGATGGTACATTGAATAAGCGGTGCATTTGCTTTTTTCTGTCTGTCTGTCTGTCTGTCTGTCTGTCTCTTTTTCCTTCTTTATTCCTTTCTTTCTTTCTTTTTTTTCGTTTCTTTCTTTCTTTCCGTCTTTCGTTCTTTCTTTCTTTCTTTCTCTTTCTTTCTTTTCTTTCTTTCTTTCTTTCTTTCTTTCTTTCTTTCTTCTTTCTTTCTTTCTTTTCTTTTCTTTCTTTTTTTCTGTCTTTCTTTCTGTCTGTCTTTCTTTCTCTCTCTCTCTCTCTCTCTCTCTCTCTCTCTCTCTCTCTCTCTCTCTCTCTCTCTCTCTCTCTCTCTCTCTCTCTCTCTCTCTCTCTTCTTTCTTTCCTTCTTTCTTTCTTTCTTTGATTGCTTGTTTGTTTCTTCTCTCTTTCTTTCTTTCTTTCTCTCTGTCTGTCTATCTGTCTTTCTTTCTTTCTTTCTTTTCTCTTCTTGCTTTCTGTCTTTCTTTCTTTCTTTCTTTCTCTGTTTTTGTTTTTCGTTGAAAATTGACTATCATAAGGTCTACATTTTCTAGCGGCGTGAAGCATGACTCGTGTTTTTCTGCTTCCTCTTGTTGGTTTTCTTCTGGTAGTGTCAAGTTCTTCGCAGACTTTTTATTGGTTTCTTCTGTCTGTCTGCTTGACAGGCAGTAGTCTCT
>CM054161.1:28737223-28739723 GCA_028751875.1 Rapana venosa | reverse complement strand
AACACACACACACACACACACACACACACACACACACACACACACACACACACACACACACACACACACACACAACACAGAAACACATAAACAAACACACACACACACACACACACACACACACACACACACACACACACACACACACACAACACACACACACACACACACACACACACACACACACACACACACACACATACACACGTACGCACACACACAAAACACATACACACACACACTTGCACGCGCGCAGGCCGGAAAGACACGTCACCATACTTGGTGTCTTATTACTCGATAACTAAATAATATAGAAAATTGGCGAAGTCTCTCTGCTATCAGCTAACAGAGAAAGTTCATTTTCTAGCTGCTGATATGTCCCAGAGAACTGTGCACAGAGAATTATTCACCTTGAAAGCTCAACTGGCCAGGATGAACATTTGCCAGCCACTCCTTTTCTGTTGTGTTGTTGTTGTTGGTGGTGGTGGTGGTGGCGGTTGTGGTGGTGGTGGTTGTGATGGTTGTGTTTATTTTTATTTTATGTAAGTTTAATGATATCATATTAGACAAATATGAGGAGAGGAAGAATGGCCATGCTGATTGGTTCATATGATCTTGCAAAAACTAAATGATGGTACACATTACAGAGCTTGAAATGGGCAAAGAAATATCCCCCCAAAAAACAACAACAACAACCCAACTCAACAACAATCAACAAAAATAAAAATGAAGTAACTAAATAAAAACTGTAACAAATGTTAAATATATAGGACTGTACAGTTTGCGTTCAATGATTTCAAACGCCGATTTCAAAGTATTCAAAGTGCTGTGGAGGGAATTCTCACAAAAAGAAGATCAAAGTGTTTTGTACTACATCAGTTTCATAATTATTTCATGGTTGTCTGCTATATTTTTCACGTCATACATTGTTCATGCTTTTGCTATATATTGTTATCAATTCATTTAGTCTAATCCATAGAAAAAAAACCATATGTGTGTGGGTGTAGGTGTGCACACACGCACGCGTATGTCTATATGCACGCTTATAAAGCACATAATGAAGAATCCCAAAATGTCCTCTATCTCTAGGTGTGTGGGTGAAATGAAACACATGGATGTAAATATCGATTTGATTCTGCAGGGGATAGTAGAGTTGGCTTTGGTTGTGAGAGAAAATAGGTGAAAAAGGAAAATAAAAGAAATTGATAGGTCAAGTATGCGCACACACACGCCACCATACTCGGTGTCCTATCATTTGGCAACTAAATGACTTTAAGAAAATGCCAGCCTCTGCTATCAGCTAACACAACAATGTAATTTTGTAGCTGCTGATATGCCCCAGAGATTTGAGCACAAAGCATTATTCACCTTGAAAGCTCAACTGGCCAGGATGAACATTTGCCAGTCGCTCCTTTTCGGTTGTGTTGTGTTGTGTTATTGTTGTGGTGGTGGTGTTGGTGGTGGTTTTGATTTTATGTCTGTTTAATGATATATTAGACAAAGAGGAGGGGAGGAAGAATGGCCATGCGATTGGTTCATATGATCATGCAAAAACTAATGATGGTAAAAAAAGGTAAAGATAAAGGAGTCCCATAACCTATAAGGTCGTAGGGAAGCGAGTGCGTCAGAGACCTCACTTCTCTAGGGCCAGCATATTGAGGGCGGTGCCCATCTCCTCTCCCTCGCTGCTTTACCTTCCCTGACCCTAAAGAGGGCAGGTACCCATTTACAGCTGGGTGAACTGGGGGAACTGTACTGAAGCCAAGGCGCGCAAACGATCACCCATCCAACTGGTAACCACGCTCGACGCTGCTTAACTTGGCTGGGGAAAAGCGAGTGCTCCGACCACTGAGCTATCCCGTCCCCTAATGATGGTACACATTACAGAGCTTGAAATGGGCCAACAAAACATCCACCCCCCCAGAAAGCAAGAAAAGTAAAAAGGAAAAAGCTAAATAAGAACTGTAACAAATGAGGAATATATAGGACTTTGAAGTTTGCGTTCAATGATTTCAAACGCCGATTTCAAAGCATTAAACTGCTGTGGAGGGAATTCTCCCCAAAAGAAGATCAAAGCGTTTTGTACTACAGCAGTTCTATAATTATTTTATGGTTGCCCGTAATGTTTTTTCACGTAATACAGTATTCACGCTTTTGCTAAATATTGTTAAAAATGCATTTAGTCTAACCCAGAAAAGGAAAGGATGATGTGCATATTTGTGTGTGTGCGTGTGTGTGTGTGTGTGTGCGTGTGTGTGTGCGTGTGTGTGTATGTGCGTGTGTGTATGCACACACCCACGCGCATGACTATATGCATGATAAAGCACATAATGAAAAATCCAGAAATGTTCTTTATCTCTAGATGTGTGGATGAAATGAAGCACATGGATGTAAACATCGATTTGATTCTGCAGGGGATAGTAGAGTTGGCTTTGGTTGTGAGAGAAAATAGGTGAAACAAAAAGAAATTGATAGGTCAAGTAACACACACACACACACA
>CM054161.1:28717223-28719723 GCA_028751875.1 Rapana venosa | reverse complement strand
ACAGAACAGAGAGCTGAAATATAACAGAAAAAAATTTCTTTCAGAAACAAAATGTCAGGACAGGAGATGAGAGAGGTAAGGGCAGAACACTTCTGTCAGTTTGTTTTCAAAGTTTGCCTTTGAACTGCCCACCCGTAGTCAGAACTGTTTCAATTTTATTTGCCATGAATAAAATATTTCTTGACAGAAAAATCATGCTGGCATGCAAGAAAAGAGAAAGGTTGTAAAAAAGAAAATGATGGAAAAAACACGAAGCTTTCAACATCTTCCGAACTCATTTTGGAATTAAAAAATAAGCTCCAGGAACCTGAATCTGGAACGGAAGAAAAGACAGGGAGGGGTGAATGGAAAAAGAAAATCAGATGTGTGAGGACAGAAATGTCCATGTGTCTCTATCTACTTAGTTTTTATTTTATACAGATTTTATTCACTGAGCTAAGTTTTTGGTTTTTAGTAAATGATATATACAAGGCCAGAATATATGTGTGTCTGTATCTATATAGTTTTCAGTTTATACAAAGTTTGCTCTCTGAGCTATGTTTTTGGTTTTTAAGCATTCATATATACAAGGACAAAAGTGTCTATGTGTCTGTATCTATGCAATATTCAGTTTATACTAAATTTTACTGTCTGAGAGATAAATTTGTCATTTTTCAGTAAACGATGTATTCAAGACAAAAATGTCTTTGTGCCTGTATCTGTGCAATACTCAGAAGAGAGAGAGAGAGAGAGAGAGAGAGAGAGAGAGAAGAGAGAGAGAGAGAGAGAGAGAGAGAGAGAGAGAGAGAGAGAGAGAGAGAGGGAGCGAGAGAGAGAGAGACAAACAGAAAGAGAATTCGATTCTGTTATCATAGTTTTGCACACACACACACACACACACACACACACACACACACACACACACACACACACACACACACACACACACACACACACACACACACACACACACCACAATTCAAACCAAATTCAAACTGGAATGAAAGGATACAAATATAGCCATCAAGTATTTTACGAAAGAAATGGAAGCTGAAACATGACATAATATTTTTTCAAACAAAGGCAGGACAGGAGATGAGAGAGGTAACGGCAGAACACTTCTGTCAGTTTGTTTTCAAAGTTTGCCTTTGAACTGCCCACCCGTAGTCAGAACTGTTTCAATTTTATGAGCCATGAATAAAAGATTTCTTGACAGAAAAAATCATGCTGCCATGCAAGAAAAGAGAAAGGTTGTAAAAAAGAAAATGATGGAAAAAACACGAAGCTTTCAACATCTTCCGAACTCATTTTGGAATTAAAAAATAAGCTCCAGGAACCTGAATCTGGAACAGAAGAAAAGACAGGGAGGGGTGAATGGAAAAAGAAAATCAGATGTGTGAGGACAGAAATGTCCATGTGTCTCTATCTACTTAGTTTTTATTTTATACAGATTTTATTCACTGAGCTAAGTTTTTGGTTTTTAGTAAATGATATATACAAGGCCAGAATATATGTGTGTCTGTATCTATATAGTTTTCAGTTTATACAAAGTTTGCTCTCTGAGCTATGTTTTTGGTTTTTAAGCATTCATATATACAAGGACAAAAGTGTCTATGTGTCTGTATCTATGCATATTCAGTTTATACTAAATTTTACTGTCTGAGAGATAAATTGTCATTTTTCAGTAAACGATGTATTCAAGACAAAAATGTCTTTGTGCCTGTATCTGTGCAATACTCAGAAGAGAGAGAGAGAGAGAGAGGGAGAGGAGAGAGAGAGAGAGAGAGAGAGAGAGAGTCGAGAGAGAGGAGAGAGGAGAGAGGAGAGAGAGAGAGAGAGGGAGCGAGAGAGAGAGAGAGACAAAACAGAAAGAGAATTCGATTCTGTTATCATAGTTTTGCACACACACACACACACACACACACACACACACACACACACCACACACACACAACACACACACACACACCACACACACACAACACACACACACACACACAATTCAAACCAAATTCAAACTGGAATGAAAGGATACAAATATAGCCATCAAGTATTTTACGAAAGAAATGGAAGCTGAAACATGACATAATATTTTTTCAAACAAAGGCAGGACAGGAGATGAGAGAGGTAACGGCAGAACACTTCTGTCAGTTTGTTTTCAAAGTTTGCCTTTGAACTGCCCACCCGTAGTCAGAACTGTTTCAATTTTATGAGCCATGAATAAAAGATTTCTTGACAGAAAAAATCATGCTGGCATGCAAGAAAACAGAAAGGTTGTAAAAAAGAAAATAATGGAAAGAACACGAAGGTTTCAGTCTCTTTGTAAATTCATTTTGGAACAAAACTAAGCTCCAGGAACCTGAATCTGGAACAGAAGAAAAGACAGGGAGGGGTGCATGGAAAAAGAAAATCAGATGTGTAAGGACAGAAATGTCCTCGTGTCTGTATCTATGTAGTTTTTATTTTAGACCAATTTTATTCTCTGAGCTAAGTTTTTTGTTTTTAGTAAATAAAATTTGGA
>CM054161.1:28708052-28716723 GCA_028751875.1 Rapana venosa | reverse complement strand
ATGTGAATTTTACTGACAAGTTGATGGAAGGAAGGAGCATTGATTGTATTTTCCTAGAGTGAGATATGATTCAATGATGATGCATCCTTTAAATCACCTCACTTAATTGTCCTTTTTTCTATTTAAGTCTCCCTGTAGCCTGCACCAGCATCATCTCTCCCTGCCTCTCCCTGTTTCTGTTTCTCCTGATCCCCCCTGTTCTGTTTTCATGTCACAGGCCATTACTGACACCTCCCCCCCCCCGGCCCCATCCATCACTGCTGACCAGCCAACAATCAGACATTCATCACACCCACATGATGAAATAGCAAAAATCGTTATGCAACAATCTTTCTTCTCTGATTAGGATACCCGCAATCACAAGTCTACAAACTTGCGGAGCAATAGTATGTCAGCCTATTTTTTTATATTGAACAGGTCTGGGAGGTGATAGACCAATCAATGATTGCGTTGGCTGTCCATGCTGATTACCAACAAATAGCCATGTGATTAATTGGTATCGTGGCTCATGGAAGGGTGAAAAATGGAGGAAGAAGGGATGATTTGTCAGAATGTTGTTACATTCCAGTTTGTTGATACCTTCCTCTATCTCTCACTCTCTCTCTCTCTCTCTCTCTCTCTCTCTCTCTCTCTCTCTCTCTCTCTCTCTCTCTCTCTCTCTCTCTCTCTCCCTATCACTCACTCACTCACTCACTCACTCACTCACTCGCTCTCTCACTCACTCACTCACTCGCCCACTCTATCTGTGTAGCTGTCATTATTGTTATACTAGTTGACAACCTCTGTCTCACTCTTTTCATATTTTTCTGCCTGTGTCTCCTGCATTCTGTTTTTTTCTGTCTGTCATTCTACTTCTATCCATGTCTCTGTCTCTCTCTCACTCACTCTCTCTGTCTGATTATTATCATAATATGTACTAATTGATAATCTCTGTTTCTCTTTCTCACCATATCTTTCTGTATGTGTCTCTTGCAGTCTGTTTATTTTATACGTATCTCTTTCTGTCTGTCTGTGTGTCTCTCTCTATTACTCTCTGTCTCTCTGTGACTCTGTCTCCTGGTTTTTTTAAGCTGTCATCCCACTTATTCAAACCAATGTTTGTTGTGGACAACATTACATTTCTAATCTTTTAATGGGTAGCTCAGCCAACATCTACTGACGACATCTAAAAGAAAAAGAAACAATCAGCAGAAGTGCTTCCTTTGATTGTGACACAAGCTACCGTGAGCCAAAGAAAGGGTTTGCTAAGAAGGCCTCCATTTATTGGGCACATCCTGGAGAAAATGACCACTCAATAACCATGTTCCTTATCACCACTGGTAACTGTGCTTTCATTGATTGACAACGTCAGCCAATCAGATGTAGGAAGACAGATGGGGATGGCAGAAAAAAATCTGAGTGAAGGCTTTTCAATAGATTTTGTCATTAAATCTCTCTCTCTGTCTGTCTGTCTGTCTGTCTGTCTGTCTCTATCTCTTTGTCTCTCTATCTCCCCCTCCCTCCCTCTCCCTCTCTTTCTCTCTCTGCATTTCTGTGTGTCCTTCTTTCTGTCTAATGCAGCACACTCAGGATAATTCAGGAGCAAGATCTGAATCAATTCACAGATCAGTTCGTTTCACAAAACACTTTTAAAAGCTGTCTACAGAGTTGATAGACGTCGTTTCTAGCTTCAGAAATGATTGCAACACACTATACAATGATGGAGTATATCTGGTGATGGAAGTCTGATTGATCAGTAGAGATGGAGAAGAGAAATTGGGTTTGTTGGAACAAAACCATTCTCTGTCTATATGTCTGTCTGTCTGTTCTGCCTATCTCTGTCTGTCTGTCTGTCTCTTTCTCTCTGTCTCTCTCTTTGTGTTTCAGTAAACTTAACGTTGTCATTAAATCTCTTTCTCTCTCTATTTCTGTGTCGTATTGCCTTATTTCTATCTAATTCAGCGCACTCTAAATAATCTAACAACAAGACCAGGATCAATTCACAGATCAGTTCGTTTCACACAACACACTTTTAAAAGCTGTCTACAGGATTGATAGACGCCGTTTCTAGCTTTAGATATGATTGCAACACACTATACAATGTTGAGGTATATCTGCCAATGGAACTCTGATTGATCAGTAAAGATGGAGAAGAGAAAGTGGATTTGTTGGAACAAAATCTTTCTCTGTGTAAATGTGTCTTTTTGTCTGTTTCTCTTTCTCTCTCTCTCACTCTCTCTATCGCTCTCTCTCTTTATCTCATGGCCAATTTTGGAAGTCTTGTTAAAGATAGGGAACCACCCCACAAACACCGTTCGGATTTAAACAACTGACATATCTCTGAACGAGTATGAATTGTAAAAAAAAAAGTGGAGGAAGCTGGTTGCAAAACTTGAGTGGTGACCCTATGGCCCAAGGGGCTATGGGATAGGTGAAGGTGAAGGCGTGATCAATTTTACTGACAAGTTGATAGAAGGAAAAGGAGCGTTAATTCTATTTTTCTAGAGTGAGATATGATTCATTAATGATGCATGCTATAAGGCACCTAACTTAATTGTCCTTTTTTCGATTCCAGTCTTTCTGTAGCCTGCAGTAGCAGCATCTCTCCCTGCCTCTCCTTGTTTCTGTTTCTCCTGATCCCCCCTACTTCTGTTTTCATGTCACAGGCCATTACTGACACCCCTGCCCCATCCATCACTGCTGACCAGCCAACAATCAGACATTCATCACACCCACATGATGAAATAGCAAAAATCGTTCTACATCATCATTCTTTCTTCTCTGATTAGGATACCGGCAATCACAAGTCTACAAACTTGTGGAGCAATAGTATGTCAGCCTATTTTTTTTATTCAACAGGTTTTGGAGGTGATAGACCAATCAATGACTACGTTAGTTGTCCTTGCTGGTTGGCGACAGTAGCCCTGTGATTGGTTGGTAATGTAACCCATGAAAGATTGAAAGATGGAGAGAGAAGAAAACCGTAGAAGAGATGTTTTGTCAGATTGTTGTTATATTGCAGTTTGTTGAGAACTGCCTCTTCCCCTCTCATTCTGTCTGTCTGTCTGTTAGTCTGTCTGTCTGCTGGTACCTCTCTCTCTCTCTCTCTCTCTCTCTCTCTCTCTCTCTCTCTCTCTCTCTCTCTCTCTCTCCTCTCTGTCTTTCTCTGCATTTCCCCTCTTTCTCTCTCTCACTCACTCACTTTGTAGCTCTGTCATTATTGTCATATACTAGTTAATAACTTCTATATCTCTCTTTTCATATTTTCTGTCTGTGTCTTTATACTGTCTATCACTCTGTCTCTATCATTCTCTCTCTCTGATTCTTTCTGACTGTCTGTCTCCTTATTGTTTTGTTCTAGTTGATAACCTCTTTTTCTCCATATCTTTCTACCTTTGTCTCTCGCAGTCTGTCTTGTTGTTTGTCTAGCTCTCTGTGTGTTTGTCTGTCTGTCTCTCTCTCTGTCTCACTCTCTCTCTCTGTGAGTCTGTCTCCTGCTTTTTTTAAAGCTGTCATACCACTTATTCAAACTAATGTTTGTTGTGGACAACATTGCATATCTAATCATTTAATGGGTAGCTCGGGCAACATCTACTGATGACATCTTAAAGAAAAAGAAACAATCAGCAGAAGTGCTTCCTTTGATTGTGACACAAGCTACCGTGAGCCAAAGAAAGGGTTTGCTAAGAAGGCATCCATTTATTGGGCACATCCTGGAGAAACTGACCACTGAATAACCATGTTTCTTATCACCACTGGTAACAGCGCTTTCATTGATTGACAACGTCAACCAATCAGATGTAGGAAGACAGATGGGGATGGCAGAAAAAAATCTGAGTGAAGGCTTTTCAATAGATTTTGTCATTAAATCTCTCTCTCTGTCTGTCTGTCTGTCTGTCTGTCTGTCTCTATCTCTTTGTCTCTCTATCTCCCCCTCCCTCCCTCTCCCTCTCTTTCTCTCTCTGCATTTCTGTGTGTCCTTCTTTCTGTCTAATGCAGCACACTCAGGATAATTCAGGAGCAAGATCTGAATCAATTCACAGATCAGTTCGTTTCACATAACACACTTTTAAAAGCTGTCTACAGAGTTGATAGACGTCGTTTCTAACTTCAGAAATGATTGCAACACACTATACAATGATGGAGTATATCTGGTGATGGAAGTCTGATTGATCAGTAGAGATGGAGAAGATAAAGTAGGTTAGTTGGAACAAAACCTTTCTCTGTGTATATGTCTGTCTTTCTGTCTGTTGCTCTCTCTCTCACACTCTCTCTATCTCTCTCTTTATCTGATGGCCAATTTTGGAATTTTTTTGAAAGATAGGAAATACTCCCCAAAAGCTGCTTGGATTTAAACAACTGACATACGTCTCAACGAGTATGACTTGTAAAAAAAGTGGAGGAAGTTGGTTGCAAAATCTTGAGTGGTGACACCACGGCCCTAAGGACTATGGGATAAGTGAAGGTAAAGGCTTGATGAATTTTACTGACAAGTTGATGGAAGGAAAGAGCGTTAATTCTATTTTGCTAGAGTGAGATATCATTCAGAAAATGATGCATGCTATAAGTCACCTCACTTAATCGTCATTTCTTTCTATTCCAGTCTTCCTGTAGCCTGTACCAACAGTATCTCTCCCTGTCTCTCCCTGTATCTGTTTCTCCTGATCCCCCCTACTTCTGTTTTCATGTCACAGGCCATTACTGACACCTCTGCCCCATCCATCACAGCTGATCTGCCAGCAATCAGACATTCATCACATCCACATGATGAAATAGCAAAAATCGTTATGTATCATTCTTTTTTCTCTGATTAGGATACCCACAATCACAAGTCTACAAACTCGTGGAGCAATAGTATGTCAGCCTTTTTGTTATTGAATAGGTCTTGGGGGTGATAGACCAATCAATGATTGCGTTTGCTGTCCATGCTGATAGCCATGTGATTAGTTGGTATCGTGGTTCATGGAAGGGCGAAAAATGGAGGCAGAAGGGATGATTTGTCAGAATGTTCTTACATTTAAGTTTGTTGATACCTTCCCCCCTCTCTCTCTCCCTCCCCCCTCTCTTTGTCTCTCTCACTCTCTCTGTCACTCACTCACTCGCCCACTCAGTCACTCACTCACTTGTTTTGGGTTTAGGGTGGTTTTCTTGGGGAGGGGGAGGGGGTATTTTGGACTCTTTTTCTCTTTTTCTCGTCTTTTGTTAGTTCTATATTATTCTTCATTTGTCTTAGCTGTTATTCTTGTCCTATGTTAGTTATTGTCGATGTTGTTTTTGTGTACGTATTTTTGTGTTTTGCTTGATTGTTTATTTGCTTGTTGTGGTTGTTCTTGTTGATTCATCTTTTTTGTTTTGTTTTATTCAGTTGTTTGTATGTTTGAAGTTGTGTGCGTGTGTGTGTGTGTGTGTTGTGTGTGTGTGTGTGTGTGTGTGTGTGTGTGTGTTGTGTGTGTTGTGGGGGGGAGGAGGGAAGCAGTTGGTGTTTCTTTTTTGTGTTTTTTGTGTTTGTCTTCTTGTTTGTTTTGGTTTGGTTTTTCTTTGTTGCTTGTTTGTTTGTATTATGATGGATATTTTTTCAAGATTTTTGAATTATTTGAATTGTATGGTTTAATATTTTTCTGGGTTTTATGTTTTGTTTTTAATTCCATATATGCATATGTTATTGTCTTTTCTTGTTTGATTTGTATAGTTTATTATAGATTAGGTTTTTTATTCTATGTCTGCACATACATTATCTATTTTTCTTGCTTTTTTTTCTTTAGATAGGTGGCTTGATGAAAAAACGCAATGCACTGCTTATTTAATGTACCATCTGAAAAAAAAGAGTTTGACTTTGACTTTGACTCACCCACCCACTCACTCACCCACTCACTCACTCACTCACTCACTCACTCACTCACTCACTCACTCACTCACTCGTCCACTCTATCTGTGTAGCTGTCATTATTGTTATACTAGTTGATAACCTCTGTCTCTCTGTTCATATCTCTCTTCCCGTGTCTCCTGCATTCTGTTTTTTCTGTCTGTCATTCTACTTCTATCTCTGTCTCTGTCTCTCTCTCACTCACTCTCTCTGTCTGATTATCATCATAATATGTACTAATTGATAATCTCTGTTTCTCTTTCTCACCATATCTTTCTGTATGTGTCTCTTGCAGTCTGTTTATTTTATCCGTATCTCTTTCTGTCTGGCTGTCTCTCCCTCTCACTCTCTGTCTCTCTGTGAGTCTGTCTCCTGCTTTTCTTTGAAGCTGTCATCCCACTTATTCAAAGCAATGTTCATTGTGGTTAACATTGTATTTCTAATCTTTTAATGGGTAGCTCAGCCATCATCTACTGATGACATCTAAAAGAAAAAGAAACAATCAACAGAAGCGCTTTCTTTTATTGTGACATAAGCTACCGTGAGCCAAAGAAAGGATTCACTAAGAAGGAATTCATTTATTGGGCATATCCTGGAGAAAACCGACCACTCAATAACCATGTTTCTTATCACCACTGGCAACAGCGCTTTCATTGATTGACAATGTCAGCCAATTAGATGTAGGAAGACAGGTGGAGATGGCAGAAAGAAATCTAAGTGAGGCTTTTCAAGAGATTTTGGCATTAAATCTCTCTCTCTTTATCTCTCTGTCTGTATATCTCTCTGTCTCTGTCTCTCTCTCCCTCTCCCTCCATCTCCTCTCTCTCTCTCTCTCTCTCTCTCTCTCTCTCTGTGCATTTCTGTGTCTCCTTTCTGTCTAATGCAACACACTCAGGATAAGTCAGCAACAACATCAGGATCAATTCACAGATCAGTTCGTTTCACATAACACACTTTTAAAAGCTGTCTACAGCATTGATAGATGCCGTTTCTAGCTTCACAAAAGATTGCAACACACTATAAAATAATGAGGTATATCTGGTGATCGAAGTCAGATTGATCAATAAGGATGTAGAAGAGAAAGTTGGTTTGTTGGAACAAAACCTTTCTCTGGTTATACGTCTGTGTGTCTGTCCGTCTGTCTATCTCTTTTTGTCTGTCTCTCTGTCTGTCTGTCTCTATCTCTCTGTGTTTCAGTAAACTTAACGTTGTCATTAAATCTCTTTCTCTCTGTCTCTCTCTTTCTGTTTCCGTGTCTCCTTTCTGTGTAATGCAGCACACTCTGGATAATTCAGCAACAAGATCGGAATAAATTCGCAGATCAGTTCGTTTCACAAAACACACTTTTAAAAGCTGTCTACAGGATTGATAGATGTCGTTTCTAGCTTTAGATATGATTGCAACACACTATAAAATGATGGGGTATATTTGCCAATGGAACTCTGATTGATCAGTAAAGATGGAGAAGAGAAAGGAATTTGTTAGAACAAAATATTTCTCTGCATGTCTGTGTGTGTTTGTCTGTCTGCCTGTCTCTGTCTGTCTGTCTGTCTGTCTATCTATCTCTCTATCTCATGGCCAATTTTGGAAGTCTTGTTAAAGATAGGGACCCCCCCCCCCCAAACGCTGCTTAGATTTAAACAACTGACATATGTCTCAATGAGTATGATTTGCAAAAATAAAGTGGGGGAAGCTGGTTGCTAAACTTTGAGTGGTGCCCCTACGACCCAAGGGACTATTGGATAGGTGAAGGTGAAGGCGTGATGAATTTTACTGACAAGTTGATGGAAGGAAAGAGCGTTAATTCTATTTTGCTAGAGCAAGATGATTCAGTAATGATGCATCCTATAAATATCCTCATTTTTGTCCTTTTTTTTTTTTTATTCCAGTCTCCCTGTAGCCTGCACCAGTGCACCAGAAGCATCTCTCCCCGTGTCTTCCTGTTTCTGTTTCTCCCGATCCCCCCAGTTCTGTTTTCATGTCACAGGCCATTACTGACACCTCTGTCCCATCCATCACTACTGACCAGCCAACAATCAGACATTCATCACACCCACATGATGAAATAGCAAAAGTCGTTATGAATCATTCTTTCTTCTCTGATTAGGATACCGGCAATCACAAGTCTATAAACTAGTGGAGCAATAGTATGTCAGCCTATTTTTTGTTATTGAACAGGTCTTGGGGGTGATAGACCAATCAATGATTGCGTTGGCTGTCCATGCTGATTACCAACAAATAGCCATGCGATTAGTTGGTATCGTGGCTCATGGAAGGGTGAAAAATGGAGGAAGAAGGGATGATTTGTCAGAATGTTGTTACATTCCAGTTGGTTGATACCCATCTCTCTCTCTCCCTTCCCCTTCTCTCTCTCCCGCCCCGTCTCTCACTCACTCACTCACTCGCCCACTCTATCTGTGTAGCTGTCATTATTGTTATACTAGTTGATAACCTCTGTCTCTCACTCTCTTTTCATATCTCCCTGCCTGTGTCTCCCGCATTCTGTTTCTTCTGCCTGTCATTCTGATTCTAGCTCTGTCTGTCTCTGTCTCATTATTGTTATGTGTACTAGTTGATAATCTCTGTTTCTCTCTCTCTCCATATCTTTCTGTATGTGTTTCTTGCAGTCTGTTTGTTTTACCTGTATCTCTGTATGTGTCTGTCTGTCTGTCTCGCTTTGAGTCTGTCTCCTGCTTTTCTATGAAGCTGTTGTGGACAACATTCTAGTCCTGATCTGTTAATGGGTAACTCAGCCATCATTTACTGATGACATCTAAAAGAGAAAGAATCAGCACAAGTGCTTCCTTCGATTTTGACATAAGCTACCGT
>CM054161.1:28700552-28703052 GCA_028751875.1 Rapana venosa | reverse complement strand
CCCCCCCCCCCCCCCCCCCCCCCCCCCCCCCCCCCCCCCCCCCCCCCCCCCCCCCCCCCCCCCCCCCCCCCCCCCCCCCCCCCCCCCCCCCCCCCCCCCCCCCCCCCCCCCCCCCCCCCCCCCCCCCCCCCGGGGCCCCCCCCTTCCTTTTGGGGGGAATTTTTGTGCGGGGGTTTTTTTAAAATTGGGGAAAAACCAGAAGAGGGCCGTAAGTCTATTGCATGGAAAGGGGGTTTAATGTTTTAATTTTTAAAAAAAAATTTATTATACCCCAAAGGGGGGGGGTGCGAGAAAAGAAAAGAAAATTGGAAAATGACAAGTAATCCTGAAAAAAGGGGAATTTTTTTCATTGCAAAAAATTTTTTAAAAAATTTGGGGCGATCCCAAAGTCCAAACCCGCTCCAGTTGTGGGGAAACCCCCAGGGGGGATAGGGGTTGGGGTTGGGAAACTTGAGAAATTCCAGAAGGGAAAAAGTCGGGAATAAAAGGTTTAAAGGGGAAAACTGAAAAAAAGGAAAAAAACGGAGGATTTAAAAAGGGCTTCAAACCCCCGGAAATGGGGAAAAGGGGGGAAATTTTCCCATGTTGGGGAAAGTTTGGGGAACCCCGGGGAAACCCCCTGGGAAACCCCGCGGGGGCCTAAACCAACCAAGGGAAAACAGAATTGGGGGGAAATTTCCAGAAAAAGAAAGAACCCAAAATGGGCATTTTAAAGGGAAAAGGAGAAAGTAAAAGAAAGGGAAGGAAAAGGGGGAAAGGGGAAACCATTAAAAGTTGGTTCTCTCGGAGAGGGGGAAAAGGGAAAGACCCCCGAAGGGCTAAATTGGGGCCCTTTGGTGGGGAAAATTTTCCTAATACCCCAAAAACAATGGCAAAGAATCTTCCAAGGGCGAACAGTCAAAACAAAACCAGAAAGGGGGGCCCGGGGGTTTAAAAGGGGGAAAAGAAGGGGAAAATAACAAAAATGTGTCTACTGGAAATTTTAAAAACCTAGCTTATTCCCGGGTATCACGGGTTGGGGGGTTAGAAGGAGGAGGAAAGGGATTTTTTTTTCGGGGGTTTCCGACCCATCATTTTAAAGGTTATTTAAATTTAAGGGGGAACCCCCCCTTTTTGTACCAAAAAGCTTGGTCTTTCAACGGCAGAATTTGAGAAAAACCCTGGGGGGAAAAAATCTTTGGGGTTACGAGTGCCAAAATGAAAACCACCCTTGTGAGTTTAAATGGGGAACCAGGCCCGGGGGAAAAAAGGGCAGGGGGATTTTTCTTTAAAAACCTTTTTTTACCAAGGAAACTCCCCAAAAAAAAACCCTGGGTACCAGTTTGGGAAAGAAAAATTGCAAATGGGGGATTTAAAAACTTGGGGAAAAATCTAGAAACGCGTTACGACAAAAGGGGGGGTCTCTAAAAGGCCGGGCCCAAAGGGGGAAGGACACTTAAAGGGGAAAGAAAAAGTTTAAAATGGGAAAAATTTAATTTTAAAAAAGGGGGGGGGAAAAGGAAAGGATTGGGGGGAAAAAACCAATTTCAAAACGGGGAAGGGAAAAAAAGGGAAGTCGGCCAAAAGAAGAAACCAATTGGCTTTTCAAAGGGGGAAACTTTAATATTGAGACCCAACAACCCCAAATTGTTTGGGGCAAATTTTTTGGGAATTTCCCAAAAACCCCCTCTTGGGGAACCAACCAAATGAAAAGGGAAAGGTTTTTTGCGGGGGAAAAAAGAAAAAATGTTGGAAGGAAAAATACCAGGGGGAAAACAGCATTTACTGGGTTTTGGGAAAAGGGGGGGGAAGGAAAGCCCTTCCAAGAAAAAAAGCCCCTTCCTATAAACCTTTGGTGCAGAAAGAAAAGAAAGAGGGGGCTCAAGAGGAAAAACGCAAGGGAAAACAAGGAAAGTGTTTAGAAGCCCTTCAAAAGAAAAAATCGGGACGACCTTAATGGGGAGAAGTTAAGTGGGAAAAATTGTAAAAAAACCCCACCAAGAGGGAATTTTTTTTAAAGTGTTTAAGGGCGATGGAGTAAGAGATCGCCATTCAATTTCCCAAAAACAGTAGTAAATGATGAAAATTGGGGGAGGCTTGCCACCCCAAAAGGGGGGGGGGGGGGGGGGGGGGAAAAATTTTGAAACGATGGAAAGATTATTTTTAAAAATCTTTTTTTTAAACCCCCTTTTGGAGCACAAGCCTCCCGCTTCAGTTTCTCACCACGCTATAAAAAAACCCGTTAGAGCCCCAAAACCTTGAAGCTGAAAACAAAGGGGAAAAGCAAATTTTAACCCGCCTAAAAGGGCCCCAAAACGGCGGGGGATGGGCGGCATAAAAAACTGAACCATCCCTTGCATGCGGAGGGAAAACGGGAGTTAAATGGCTTTACCTTTTATTTTTCCCAAAAAAACATGGGAAAAGAGGAAAGTACCAAAAGGACTGGAAAATGAAAAAGGGTGGGCCCAATTTGGAAAAAGAAGGGCAGCAAAAGAGGGCGCAGCACCCACAGAGGGTTTCA
>CM054161.1:28685552-28688052 GCA_028751875.1 Rapana venosa | reverse complement strand
AAGGACAGATTGCAAGATAATATTAGGTTTGGCTTAAAATCGTTGTCAGTCTGCATGAAAGATACCTTATCGATTCCTGGTTCATTAGTTCTCCCTCTCTCTGTCTCTGTCTCAGTCTCTGTCTCTCTTTGTACATATCTGTCTGACCATCTCTCCCTCCTTTCAACCCGTTCTCTCTCTGTCTCTGTCTCTCCCTCTCTCTCTCTCTCTCTCTCTCTCTCTCCTCTTTCTCTTCCTTTGCTTTTCTCTTCCTCATCCACTCTTCTCTATCTCTCTGTGTTTCTGTCTCTGTCTCTTCTTTTACTTCTCCCTTCCTCCACACACCCCTCACTCTCTCTCTCCCTCCGTCTCTCTCTCTCATCTCTCTCTCTATGTCTCCGTCTTCCCCCCTCTCTATCTCCCCCTCCCTCTTCTCTCTCTCTCTCTCTCTCTCTCTCTCTCTCTCTCTCTCTCTCCCCCCCCCCCCTCTCTCTCTCTCTGATTGGCCATCTATCTCTTCGTTTTGACCTGCTCGTCTCTCATAGAACGATACCCTCCCTGTCTCGCACCCCCTGCTTCAGAAAGACAAGAACAAATCAATGTCCACAGCCACGGTGTTCATTACAGCCCCAGGCAAGGGACGGCACAGAGGAGTAAGAAAGGAGTGATTGTCAGGTGTTGAGCACGTGCATGCAGCCTTATCTCACTGGCCGACCTTTTGCACAATGTTCCTAGTGCTGGGGCACTGTTTTCTGCAGCATACCAAGTCGTTGGAAAATGGAGACTGTGTGTGTGTGTGTGTGTGTGTGTACGTGTGTGTGTGTGTGTGTGCGTGTGTGTGTGTGTGAGTGTGTGTGTGCGTGTGTGCGTGTGTGTGTAAGTGTGTGCGTGTGTGTGTGTGTGTTCCCTGGGGCATATTAGCTGCAGCTAGAAGATGGAAGTTGTGTATGTGTATTGGAGGGGGTTTGGTGGTGGTGGTGGTGGTGGTATTAGTAACTAGACACTGCAAGTTGTGTGTTTTGGAAGGGCATGTTAACAGCTAGAAGATGGATACACTCTTTTGTGGGACATATATTAGCAGCTAGAAAATGGATATTGTATGTTTTGTGGGGGGTATATTAGCAGTTACAAAATGGATACACTGTTCATAAGGCGTAGAAGAAGCTAGACAATGAATATTGTGTTTTTGGGGGGCACATCAGCAGCAAGAAAGTGGATATTGTGTGTTTTTTGAGGGGCATATTAACAGCTAGATAAAATGGATAATGTGTTCTTTGTGGGAAATGTTAGTAGCTAGCAAGTGGATATATTTTTTGTGGGCTATATTAGCAGCTAGAAAATGGGCACACTCTTTTATGGGTCACATTAGCAGCTGGAAAATGGTTATTGCGTGTTTTGTGGGTCATATTAGCAGCTGGAAAATGGAAGTTGTGTTTTTTGTGGGGAATGTTAGTAGCTAGCAAGTGGATATTGTCTTTTTGTGGGCAATATTAGTAGCTAGAAAATGGATACACTATTTTATGGGTCATATCAGCAGCTAGAAAATGGATATTGTGTGTTTTGTGGGTCATATCAGCAGCTAGGAAATGGACATTGTGTGTTTTGTGGGGAATATTAGTAGCTAGCAAGTGGGTATTGTTTTTTTGTGGGGCATGTTAGTAGCTAGAAAATGGATATTGCGTGTTTTGTGGGTCATATTAGTAGCTAACAAGTGGATATTGTGTGTTTTGTGGGATATATTAGTAGATAGAAAATGGATACACTCTTTTATGGGTCATATTAGCAGCTAGGAAATGGTTATTGTGTGTTTTGTGGGTCATATTAGCAGCTTACAAGTAGATATTGTGTTTTTTGTGGGTCGTATTAGCAGCTAGAAAATGGATACTGTGTGTTTTGTGGGGTATATTAGTAGCTAGAATGAGTTTTGTGTGTTTTGTGGGTCATATTAGCAGCTAGAAAATGGATACACTCTTTTATGGGTCATATTAGCAGCTAGAAAATGATACACTATTTGATGGGTCATATTAGCAGCTAGAAAATGGTTATTGTGTGTTTTGTGGGTCATATGAGCAGCTACAAAATGGATACTGTTTGTTTTGTGGGGCATGTTCGAAGCCAGAAAATGGACACACTGTTTTATAGGGCACAGCAGCAGCTAGAAAATGAATATTGTGTCCTTTGGGGGTATAGTAGCATCTTGAAAATGGAAGAAGTGTGTTTTGTGGGGTATATTACCAACTAGAAAACGGATACACTGTTTTATAAGGCATATTAGCAGCCAAAGGGCTCTCCGCGGCATACTTGGCATACTTGGCATCCGGTGGCAAGACCGCATCACCAACATTGAGGTCCTCAACCGATCAAGCTCACAAAGCATAGAAAGCCTGCTTGTCAAAGCCCAACTGAGATGGGTCGGGCATGTCATCTGCCTGGAAGACCACCTAATGCCCAAACAACTGCTGTACGGCGAACTTGCAAGTGGCAAAAGAAATCTCGGGAGGCCAAAAAAGCGTTTCAAGGA
>CM054161.1:28673052-28680552 GCA_028751875.1 Rapana venosa | reverse complement strand
TAAATATTTCAACTTATTGACGGCGCATGTCTTTTGCAATCATTCCAGACGGACAGAGACAATGAATGGTCTTTATTTTTCAAGGTTTACAGAGTAAGTATTCATAGTAGACTTTTTTCATCTGGCCCATGCTCTGATTAGGGACTATCAACAAGAGACACAGAGAGAGGTATCTAACAAACACATGATTTGTCTCCATTTTCATAGTTAAGTGAGTGTTCAATTGGCTACCATGTCCATTATCTAAATCTGAATGGATTACTTCTCTTCGAAAAAGCTCATCACTACCACATCATTTAACGAACTTTTAAGAAGGCCATGGTTTGAATCAAATGAACCAATCAGTGAAGTAAGAGTCGTCATTTGGCAAATTATTAGAACATTAAATATAAAAATGAGAGAGAGAGAGAAGAGAGAGAGAGAGAGAGAGAGAGAGAGAGAGAGAGAGAGAGAGGCAGACAGACAAGCACGCAGACAGACAAGCAGGCAGATAGACAAAGAAAGAGGTAAAGAGAAAATGAAAGACGGGGTTATTAACACACCAATAATCTTTTCTGCATTTAACTGTTTAGTGAGTGTTCCTTTCTTTTCCTCACTTTGCCCATCATTTTAACATTGAAAATGATTCTTTCTTTTTTTTTTTAAAGTCACATATCACTAATCTTTTCTGCATTTTCACTGTTTTAATGAGTGCTCCGTTCTACTGGTTACCCTGCCCATCATTAAATTTACAATTTGAAATGGTTATTTTGTTTTTAAAAAAGAAGCCCACAGTTAAAACAGAATTTTAATGATCCTCTAAAAAAAGTGTCACACACCGGTAATCTTTTCATCATTTTCGCTGTTTAATGAGTGTTTTTGTCTCTTGGTCACCATGCCCATCATTTTCATTTTCAAATGCAAAGTGGTTATTTTGATTTTATAAAAAGCCCACAGTTATCAAAAACTTTAATAAGAGTCTTAAAAAGAAGTCCATGTTTTGAATAAAATGAGCTAAGTAATGAGCTGAGTGTCGTCATTTGCCAAAAAAGGTCATTGGAAAAAAATGTGCATAAAAATTCAAGATATGAGAGAGAGAGAGAGAGAGAGAGAGAGAGAGAGAGAGAGAGAGAGAGACAGACAGACAGACAGACAGACAGAGAGGTGGGTGGGGTGGGAGGTAATCTTTAACAAACCAATTTTTAAAATATTCTTTTTATCGGGCTTCATTTGCTGCTAAGTCCCATATTTCAAAATCTAAATTGATTGTTTCGCATAAAAACCCCAACTAAAAACTAAAAGCAATCATTAAATCAATCAAGGAGGTTTCTGAAACATCCACTGTCTGCATCAAATCCGGCAGCTAGCGAACTGAGTGAGGTCTAATTGCAAGCAACACATATTTCAGGAAGAGAGAGAGAGAGAGAGAGAGAGAGAGAGAGAGAGAGAGAGAGAGAGAGAGAGAGAGAGAGAGAGAGAGAGAGAGAGAGAGAGAGAGAGATTCCCACGACCCAATCGTTTTTCGTTTTTGTCGTTTGTTTAATCAGTGTTGCAGTGGTTGTCATGTCGATTATTTCAAAGTCTCACTGCCTTGTTGTGTGGCCCCTTCCCCCAGAACAACACAAATAACAACAGTAACAATGCAAACAAACAAACAAAGAAGTAGCAACAACTTAAGAAAAGAAACAGCAATGTTTAAGTAAATATGTGAGTTTCTCAAAGCATCCATTGCCTGTATTAAATGAGCCAACTAGTGAAGTGAGTCCGGTCTGATTGTAAGTGCCGAGAAAGAAAGAAAGAGAGAGGGAGAGAGAGAGAGAGAGAGAGAGAGAGAGAGAGAGAGAGAGAGAGAGAGGATTGATGGTCAGAGAGGGAGACACAGAGAGAGACAGAGACAGAGAGAGAGAGACAGAGAGAGAGAGATAGAAAGAGACAGAGACAGAGTTAGAGACAGAAATCGAGGGACAGAGATAGATGCAAAGAAAGAAGAAAGAAGTGAATATATATATAATATATATATATATATATATAATATATATATATATATTATCTTGAAGGACAGAGATAAAGAGAGAGAGACCGAGACCGAGCGAGAGACAGCGACAGACAGAAACAGAGACAGAGATCTAGGGACAGAGATAGAGAAAGAGAAAGAAAGAAAGAAAGAGAGAGAGAGAGAGAGAGAGAGAGAGAGAGAGAGAGAGAGAGAGAGAGAGAGAGAGAGAAATACACACAAAGAGGTAAAGGAGGTGGCAGATTTAACGAGCAAATTAATGCCGCAAGAACATTATTGAATCGCCTTTTACAAAGAGTTACAATTCCGGCCGTCTCATCCTTATTTGCCTTTCAGCGTCTAATTGGTCAATGCAAGGTGGCCCCAGCAGCGTTGAGAAAGAACAGCGTCATTGATTGGTTTGTCATCTCTGAAATCTGCCCAGTGAATTCGTGACACATCAGTTCTTCCTTTGAGAGGCTAATAATGGTTGCCAATACCATAATGGGGGTAAAGACACGTGTGATAGATCATTTAATGGCTGTGTTCAACCCCCCTCCCCCTCCTCCTCTAGGTGTGATGAGTTGATGCTGTTGGAGTTGTGAGATGTGATGGATGTAATGCTATAAATATTAGATAGAAGTATCAAAGAATATAAAAAAAAATTCTCTTGTACTTGGGAGGGAGAGATAGGAGAACATACATACAGACAGATAGACAGGCAGAAATAGAGAAAAATGAAAGTGGGGAAAGGAGAAAGATAGAAATAGCGAGAGAGAAAGAAAGAAAGAAAGAAAGAAAGAGAGAAAGAGAGAGAAAGAAAGAAAGGAGGGAGAGAGAGAGAGAGAGAGAGAGAGAGACAGAGACAGAGAGACAGACAGAATGACAGAGAGAAAGAGAGAGATACAGACAGACAAAGACAGAGAAAGAGAAAGAGGAAGAGAGACATTTTCATTTTTCATTTTATTCTTTTATATCGAGGATAATGGAATACGCACTTATGTGCTTTTTTACATCCAGAGAGGCAGAGAGAGAGTTAAGAGAGAGAGAGAGAGAGAGAGAGAGAGAGAGAGAGAGAGAGAGAGAGAGAGAGATCGAAGGACAGACATGGAGACAAAGAAAAAGAGAAAGAGACAGACAGAGATATAGACAGACAGACAGAGATGCAGACAGACAGACAGACAGACAGACAGACAGACAGACACACACACACACACACACACACACACACACACACACACACACACACACACACACACACACACACACACACACACACACCAACACAGGCAGAGACGGAAACATGGTAAAAGCACGTCCAATTACGGTAAAGATTATTTAAACGCCTTTTCTTCAAGTGTTTTTTTTTCCAGAGTCCTCATCGATTTTCTTCCAGCATTTGATTGGCCGAGATTTTCAGCGGCATTGAGAAAAGAACATGGTTATGGATTGGTTGGTTATTTTTCAAATCCGTCCCGTGAGTTGATTACACATCCGTGCATCCTTCTTTCAAAGCCTCATCGTTGCATAATGCCGAGAGATGGGGAGGCAGTGTGAGTGTGATCATTGCTGTTCATTTTTCTCTGTCGTTAGCTGGGATTAGGGAATGTTGTTTAGGTTGTGAGCTGTGGTGCTTAATGGTGATATGAAAAATAGATAGATGTTAGACTCAAGATTTTGAGCAGTAGTGACAAAGAGAGAGAGAAAGAGGAATATATATATATGTATATTTATAATTTATATATATATATATATATATATGTGTTGTGTGTTGTTGTGTGTTGTGTGTGTGTGTGTGTGTGTGTGTGTGTGTGTGTGTGTGTGTGTGTAAACTTACATACAGAGGGAAAGAGATGCAGAAGAAGAAGAATATTAGGAGACCAAAACTGTGACGGCTTATTCATTTATAGGCCAGGGATCACTTTTAAAGGGGTATACGAACATGATACAATACATGGAAGAAACAGATTGCCTAGAATAAAGAAACAACTATTCTGACGACATAACAAGGTCTTAAAAGCTTTGATGCCTTGCATAAATAGAAACCCAGAGAGAGAGAGAGAGAGAGAGAGAGAGAGAGAGAGAGAGAGAGAGAGAGAGAGAGACAGACAGACAGACAGACAGATAGACAGACAGACAGACAGATAGACAGACAGACAGACAGACAGACAGACAGATAAAGAGACAGAAACAGACAGAAAGAGACACAGAGATACAGGGAGAGACAGAAAAAGAGACAGACAGACAATGAGAGACAAATTCAACAAGAATGCCAGCACCAAAAATTGGCCTAAACACCTCCTCCCACAGACTGTTCAATTGCATCGTTCTCCTCTGTCTTCCTTCCCCTCTCAAAGTGACCAAGCAAGGTTCGTCAGCAGGGCTGGCAGAGGACATGGTGATGGATTGGTTGGCTATTGCTCCAGATTTGCTTCATGAATTGGCTACACATTATTTAGCACGTCCTTTGACAGGCTCAGGGCTGCTAATTTCGAGATGGGGGAGAGGGATGAAGCTTGTGTGATGATCGTGGTTTGGGGTTTTTTTGGGTTCTCTTTAGATGTGACAAGTTAATGTGGTAAGAGTTGTGAGCTGGGATGATTGTAATGATTCCATTCCATAAGTCGAAATACGGCTACCTTAACGGTGGTCAGAAATGACGTGCAGACGCACAATCTCACCAACTGTGAACCTAGGAGCACTAGCCGATATATGAAAACAAATAAATTGTTATATCAATATAGAATATAGACTAGACCCATAATTATGTCAAATCTGAGGATAACTTTTGTAGGAGAAAGAGCGAGAGAGAGAGAGAGAGAGAGAGAGAGAGAGAGAGAGAGAGAGAGAGAGAGAGAGAGAGAGATACATAGAAATACAGAGACAAAGAGAAGAGAGAGAGAGAGAGAGAGAGAGAGAGAGAGAGAGAGAGAGAGAGAGAGAGAGACAAACAGGCAGGCAGGCAAGCAGGCAGGCAGGCAGGCAGTCAGGCAGGCAGGCAGGAAGACAGACAGACAAACAGAGAGATAGAGAGAGAAAGAGACAGACAGACAGACAGTCAGACATAGACAATAATAGATAGTCATTTTAAACATGCTTATATCAAGAGGTTATCGAAACATCTTTTCTGCCTTATTTTCGTCTGTTTTCTAGCATTTCATTGGCCAAGGTTTTCACCAAGATTATGAAAAGAACATCGTTGTTGATTGGTCTGTCACCACAAAGATTTGCCCAATGAATGGTGTTACGCGCCAGCCAATCCTTTTAGAGGCTCATAGCTGTTTAATACCGAAATGGGGGGGGGGGGGGGGGGAGAGGCATGGGTAAAGATGATCTTGTTCCTCTCTTGATGTGATTAGTTTATGCTCTTAGAGTTGCAAGCCGTCACATTTGCGATATTAAGGTTATCACTAATGGACAAAGATATCAAAGGCATAACTGATTGTTGTTTTTTTAAAGAAAAGAAAGAAAGCTATAGAGAGAGAGAGGGGGGTGGGGTGGTAGAGAGAGAGAGGGAGAGAGAGAGGGAGAGAGAGAAGGTGTGCTCGTGTGTGTGTGTGAGAGAGACAGACAGACAGACAGACACAGACATACATACATACATACATGCATACACACAGGTAGATAGAGAAAGAGAGAGAGAGAGAGAGAGAGAGAGAGAGAGAGAGAGAGAGAGAGAGAGAGAGAGAGAGAGAGATAGGGAGATGGCTTTTATTTGAGGGAAAGGAATAACTATACGCGACAGCTTTTTTTCCATCCATATCTAAGGAAGAGGTAAATGAATAATATCAATGTAATCCATAACAGCAATAACGAATCATGATATAAAGAGAAAGGCAAAAAATAGTTCTAAAGAAAAACAAGGTAGGAGTTGATCAAAGAAAGAACAGAAAAAGAAGAAAGCGGGCGGATTAGAGGGAGATAGATCATCACCCTCCTGTAGAAAGATAACTTACAAAACATGCAAAAACTACCGTACCATCAGCCTGATCAGACATCCAAGCAAAATCATGCTAATAATTCTCCAGAACAGACGAAGCCTCAAGCTGAGGAGATCATCAGAGAAGAGCAGGCAGGTTTCAGAGCAGGACGGAGCACAAGAGAGCAACTTTTCAACCTTAGAATACTCTTGTGAGAAATACCTGCATTGCCAGCAAGATCTGTACCACGACTTTGTAGATTTTGGGAAGGCGTTCGACAGAGTCTGGCATGCAGTTCTGCAGGCAACCATCAGGCTGTATAACATCAATGCCCACCTTATCAGAACCATTAAGTACCTCTAAAACAAGGCAACCAGCGCAGTCTACTATGACAGCAATATAGGAGATTGGTTCCGAACCACAATTGGAGTATACCAAGGATGTCTGCTCTCTCCCACGCTCTTCAACACCCTCTTAGAGAAAATAATGGCTAACGCACTTGAAAACCTAGACTGAAGTCAGTATTGGAGAGAGGTTAATTACAAACTTACGTTTTGCTGACAACATTGACGGCCTAGCTGGAGAAGAACAAGAGCTAGTCAACTTGGTAAATCACCTTGACGAAGCCTCTTCAGCATATGGCATACAGATCAGTGCAGAGAAAACCCAGCTGGTGACAAATAGCGGCAATAGCAACAGTACTGACACTACCATAGACAAGAAAATTGAGACCGTCCATAGCTTTGAATATATGTAGAAGCTATAGTATCTGATGAAGAATCAAAGCTCAAAATTCTCTTCAGGATAGCCCAGACCACAGCTGCAATGGCCAAACTGAAAGTCTTCTGGAACGACAAGAACATCGCCATCAGCTTTAAGATCAGACTGATGCGTTCCCTGGTCATGTCCGAAATTATTTTTATGCGCATGTGAAACGTGGATCATAACAGCAGACATTGAAAGAAGGATATAGGCGATGAAGATGAGATGCTTTCACAAACTTCTTGCAATCTCGTACAAAGATCACATTACTAATGAGGAAGTAAATACCGTAATCGAAAAGTCCATCGGGCTTTATGAAGAACTCTTGACTTCAGTGAAAAGTCGCAAACTAAAGTGGTTCGAGCACGTCACACGAACATCTGGACTGGCCAAGACTGTCGTACAGGGAACAGTACAAGGAGGGAGACGAAGAGGCAGACAGAGAAAACGATGGGAAAACAACACCAGGGAGTGGACTGGCCTTGAGCGGAACGATTTGCTACGGAAAGCTGAGGACCGCAGGGAGTGGAGGAAGCTGGTTGCACACTCTTCAGTGATGCCCCAACGGTCTACAAGACTATGGGATAGGTGAAGGTATCTTCATAGAAAAGAGAGAAAGAGAGAGAGAGAGAGAGAGAGAGAGAGAGAGAGAGAGAGAGAGAGAGAGAGAGAGAGAAGAGACTAGTGACAGACACAGACAAACAAACATACAGACAAACAGCCCATACAACAAATTAGCTCACCGCATTCTCGTTAACTAATGCGTTATGCCAATTACCAAGAGTAGTAGAGGTCCTCAAACAAGTATCGTGTTCTATCCATCATCTGGGAAGTAGCAACTCGAAC
>CM054161.1:28655552-28660552 GCA_028751875.1 Rapana venosa | reverse complement strand
CAAACACACACACACATACACACACACAACCGACAACACAACACACACACACACACACACACATCCACCCCCTACCCTCCCACACCACCAACAATGACTTCAAGGCATGCAAACAATGAATCGTGGCAAAAAATGAATTGTGGTGATAATGAAGGCTTGCCGTGGGATCTCTTAAAGCTTTCTTTCTGTGGCGATTCACACGTGCCTCCTCTCAACAACTCTGTCCTTCTAGACGTGTTAACTGCCAGGGGGGGCAGGGGGTGGGGGGGGGGGGCAGGTGGTTAATTTGACTGCAAGTGTTAATTGTGGCATGGCAGCGTCCTGCTCAATAAAAAAAACAACAACCCACCAATCCTCCAAACAAACAAAACACTATTGTGCTAAACAGCCAGAGAGTCAGTTATGTCCCTTTCTTGCGATTCTCTAGTGATGTCCTCCACTTGGAATATTGCCGTCTTCGTCTTGTTCGTCAGCGAATGCATGAAAACCCCCACGCTGTTGTTCTAAACAGCAAGAGAGTCAGTTATATCCCTTTCATGTGACCCCCAAGTGATGTCCTCTTGGAATATTGCCGTCTTCGTCTTCTTTGTCGGCGAACACCCCCCTCCCCCTTCCCCGTGTGTGCTAAGGAGCAAGAGAGTCAGTTATGTCCCTTTCTTGTGATTCCCTAGTGATGTCCTCCCCTTGGAATATTGCCGTCTTTGTCTTCTTTGTCGGCAAATGTACAACAAAACCAACACAAAAAACCCACACACTTGTGCTAAGTCGCAAGAGAGTCAGTTATGTCCCTTTCTTGTGACTTCCAACTGATGTCAACTTGGAATATTGCTGTCGTTGTCTTCTTCATTGGCGAACAAAAAATAATAACCAAACCCACACTGTTGTGCTAAACAACCAGTGAGTCAGTTAAGTCCCTTTTTCTTATGACTTCCTAGTGATGTCCTTCCCTGGAATATTGCCGTCTTCGTCTTCTTCATCGTCGAACGCTCAGACAACAACTATTGTTGTCTGTCATATGAGCAAAAACTTGTTGCCCTGCCGTCAATTAAGTGCCTGACAAGTCAGGCCCAGTGCATCAGACTTCGGCATGGGAGAGAAGAGTTATCTTTTAAGTCTTTCTAGAAGAAAAGAAGCAGAAGGATGGACCAAGAAAGGAGAAAATAGACGAAGAAGGGGGTGACAAGAAGAAACAGGAACAAGGAAGACACTAAGAGAGGGATGAAAAAAAAGGGAACGGCTAGTATAGAATTTTCTAGAAGGTGGGGTTGCTATCTATACTGAAGAAAAAAAGCAGAAGGATGGACCAAGAAAGCAGAAAACAGACAAAGAAGGGGGTGACAGGAACAAACAGGAACAAGGCCGAAACTAAGAGAGGGATAAACAAAAAAGAAGGAACTGCTAGTATAGAATTTTCTAGAAGGTGGGGTGGTATCTATACTGACAGGCCCCCTGTATCCCCACTGGGGCAATGATTACTGTCTAAAGACTGAATGATTTCTTCCCTTGCTTCTTGTCATTGTGGGGTCATTGGGTCTTTACACCGAAGTCTTCAGGTTGTATTATCAGCAGGTTAAACCTGGCAGGAAGATGGGGGTGAGGGTAGCCTAGTAGTTAGAGATTTGCACTTCTGATTTAACAGCCCAGGTTTGAACCACCACTCCCGTGGAGTTATCATCAGTGCCGACTCAACCCCCTACTTACATAGCTATCTAGCTATGTGTTGTATGTATGTATGTATGTATGTATGTATATAGGTATGTATGTATGTATGTATGTATGTATGCATGTATTCTTCGATGTATGCTTCGATTTGTTTTTTTACAAGATTCAGCGCTATATAAATTCCATATATTATTATTATTATTATTATTATTATTATGTGTCTGTTTGCCTGCCTATCTATCTATCTATCTATCTATCTATCTATCTATCTATCTATCTATCTATCTATCTATCTATCTATCTATCTATCTGTCTATCTATCTATCTATCTATCTATCTATCTATCTATCTATCTATCTATCTAATTATCTATCTATCTATCTAACCATGTGTGTGTGAGTGTGTGTGTGTGTGTGTACGCGCGCGTGAGTGTGCGCGTGGTTACTTGCTTGCTTGCTTGTGTATATTTATATGTGTGTGTGTTTGTGTGTGTGTGTGTTTACGTGCGTACGAATGTGTATGTATGTGAGCCTCTCTTTATGTCTTTCTCGCTCTCTTTTCTTCTTATTGAAAAAGAATGTACTTGCACCTAAAAACAAGCAAACAAAAAAACAAGCAAAGGAGCAACAAACGAAAATAAAACCCTGGAACACAACGTAAAGTAAACGAAATTACCAACAGAAACGTATCTCTCTGTGCTCTTTTTGTTTCGGTTTTTTGTTTGTTCTTTGTTTTCTTTTGTTTTGCTCTTTTCTTTAAACTCTGTCCTCCTCCAATCCCTCGTACTTTATTGTGAGTTTGTGTCCTGTTTTCTGTCCTTGTATTTTCCGCGTTCTTACTTTGTTTTGTTTTCTGTAATTTTTTATTGTATTTATTTGTTTGTTTGTTTGTTTTATAAGTTAATCTTGCTCCCTCTTTTGTCTTTTTTGGTGTTGTTGCAAGTCTCCCATTCTTTCAGTCGTCTGGTTTTTGTGTGTCGTTATTATCTCTTCCTTATTCTGTTTCTTGTCGTGGTGGTTTTCGTTGTCGTTGTTGTTGTTGTTGACACTGGTGTTAGATAGAGGTGGTGATGGTGGTGTTGATGGTGGACGTAGCGTTGGTCTTTATGTATTGGCGATGTTTTGAGAGAAGTTTCCGTTTTCGCTCGTTTGATGCATTTTCGTGATTGAGGCATGTGATAACTGTAAAGATTGTAAACGCTTTTAGTTTTTGACTTACAAGATTCAGTGCTATGCAAAACCTATTACATTATTGTATTACTACGAGTATAATGATGATGATGATGATGATGATGATGATGGTGATGATGATGATGATGATGATGATTATTAGAGTAGAAAGCAATAATGTTCCCACAATTACCTAGTCTTATTGGCTTTAAAAATTCACCCAGGGAAAAGCTTAATCCGTTGATTATATAAGCAATGCGAATACAAATACTTTATTATCTCCACACAGAGAAACGCATGCAGGTATCGAGCAAAGGTGTAAACGTAGCGAGACAAAAAACAAACCAAGCTCAAGAAGGAATAGGTAGACTGCAATGTGTCAAGTCCTACATTAAATTAGTGTGTTTCTTTCAAATGTCGATGTTGAGGTTATCTTCCACAATAAGTATTTCATAGTTGAAAAAATCGTAAACTCCATAACGGAGAAAATTTTTCAGAAGTCGGAGTAGGGCTATCTATTATGGGATATACTTAAAACCAGTCATACAGTCGCAAAATTCTCATGGGATGTTTTCCTCAAGGTCTCACAATAATTCCCCAGGTATGGTGAGTGAGACAGAGTGCACATTATGGGTGACCAACAGGGTGTGAGGTTGGGAAACGCTGAACTGCAACCACGAATGTTTTTTCTTCTTCAATAATTCAGTGATTCACATATTATCATAAGGTCTGTTGCACTGTATGTTAATGGATAGTGCTTCTCTGAAGATTGTGGGTAGGTCTACAATGATTTGGCCCTTGTGGTTGGTTGAAGTTTAGATAGTATGGAGTTCACATATATAGTTGGAGTGTGTGTGTGTGTGTGTGTTTGTGTGCGCGTGTGCGCACACGAAAGCATGGCTGTAGGTTCATGCTTGCGTGAGTGAGTGTATGCATATACGCATACATGCATGTGTGTGTCTGTATCTGTGCGTATGTGCGCACACATGTACGTGCGCAGAAATAGCAAGAATAGTAAGATAAAAAAAAAGGTAATGGTAAAGGTGTCCCATAACATATGTGGTCGTAGGGGAGTGAGGGGTTAAAGACCTCACTTCTCCAGAGGCCACCAAATTGAGGGCGGTGCCCATCTCCTCTCCTTCGCTGCTTTCCTTCCCTGACCCTAAAGAGGGGCAGGTACCTATTCACAGCTGAGTGAACTGGAGAACTGTATTGAAACCAAGGCGTGGAAACGTAACCACGCTCGACGCTGCTTAACATTGGCTTGGGGAAAGCCAGTGCTCTGACCACTGAGCTATCCCATCCCGTCCGCAATAGCAAGAAAAAAGAGTCGTCAATCACATAAATAATGATCGATATCATTTTCTCCCTGAATAGGGCTGGATCTCCCTGCCACTGATGTAATGCAACTGTGTGAAGAGGAGGAAGGCAATATTGGCTTTATTTCTTCTTTCTTTCGTTTGTTTCTTGTTTCTTCTTCTTCCTTTTGTCGATTCCTGTTCGTTCTACCCTTCCTTTCTGTAGGTCGCGCTTTGTCCTTGTCTCTGATAATCTGTCTGTCTCTCTATCACAGTGTCTGTCTGTCTATCTGTCTGTCTGTCAGTCTCTCCCTCTCTATGTCTTTCTCTCTCTCTCTCTCTTGTCCTGTTCCTTTTTTCTCTCCATAGAAATATCATAATATGCTTTCATTAAAAACTCCCAAACAAGCAAACAAACAAAAAACCCCACAAAAAACCAAACAAACGAGCAGTTGACAACCAAAAAACCTGTTCAAAACAGTACAACTAAAACCAAACAAAAAACCAAACTTAGAAAAAAACCACCCATCTTAGCACAACAAAACAAAGCTCTAAAGCTGTCATTTCCAGTTATTTTCCTTCTTTGTTTGTTAAAGTGTTTATTTTATTTTTTATTTTCTCACCTCCTTTATTGTTGGCTGGTTTTTGTGCTGTTTTTTCCCCCCACCAGCTTGTCTGTCTAATGTTTGTTTTGCTCATTTTTGTGTGCGGTCCGCTTGTGGTCTTTTCTTTGTGTTAAAATTCCTTGGTCTTGTTTTCTTGTTGTTGTTGTTTTCCAACACGTCTCCGTTGTCTAATTTGTCTTCAAGGTTGTGTGTTGTTTGTTTTTTGGTGGTTGTTCGTGCTGCTGTTGTTGTTGCTTGTGTTGGTT
>CM054161.1:28648052-28650552 GCA_028751875.1 Rapana venosa | reverse complement strand
ACCTTTACCTGCTTCTACATAATAAGAAAATGAGCATTAAATTTAGGAAATAGTAGCGGTAGAAACCAAGTGCAGGTAACCAAATACAATTTCTCCATATCTTTTTTAAATGATTGATCAAAGTTTCAATTACAGAACTAAATGTTAATTAGGAGCAGTAGGTATCCCTCAGTATCGTAAGACTGTGGAGTTGCGTTCTAGGTGACTATACTCCAGAGCGCAAAGCCTGGGTAATTTTAAGAAAAAAAACCCCTCTAATGGCAACATCTTTGAAATAACATCATTTTACGCATTTTTGAGTAAAGGCCATGCCTTTAGTCTGACCTGAATCGAGTTTCGGCTCCTGGATGAGCCTTCGTCAAAGGTCCCGGCGGTGATTTAAGATTCATCCTCGGTGGTGCCTTACAGCGAGACACTTTTCATAGAAGTGTCAGTCGCATTGACAAGAATAGTTGATATTCCTGCGGCGTTTTAAATCTGTCGGATTCAGCGCCGAAAAGATTTTATTTGTTATATTTATCATTGTTATCCTCCTCCTCCTCCTCCTCCTCCTCCTTCTCCTCCTCCTCCTCATCATCATCAATATCATCAGTAGTAGGAGTAGGAGCAAGAGTAGTAATAGTAGAAGTAGTAGTAGTAACAGTAGCAGCAGCAGCAGCAGCAGCAGAAGTAGTAGTAGTAGTAGTAGTAGTAGTAGTAGAAGCAGTAGCAGCAGCAGCAGCAGCAGCAGCAGCAGCAGCAGCAGCAGCAGCAGTAGTAGTAGTAGTAGTAGTAGTAGTAGTAGTAGTAGCAGTACAAGTAGTAGTAGTAGTAGTTTGAGTGGTAGTAGTAGTAGTAGTAGTAGTAGTAGTAGTAATCGTGGGAGTAGTAGTAGTCGTGGGAGTAGTAGTAGAAGTAGTAGCAGTAGCAATAGTAGTAGCAGTAGTAGAAGTGTTAAAGCTCTGGTAGTCCTAATGATAAATTGGTTTGAGAAAGAGAAGGACCACAACTCCCCACCTTCTTTTACCTGTCCTAGCTGTGATTGAAATCCAGTGCCTCCTGATCATCAACAGTACACACCCATCATCTCTTCCACTCGACTTTCATCCTCAGTGTGTCATCTTCCTAGTATGTGTAGAATGTAGAAGCAAAACTAGCTCATTGGAAACAAAACTCCATCTATCTATCTATCTATCTATCTATCTATCTATCTATCATCTATCTATCTATCTATCTATCTATATATCTATCTATCTATCTATCTATCTATCTATCTGTCTGTCTATCTATCTGTCTATCTATCTATCTATCTATCTATCTATCTATCTATCTATCTATCTATCTATCTGCCTATTTAAGGGCCGGATGAATAAAAAGTATGCGCATGCTTATTCCGTTATCCTTGAAAAATAGATAATAAAATACAGATTCTATCCATCCATCCATCCATCCATCCATCCATCCATCCATCCATCCATCCATCCATCCATCCATCCATCCATCCACCCACCCACCCATCTATGTATGTATGTATGTATGTATGTATGTATCTACCTACCTACCTACTCTATCTATCTATCTATCTATCTATCTATCTATCTATCTATCTATCTATCTATCTATCTATCTATCTATCTATCTATCTATCTATCTATCTATCTACCGATCTATCTTTGTATCTATGTATATATGTATGTATGTATGTATCTATCTATACCCCTGAATGTATATATGTATGTATATATACATATATATATATATATACATATATATATGAAATAATCATCTATTAATCCAAACTTAACCTGTTTTGTTAGCGAAGAGGAAAATCAATACAAAAAAAATATTTCGTTCAGAAGTATTTCTGTAGAAAGTGCTTTGAGTGTACGTAGAAGCAAAATCAGCTGATGTAGAAACAAAAATCCCAAAACTGTGATGTTTTGTTTTTGTTTTTTAGAAATAATCACCTATTAAAGCTTGAAACTGTTTTCTTAGCAAACAGGAAAAGAGATCCAGAGAAAATAATTATTTCGTTCAGAAATATTTTCATAGAAAAAACCTTTGCAAGTTAATCAGTATCACATCACTGAACTTATCGTAAACACAGAGTAGAAGATAGAAACTCCACCATAAAAGAAACTGATCTTATATTATGATGTAAAGTGTATGGGCTATTTTAACTGTTATGGAGTAAAGATATGTTATGCGAAAGAACGTAAGCGGCCCTTGACGGTGGTTTTTTGTTTCTAACCAAAGGACAGTAACAGCAGTGGTACACTACATCCCCATAATACTGCTTTTTTTTGTGCAGAATTTTTTTTTTATTCTTCCCCTTTTTGAAGAAATCTTGTTCAAGTCTTGAAAATTTGGTTTACTATTATATAATTACAGATGGGTGTTGTGTGTGTGTGTGTGTGTGTGTGTGTGTGTGGTGTGTGTGTGTGTGTGTGTGTGTGTTGCGTGTTGTGTTTGTGGGGGGAGGGGGTCGCGCGCGTGCTAAAGTTATGTAAGAATATTTGTA
>CM054161.1:28623052-28640552 GCA_028751875.1 Rapana venosa | reverse complement strand
GGTGATGGTTTTTAGGGGTATAGTGTGTTTTTGTTATGATGGGTTTTTTTGGTGATTGGTTACACACACAAAAATGAATGGTGGTGGTCATATACCAATTTATGGTAGTTAAATCAGAAATGTGGATCAGGCATGAAAATACGTGTGCAAATGTTAAAATTGTTAATAAACACTCACACTCGCACACACACACACAACGCACACACAAAACACACACACACATACACACTCACAGATTTTCGTAAGAGTAGGCCATTGTGTGCCGGTGGTAACAGACGACACAATTGACAAAACCGAATACACACGGGGACTGGATGTAAAAAAGCACATAAGCGACTATTCCTTTATCCTCGATATACAAAAAAAAAATTAAATAAATAAGTAAAAGTGAGTAGATAATTAAAAGAACAGGTTTTCTTAAAAAACCCAAAAGAAAAACAAAAGCATACGGTCTCAGGATCTCCATCTATCTTCAAATCCACACATCAAAGTCTACCCCCACCTCCCAACAAATTTCCAATAAATCATCCTGTCACGTCTCATTAGCACAGGACCTGATGAGCCCTCTGGCCACCAACCTGTCAGCGGTAATTCCTGAGTTCTCTGATCCCACACAGCGCGCTCTCTACACGGGTTCTCTGCACGCCATCTGCCCCTTTGTTTCTTGTTCTCACGTCAGGGGCTAAAACCCCTGTTAATGCCATGGCGCCGCTGTCTTTGTCTGGATCAGAGAAGAGATAAGGTAGCATGTGCAAGTTTGAGGCTGGTGATGGTTTTTGGGGGCACAGTGTGTTTTTGTTATGTGGTTTGTTATGGTGATTGGTTACACACACAAAAATGAATGGTGGTGGTCACATACCAATTTATGGTAGTTAGATCACAAATGAGGATCAGGCATGTGATTGTGTGTGCATATGCTAGTTTTTGTTACTACACACTTCGTCTAATATCATTTTGAGTAAAGATATTTTTAAACCGAAGCAACGACATTACTACACACACGCACACTCGCAAACACACATGTGCACACACACATACACACACATGTATCCATGCACATACTCACACACACACTAAGTAACTACATGTTTAAAATAACAGTCTAAACATTACTTTTAAATGATAGCATATGACCATCGAATCTCCATCAATCTTGAAGTCTAATTTCTAAAATCTGCCCCATCAATATCCCAATAAATCATCCTGTCACGTCTCATTAGCGAAGGACCTGATGAGCCCTCTGGCCACCAACCTGTCAGCGGTAATTCCTGAGTTCTCTGATCCCACACAGCGCGCTCTCTACACGGGTTCTCTGCACGCCATCTGCCCCTCTGTTTCTTGTTCTCACGTCAGGGGCTGAAACCCCTGTTGATGCCACGCGCCACTGTCTTTGTCTGGATCAGAGAAGAGATAAGGTAGCACGTGCAAGTTTGAGGCTGGTGATGTTTTTTGGGGGGCACAGTGTGTTTTTGGTATGATGGTTTGTTTTGGTGATTGGTTACACTGAAAAAAAGAATGGTGGTGGTCACATACCAATTTATAGTAGTTTTATCACAAATGAGGATCAGGCAAGAAAATACGTGTGCAAATGTTAAATATGTCACAATGAGGATCAGGCATGAAAATACGTGTGGAAATGTTAAAATTGTTAATAAACACACACACACTCGCACGCGCACACACACAAAACACACACACACAACACGCACACACATACACACTCACAGCTTTTTGTAAGAGTAGGCACTTGTGTGCCCGTGGGAACATATGACAAAATTTACAAAACCGCATACACACGGGGACTGGATGTAAAAAAACACATAAGTGCTTTTTCCATTATCCTCGATATAAAAGAATAAAATAAATAAATAGAATAAATAAAAGAGAGTAGATAATTAAAAGAACAGTTTTTTCTTAAAACCCAAAACAAAACGAAAGCATACAGCCACAGGATCTCCATCTATCTTCAAATCCACACATCAAAATCTACCCCCGGTATCCCATCAACATCCCAATAAATCACCCTGTCACGTCTCATTAGCACAGGACCTGATGTGTCCTCGGGCCACCAACCTGTCAGCGGTAATTCCTGAGTTCTCTGATCCCACACAGCGCGCTCTCTACACGGGTTCTCTGCACGCCATCTGCCCCTCTGTTTCTTGTTCTCACGTCAGGGGCTGAAACCCCTGTTGATGCCACGCGCCACTGTCTTTGTCTGGATCAGAGAAGAGATAAGGTAGCACGTGCAGTTTGAGGCTGGTGATGGTTTTGAGGCCACAGTGTCTTTTTGTTATGATGGTTTGTTTTGGTGATTGGTTACACACACAAAAATGAATAGTGGTGGTCATATACCAATTTATGGTAGTTAAATCAGAAATGAGGATCAGGCATGAAAATACGTGTGCAAATGTTAAAATTGTTAATAAACACTCACACTCGCACACACACACAAACACACAAACACCACACACACACACACACACACACACACACACACACACACACACACACTCACAGCTTTTCGTAAGAGTAGGCCATTGTGTGCCAGTGGGAACAGATGGCAAAATTGACAAAACCGCATACACACGGGGACTGGATCTAAACAAGCACATAAGTGCTTATTCCATTATACTCGATATAAAAGAATAAAAAAAAAATGGAGTAGATAATTAAAAGAACTGTTTTTCTTAAAACCCAAAACAAAATGAAAACATACGGCCCCAGGATCTCCATCTATTTTCAAATCCACACATCAAAATCTACCCCCAGCATCCCATCAACATTCCAATAAATCATCCTGTCACGTCTCATTAGCACAGGACCTGAGCGCCCTCTGGCCACCAACCTGTCAGCGGTAATTCCTGAGTTCTCTGATCCCACACAGCGCGCTCTCTACACGGGTTCTCTGCACGCCATCTGCCCCTTTGTTTCTTGTTCTCACGTCAGGGGCTGAAACCCCTGTTAATGCCATGGCGCCACCGTCTTTGTCTGGATCAAAGAAGAGATAAGGTAGCACGTGCAAGTTTGAGGCTGGTGATGGTTTTTAGGGGTATAGTGTGTTTTTGTTATGATGGGTTTTTTTGGTGATTGGTTACACACACAAAAATGAATGGTGGTGGTCATATACCAATTTATGGTAGTTAAATCAGAAATGTGGATCAGGCATGAAAATACGTGTGCAAATGTTAAAATTGTTAATAAACACTCACACTCGCACACACACACACAACGCACACACAAAACACACACACACATACACACTCACAAATTTTCGTAAGAGTAGGCCATTGTGTGCCGGTGGTAACAGACGACACAATTGACAAAACCGAATACACACGGGGACTGGATGTAAAAAAGCACATAAGCGCTTATTCCTTTATCCTCGATATACAAAAAAAAAATTAAATAAATAAGTAAAAGTGAGTAGATAATTAAAAGAACAGGTTTTCTTAAAAAACCCAAAAGAAAAACAAAAGCATACGGTCTCAGGATCTCATCTATTCTCAAATCCACACATCAAAGTCTACCCCCACCTCCCAACAAATTTCCAATAGATCATCCTGTCAGGTCTCATTAGCACAGGACCTGATGATCCCTCTGGCCACCAACCTGTCAGCGGTAATTCCTGAGTTCTCTGATCCCACACAGCGCGCTCTCTGGTTTGTTATGGTGATTGGTTACACACACAAAAATGAATGGTGGTGGTCACATACCAATTTATGGTAGTCAGATCACAAATGAGGATCAGGCATGTGATTGTGTGTGCATATGCTAGTTTTTGTTACTACACACTTCGTCTAATATCATTTTGAGTAAAGATATTTTTAAACCGAAGCAACGACATTACTACACACACGCACACTCGCAAACACACATGTGCACACACACATACACACACATGTATCCATGCACATACTCACACACACACTAAGTAACTACATGTTTAAAATAACAGTCTAAACATTACTTTTAAATGATAGCATATGACCATCGAATCTCCATCAATCTTGAAGTCTAATTTCTAAAATCTGCCCCATCAATATCCCAATAAATCATCCTGTCACGTCTCATTAGCGCAGGACCTGATGAGCCCTCTGGCCACCAACCTGTCAGCGGTAATTCCTGAGTTCTCTGATCCCACACAGCGCGCTCTCTACACGGGTTCTCTGCACGCCATCTGCCCCTCTGTTTCTTGTTCTCACGTCAGGGGCTGAAACCCCTGTTGATGCCACGCGCCACTGTCTTTGTCTGGATCAGAGAAGAGATAAGGTAGCACGTGCAAGTTTGAGGCTGGTGATGGTTTTGGGGGGCACAGTGTGTTTTTGTTATGATGATTTGTTATGGTGATTGGTTACACAGAAAAAAATGAATGGTGGTGGTTACATACCAATTTATAGTAGTTAAATCACAAATGAGGATCAGGCATGAAAGTATGTGTGCAAATGTTAAAATTGTTAATAAACACTCACACTCGCAACACACACACACATACACACTCACAGCTTTTCGTAAGAGTAGGCATTTGTGTGCCAGTGGGATCAGATGACAACATTGACAAAACCGCATTCACACGGGAACTGGATATAAAAAAAGCACATAAGTGTTTATTCCATTATCCTCGATATAAAAGAATAAAATAAAATAAAGAAAAAAAAAAATGAGTAGATAATTACAAAAACAGTTTTTCTTAAAAACACAAGAAAAGCATACGGCCACAGGATCTTCATCTATCATCAAATCCACACATCAAAATCTACCCCAAGCATCCCATCAACATCCCAATAAATCATCCTGTCACGTCTCATTAGCACAGGACCTGATGCGCCCTCTGGCCACCAACCTGTCAGCGGTAATTCCTGAGTTCTCTGATCCCACACAGCGCGCTCTCTACACGGGTCCTCTGCACGCCATCTGCCCCTCTGTTTCTTGTTCTCACGTCAGGGGCTGAAACCCCTGTTAATGCCACGGCGCCACTGTCTTTGTCTGGATCAGAGAAGAGATAAGGTAGCACGTGCAAGTTTGAGGCTGGTGATGGATTTTTGGGGTACAGTGTGCTTTTGTTATGATGGTTTGTTTTGGTGATTGGTTACAATGAAATAAAGAATGGTGGTGGTCACATACCAATTCATGGTAGTTAAATCACAAATGAGGATCAGGCATGAAAATACGTGTGCAAGTATTAAAATTGTTAATAAACACACACACTTGCACGCACACACACACACACACACATACACACTGAAGAGCTTTTCGTAAGAGTAGGCCATTGTGTGCCGGTGGGAACATGACAAAATTGACAAAACCGCATACACACAGGGACTGGATGTAAAAAAGCACATACGTGCTTATTCCATTATCTTCGATATAAAAGAATAAAAAAATAAATAAATAAAAGGGAGTAGATAATTAAAAGAACTGTTTTTCTTAAAACCCAAAACAAAATAAAAATATACGGCCACAGGATCTCCATCTATCTTCAAATCCACACATCAAAAGCTACCCCCAGCATCCCATCAACATCCCAATAAATCATCCTGTCACGTCTCACTAGCACAGGACCTGATGCGCCCTCTGGCCACCAACCTGTCAGCGGTAATTCCTGAGTTCTCTGATCCCACACAGCGCGCTCTCTACACGGGTTCTCTGCACGCCATCTGCCCCTCTGTTTCTTGTTCTAACGTCAGGGGCTGAAACCCCTGTTAATGCCACGGCGCCACTGTCTTTGTCTGGATCAGAGAAGAGATAAGGTGGCACGTGCAAGTCTGAGGCTGGTGATGGTTTTTTGGGCACAGTGTGTTTTTGTTATGATGGTTTGTTATGGTGATTGGTTAAATCCAAAAAAATGAATGGTGGTGGTCACATACAAATTTATGGTAGTTAAATCACAAATGAAGATCAGAAATGTGATTATGTGTGCATAATGCTAGTTTCTGTTACTCCACACTTCGTCTAATATCACTTTGCGTGAAGATACATAAAATCGAAGCAACGACATTACTACACACACACACATGCACATGTGCACACACATATACACTCACATGTATCCATACACATACTCACACACACACACAAAGTAAGTAAATGTTTAAAATAACAGTCTAAACATTTCTTTTAAATAATAGCATATGGCCATCGGATCTCCATCAATCTTCAAGTCTTCAAGATAAGGTAGCAGGTGCAGTTTGAGGCTGGCGATGGTTTTGTGCACAGTGTGTTTTTGTTATAATGGTTTGGTATGGTGATTGGTTACACACACAAAAATAAATGGTGGTGGTCACATAACAATTTATGGTAGTTGAATCAGAAATGAGGATCAGGCATGTGATCATGTGTGCATATGCTAGTTTTTGTTACTTCACACTTAGTCTAATATCACTTTGAGTGAAGATATATAAAATCGAAGCAACGACATCACTACACACACTCACACGCGTGCACACACGCGTGCACACACACGCACACGTGCACACACACATACACACATGTGTACATACACACACACACAAAGTGAGTAAATCATTAAAATAACAGTCTAAACATTTCCTTTAAATGATAGCACATGACCATCGGATATCCATCAATCTTGAAGTCCAATCTCTAAAATCTGCCCCATCAACATTCCAATAAATCACCCTGTCACGTCTCACTAGCACAGGACCTGATGCGCCCTCTGGCCACCAACCTGTCAGCGGTAATTCCTGAGTTCTCTGATCCCACACAGCGCGCTCTCTACACGGGTTCTCTGCACGCCATCTGCCCCTCTGTTTCTTGTTCTCACGTCAGGGGCTGAAACCCCTGTTAATGCCACGGCACCACTGTCTTTGTCTGGATCAGAGAAGAGATAAGGTAGCGCGTGCAAGTTTGAGGCTGGTGATGGTTTTGGGGGTACAGTGTGTTTTTGTTATGATGGTTTGTTTTGGTGATTGGTTACACACACAAAAATGAATAGTGGTGGTCATATACCAATTTATGGTAGTTAAATCAGAAATGAGGATCAGGCATGAAAATACGCGTGCAAATGTTAAAATTGTTAATAAACACTCACACTCGCACACACACACACAATACACCCACACACACACACATACACACTCACAGCTTTTCGTAAAAGTAGGCCATTGTGTGCTAGTGGGAACAGATGACAAAATTGACAAAACCGCATACACACGGGGACTGGGTGTAGAAAAGCACATACGTGCTTATTCCATTATCCTCGATATAAAAGAATAAAATAAAATAAATAAATAAAATAAATCAATAAAAGTGAGTAGATAATTAAAAGAACAGTTTTTCTTAAAAAAACTAAAAGAAAAACAAAAGCATATGATTCTCAGGATCTCCATCTATCTTCAAATCCACAAATCAAAATCTACCCCCAGCATCCCATCAACATCCCAACAAATCATCCTGTTACGTCTTATTAGCACAGGACCTGATGCGCCCTCTGGCCACCAACCTGTCAGCGGTAATTCCTGAGTTCTCTGATCCCACACAGCGCGCTCTCTACACGGGTTCTCTGCACGCCATCTGCCCCTCTGTTTCTTGTTTTAACGTCAGGGGCTGAAACCCCTGTTGATGCCACGGCGCCACTGTCTTTGTCTGGATCAGAGAAGAGATAAGGTAGCACGTGCAAGTTTGAGGCTGGTGATGGTTTTTTGGGCACAGAGTGTTTTTGTTATGATGGTTTGTTATGGTGATTGGTTAAATCCAAAAAATGAATTGTGGTCGTCACATACAAATTTATGGTAGTTAAATCACAAATGAAGATCAGAAATGTGATTATGTGTGCATAATACTAGTTTCTGTTACTCCCCACTTCGTCTAATATCACTTTGCGTGAAGATACATAAAATCGAAGCAACGACATTACTACACACACACACATGCACATGTGCACACACATATACACTCACATGTATCCATACACATACTCACACACACACACACACAAAGTAAGTAAATGTTTAAAATAACAGTCTAAACATTTCTTTTAAATAATAGAATATGACCATCGGATCTCCATCAGTCTTCAAGTCTTCAAGATAAGGTAGCAGGTGCAGTTTGAGGCTGGCGATGGTTTTGTGCACAGTGTGTTTTTGTTATAATGGTTTGGTATGGTGATTGGTTACACACACAAAAATGAATGGTGGTGGTCACATAACAATTTATGGTAGTTGAATCAGAAATGAGGATCAGGCATGTGATTATGTGTGCATATGCTAGTTTTTGTTACTTCACACTTCGTCTAATATCACTTTGAGTGAAGATATATAAAATCGAAGCAACGACATTACTAAAACACACACACGCGTGCACACACACGCACACGTGCACACACACACACATACACACATGTATAAATACACACACACACACAAACACAAAGTGAGTAAATAGTTTAAAATAACAGTCTAAAGATTTCTTTTAAAATCATAGCTTATGACCATGGGATCTCCATCAATCTTGAAGTCTTATCTCTAAAATCTGCCCCATCAACATCCCAATAAATCATCCTGTCACGTCTCACTAGCACATGACCTGATGCGCCCTCTGGCCACCAACCTGTCAGCAGTAATTCCCGAGTTCTCTGATCCCACACAGCGCGCTCTCTACACGGGTTCTCTGCACGCCATCTGCCCCTCTGTTTCTTGTTCTCACGTCAGGGGGCTGAAACCCCTGTTAATGCCACGGCACCACTGTCTTTGTCTGGATCAGTGAAGAGATAAGGTAGCACGTGCAAGTTTGAGGCTGGTGATTCTTTTATCATCAGGACATTTTGTTGTGATGCTTTGCTTGGGTTGGTGCTTAAAATAATGGGAAACAAAAAAACTTTCTCTTTTTTGTCAAATACTCAGACATGTATGTTTGTCCGTCGTGTTCGACGATGACCTCCAAAACAGCAGAGGAGGCAGCTGCTGTTTCGGTAATTGGGTAGAAATTTGATTATAGTGGAGATGCCTTGCCCACAGTACATCCCCACTCTCTCGGCCAAGTTGGCATAAGGACAGTCAGCGTTAGAGATGTTCTCCAAAAGCCAACCAGCCCCCAGGGCTGCAGCACATAAGGACTGTGCGAGTCAAGCCTCCTAGTCAGAGAGTCATAGTCGATCACTAAAGACTAAGCTGTAAAGTGAAATTCCATGAGTGGGAAAGCCACTGGTCATACAGCCTCTCACTTTGCTGTTGCCCCCAGCGTCAATGGTTTAATCAAGAACTGTGATAAAGCCCAGGCACTGACGGCACGCACACAACAACCAATGTTTTCTCTCATATGAGCAAAAATGCGTTGCACTGCCGTGAAGCGCCTGACAAGTCAGGCCCAGTGCATCTTATTTCGGCATTGGAGGGAACTGTTATCTTTTAAGTCTTTCTGTGATAAAAAGGCGGGAGAATGGACCAAGCAGGCATATGATAGACAAGAAGGAGGTGACAGGAAGAAAAGGAACAAGTTCAAACTATCCTCCACAATACCCCCAAGTTCAAACCACCCGCCACAATCTACCCCCATATCAAACCACCACAACCCACCCCACATCATACCACCACAATCTACCCCCAAAACCGAACCGCCCACCACAATCTACCCCCAAAACCAAACCACCCACCAAAATCTACCGACAAATCCCAACCACCACAATCTACCCCCAAAACCAAACCCGAACAGAATCTATCCCCTAAGTCCAGAATGGCATCCCAGTGACCTTGGGGTATATCATTAGTCAAAGAAAACTGCCGATCTCATATCTGGCTTCATGTCAACAACAGTAGTTTATGGGTATTCTGATACCAGACAGTTTGCTCTTTTTACGTGGGTTTTCTACATACTGTCTGCCCCTTCATTCTCTCTTTGTGGTTTGTTGTTTTTTTGGGGCCTCGTAGTCATGTTTATTTCGCTGAGTGAAAGTGGATAAGGTAAAAATAGTAACGATAATACACGGAATCGTTAAGAGTGATGAGGTCAAGGCACTTGCATTCGAACCATCCACACACGTTCACAAAAAATTAACAGATTTGAAATTTAGACAAACACCCACCACCATCCACCGTGCAGGTGTAATCTTACCCACACACACACACGCGCGCACACACACACACACACACACACGCACGCACGTACGCACGCACGCGCACACACACACCACACACAACATACACACACACACAATGACGCAATGAATGCCTAGTGTTTTCTAACGTTTTGTTCTTGTACCTTTTTATTATCTAAAGTATGAACATGAAAGAATGGATGATATAGTAGGTGAAGTAATATGTTTGTCTTGACGTTTTATGATTTTATTATTTTTAATTCTTAAAACATTCTTTGTCTAAGTGTGGGTGTGTGTGTGTGTGTGTGTGTGTGTGTGGTGTGTGTGTGTGTGTGTACTCGTACGCGCACGCGCGCAGGTGTGTATGAGTACGTGTGTGCGTGTGTATGTATATGTGTGTAATTTGTATTTTCCAATGTATTATTTTTTTCGATTTTCCTCCTTTTACTGGTTCAATTTATTGGTAAAAGTTGCAATAATGTAGTATTTCAGTATAATCATTGATAAATTTGTTCTTAGATAGATGGCTTGATGAAAAAAAGCAAATGCATTGCTTATTCAATGTACCATCTGGAAATAAAAATGTGTGTGTGTGTGTGTGGGAGGCACCGTGGTCGAGTGGTTTGGGCGGTCAACTCGTGATCCAGAGGTCGCGGGTTCGATCCCCGCTCGGCTTGGGAAAGACACTTTACTCCTATTTTCCTCACTCCACCCAGGTGTACAAGTGGGTACCAGCTCTGCTGGGGAAGTATCTGGCGACAGACTAGCGTCCTGTCACAGGGGTGGTGAAAAACCATCAGTTCGCTTAACGCTACAGAAACCGGGATAAGCTCCGGCTCTATGGGCCTTCTGGCTCGAAAGAACATACTTTTTAACTTTTTGTGTGTGTGTGTGTTTGTTTCATTTTATTTTGTTTTTTATTTTTATTTATTTTATTCTTTTATTTCGACGAGGATAATGGAATAAGCACTCAGGTGCTTTTTTTTTGCATCTAGCCTCCGTGTGTGTATGTGTGTGTGTGTGTGTTTGTGTGTCCCTCTCTGTCTCTCTGCTGTTTGTCTGTCTATCTCTGTCTCTCTGTCTCTGTCTGTCTGTCTCTCCCCTCTCTCCACCTCTCTCTTTCTTCCCCCCCCTCTCTCTCACACTTATTTTCAGTCTGAATTTTTTCCATTTCCATCCCCTACTACTATACCTCTCAACTCCAACCTTTGTCTTCCCATTGATACCTTTTTGAAAAAAAAATAAAGCCTCCCCTGTGGGTTAGTTATTAAGATTTTGTTGTTGATTAGTTTTTCCTTTAGTTTTTGTAAGAAGTGTATTTGTTTTGCTGATTTTTTGTTTTGATTTTTCTGTGTTTCTGTGCTGTGAGAGAAAACAGGTGCATTTTGTTTTTCTTCTTGAGGTGAGCTCTGAGGATTTAATGGATTCTAAGCTTATTGGAGGCGCTCCTGTGGAAGTTACATCTGCGTCCCTTCTTCCTTGTTTAACCCTGTCTCTTTGTCAGTCTTACTCTCTTTCGTGTCGTCTGTTCTCCCGTCTGTTCCTATTTGTTTTCTCTAGCATCTTGGTTCTTTGCTTTCCTACCTTCCCCCCATTATGAGTTGGTAGATTCTATTTCGTTGTTTTTTTTAACACAGATTTTGTCAGTGTAAAGACGATTTTTTTCGGGTTTTTCCCCCTCTCTTCACTAACAGATAGAGAATGGTTTGTGTTTGTCTAATATGATTTACAGTGAAAAGACGTTGAATTAAAGAACAAAAAATAAAGGTTTATGAGCAGAAACATCATAAATCCACTTTACATTAATCTTTCCTTCTTACCACAAGAAAGTATTATACTTTTTTTTTTATTATATTGCATACACAAAAGATCAAGCGTTGATCGCCAGTTTGTTTAGAAGTTATTGAAGTAACTGCAGATTATTTCCAAATGCTGTTTCGTAAGACTCCATTGGATAACTTTTTACATTACTCAGAGATTCGAAGCGTTTTCCATCTACCGTAAGTACCTCGTCTTTTCCTTCTTGGACGAAAACTGCTATATTCAGGTCTCTTCGGATATTGGCTGTAAATCACTTTAAGTGTGTGTGTGTATGTGTGTGTGTGTGTGTGTGTGTGTGTGTGTGTGTGTGTGTGTGTGTGTGTGTGTGTGTGTGTGTAAGGGGGGGGGGATTGTATGGCTATTTCACAACACAGTGACCACACTGGCTTATTCAGTTGGGTTGGCTCAGACGTTGATGCAAGGAACGACAAAATAGCTTGCTTCACTCTTTCTGTCGGATCTTCCAATTCTGTATAATGTGACAGCTCTACAATAACCACTGAGGTCGATAGAGCTCTATAAACATTATCGTTGGGTTGCAATGGCGTCTCTGTCTCCGTCGCTCTGGTGCATAGTCTCTGTTTGACTGGGTTCTTTGTCTCTGTCTTTCTCTGTCTCTGGTACTTAGTCTCTGTTTGACTGGGTTCTTGTCTCTGTTTTTCTCTGTCTTTCTCTGTCTTTAGTGCTTAGTCTCTGTTTGACTGGGTTCTTTGTCTCTGTCTTTCTCTGTCTCTGGTACTTAGTCTCTGTTTGACTGGGTTCTCTGTCTCTGTTTTTCTCTGTCTTTCTCTGTCTTTAGTGCTTAGTCTCTGTTTGACTGGGTTCTTTGTCTCTGTCTGTCTTTAGTGCTTAGTCTCTGTTTGACTTTGCCTTTGTCGCTGTCTTTAGTGCTTAGTCTCTGTTTGACTTTGTCTCTGTCTCTGTCTTTAGTGCTTAGTCTCTGTTTGACTTTGTCTCTGTCTCTGTCTTTAGTGCTTAGTCTCTGTTTGACTTTGTCTCTGTCTCTGTCTTTAGTGCTTAGTCTCTGTTTGACTGGGTTCTTTGTCTCTGTCTTTCTCTGTCTTTGTCTTAGTCTCTGTTTGACTGGGTTCTTTGTCTGTCTATCTGTCTTTGTGCCTAGTCTTTCATGGCTTTGTCCGTTTTCTTGTTCTGTCCTTAGTATCTTTTAATGGGGCTTGTCTATGTCTTTCTCAGTCTTTGTTGCATAGTGTCTTTTTAAATGGCTGTTTGTCTTTCTTCACCTCCATCACCACTAGCTCACGCACATTTCCCGCCCCCACCCCTCACCCGTACAAAAAAACCTACTCTCCTACATTATCTGTTTTTTCTTCTTCTTGAAATCAGTTTGTCTACATTTTGTGCACATAGTTAAGTTTGCCTCTTTTGGGAATTACATGTTTCTGAATGTTTGCAAAATTATCAATAGTTATTTCTAAACAGTATGGGATGGTTGGTCTGGGTTCTCTGTTTCTCTCTGTGTCTTTCTCTATTTCTGGAACTTAGTGTCTCTCTGTCTGGCTGGCTGTTTTGTCTTTTCCCACTTCCACTACCAGTTGATACACAAATTTCCCATCCCGCCTTCCCTCTGCCCCGAAAATACCCCATACCCACACAACCATCCCGTCACATATTACTTTGATTTTTTTCTTTAAATTTCCAGTCATTACTATTCTCTCTCATTCATCAACATATCATACACATATATTATCAACTTTGAGTCTATCGTTTTCGGTGATTATGTTCTCCTTTATATGTATCCTATATATATCCTTTTTATGTTCTCCTTTATGTTCTACTGTGTTATTTCTTAATCTGCATTGTTTAAAAATGCATGCTGTGTAATTAAAACTTTTAAAAAATGCCACTCATAATTTCTCAAGTTGAGACATTAAAAGTATTCTTGAGTCTTGAGTCCTTAATTAACGTTTGCAAATCTTTGACATGAACATTCTTGTCAAGTTGGTTTCATCACACTCTGCAGTGCCTTGATTTTGGATCTGTTATTTTTGCAGTGACCATGTCGACGTTCCGCAGTCTGTACATCCGAATGCCCGACCTGCAGCTGTCGGCACCCCCCTCACGTTTCCTGTACAACGCCACCACAGAACTCTGCGCGCGCACATGTGTGGAGGAAGTGACCTTTGACTGTCGCTCTTTTGACCTGGATCATTTGCATCGCACGTGCCTGCTGTTCAACACGTCCTACGAGGACGGGAAGGCGTACCTGCAGGAATCGTCCTACGTCGATCATTATCGTAGTAAGTAGCTGGAGTGTCGTGTTGGGTTTTTGAGTCCTTGTTTGGGTCTTGTGTTGAAGTCGTGGTGTAGTGTTGTGTTGTGTTGTGTTGTGTCGAATTTTGCTTGGTTTTTGTTTTCGGGTTGTTTTCTTACTCTTTATGTGTATGTATGTGAATGTGTGTGTGTGTGTGTGTGTGTGTGTGTGTGTTGTGTGTGTGTGTGTGTGTAAGTGTGTGTGTGTGTGTGTGCGTGCGTGTGTGTGTGAGTGTGAAGGTGTGTGTGTATGTGTGTGTATGTGAGAGAGAGAGCTTGTGTGTGTATTTGTCTGTGTGTGAGTGAGAGAGAGAGAGAGTGTGTGCTTGTTCCTCTCCTTGTCTGTGTCTGTCTGTCTCTCTGTATGTCTCTCTCTCTCTCTCTCTCTCTCTCTCTCTCTCTCTCTCTCTCTCTCTTTCTCTCGCTCTCTCTCTCTCTCTCTCTCTCTCTCTCTCTCTCTCTCTCTCTCTCTCTCTCTCTATGCTTTCTTTCTTTTTCACCATCTATCTGTCTGCGTGTCTACTCTATCTGTCTTTTTGTCTGTCTCTGTCTGTCTATCTGTCTGTGGGTCTCTCTTTCTCTCTCTCCCTCTCCCCCTTCTGTCTGTCTGTTTCTCTCTCTCTGTCTCTCTGTCTCTGTCTCTCTCTCTCTGCCTCTCTCTCTGCCATCTCTGCAGTTTCCCCCTTCTTTCCATTCCTTGTCACTGTCACAGTAATTGAGGGAGAGAAGAGCAAAGCAGGGAAGGGAAGGAAAGCGCGGAGAGGGAAAGGAGAAAGAAGTGCGGATACAATAAACGTCAGTGTGCGTTTGTGCTTTCATCCATCACCCGGCCATCCTTCAGATTTCAATCCATTCTGGTCAATTCCTGGTCTGAAGAGATTATTTTTATCTGTGGAGATAGATAGATAGATAGATAGAGAGAGAGAGAGAGAAGAGAGAGAGAGAGAGAAGGAGGGAGAGAGAGAGAGAAGGAGGGAGAGAGAGAGAGAGAAGGAGGGAGAGAGAGAGAGAAAGAGAGAGAGACAGTGAGAGAGAGAGAGAGATGTAATGAACACTTGAATGTCAGTGACAGCTTTTCGTTATACAGCAGTTTCAAAAGTTGCCCAGAAAGAGAAATATTTTGGGATGTCATATACATATTAGTATGTATAAATGTGCCTTGGCAAGGTTTAGGTGTGGTGTATTCCCTATCAATAGCCACAATACCATTATTGTAAAGAGGCAAATAAGAACCAAAATGTTGTTTTTTGTCTTGACTTGATTGAAAATAAACACCACTTTTTATTTGAGTGTCCACTGTATGATTCATTAATGTGTAAATATCCACCACATATTCAAACTGTTCACTTTTAAATTGAAAAATTAGCAATTAACCCATTTGGGGCTAAAAACATCATAAAAGGCAGCTCCTATGACTACCACATATTCAAACTGTTCACTTTCCAATTGCAAAGTTAGTAGTTAACCCATGTGAAGCTGAACACATCATAAAAACTGCTCTCATATATAACGCTTTAATTTCATCTGTTGTGTTATGCTAATCTTTGTTTCGGATATTCGATACAACGCACCCCATGCATAAATGCATCATTATTTTATCTTCACTGCTGTTTTGATCATGGTTTGGGGTAACGACCTTTATCAGTTCCATTTCTGTGTTCTGAATTCTCAGTTCCCTCTATCTGTGTCTGTGTTTGTCTCACTTTGTCTCTATCTGTGTCTCTGTGTGTGTGTCTCGTTGTCTCTCACTTTCTGTATGTCTGCCTGCCTGTCTCTCTGTCTGTCTGTCTGTATCTCTTTTCTCTCTCTCTCTCTCTCTCTCTCTCTCTCTCTCTCTCTCTCTCTCTCTCTCTTTCCTCTCCCTCCACCCCCCTCTCTCTCCATTTCTCTCTCTTTCTGTGTATCTCTCCCTCTCTCTCTCTCTCTGCCTCCCTCCCTCTTTGCCCCTATCCCCCCTCCTCGCTCTCGTCTCTGCAGTTTCCCCTTCCTTTCCATTCCTTGTCACTGTCACAGTAATTGAAGGAGAGAAGAAAAGAAAAGGGAAGAGAAGAGAAGAGAAGGGAAGAGAAGGGAAGGAAACAGAAGAGAAGAGAAGGGAAGGGAAGCGCAGAGAGGTAAAGGAGAGGGAAGTGCTGATACAATAAACGTCAGTGTGCGTTTGTGCTTTCATCCATCACCCGGCCATCCTTCAGATTTCAGTCCATTCTGGTCAATTCTTGTGACCTGGAGAGAGAGATGGAATGAACACTTGAATGCCAGTGACAGATTTTGGTTGTACAGCAGTTTCAGAAGTTGTCTAGAAAGAGAAAAGTGTTTGAATGTCATATATGTTAGCATGTATAGATGTGCCCTGGCAAGGTTTGAGTGTGGTGTATCCCCTATCAGTAACCACAGATACCGTTATTGTGAAGAGGCAAATAAGAAAAAAAAGGTATTGTTTTTGCCTGACTCGATTTAAAATAAATTTACTTTCTATATCAGTGTCCAATGTATGACTCCTGTAAATATCTACCACCTATTCAAGCTGTTCACTTTCCAATTGCAAAATTAGCAATTAACCCATTTGGGGCTGAAAACATCATACAAAGCAGCTCCCATGACTACCACATATTCAAACTGTTCACTTTCCAATTGCAAAGTTAGTAGTTAACCCAGGTGAAGCTGAACACATCATAAAAACAGCTCTCATATATAAAATTTTAATTTCATCTGTTGTGCTATGCTAATCTTTGTTTCGGATATTCGATACAACGCACCCCATGCATAAATGCATCATTATTTTATCTTCACTGCTGTTTTGATCTTGGTTTGGGGGTAACGGCCTTTATCAGTTCCATTTCTGTGTTCTGAATTCTCAGTTCCCTCTGTCTGTGTCTGTGTTTGTCTCACTTTGTCTCTAACTGTGTCTCTCTGTGTGTGTCTCGCTGTCTTTCCCTTTCTGTCTGTCTGCCTGTCCTGTCTCTCTGTCTGTATCTCTTTTCTCTCTGTCTCTCCCTCTCCTTCTCTCTCTCTCTCTCTCTCTCTCTCTCTCTCTCTCTTCCTCTCCCTCCACCCCCATCTCTCTCCATTTCTCTCTCTTTCTCTGTCTCTCTCCCTCTCCTTCTCTCTCTCTCTGTTTCTCTCTCTCCCTCCCTACCTCTCTCCTCCCCCCTCTCTCTCTGCCGTCTCTGCAGTTTCCCTCTTTCTTTCCATTCCTTGTCACTGTCACAGTAATTGAGGGAGAGAAGAGAAGAGCAGGGAAGGGAAGCACAGAGAGGGAAAGGAGAGAGAAGTGCGGATACAATAAACGTCAGTGTGTGTTTGTGCTTTCATCCATCACCCGGCCATCCTTCGGATTTCAATCCATTCTGGTCAATTCCT
>CM054161.1:28610552-28620552 GCA_028751875.1 Rapana venosa | reverse complement strand
CTGTCTTCACGACCTTAACCTTCAAAACTGAGAGCCGATTGGCTGGAGGATGGGAGCTGTCCGTTTGAGACAGAACAGGATCTATTCTCAAAGGGTCGCGCTGACCCTCACGTCTCATGCAAGCCACTGGAGAGGGTCATTTTATGGGGATTGACAATCCCTTTTGGGATCTGTTCTGTCCTGCCCTGGTCGTCCTTGCCTTAGCGTTTGGGAGGACAGTCTGTGGCTGTTTGAATCTGTAACTGAATCCCTTTCATTGTCTGCCTCTCTTTTGTCTCTGTTGATCTGTCTGTCTTTCTTTCTGTCTGTCTTACTCTCGCTCTTAATGTTTCTCTCTGTCTTGGTCTGACTGTCTGTCTGTCTGTCTTTCTTTCTCTGTGTGTCTGTCTCACTTTTTCTCGCATCTCTGTTTCTCTCTATCTCTCTTTGTGTATATATAATTATATATATATATATGTCTCTTTCACTTTCTCTCTCTCTCTCCCTTTTTCTCTCACACACACACATCTCTCTCTCTCTCTAAATTATAATCTATGTATCTCTTGAAATAGATGTTTAAGTCTGTTGGGGATTATGTATTGCTACACTTATTTTTTATATATCATGTTGTCGTTCGGGTAGTAGTGTTGTTTTTTCTCTCCTTGTTTTGTTGACAGTCCCTAATCAGGGCAAGGGCCGGATGAAAGAAAAGGTATGTGTATGCTTATTCTGTTACTCTTGAAAAATAAAGATGCATCTATTCATTCATTCATTTATTCTCTATCTCTCTCTCTCACACACACACATGCACACACACACACACACACACACACACACACACACACACACACACACACACACACACACACACACACACACACACACACACACACACACACACACACACACACACACACTCTCTCATACTGTTAACCTTTTCCTGTCTCTTACAGTGATAGATAGAGAAGCAAAAAAACCGAGAGAAAGAAAACAGATAATTACCAATACACTATATCGTCAGTTTGTGTTTCCTCTGTCATCTATCATCCTGCCGTCCATTTTGTTTCAATCCATTCTGATCAATTTACAGTCTGAAAAGGTTATTAAGAGAACTAGAAAAAACCAGTAAGGATGTTATAAAAATAAATAATAAGTAACAGGGAATAGGGAGGGGGATAAAAAGATTGATCGACAAGGCGTGAAGATAGTATGTGGTAAGAAGAGTGGTACGCATTTATAGTGCATTTTTGAATATGCACAGCATACGCAAGAAAACTCTGTCTCTCTGTCTTTCTGTCTCTGTGTCTGTGTCTGTCTCTCTCTCTTTCTCTCACTCTCTCTCTATACAATTTATAAGTTCGTATGATGCCAAACCTGATCTAAAACTGAATATGGACATACATTTGAAAAGAATTATGTCTAAGTTTATGTCCATGAAGCTATACCAGAGCTGTGTTGTATCTACGCTCCTGCACAGTTCTGAGTGCTGGAGGATGACGGAAGCCGATCTTACCAAACTTCGATCCTCTCACACCGTATGCCTCCGAAGAATTCTCCGGATCTTTTGGCCAGAGAAGATCTCCAATGAAGACCTACTATGGAGATGCAGGCAGGAAGATATGGAAACCATCATCTCCAGACGACGGTGGAAGTGGTTTGGGCACAACCTCCGAAGAGACCCACAGTCAATCACAAGAACAGCATTGCACTGGACCCCAGAATGAAGGAGAAAGAAAGGAAGACCAAATGCAACGTGGAGGAGTACCGTAGAAAGTGAGATGAAGGCCATGCAGCACTCTTGGGGATCAGTGACTAGGTTGGCCCAGAATAGGCAGGAGTGGAAGCGCTTTGTTGCTGCCCTACACACCACTGGGTGTAATGGTTAATGATGATGATGATGTCTAAGTTTAGACATGGTGTATCAGATATAAATGTTTTATAAATGCAGCTACAGAGAACATGATATTGATGACCTCAGGCTGCTATGCCCATTATGTAAGCAAGCAGAGGATGATGATGTACATTTTGTGTTGTGCTGTCCAGTATTAGAGGATGTTAGGAAGAATGACATTCCTGTTAAATATAGTAGACAGCCTAATTTATTTAGACTCTATCTACTCCTGGCATCAAGACATCCTGAGGTTGTGCGCAGCCTCACTTTATATTTGTGTAAAGCTTTCAGAATAAGAGCGACATTGTTATCCTAAGTCATATTTTTTGTAGCTGACTTTTTGTTATACAGTAACATTTTGGCGTTACTATTCCTCCCCCTCCCCCCCACCAAAATACTAAGCAGTTCGGCAACCCCCTTCATGTATGGGCCAATGGCCTTTTTGTGAATAATTCATTCGAGTTCTCTCTCTCTCTCTCTCTCTCTCTCTCTCTTCTCTCTCTCTCTCTCTCTCTCTCTCTCTCTCTCCTCTCTCTCTCTCTCTCTCTCTCTCTCTCTCTTTGTGGCCTAAGGCCGATGTGCAATTAAACCAGTTCAGAGTTCAGAGGTGTGGGTTTTTTCTCTCTCTCTCTTCCTTCCCCCTCTCTCTCCTCTCACTCTCTCTCCCCCCCCCTCTCTCTCTCTCCTCTATCATTGCTGTCCTTCTCCCTTCCTCTTGTCAATAAGAAGATAATGAGGCAGGAAAAAGAGAGAGAACTAGCGATACAATAAACGTCAGTGTGTGTCTGTGCTTTCATCCATCATCCGCCATTCCTTCACGTTGCAATCCATTTTGATCAAGGCATATTCTAAGGAGATTTTTAACAGACGTGGAAGGGAAAAAAATAAGATTGGAGTGAGGGGGTGGGATCATTTGGAGAAGGGGGTAAAAGGGCGTAGCAGAATTGAAGATAGGGGTGAAACAGTCGTAGTAGTGTGGTATTATAATGGTGTATTTGAAGTAAAGAAATAAGTGTGTGTGTGTGTGTGTGTGTGTGTGTGTGTGTGTGGTGTGTGTGTGTGTTGGTGTGTGTGTGTGTGAGTGTGTGTGTGTGTGTGTGTGAGAGTTTGTATGCGTGCGTGCGTGTGTGTGCGTGTGTGTGTGTGGTGTGTGTGTGTGTGTGTGTGTGTGTGTGTGTGTGCGTGCAAGCTTGTATGTGTGCGTGCGTGCAAGAAAGTTTATATGTGTGCATTCGTGCATACGTGCATTCGTGCGTGCGTGTGTGTGTGTGTGTATGTGTGGGTGGGTGTATGGGTGTGTGCGGTGTGTGTGTGGTGTGTGAGAGTGTGTTCGCGTGTGTAAGTGTCCGTATGTGTGTGTGTGTCTTTTTGTGTGTGGTGCGTGTGCATACACACATGCATAGGTACAAGCATGTGTGTGCATGTATTTTAGACTGGATAAACAATATCACACAATACTAAAGAAAATCCCAAAATCCACAGGGTTTTTTCAATAAGAGAACACTAGAGTCATTTTTCTTCTATGACTTACAAACTATCTCTTTTGACGAGAACAGAGAACTATAACTGCCACATACTCATGACCACGACATAATCCACCCTGCCCCCCTTAACGGTCAATACGTCTCCATCTGACCAAAAGGACTGGATCAGCTGCCACCTTGCTCTCCATCCTACTTTTTTTCACCCCGCCATCTGGTTTCAGGCTTACGGCAGAAGTAGCCACTCTGAGGCAATTGCCGCGAAACTTGGGCAGTTTAGGAGACAACTTTTTAAGCAGTCTTGAGATAATAAGCACAGTTCGGCTGATGCCAGGGAAAAAGCCAAGCTGCAATCGTTGCACCGCGATGGTTCGCTTTCTTAGCTTTTTCCCTCCCCCCTCGAGTCTTCTCTTTTTTTATAGGTGGATCGGTACGGTGGTTGGTTAGCGGTAACGACCCTTTATGGGTTGGAAGTGAAAGGTTTGTGGGTTTGATCCCTTTGTGAGGCTAGACGTGTCCTCCTTTTTAACCTGCGAGACAGTGAGTTGAGAAGACTCTGGATGGTTATGTATTGGGTGAAGTAGTGGTATAGTCCCGTGTGCAGGTCTCGGTTCACTTTCTGGTGTTGTCTTCGCATCGTTTTCTCTGTCTGCATGTTGAATGACAAACGGCTGGTGCTTTTTTTAAAGATTATACGGCAACAAGAAAGTTGTTGGAGGTGAAATGTAAGAAAAAAGAAGAAACCAGTATTATAGGGAAAGAGGCACACACACGCAAGATGGGTATACCCCCGAAGTCGGAATGCAGCTACCGTAATTGTGGGTAAATACGGTTGTGTAGGCAAAATATCACCATTGGTGAGCGTCGGAGCTCTAGCCTAGCAAGGAAAACAAATACCAGGTGGTGTGACATTGCACTGGTAATTTATCCTTGTGGAGAGCAGCTCTAATCTTAAAAAGAGAAAGTTGCCGTAACTGGAACACAGTACTGTGCAATACAGCACAATACCAACAACAAATTACTAACAATTCGTGATGCACTACAGTCTAAGACGTAACAGTACAGTAATTCCAATCCTTCCCCAAACAGTATGTATCACCTCCCTCCCCCCATCCCTCCATCCCCACCATTTTCAAGTTAGCGACCGAAAAGTGTGACCGAGAAGGAGAGAAAAGATAAAAAAGAAGAGAAGAACTAATGCTTTGCACGTCCGTATCTGTATCAACTTTCATCCATTATTGTGCATTGCATCCTTTCTTGAAGGTAAAAATGTAAAGGTCTTCCATAACCTATGGGGTCGATGGAAAGCGAGGCGTCAGCGACCTCACTTCTCTAGGGGCCAGCATATTGAGGGCGGCGCCCATCTCCTCTCCCTCGCTGCTCTCCCTTCCCTGACCCTAAAGAGGGCAGGTACCTCTTTAAAGCTGGGGGAACTGAGAGACTGTACTGAAGCTAAAGCGCACGAACTGTCGGTCACCCATCCACAAGGCGACCGTGCTCAACGCTGCTTAACCTTATACAACCTCGGCCATGGACAAAGCTGACCAGGATTCGCAAAAAAAGCACAGAGATCAGCTTCCCGACAAAGCTGAAGTTGTCCCGTACTCTCACTACTGCCATCCTACTGTACGTGCGTAACAAGCTGGACCTTGAACTGCAGAACTAGAAAAAGAAAACCCCAGGACTTTGAAAATGAAATTGTTCAGAAGGCTTCTCTCCACACACTTCCAGGCAGAACCACAGAACCAACGAGTTATCAGTGTGGCAAGAAGTGTCCATGAAAAGCAGGGCCCCAGGAACAAAAACCCCTTCTGGCTGTTGTTGTAAAGTGGAGGAAGCTGGTGGGTTTTAGTCATGTCACGCGTCCTAACTCTCTTGCCAAGACTGTTCTGCAGGAGACACGTACCTGAGGGAGGATCGGAAGATGCATGGGGCAGACAGATGAAGAACTGGATGATGCAGAACATCAAAGACATGGCTGTGCTGCTGCTGTTGCTGCGAAAGGCTGAAGCCAGGGTGACCGGCCTGGAGTAAGGTGCCGACCAACGCGTTCTCCATGTTCTCCCAACGATGACCATCTTGGTCATGGGACTGATGATGATGATGATGATGATGATGATGATGATGATGATGATGATGATGATTGATGATGTGTGATGGATGATGATGATGATGATGTGTGGTGGTGTGGATGGATGGTGGTGGTGGTGGTGGTGTCGGTGATGATGATGATGGTGGTGGTGTGATGATGATGATGATGATGATGAGACGGCGATGGGAGTGATGATGGTGATGATGATGACGACGACGACAATGGTGATGATGGCGATGATGACGATGGTGATGGTGATGATGGCGACGATGGTGGTTGTGGTGATGATGATGGTGGTGATGATGCATGATGGTGGTGATCAATGATGGCGATGATGACGATGGTGATAATGATGATTATGGTGATGACGACGACGATGGTGATGATGATGATGGTGGTGATGATGATGTGATGACGACGGTGATGATGATGATCTCTTATTGTTGTTGTTGATGATGATAATTATGATGATGACGACGACGACGACCATGATGATGATGATGATGATGATGATGATGCACTCATGAACGCAAGCATGCACATAGATAGACATAACTACATTCACATGACACGGAAATACATAACAACAATGATGACAACATTCAGATTCAGGTAGAGAGACATACAGACAGACACACGTACACACACAAACACAAACACATGCACGTACACATACTCGCACGCTTACACACACACATACACATACATGCACACACGAACACACACACAATATGTTTTTCTATACGCAAAAACACCACCACCTCCTACAACTCACCTCCCCCCCACCCCTAGGTCCTCTACACATACACACACACACGGACGCACGCACACACAAAACACACACACACACACACACACACACACACACACACACACAACACACACGACATCACATCGCATTCTCCATGGACAAACACACCAAATCTCCCTATACGCACCCTTCTACATATACACCCCTACCCCTCCTCACCCAACAACCTCTCCTTCTCTCTTTTCCGTCCTCTCTAATCTTCCCATCTTCCTGCCCCCCCCCCCCCCTCCCCCACCACTCCCATCACCACCCCACCCCTTCCAACACCCTACCCCCCCTAACACCCTACCAACCCATACACGCCCTTACAACTTTTCTGCCCCCCTGCTTCTCATCTTCCCAGAGAAGATCGATACAAGTGCATCAGTACAGGGAAGACGATGATTGATGAAAGCCGAAGCCCACAGTGGCGCGCGCGCACACACACACACACACACACACACACACACACACACACACACACACACACACACAACACACACACACACACACACACACACACACACACACACACACACACAACACACTGTCAATAGTCCGTCCTCTTTCTGTCTCTTCTTCATCATCTTCTTCTTTCTTTCTTTCTTTCTTTCTTTCTTTGTTTCTTTCTTTCTTTCTTTCCTTCTTTTCTTTCTTTTACTCCAGGTGCATCACTAAAGATGGGTAAAGAAGCGGAGGAGGGAGGGATGGTGGGGAAACAGAAAAGGGTGGGGGGGGGGGGGGAGGTGGTAAAAGATAGGAAACCGTAGATGATGGTAGGCGTAGGATGTTTTGTATCAGAAAACTAGGATGTTTTGTATCAGAAAACTAGGATGGTTATATCAGAAAGCTAGGATGGTTATATCAGAAAGCTAGGGTGTTTGTACGAGAAAACTAGGATGTTTGTATCAGGAAAACTAGGGTGTTTGTATCAGAAAACTAGGATGTTTTGTATCAGAAAACTAGGATGTTTGTTTGTATCAGAAAACTAGGATGTTTGTTTGTATCAGAAAACTAGAATGTTTGTATCAGAAAGCTAGGGTCTTTGTATCAGAAAACTAGGAAATTTGTATTAAAAAACTAGGATGCTTGTATCAGAAAACTAGGATGTTTGTATCAGAAAACTAGGATGTTTGTATCAGAAAACTAGGATGTTTGTATCAGAAAACTAGGACGTTTGTTTGCATCAGAAAACTTCGAATCTACTTGGAGTTTTTGAATAAAAGCATCTTGAAAAAGAATTGTGTTAATATCGTTAACTTGATAGCTGCTTGACATGAGTGGATGGAGAATGTTTTGAAACGAAAAATCTTCTTCTTCTTCTTCTTTCTTCTTCTTCTTCTTCTTCTTCTCTTCTTCTTCTTCTTCTTCTTCTTCTTCTTCTTCTACTTCTTCTTCTTTTCTTCTTCTTCTTCTTCTTCTTCTTCTTCTTCTTCTTCTTCTTCTTCTTCTTCTTCTTCTTCTTTTCTTCTTCTTTTCTTCTTCTTCTTCTTCTTCTTCTTCTTCTTCTTCTTCTTTCTTCTTCTTCTTCTTCTTCTTCTTCTTCTTCTTCTTCTGCTTAATAATGTTGCATAGAGTTTAATGGGCTCCCCCCCCCCAAGTCTTTCTGAATTTGTTAATTTGTTCAAAGTAGAGTTTCCACCATTTTTGACGGTTGTTTACGTTTTCTTTTGGTTTTTGCTTTCTTTTGTTTTTAATTACTTCAAGTTTGTTTTTCTTTTTGGGCAGAATTGTAAAAAAGCCTTTATTGTGCCTAATTCTTTACCCATTAAAGATTCAATTAATCAATCTTCTTCTTCTTCTCCTCCTCCTCCTCCTCCTCCTTCTCTCCTCCTCCTCCTCCTCCTCCTCCTCCTTTTCCTCCTCCTCCTTCGTCGAACGCTCAAACAGCAACTATTGTTGTCTGTTATATTCGAGCGAAAATGCGTCATCACGCTGCCGTTAAGCGCTTGACATGTCAGGCCCAGCGCATCCGACTTCGGCAAAAGACAGAAATTGTTATCTTTTAAGTTTTTTTTCTAGGAGAGAAAAGAGCAGGCGAATGGCCCAAAAAGGTAGAACATAGAACAGAAGGAGGTGACAGGAAGAAAAAGCAACAAGGCAGAAAAACAAAGAGAGTGATAGCAAAGAGGAAATGTCTAGCACAGAGTTTCCAGAAGGGGGAATGCTATATATAGTATATACTGACAGGCCCCCAGGGGAAAACGAAAAATGACTTACATGGGTAGGATAGCATGGAAGAGACTCACAGACCATAGAACACGTGCTGAAGTCCTGTTCACTTGCATCAAGATGGAGAGAGGGCTTTTGGTTTTTTAATATCGAGGATAGTGGAATAAGCACTCATGTGCTTTTTTACATCTAGTCCCCGTGTGTATGCGGTTTTGTAAATTTTGTCATCTGTTCCCACCGGCACACAATGGCCTACTCTTTCGAAAAGCGGAACAGGATTTAACGTGTGCGCAAGACGTTCTGCATGCGTTCGCACACGGGGCCTCGGTTTATAGTCTCATCCGAAGGACTTTGACATTCAGTTCGATTTTTTTTGTCAAACTGGGAAGAAAGGGCGAGGCTGGGAATCGAACCAAGAACCTCACGGTATTCTTGTTGGCAGGCAAACGTCTTAACCATCCTGCCACCTTCCTTCACGAGAGAGAGAGAGAGAGAGAGAGAGAGAGAGAGAGAGAGAGAGAGAGAGAGAGAGAGAGAGAGAGAGACCCTTTCTCTGGCCACAGTAAGCGGCACTGGAGGAAAAGCTTTGGTGAGTCAAGGGAAAACACCTGATAATTACCACTGAAATCATTGTCGTCGTCACAATTATTGGAGTGTGAGTTAAAACGTTATGAACAATAAAATAAATAAAAAAGAAGAAGAAGAAAGAAGAAGAAGAACAAGAACAAGACGAACAAGAAGAACAAGAAGAAGAACAAGAACAAGAACAAGAAGGGGAGGAGGAGGAGGTAGAAGAAGAGGAAAAGGAAGAAGAAGAAGAAGAAGAAGAAGAAAAAAGAAGAAGAAGGAAAAGAAAGAAAAAGAAGAAGAAGAGAAGAAGAAGAAGAAGAAGAAGATGGTGATGGTGATGGTGATGATGATGATGATGGTGGTGGTGGTGCTGCTGCTGTTGATGATGATGAAGAGGAGGAGGAGGACGACGACGACGAGGAGGAGGAGGAGAAAGAGGGAAAAAGAGGAAGAAGAAGAGAAGAGGAAGATTAAGAAGTAGATGATGATGGTGATGGTGGTAGTAAAGGTGCTGCTGCTGCTGCTGCTGATGATGATGATGATGATGATGATGAGGAGGAGGAGGAGGAGGAGAAAGAGGGGGGGGGGGAAAGCTGATACAGAAAATGATGATAATGATAACAGCATGTGTGTCATCCCTTTATTTTTCATCGTTATCATCTAAACTGAATAAAAAGGTGGAGTGTGCTGAGTTTCCAAGGAAGTAATCTTAGAATGAACTGCGTCCCCCCCCCCCCTAGTTTATAACAGCTTAATGTCAGCCTAACGGCATGCAGCAGCTGTCTTCAGATAGAGGATGTTTTGTATGAACTCTCTCAGAGAATGTTGTGTATGAACTCTCTCAGAGACTGTTTTGTATGAACTCTCTCAGAGAATGTTGTGTATGAACTCTCAGAGAATGTTTTGTATGAACTCTCTCTCTCTCTCTCTAATGCAACCAACAGAAGAAGTAAGATAACTTTATAGAAATTGATTCTTATATTGTTGAATACTACACTCAAAACATGGTCGATTATGACGCACGT
>CM054161.1:28593052-28608052 GCA_028751875.1 Rapana venosa | reverse complement strand
ATAGATAGATAGATAGATAAATAGATAGATAGATAGATAGATAGATATAGATAGATATATATATATGAAGAGACTTAAGGCACTGAAAAGTGTACGATTAAAATTGATCTGGAGAGATCGTAACACCCCCACCCCCACCCCTAATTTACCAGACATCACTACCAAGATTCAAACCCACGACTTCATGGACCCATGGTATTGAAGTCAAACGGGTCTTAACCACTCGGCTATAGCAGCCGTAAAATGAAAGTTTATTCAGATGGGTAAAAAAGCATGTGGAAGCCCCTCCCCCCCTCATCCCCCCAGATCCTAGATGTGGTTCGATTCCCAGCCTCGCCCTTTCTTCCCAGTTTGACCAAAAAGTCGAACTGAATGTCAAAGTCCTTCGGATGAGACTATAAACCGAGGCCCCGTGTGCGAACGCATGCAGAACATCTTGCGCACACGTTAAATCCTGTTCCGCTTTCGAAAGAGTAGGCCATTGTGTGCCGGTGGGAACAGATGACAAAATTTACAAAACCGCATACACACGGGGACTAGATGTTAACAAAAAGCACATGAGTGCTTATTCCATTATCCTCGATCAAAAAAATAAGTCATCTCATCTGAGCGCTTTGATTTTGTTGCTGTACAAGATTCAGCGCTATATAAATTCCATACATTATTATTATTATTATTATTATTATTATTATTATTATTATTATTATTATTATTATTATCATTATTATTATTATTATTATTGTTATTCTTCTTCTTCTTCTTCTTCTTCTTCTTATTAGAACAGGTTCTACAGTCCTTCCGACCCCTGTACCAGTGCAACAGATTAAGCTGCTTCTGTTCCCGGGGAGCAGTGCTAGTTGAAAAGCTGTAGTAGGGCTCACAGACCAACTGTTAATCACAGCCAACTTTATCATTGCCGCAAAACTGAAGTGTAAAACTGACACCCCCCTCCCCCCAAATAAAACTATCCTTGTGAAAGAGGGGTGCAGGGGGGGGGGGGGGGGGGTGTAGGCGAAGCAGAAGTAGTAGAAACGATGGAAGAAAAAGGCAGAGAAAAGGGAAAAGGAAAAGAAGACGAAGGCGAGTAGAGGAAGAAGTCAGTAGGAGAAAGATGGAGTAGTAGTAGTAGTAGTGGTAGTGGTAGTAGTGTAGTAGTAGTAGTAGTAGTAGTAGTAGTAGTAATAGTGGATGGAGGTGGTGGTGGTGGTATAGTAGTAGTGGTGGTGGTGGTGGTGGTATAGTAGTAATGGTGGTGGTAGTAGTAGAAGTAGTGGTGGTGGTGGTGGTGGTGGTATAGTAGTAGTGGATCGGTGGTCTAGAGGTAACGCGCCTGACTAGAATGCGAAAAGTCGGGGTCGGGTGTGTGCGCGGTTCGTATCCCGTTTGGGCCCGACATTTTTCCCCATCCATTAGACCATGAGTGGTGGTCTGGGCGCTAGTCTTTCGGATGAGACGATAAACCGAGGTCCCGTGTGTTACACACAATTTTCAGCGCACGTAAAAGAACCCACGGCAACAAGGGAGTTGTCCCTGGCAAAATTCTTAGAAAAAAGCCACTCTGATAGGGAAACAAATATAGTTGCAGACCAAAAGAAAAAAAAGAGAAAAAAAAGGGTGGCGCTGCTCTTGTGGCGACGAGCTCTCCCGGGGAGAGCAGCCCGAATTTCACGCAGAGAAATCTCGTGACTTAAAGTGGTATAAAAAAAAAAATAGTGGTGGTGGTAGTAGTAGAAGTAGTGGTAGTGCAGTGGTAGTAGTAGTAGTGCAGTGGTAGTAGTAGTAGTGGTAGTATAGTGGTAGTAGTGGTTTGTGGTAGTGGTAGTAGTAGTGTAGTAGTAGTAGTAGTAGTAGTCGTGTAGTAGTAGTAGTAGTAGTAGTAGTGGTAGTAGTAGTGTAGTAGTAGTAGTAGTAGTAGTGGTAGTAGTAGTGAAGTAGTAGTAGTAGTAGTAATAGTAGTAGTAGTAGTAGTGGTAGTAGTAGTGTAGTAGCAGTAGGAGAAGAAGAAGCAGAAGAAGAAGAAGAAGAAGAAGAAGAAGAAGAAGTAAAAGACGAAAAAGAAGAAAGAGACACACATTCACATCTCAATAGTTTCTTTGAAACTTCTCTGAATCCTCTCCCTCCCTTCCTCCCTCCCTCCCTCATCGTTTTATCCTTACTTCAGTCTATTCAGACTCTTACCTCCTCTTGCCATCTGTTTTTTTTTAAGTTGGAAACTTGCTGCCTGCAACTGTGCAGAATACAGATCAATTAGAATCCAATTCAAATCATGAGCAGGAACAAGGATGGGGACAGGATAGCTCAGTGGTCTCTGGTCAGTGTGGAATCAAGATATTGAAACCATTCTGACGCACGTCTTCAAGAGGTTGACCATTCGTGACATGTGTCACCTTCGCCTATCCCGTAGTCCTGTAGACTGTGGGGATACCACTGGAGATTTTGCAACCAGCTTCCTCCACTCCCCCGCGGTCCTCTGCTTTCCGTAACAAATCGGCCAGTAGTCCACTCTCTGATGCTGTTTTCCCGTCGTTTTCTCTGTCTGCCTCTTTCGTGTATGTATCTGCATTTGCATTCGGGGCATGGATACGTGTGCTTATGTGTTCGTTTGTTTGAGCTTGCACAGCATACATTACTTTATACCACCATAGAGAACAAAACTTTAATTTGGAGTTGGGGGTTATTCCCCTATGTCACCTCTTTTTTCGTCCTTCCTTCCCTAACTCTGTCCTCTGTGTGTCTCTCTCTGTCTCTGTCAGTCTGTCTGCCTGCCTGTCTGTCTGTATGTCTGTCTGTCTGTCTGTCTGTCTGTATGTCTGTCTCTGTCATTCTGTCTGTATGTCTGTGTCTGTCTGTCTGTCTCTCTGTCCCTGTCTGTCAGTCTGCCTGTCTCTCTCTGTCTCTGTCTCTGTCTCACACACACACTCACATACATACACACTCACACGCACCACCACCCCTTTCCCCTCAACCCACACATACCATCTGCTATTTTCATATAACGGCTCATACCAGTCCTATGTCTCTCCTCCTGTCAGACATGATTTAATTAAAAAACAACAACAACCACACACACACACACAACACACACACACACACACACACACACACACACACACACACACACACACACACACACACACCACAACACAAGAACAAACCAGGAAGCAAAATAAAGAGTAGGAGACATTTTTTGTTTGATACAAATATATATATATTATATATATATATATATATATATATATATATATATTATATATACTCAGTGCTTGCTTCTGCTTTCCCTGGCAGGTCATTGTATTCCCCTCCCCTCCCCTCCCCTCCCCCCTTCCCCATTCTTCTGTGTCTGCTTTTAATTCTTTCGGATCGATCTATAGCAGGCGAAATTTAGAACACACACAAAAAACATTGGAGGGAAGGGAAGGTGGGTAGGCGGGAGTGGGTGGGGTGGGGTGGGTGGTCGGAGGGTTTGGGATTGTTTACGGGTAGATTGGGAAGAGAGAAGAGATGGGGGGGAGGAGGGAGACAGAGAGAGAGAGAGAGGGAGAGAGAGAGAGAGAGAGGGGAGAGAGAGAGAGAGAGAGAGAGAGAGAGAGAGAGGGAGGAGGAAGGAAAGAGAAAGTGAAAACATATATGTATACACACACAGATATATATATTTTTTTCCATATTTATATTATATTTCTGTGTGTATGTATATACGCAAACACAGACAGATTATAGATAGATAAGATAGATAGATAGATAGAGTAGTAGATAGAGAGATAGAGAGATAGAAGAGAGACGAAGAGCAGACAGAAGAGAGAGAGAGAGAGAGAGAGACAGAACAGATAGAGAGAAAGGGACAGAGACAGATACAAAGAGACACAGGACGCAAGATCAGGAAGGAGAAATTCATTCATTTATTTGCTCATTCATTTATTTATTTATTCTTTTATTTCGAGAATGATGGAATAAGCACTCTATGCTTATTTTTTTTCACATCTAGTCCCCCAGAAAGAGTGAGTAAATTAACTACCAAACGAACGAAAGAACGCAACACAAATTGGGCTTATATTTTACATTTTGTCTTTAAGTGATATACAAGGAAACAAGGAAATGACCTCTCACACACACACTTCCAATAACCCTGTCATAAATTTCTTTTACCATCTCTTACCCTTTCAACTCTCTGCCAAGGGGAAAAGCAAAACAATAAGAGAGAGAGGGAAGAGAGAAGAAGAGAGCAGAGAGAGAGAGACACAGACAGACAGACAGAACAGGAACAGACAGAGAGATAAAGGAGAGAGAAGAGAAAGAGGTAAAGAGAGAAGAGAGAGAGACAGAGAGAGAGAGGGAAACGGAAGTACAGACGCAGACGATTATTCCTAAAGGCCACAGCCCCTTAGAAGGGGGATAAACATAGTAATGTAATTATGACATAAATTGCAACAGTACGATATTTGCTACTCACGTTAGCGCTGTGTTTCTTATCTTAAATACTTTCTGTAAGTACAATGCTAAATGCCTTATAAGTTGTCTTGTTTGCTGTAGTCAGAAGCAATATCAGTTTAAACATGGTTGTCTTATCTAATACTTTCTGTAGTAAATCAAAGATAAGTTGTTTTGCTGAGTCACTTGAACAATCAAGTTTTAAACACATGGTTTCTTATTCTTATACTACTTTCGTAAGTACAATGCTAAATGCCTTAAGTGTCTTGTTTGAGAGTACAAGAAGCAATACAGTTTAATGAACAGTGATTCTTATCTTAAATGCTTTCTGTAAGTACAATGCTAAATGCCTTATAAGTTGTCTTGTTTGCTGTAGTCAGAAGCAATAACAGTTTAAACAGAAAAAGGTTGCGAGGAATACTTACATGGAATAAATAATTGTTTTCTGAGATCACTTAATCCAGGACAAGTCAGAACACAATGTACTTCATTTTCTTGTGACTCAGTCAAGGCATAATGGGCAAATAAGAAAACAGAGACAGAGAGAAAGAAAGAAGAGAGAGAGAGAGAGAGAGAGAGAGAGAGAGAGAGAGAGAGAGAGAGAGAGAGAGAGAGAGAGAGAGAGGAAAAATTGAATGAGCATATTCAAGAGCATTTGAGACATAAAGCATCACGCCGATGACAAACTATCTATCTGAATAACTTCAGTCGTTGATTCTCTATTTGCCTACCCATCTCTGTGACTGTCTCACATACTACTCCGAAAGTATCCTGCACAGCCTAAGAAAGCCATCCTGTCTACTTGACAAGAAAGCTGCCAAACCTTTTTTGTCCTTTTCTTCTTCTTTTTCCTTTCATTTTTACTGCTGCGCAGGGATTTGTATTTTCTCGAGGGGGTTTTTCTTTGTCAAAGGATTCTGTCTGCGTTCAGGGATTCTGCGTTGATCCGGGATTCTCTTCAAGTCCCAAAGCTCAAGTGCAAGAGAAAAAAAGCTTCTAAATCCCTGACGCAGAGGGGATTTGTCAGCAGAGAGTGAGCGGCGGTGGTTAGTAGTTAAGAAGACACACACTAATGGTCGTGGGGTGGGGTAGGGGTGGGAGTGGGCAGGGCTAGGGATTTATTTATTTTTTTTAATATTTTATTTTACTCTTTTATATCGAGGATAATGGAATAAGTAATTATGTGCAGCATTTTTTTTATGCGGTTTTGTAAATTGTCATCTGTTCATACCGGCACATAATGGCCTACTCTTACGAAAAGCGGAACAGGATTTTAACGTGTGCGCAAGATATTCTGCGCACGTTCGCACACGGGGCCTCGGTTTATAGTCTCATCCAAAGGACTTTTGGGGAGAGTGGAGTCTGCACTGATGTGAACTCCAGGGGAGAATATCCTCCTTGAACGGAATCGAACCCGGGTCGTCAGATTTCGAGCGCAATGTTCTAACCACAAGGCTATCCCGAGATTTGGGAGAGAGATTGAGGTTGATGGTGCGGTGGTGGTGTTAAGGAGGATGGGGATGGAGGGTGGTGGTTGAGGGTGGTGGTGTTCTCAAGATTGGGGTTGGGAGGTGGGTGGGGGCGGGGGGGGGGGGGGGGAGCAGAAGACAAAAAAGGTAGCCGTTAAGCATTGTCTTAAAAGTGTGCTTGAAACACCAGACTTTTGGTTAAGTACTGGCCTATTCTGGGTTATGGTGGCTTTGTTTCTGACTGCCGCTCTGACTTTGTTAAAAGGACGTGAATATCTGTCTGTATGTCTGTCTGTCTGTGTGTCTGCCTGTCTGTCTGTCTCCGCTCGTCTTCTGTGTGTCTGTCTGTCTCCGCTTGTCTGTCGTGTGTCTGTATGTGAGTGTGTGTGTGTGTGTGTGTGTCTCACTCTCACCCTCTCTGTCTCGGAGTTCAGAGTTCTCCTTGTCTTTCATCCACTCTTTAACACACTCTGTCCCTCTCTCGCAATCTTTCACTCACTCTTTCTCTCTCTCTCACTCTCATTCACTCTTTCACTCACTCACTCCCTCTCTCTAACTCTTTAACCCTTTCACTCTCTCTCTTTCTCTGTCACACTCTCTGACTCTCGCACCTCTCTCTCTCTCTCTCTCTCTCTCTCTCTCTCTCTCTCTCTCTCCTCTCTTCTCTCTCTCTCTCTCTCTCTCTCTGCCACACTTTCTGACTTTCTCTTTCTCTCTCACTCATATTTTTCCCTCTGTTTTACCCCTCCTTCATCCTTTTATCTTTTTCGACCTTATTCTTCTTGTTCTGTTTTTCTCTCTTTTCTCTTTAAGGCGATGTTATTCGTGTGCTTTTCTATTCTCGCCAACTGCCATGCACTTACTTAATCGGCTTGTGCTATTCTGGTCTAGTTTGCCTAGCGCATTTTTTTCAACTGGAATTTTTGCTACACCCGGAATCATAAAGAAAATGTAAGCTGTAAGCAGCAGATGTCCCTTCAGAAAATAAAACGGTTCCCATTCGAGAAGATGTTTGAGGTTTGATCATTTACGGGGGTGAGCGGCGGGGTGGAGGGGTGGGGGTGGTGGTGGTGGGGTGTTGGTGGTGGGGTGGTGGTGGTGGTGGTGGTTGTTAGGGAGCTACGCTCGTGACCTGATGGGCCAGGATCAATACATACATGAGCATACATCAATATATGGATCTTTACTTTTTGTTTGTCGGTTTTGAGGGTTTTTTTCAACCCAGAATCCATCGAGGCTTTTTTGTTGTTGTTGAAATGTGCGTTTGTGTGAATGTTATCATGCTACCGATTTACTGTCAAGACACGAAAGTTTCTGTTTTGTTTTCCTAATAATATAAAACAGGTAAAGGTGTTCCCATAACATATAAGGTCGTAGGGGAGCGAGGCGTCAGAGACCTCAACTTCTCTAGGGGCCAGCATATTGAGGACGGCGCCCATCTCCTCTCCCTCGCTGCTTTTCCTTCCCTGACCCTAAAGAAGGCAGGTACCCATTTACAGCTGGGTGAACTGTGGGATTATGCAGAAGCCAAGGCGTGCAAACGGTCACCCATCCGAGTGGTAACGACGCTTGACGCTGCTTAACATAGCTGGTGGAAAAGCGAGTGCTCCGACCACTGAGCTATCCCATCCTCTTCTTTTAAGAATATAGGATTGTTTAAATATGTGAGTTAGTGTGAATGTTGCCGTACTACCGATTTACTGTCAACACACGTAAGTTTCTGTGCGTTTTTTCCCCCTGAAAATATAATAAACTGGGTAAGACGTTTTTACAACAACAACAAAAAAGATTCTCGCAATGAAGACAACGACCGCGAAGAAAAAGAGCAGTTCCCTGAGTACACACACACACACACACACACACACACACACACACCACACACACACACACGCACACACACACACAAACACACACGCACACACGCACGCACACACACACACACACACACACACACACACACACACACACACACATACATACACACACACGCACGCACGCACGCACGTACGCACACACACACACACCACACCGCACACACGCATACACACACACCCACGCTGGGAAATCTGAAATACAAACTCTCTCGCCAGGAGGACAAGAAATGCTGGCAGGATGCCAGGCTTGTGATTTCCTCTCAGTACATTCACGTACGACTGCCATGAAATAGGACACTCTCTGCCAGACAAGAAAAAATAAACCCGCGCCAAAGAAGCATTGTATACACACACACACACACACACACACACACACACACACACACACACACACACACACACAACACACACACACACACCAACACACACACACATACACACACACACACACACACACACACACGCCAACACAACACACACACACACACACACACACATACACACGCAACCACACACACACACACACACACACACACACACCCACACACACACACACACACACACACACACACACACAAAACACACACACACACACACACACACACACACACACATTTTCTTTCTCTCTATATCCCTCCTCTCTCTCTCCTACGTCAGCCGCAGGAAGTCAACTCTCTCTCTCTCACCTCTCTCTCTCCCTCCCTCGCACCTTTCTCTCTCTCTGGCACTCTGTCTCTTTCTGTCTCTCTCGCCTCTCCTCCTCTCTTGCTCTCCCTCTCCCTCCCTCCTTCCTTCCCTACTCTGTCTCTCTCTGTCTCTTTATCTCTATCTGTCTCTGTTTGTCTCTCTCTCTATCCCTCCCTCGCCACCCCCCCTCCTCTCTCTCTCTCTCTCTCTCTCTCTCTCTCTCTCTCTCTCTCTCTCTCTCTCTCTCTCTCTCTCTCTCTCTCTCTCTCTCTCTCTCTCTCTCTCTCTCTCCCCTACGTCAATAGTCACAGAAAGTCAACAGACTGACAGCTCTCTATTGCAGGCACTAATGACAGTGGTTGGCATCCCCATAATGCACGTCACCTAGGGGAGGTGGCATGGCAGTGCCGATGCCAGGAGCTGATGACTCCCTCCTACCAGACTGGCCAACGGATGGCCTGTGGTGGTGGTCAACACAGAATATTGACCAGAGACTGACAGCGCTGACAGAAGTGACCACAGGCTCCTCTGACCTTTAATCATGACAACCATAATAAGCCATCATGTCAGAAAAAAAAGTATTTAAAAAAACCCAACAAGAACCGTGACTTTTTTCCCCTCTAGCTCTCTGTGTTTTTTGTCAGTCAGTTTGGCCTCTGCGTTTGTGTCTGTTTGTCTCTGTTTTCTTTTTAAAGAGATTTTTGTTTTGGGACATAATTTCTTTCCAGACAAATCTTTTGTTGGTCTGGGTTCTTTGGTGTTTTATAATTGCGTGTTGCGCAAAGACTTTGATTTATCACTAAAAAAAACTGAATCCAGACAACCCTTCGTGGTGTGGTTCACAGGCTTGATAAAAGGTAAAGGTGTCCCATAACCTAAGTGGTTGTAGGGGAGTGAGGCATCAGAGACCTCAACTTCTCAAAGAGCCAGCATATTGAGGGCGGCGCCCATCTCCTCTCCCTCGCTGCTTTATCTCCCCTGACCCTAAAGAGGTAGGAACCAAGTTACAGCTGGGTGAACTAGGGGGACTGTACTGAAGCCAAAGCGCGCAAACGGTTACCCATCCAATTGGTAGCCACGCTCGATGCTGCTTAACCTTGGCTGGGAAAAGCGAGTGCTCTGACCACTGAGCTATCCCGTTCCCAACAGGGCTTCATGGTAATAAACTTTTCTGACTCTGATTCAGGGGAAAAAACTCTGGCTTCAGATAGGATTCAAACCCAAGATTTCTTGCTTTCTTGATTGTTTCACTATCCACTATCATTTTCCTTTTTATTTAAAAAAACAACCCTCGGATATTTTTTTCTGAGTGCATGTGTTGTCTAAAGTGAGACGCCACACAACGACTACTGTGAGACACTTTTAAGGTTTGGATTCTCCCTTAAGGCACCCACTACTGAAATAGACACCTCTCACCACATCGGAGTTGGATGCCATCAGAAAAAAACAACCCAGCAGTAGCAAGAAAGCATTGCACTGTACTCTCTTTTCTTCAGTCACGGAAGTAATACGATCTACAGCACTCTCTTCCAATCTGTGATGACAGTTGTTGGTATCGCCATAAAGCGAGTCACCCAGGGGTAAGTGGGCATGCTGATGTCAGCGGCATAAGCACTTTGCTGGAACAACTTCCAGACTGGTGGACTATGGCCTGAAAAAAAAAATCATGGACACTGACGCCGGATGGGCATCACTGTCACGAGTAACCACGACGCCTTTGGCCGACTCACTAACGCAGACCCTGCACTGCTGTAATCATGTCATTGTTCTTCTAAACCCATGTTTTTGTGTAATACACAAGAACATGTGATGTGATGTAGTTTTGTTTTTCTTCTTCGTCGAACTCTCAGACAGCAACTATCACTGTCTTTCATATCAGCGATAGTGCGTTGCACTGCCGTTTAAGTGTCTGACAAGTCAGCCCCAGCGCATCCACCTTCGATATGGGAGAGAGTGGTTAGTTTTTAAGTCTCTCTTGGGGAAAAAAATGGCAAGAGAATGGACCAAGAAGGAAGAAAAAAAAAGACAAGAAAGAGGGGACAGCAAGAAAAGGAACAAAGGCAGAGACAAAGAGATGGATAGAAAAGAGGGAATTCCAAACAGAGATTTCCCAGAAGGTGGGGGTATTTATACTGATAGAGCCACCCGGCATGCCCTCAGGGGGCCTGATGATATTCTAAACCTATTTTCGCTACTCAAGCACCTTTCGATGTAGTCTCTATAATGGCCACAAAAAGGTTGAAAAGGAAAAACCAGGTAAATCACGAATTTCCCATTGACAAGGATACTCCTGTGCCTGTTATTTTTTCCCTATGAGTTCTCCATCGGGTATCCTCTGAGTTGTTTTTTTGATGAGTGTGTTTCCGCTATATCTGTAACCCAGTGTCAATAAGCGTAGCTAGATTTATGACGGCCCTATCAATACATCAGGAGTACTGGAGGGGAAGAGGGATCAGTACACAACTCTGGCCATGAGGGATACTACGAGAAGACAGATTTATGATCTCCTGTCGGTAAAGGGAACAGGACAGCTCAGTGGTCAGTGCTCTCTTCCCCCCAGCCAAGGTTAAGCAGCGTCGAGCGTGGTTACCACTTGGATGGGTGACCGTTTGCGCCGTCTTGGCTTCAGTACAGTTCCTCCAGTTCACCCAGCTGTGAATGTGTACCTGCCCTCTTTAGGGTCAGGGAAGGTAAAGCAGCGAGGGAGAGGAGATGGGCGTTGCCCTCAATTCGCTGGCTCCTTGAAAAGTTGAGGTTTCTGATGCCTCGCTCCCTTACGACCACTTAGGTTGTGGGACACCTTTTACCTTTCAGTAAACCCCCCACACTGGGTAGTGTGAAGCAGAAAACTCACCACGAAGACTTTGATTTATTGCGTTGCAAGATTCAGCGCTATCTAAATCCCATACATTATTCGTATTAAGACAATGAGAAACGTGGATATGCTATTCTTTTATGAATAATTCATGTTTGTTACGGCGAAATATCAGACTTTTGCTCTTAATATGCACATAATTATTTTCTTTCTTCTTTGTTTCTGGGCTAGAGCTCCAAGGTTCACCAATGGTGAAATGTATGCGTATGTGACCGTTTTCCCCCCACTCTATTTAGATAGCCGCATTCCAATATCGGGGATCGTGTCTAAACATGTGTCCATGCAGGTTTTTTTCTGTCATCTGTTCCTACCGGCACACAATGGCCTACTCTTCTAAAAAGGTGGAACGAGCTTTAAACGTGTGCGCAAGATGTTCTGCGCGCGTTCGCACACGAGGCCTGGGTTTGTAGTCTCATCCGAAGGACTTTTATTTATTTATTTTATTCATTTATACCGCTTTAAGTCACGAGGTTTCTCTGCGTGAAATTCAAACTGCTCTCCCCATGGAGAGCGCGTCGCCACAAGTCCAGCGCCACCCCTTCGTTTTGTCTGCAACTGTATTTGGTTCCCTATCAGAGTGGCTTTTTTCTAAGAATTTTGCCAGGGACACCTCTCGTGTTGCTGTGGGTTCTTTTACGTGCGCTGAATAATTATGTGTAACACACGGGACCTCGGTTTATCGTCTCATCCGAAAGACTAGCGCCCAGACGACCACTCATGGTCTAATGGATGGGGTAAAAATTTCGGGCCCAAACGGGATTCGAACCACCGCACACTTCCGACCCGGACTTTTCGCTTTCTAGACAGACGCGTTACCTCTAGACCACCGATCCACCTTCAGCTCGGTTTGTTTCCGTCAAGCCGGGAAGAAAGGGCGAGGCTGAGAATCGAACCCACAACCTCACGTTAACTTGTTGGCAGGCGAAGGTCTTAACCATCCTGCCACCCTCCTTCTTATAATATGAAAGTATGTAATATGTTCTTGCTTTCCCTCCCAGTGCATACGCACTAGCTGAATAGAAAACACACAACTTCGACCGAGAGGACAACTTACACACACACACACACACACACACACACACACACACACACACACACACACACACACACACACACACACACACACACACACACACACACACACCACACACACGCGCGCGCGTGCGCGCACACACATACATACACACGCACACACACGCACATACATATACACACACAACACACACACATACACAACACACACACACACACACGCACGAACACACACACACACCACGAACGCACGCGCGCCACCTACGAACACTGCGCGCGCACACACACACACACACACACACACACACACACACACACACACACACACACACACACCACGCACGAACACGTCGACTCACTACACTCGCACGAACACACAACACACACACGCATGACACGCGCGCCGCATACACACACACACGCAACACGCAGCGCGCGCACATACACACACAACAACAGACACACACAACACACACACGCGCGCCACACACACACTCAATGTACCATTGTTTTAATTTCGTACAAAGAATAAACTCAAAGACGACGTTGAGTCTGCGTCCATCTTATAACATCGGACCTGTAATCTCGATAACGTCTTTTTACAAATATCTTACAAAAGTAATCGAACCGAAACGAAGAACAGAACGGTTTACAACACCATAATTTATGTAATTAAAATTTGACTTGACATTTGACTTTGACTGGACTTTCTCTCTCTCTCTCTCTCCCTCTTCTCTTCTCTCTCTCTCTCTCACACACACAACATCACCACACACACACACGCACGCACGCACGCACGCACGCACTCAACACATACATGCACACACACAACACACATACAACACACACACATTCTCAATGTACCCTCTGTAATTAAAAATAAATTGACTTTGACTGGACTTTCAGACACACACACACGCGCGCGCGAAACACACAGACACACACACACACACGCACGCACACACACATACACACACGCACGCATGCACACATACGCACACAGACACACACACATACGCACAACACACACACACACACAACACATACACACACACGCACACACAAACACACACACATCACACAACACACACACACACACACACACACACACACACACACACACACACACACACACACACACACACACAAGTATCGTACTCTACTTTCACTGACAGGCTTACACAGGCCTAGAAAGCACATAATTACTCTCATCACTGGTGACAGCTATTGGCGTCATCATAATGCACGTCATTAAGAGAAAATTGCGGCGCTGATGATGCCAGTGACGTCAATATTGTCACGGACGTCATTCAGACTGACGGAGGCTGACCAGTTGCCAACACAGACACTGAAACAGGGATGGACAACGCTGCCAGAGTTGACTACGAGCGCCTTTAGCCAACTCGCTGAAGTAGACCCGCATTGTTATATGATACAGTACTTAGATATGGGAAGTAAAGATAAATACTGCTGGTTTATTTCGTTTAAATGTGCCTTTCAGGCTGAAAATATCTTCGAATAGTTACTGAAAAATTGGCACCGACTACATTATACAAGATTTCGACTAGGAACGCTTGGTTTCAATGCGAACAAAAGAGTTTCAACCTGAGACGTCCACACAGTTTCCCATGCCTTATGTGTGGTCATATACTTGATGATGAAATACATATCCTGTTTCTGTTTCAAGCATATGTTTCCATACGTGAAAACTGTAGTGTTTTCAGTTTAGAAGCTTTCCGAAGGCAAGCTATTTTTTCTGTCTTATCGTCCGATGATATTGTGATCAAATATGTTGCAAAGTTTTTTGCTGAAGCACAGAAATTACGACAATCACAGCTAAACAATTAGTTTAACTTTTGTGGCTACACTAAAGTAATATTTATATTCTGTAATCTCCAGCAACATTTTGTGACACAACTAGAGACACATTTGTAATTACGCTGTAATCTCCAGCAAGAATACTTATTGAAAATGTCACATAGAATTGGATTGCATGGTCTAATATAGCACTCTAGAATGTTCTTGTTATTGTTTTAGTTATTGTTTATTGGTCCTTGTTGTTTATCCTTGACATTACTTTGTGTTCTGTTTGAAGCTGAGTTTACGCCAGAGCTTAAAAGTTGTATCCATTTATAGAGAGCTCTTGTTTTTTCATTGCGTTAAATACAACATGTAATTTTTCTAATATTTGTTTGTATTTACAAAAGAAAGTAGTGTGTTACCCCCCTTGTCAAAAGGTCACATTGGGCAATGACAAATTGGTCAAAGCGTCAAAAGCCTGCCTCCCTCTCTCTCTCTCTCTCTCTCTCTCTCTCTCTCTCTCTCTCTCTCTCTTTCTCTCTCTCTCTCTCTCTCTCTCTCTCTCTCTCTCTCTCTCTCTCTCTCTCTCTTCTCCTGACCCAGGTTCGATTATCGTTCAAGAGGATTTTTCCTCTGGAGTTAACATCAGTGCCGACTCCACTCTCCCTGGATGTCCTTCGGATGAAACTATAAACCGAGTTCTCGTGCGTTCGCACACATGAAAACCCGTTCGGCTTTTCGGAAGAGTAGCTATTGTGTGCGGTCGGGAACGGATGACAATATTTACAAAACTGAATACTGCACACGGGGACTGGATGAAAAAAGCAACACGAGCGTT
>CM054161.1:28578052-28580552 GCA_028751875.1 Rapana venosa | reverse complement strand
CGGGGGAGTGGAATTGGCACTGACGTTAACTAAAGGCAAAAGGTAAAGGAGTCCCATAACCTATCAGGTCGTACGGGAGCGAGGCGTCAGAGACCTCACTTCTCTAGGAGCCAGCATATTGAGGGCGGCGCCCATCTCTCCTCTCCCTCGCTGCTTTACCTTCCCTGACCCTAAAGAGGGCAGGTACCCATTTACAGCTGGGTGAACTGGGGGAGCTATACTGAAGCGCAAACGGTCACCCATCCAAGTGGTAACCACGCTCGACGCTGCTTAACCTTAGCTTGGGGGAAAGCGAGTGCTCTGACCACTGAGCTATCCCGTCCCTTACTGACTGACTTGACTTGACTTATGCCTCTTGGTTCCTTGGGGAACATAGGGCTGCAACAACACCCCTCCAACGAACTCGGTTTTGGGAGATCCTCTTCAGCTCGGCCCATGTCATTCCGGCTGCCTTCGTTTCTTCGTCAACACTTCTGCGCCAGGTCTGCTTTGGTCGACCAACTTTCCGCTTCCCTTGTGGATTCCAGTCAAGGGCCTGTCTGGTGACATTTGTCGCAGGCTTGCGGAGTGTATGGCCGATCCATCCCCACTTCCTTTGTTTAATAATGGACTCGATTGGGGTTTGTCTGGTCCTGTCCCACAGTTGTTTGTTGGATATGACTTCCGGCCACCTGATGTTGAGGAAGTACCTGAGGCATTTGTTGGTAAAAGACTGGAGTTTGTGGGTGTTGGTTTTTGTTACCCGCCAGGTTTTTTAGCCATAAAGTAGGGCCGATTTGATATTGGTGTTGTAGATCCGAATCTTGTTTTGAAATGAGAGGTCTGTTGGCCTCCAAATTGGCCGAAGGGTGTTGAAGGCGTGACGGCTTTGTTGATTCGGCATTTGATGTCTTCATCTGTTCCCCCATCTTTACTGACGACACTGCCCAGGTAAATAAACTTGCTGACTTCTTTGATGGTTTCTTGCTGCAGTCGCACTGGGTCATGTGTTTTGTTGTTCACCCTCATGATCTCCGTCTTCCCGATGTTGATTTGGAGGCCAGTCTTTTCAGCTTCGTCAGCAACACGACAAAGCTTCTCTTGTGCGTCTTGTTGCCTGTGGGAGAGAAGGCTGATGTCGTCTGCGAAGTCCAGGTCTTCCAGCTGCTTCATGAGGGTCCACTGTATGCCGGTTCTCCTGCCTGCTGTGGCTTGCCGCATTATCCAGTCAACCACCAACAGGAAGATGGTTGGCGACAACAGACAGCCCTGACGAACACCGGTCTGTACGGAGAAGGGTTCCGTCAGTTTCTCTTCATGGAAGACTTGACAGGTGGCATCTTCATATAGCTGCTGAATGATGGTGATGAACTTTGGTGGAAAGCCATAGTGATGCATCAGTTTCCAAATGACATCTCTGTCGACGCTGTCAAATGCCTTCTGGAAGTCGACAAAGACTGAATATAGGGGGGTCTGCCACTCCCTTACTGACTACAGGGGGAAAATCCGTTGAACGGGCATCTCGGTTTGTTTTTTGGAGATTTTTTAAACTCTGGTTTCTTTTTTTCTCTTTCATGCATTCTCTTTTTTTTCCTTTTCTTCTCTTTCCTTCCTTCCTTTCTTCCTTCATTATTCCCTATCACCACTTTCCCGCTTTGTTTTACGCCACTTTTGAATGCTCGACTTATGTAAAAGAATAGTCTAGTGGTCAGAACATTGCCCTCGCAATCTGACAACCCAGGTTCGATTCCCGTTCAAGGGGATATTTTCCCCTGGAGTTAACATCAGTGCAGACTTCAATCTTCCCCAAAGTCCTTCGGATGAGACTATAAACCGAGGCCTCGTGTGCGAAAACGCACGCAGAACATCTTACGCACAAGTTAAATCCTGTTCCGCTGTTCGTAAGAGTAGGCCATTGTGTGCCGGTGGGAACAGCTGACAAAATTTACAAAAACCTGCATACACACGGGGACTGGATGTATAAAAAAAGCGCATAAGTGCTTATTTCATTATCCTCGATATAAAAGAAATAAAACAAATAAATTAAAAAAATCATTCTTCCCTTCTCTATCTGCACTATCCCGGCTTAGTTTTACGCCACTTTTTTGAATGCTTCGACTTATGTGAAAGCTCCATCAAGCGGTAATCCAGAGTCCTGTTCCTAGCCTGATAACGTCTAGCACTCTGGAAGGTTCCAGCACTCGCTCAATGGCGAGAGAAAGCCATCAGCTGTTGGGTTGTGTCCAGGGGGGAGAGATCGGCTTTTTATCCAGGGGATTTCTGCTTTCTGTCTGAGGGCTGTATTGTCCATGTCCTGATATGCTGCTGTTCTTGTCTAGAGATAGTGCAATTTGACGGTTGATTTGTCTGTGTGGTGGGGATGGTGGGGGTGGTGGGGGTGGGGTGGTGGTGAGGGGGTGAGCGTGTGGGGTGGATGTGGGGGTGGGGGGGTGAGGAGGGGGTGGGGGTGAGGGGATGGTGAGGGGGTGGGGGTTAGCGTGTGTGTGGGGGGGGGGGGAAG
>CM054161.1:28555552-28573052 GCA_028751875.1 Rapana venosa | reverse complement strand
TCTGTCAGTCAGTGTGTGAGTCTGCCTGTGTACTTTCTGTCTGTCTGTCGGTCTGCCTGTCTGTCTGCCAGTGTGTCTGACGGACTGTTTGTCTGTTGTCTGGCTGGATCCATAGACTGGGTGGTAAATGGAATGGTGTGAAGGACTTAGATAAATTATTTCAAGACGAGAGAGATACTGACAGAGACACTTAGAGAGGGGGAGGGAGGGAGGGAGAGAGAGAGACTGAGTGAGGGGAGGGAGGGAGGGAGAGAGAGAGAGAGAGAGAGAGAGAGAGAGAGAGAGAGAGAGAGATGAGAGGGGGGGGGGTAGGGAGAGAGGAAGGAGAGAGAGAGGAGGGAGGGGTAAGAAAGGAAGAAGGGAGAAGGATGAAAAAACCAACAAACAGAGGAAGACAGCAAAGAATAAAAAAGCAAGGAGACAAATAGCAGAAGAGAAGAGAGAGAGAGAGAGAGAGAGGAGAGAAGAGAGAGAGAGAGAGAGAGAGAGAGAGAGAGACAGACAGACAGACAGACAGACAGAGACAGACAAGACAGACAGACAGAAACAGACAGAAAGACACAGAGACAAGACAGACAGAAATTGAGATAGACAGACAGTGTTGCAGACAGCTTCATCATTTCCTAGCACGACGATCGTGTGTTAGTCAAAAGAACCTGCACGGCGTTCATTATGGTTTTAACATGCAGCCTTCTTAGCTTAATGACGCATGCACTAATAATGTGATAGGGGTGGGTGGGGGTGGGGTGGAGGGGGGGTATACCCTGGTGGTTAGAGCCTTATGCGTTCCTTTCTTTTTATTATTTTTTTTTTCGAGGATAATAGAATAAGCACTTCTGTGCTTTTTTTTTTATATACATCCAGTCCCCGTGTGTATGCGGGTTTTTTTGTGGTAAATTCTGTCATCCGTTCCCACTGGCACACAACGGCCTCCTCTTACAAAAAGCGGAACAGGATTTAACGTGTGCGCAGGATGTTCTGCGTGTGTACGCACACGGGGCCTCGGTTTATAGTCTCATCCGAAGGACCTTTTGGGCAAGAGTGGAGTCTGCACTGATGTTAACTCCAAGGGGGAAAAAATCCCCTTGAACGGGAATCGAACCCGGTTCGTCAGATTGCGAGCGCAATGTTCTGACCACTAGGCTATCCCGTTCCCCAGCATCGTTGTTTTCCGGCAGTGGTTGGAGATGTCCTGTCATGCATTTGAATTGTGGACCACTGTCAGTCTCAACAGAAATCCTCTTTTGTGTGTTTTTAAAAATTTTATTTTATTCTTTTATATCGAGGATAATGGAATGTGTTGTGTGTGTGTGTGTGTGTGTGTGTGTGTGTGTGTGTGTGTGATGTGTGTTATGTGTGTGTGTGTGTTGTATGTGTGTGTGTATGTGTGTGTGTGTGTGTGTGTGTGTGTGTGTGTGTGTGTAAGTATAAGTGTAAGTGTGTGTTGTGTATGTGTGTGTGTGTGTGTAAGTGTGTGTGTTGTGTGTGTGTATGTGTGTGTAAGTGTGTGTGTGTGTTGTGTCTTTTTCTGTTTCTCCCTCGGTCTCTCTCTCTCTCTCTCTCTCTCTCTCTCTCTCTCTCTCTCTCTCTCTCTCTTTGTCAATGTCTATGTCTCTCTGTGTCCCTGCCTCTGTCTGTCTGTGTCTTTGTGTCTCCGTCTCTCTCTCTCTCTGTCTCGTCTTTCTGTCTGTCTTGTCTCTCTTACTCTGTCTCTGTCTTTCTATCTCTCTCTGTCTCTCTGTCTCTGTCTCTGTCTGTCTGTCTGTCTGTCTGTCTGTCTCTCTCTCTCTCTTCTCTCTCTCTCTCTCTCTCTCTGGCTGCATTTGTCCTTGTATAAGTCGGTGTTTTGCAGGCTTTGCGGATTAGAAGCAGCGCTGCGTTATTGTCCAAGTCGGCATCAAAGGCTTAGATAAAGTAGCGGTGGGGTTCTCAGTGGTTCTGAGAGTGAGGATCCTGAATCTGTGATCTGACGGCGTCTTCATGCACAAAAACAAACGTGTGTAAAGCTGCGATGGATCCCTGCTCACTGTCGTATACCTGACAACGAACAGGCTGGTGATGAACTTGCGAAACAGGAAGAGCTCAGAAAGAACAGTGTGAAAGCAGCCTCACTTTCCACAAAAAGAAGCCAATCATCAAATCAATGGCGCGACCCGGAGTAGAAAAAAAGACGACCACCACTATCTCAGAAGAGAAGAACAAGACATAATTCTAAGACTCCGCACTACTGGGAACAACAGGCTAAATCACCACATGTCCACAAAGCTAAAACTCGTTCCCTCTCCCTTGTGTGCCTGTAGTAAAGAAAACCAGACTGGCGAGCACATCCTTCAGAGGTGCACGCTATACAGCGACCTGAGGAAGATTGTGTGGCCGGCGGAGATAACCCTGCAAACTAAGCTGTACGGCCCACGAGAGGAGCTGGAAAGGACTTGCCACTATTTCTCCCAAACACATCTTAAGGTGTAAAAAGCGAATGAGAGAAAAAGAAGAAGAAAGAAAATCTGTGAGTATTGCGTTGCACTTTTGTCGAAAGGTTTGATTCCAGTCGTTTCTTGTTGTTGGTTTTTTTCAAAAGAAAGAATGAGAAAAGACTGCAAGAAGAAAGAAAGAAAGAAAGAACAAGAGAGAGAGAGAGAGAGAGAGAGAGAGAGAGAGAGAGAGAGAGAGAGAGAGAGAGAGAGAGAGTAAACAGTCAGCCAGCTCATGTTGAGCAATTGACAGACAAACGGACAGGCCTACCAACCAACCACCCAACCAACCAACTGACTGACTGGCAGACTGACCAACCAAGCGATAGACTAATCAACAAACAGGCAGACAGACACACAGACAGACAGACAGACAGACATCGGGAGACAAAGACACAAAGAGCTTTTACCGATGAACTTTTCCAGCATAGCCTTGTTAGGTACTAATCAGGATTTCTGTTTTCCAAAACTTTCGTCGTTCTTTTCATTTCAAACTTTAAGCCCCGATGGTAGTATTCGGGTCAATGAGGCTGATCAGAAAGGTTTTAACATCTCTTTGGCTATGCTCTTCCCCCACCCCCCTCTCCCTGGCTATTCTCTCCCCCCTCCTAACCCCCAGCCCCATACCTCCTCTCCACCCCACTCCCTCCCTTCAAACACCTCATTAACCTTGTTTCCTCATCCCTTCCTTCTTTCTCTCCTCCCCACCCTCTTCCCCGCCACCTCTCTTTTTATTGTTCATTTTTGTTTTGTTTTGAAGACAGTGGAAGAGTGGAAAGGGAGGTAGAAATGTCTCCACTTTCTGACTTGTATATAGGTAGGACAATCGCAAGCTAGGGATTCTTAGCTATGAGAGAGAGAGGGAAGAGAGAGAGAGAGAGAGAGAGAGAGAGAGAGAGAGAGAGAGAGACAGACAGACAGACAGACAGACAGACAGACAGACAGACAGACAGATAGATAGATAGACAGACACAGATAACGATAACGACATTTAATTTTCTGAGGGTAATAGAATAAGTACAAGACGTTTTTACATCCAGCCTTCGACAGAAAGAGAGTCAGCCAGCCAGCCAGCCAGCCAGAGAGAGAGAGAGAGAGAGAGAGAGAGAGAGAGAGAGAGAGAGAGAGAGAGAGAGAGAGAGAGAGAGAGAGAGAGAGAGAGAGAGAGACAGACAGACAGACAGACAGACAGACAGACAGACAGACAGACACACACACACACAGACACACAACACACACACACACACACACACACACACACACACACACACACACACACACACACACACACACACACAGAAGAGACGAGAATAAATAAATAAATGAACGAACGAATTAATAAATGAATGAATAAATAATCGTTAATCATCAGTATCAGCAGTCCCTTGACCAAGATGGTAGTTTGGGGGAACATGCAGGATGCGGTTGGTTCATAATTCACTCCAGACTGATCTATCTCGTCTTCAGCCTTTCGCATCACAACAGCGCCATATCATCACCGATCCAATCTGTGATGTTCTGCATGCATTCTTCATCTGTCTGCCCCTGCATTTCCCTCCCTCGAGTGTCCCCTTTAGGGTAATTTTGGCCAGAGAGTTATGATGCACGATGTGATTAAAACACCACTCCAGCTTCCTCCTCTTTACAATAGTGTGGACGGGATAGCTCAGTGGTCAGAGCACTCGCTTTCCCCCCAGCCAGTGTTAAGCAGCGTCGAGCGTGGTTACCACTTAGATGGGTGACCGTTTGCGCGCCTTGGCTTCAGTACAGTTTTCCCCAGTTCAAATGCAAATGGGTACCTGCCCTCTTTAGGGTCAGGGAAGGTAAAGCAGCGAGGGAGAGGAAATTGGCGCCGCTCTCAATATGCTTGCCCCTAGAGAAGCTGAGGTCTCTGACTCCTCGCTTCCCTACGACCACATAGGTTGTGGGACACCTAGAAGAGGTTCCTGTGGCCCAGCTTTCATGATTGCCTCTTGCCACACTGACTACTCGTGGGTTCTGTGGTCCTGGTATGTGTAGGAGTCTTCTAAATGATTTTGGTTTCAAAGGCTTGGATTCTCTTTTTCCAGTTCTGTAGTCAAGGTCTAGCTTTAACACCCTCGTCTGTCGTTGTTTTCTTTTCCCTTTGAGCATTGACGGTAGTATAGTGGATCGGTGGTCTACAGGCAACGCACCTGCCTAGAAAGCAAAAAGTCTGGGTAGGAAGTGTGCAGTAGTTCAAACCCCGTTTAGGCCCGAAACTTTTCCCCCATCCATTAAACCATGAGTGGTGGTATCCGTGATAGTCTTTTGAATGAGACGATAAACCGAGTTCCCGTGTGTTACACACAATCAGTGATCGCACATAAAAGAACCCAAGTTGTTCCTGGCAAATTTATGTGGAAAACGCCACTCTGATAGGTAAACAAATACAGTTGCAGACAGGAAAAAAAAAAGAAAAAAAGTAATGGGTGGCGCTGCTCTTGTGGCGACGCGCTCTCCCTGCGGAGAGCAGCTCGAATTTCACGCAGATAAATCTGCCGTGACTTTAAGTGGCAGGAAATGAAAAAAGAAACAACGTGTCGGTAATCAGAAAGCTACATCACATCTGGTACTTACTCCTCCGCAGTCTTCCTTCCCACACACTTCGTTAGCTTTTTAAGCACATTATCATCTCACTGTTTTAAGGCCGATAGTCAACGAAGAAAAGGATGGACAACGAGTAAGGAGAGAAAAGAATTTTTTTAAACCCTATCACATCATTGTTACTGAACTTCTTGTACTTAGTGAACTTCTTGTGTTGAAGGAACTCCTTGTGTTGAAGGAACTTCTTGTTGAATGAACTTCTTGTGTTGAATGAATTTCTTGTGTTGAAGGAACTTCTTGTGTCGAATGAACTTCTTGTTGAATGAACTTGTTGTATTGAATGAACTTCCTGTCTTGATTTAACTTCTTGTGTCGAACTTCTTGTATTGAATGAACTACTTGTATTGAATGAACTTCTTGTGTCCAATGAACTTCTTGTTGAATGGACTTCTTGGTCCAATGAACTTCTTGTTGAATGGACTTCTTGTGTCCAATTGACTTCTTGTTGAATGGACTTCTTGTGTCGAATGAGCTTCTTGTTGAATGAACTTCTTGTGTAGAATGAATTTCTTGCATTGAATGAACTTCTTGTTTTGAATGAACTTTTTTTGTATTAAAGGAACTTCTTGTATTGATTGAACTCATTGTATTGAATGAACTTCTTGTATTACATTGAGTCTATCCACGTGAAAAGGATCTCCCCAAAAAGTTATCAGGCTGTTAACGAAAAATTTCAGCATTGTTTAAATCAATGAAGAAGAAGACGAATGCAAAGAAGAAGAAGAATACAAAGAAGAAGAATGCAAGGAAGAAGAGAGGAGAAGGGTGTGTGAGAGAGAGAGAGAGAGGAGAGAGAGAGAGAGAGAGAGAGAGAGAGAGAGAGAGAGAGACAGACAGACAGACAGACAGACAGGCAGGCAGACAGACAGAGGCCAACAGACAGTATTTAGATAGACAATCAAACCAAAGACTGACTGGCACACGGATCAGTCGATTAGCCCTTTGATTTTAGGAATTATTGGCAGTCTTGGAGTAAAAAGAACACAAAAAACCCATTCCCACAAAAAGATCAAACATCGCTTTGAAGTGTATGAAATTTATATTAAGATTTTTTTTTATAAGTTAAAGGTGTTGTCAAAACCTAAGTGGTTATAGGATAGCAGGGCATCAGAGACCTCAGCTTCTCCAGGGACCGGCATATTGAGGGCGGCGCCCATCTCCTCTCCCTCGCTGCTTTACCTTCCTTGACCCTAAAATAGGTCAGGTACATATTTACAGCTGGGTGAACTCGGGGACTGTACCGAAGCCAAGGAGCGCAAACGGTCACTCATCCACTAGGAAACCATGCTCAATGCTGCTTAACTTTAGCTTGGGGAAAGCGAGTGCTCTGACCGCTGAGCTATCCAGTTCCTGATGTTGTTACTGAAAGAAAATGAACGGAGAAGATAATCCCTCCATGTTTAATCATTATTAAAAGGATGAGATAACTCGCAATCATGGGAAGATAACTCAGAATTTAGCCATGAATGGGGATTGATATAATCCGTCCATGTTAAATATTAACAGGATGAGATAACTCACGATCATGGGAAGATAACTCAGAGTTAAGCCAAGTATGGGGATTGATATAATCCTTCTATGTTTACTGTTAAAAAAGATGAGACATCTCACAACCATGAGAAGATAACTAGGAAGATTTTAGCCCATTAAATGACCAACCAGCCCAACGACGACAAAACCCGCTGACTGATAAACAATCAGTCAATAAAGGAAAAAACAACCCAACACACTGACAGTCAGTCAGACAGACAGACAAAGACAGAAAGACAGGCAGACCGAAAGACGGACAGACAAGCCAAAATAAACCCCACCAAACCACCAATCAGTACCACAGATACTCTTTGAACGCATCACTCTGCTCTAGAATCGATCACCATTTTGGATCACAAAGCCTCTTTTTGTTACCATTCCAGTTTGAGTAGCGGTACTGACTATAGCGGATACCTTAACGACTCGCATCTGAAAGCTTCCAACAATATCACCCCCACCCCACCCCCACCCCCTGTCCTTCCTCTCCACTCCCCTCCCATTCCTTAAAAACCCTGTATCCTTTTCCCTGGAGAGTTCTTTGCACACAAAAAGAAAGCAAAGCTTAAAAAGGGAAGGACAGTATAGTTGAAACCCGCTACCATATTGCAATTAACTGTTGGCGTTACTAGTAAGGGAAGTAAGTCGCCAACAAAAAAGCAGGAACTGTCTCAAATTTGTTTTTTCACGGAAAGTTTAGTGGGTATCGTAACTTCGATCGGAAAAGAGAGCGAGAGAGCAAGAGAGAGAGAGAGAGAGAGAGAGAGAGAGAGAGAGAGAGAGAGAGAGGGAGAGAGAGCGAGAGAGAGAGAGAGAGAGTGAGTGAGCGAGAGAGAGAGAGAGAGAGAGAGAGAGTACGTATGCACTTGTGCAAACTTCTTCTCACAAAAACGCACAGATACACTCAGACACACATAGACTCAAATTGACAGACACACACGCAGAAGCACACGTAGGGGACGGGATAGCCTAGTGGTTAGAGCATTGCGCTCGCAATCTGACGACCCGGGTTCGATTCCCGTTCAAGGGGATGTTTTCCCTAGGAGCTAGCATCAGTGCAGAGTCCACTATCCCCAAAAGTCCTTCGGATGAGACTATAAACCGAGGTCCCGTGTGTGCACACACGTTAAATCCTGTTCCTCTTTTCATAAGAGTAGTCCATTGTGTGCCGGTGGGAACAGATTACAACATTCACAGAAAACACATACACACAGGGACTGAATGTAAAAAAGCACATAAGTGTTTATTCCATTATCCTCGATGTAAACGAATAAAAAAAAATTAAATAAACACGCACAGACAGACACACACATACACACACGCACGCAGGCACGCAAGCACGCACGCACGCACGCACACACATATTCATGCACATTCGTACACGCATACACACTAACTAATACACACACTAACACACACACATTAAATTACTCACGCACGTACATGCACGCAAGTGTGGATGCATTTGCCCTCAAATGCACAACCACACAAACACACACTAACACACACACACACATTACATTTACGTACTCATGCACGTACACGCACACAAGAATGGATGCACTTGCCCTCAAATGCACACACACACACACACTTACACATACGCACACCACACCACACACACAACACAAAACAGCACAACACAACACACACACCACACCACACCACACACACAACATAAATCAACCCAACACAACACACACACACACACACACACACACACACACAACACACACACACACACACACACACACACACACACACACACTAACTCCTCAAAACTTTAATTAAGCCTTTACCCAACTATAGTAACCAAGCAGAACTCCACAGAAGCTTGTTTATGGTCATTCCCTTCTTTTGCATAGGACTAAACAGAGGCAGATTAGTCTTGTTGGAGATTAAACAGACTACACCACGTTCTTTTTATTTTTAGTCACGAAGCACCAAGTACACCATCACTATTTTGTATGACCCCCCTCCCACCCCCCCCCCCCCCCCCCCTCCCAAGCAGTAGCTTATTTTTTGCCTTGAAAGTACGCAGTTGAAAGTTTGTTCCTAAAGTTTTTAAAAGAAATAAAATGTTTTTTTGAGGTGCGGGGGTGAGGTGGTGGTGGTGGTGGTGACTTTGTGTACCTTTAAACGTGTTTGTCTGTCTGTCTCTTGGCTTTATGTCTTTGTGTCTGACTTTCAGCTCTTTGGGGGTTTCTTTTGTCTTGTATCTCAGTGGTCAGAGCACTCGCTTACCCCTCAGCCAAGGTTAAGCAGCATCTAGCGTGGTTACCAATTGGATAATGACCGTTTGCGCGCCTTGCCTTCAGTAGAGTTCCCCGGTTCACGCAGTAGCTGTAAACGGGTACCTGCCCTCTTTAGGGTCAGGGAAGGTAAAGCAGCGAGGGAGAGGAGATGGGCGCCTCCCTCAATATGCTAGCCACTAGAGAAGCTAGAGGTCTCTGACGCCTCGCTCCCCTACGACCTTATATGTTATGGAACACCTTTACCATTTTAGACAGAGGAAGATCAATCTTGCTGGAGATTAAACAGACTACACCATGCATTTGTTTTAGTCACGGGGACCCAAGTACACGGTCACTATTTTGTATGATCCCCTCCCATGCACTAGCTTATTGTTTTGCCTTGAAAAAACGCAGTTGAAAGTTTGTTTGTTCCTAAAGTTTAAAATAAAAGAAAGGTGGGGTTTGTTTGATTTTTGGTTTTCTATAGATTGACATTTCTGTCTTTCAACTTGTCTGTCTGCCTGTCTTTTGGCTTTGTCTATGTGTCTAATGTTGGGCTCTTTGGGGTGGGGGTGGGTCTTGTATTCTTCTTCTTTGTCGTATGTGGGATTTTGATTTTTTGGGGTCGTTGACTATTTCTATCTTTAAACTGGCCTGTCTGCTTCTTGGCTTTGTTTTCGTGTCTCATTTTGGGCTCTTTTTGGGGGAAGAGGAGGGAGGGTTGATATTGTATTTTTCCTCTTGTCGTACATTCATACAGCAGCTGTTGTTGCCTGTCATATGAGCGAAAATGCGTCACGCTGACTTAAAGCTCCTGACAAGTCAAGCCCAAGCAAATCCGACTTCGGCATAAGAGAGAACTGTTATCTTTTAAGTCTTTCTGGGGAGAAAAGGCAGGAGAATGGACCAAGAAGGCAGGAAAAAGGCAAGAAGGAGGTGACAGAAAGAAAAGGAACAAGGCAGAAACAAAACAAAGAGAGTGATAGAAAAGAGAAAATTTCTAACACATCATTTCCAGAATGTGGAGATGCTATTTATGCTGATAGACCCCCTGCATCCCTACAGGGGATTTGTCTTGTATAAGTCACACTTGCGCCTCGCTTACCCACCTAATATGGTCCAAGGTATGAGTGAGGGTGGAGTGGGGTGGAGAGAGGCGGGTAGGGGAGAAAGGACTCTTGCTTTAATGGGAACAAAACAGTATTTTTGCTGTTAAAAAATAATTTTAAATTTTATTCTTTTATATCGAGGATAATGGAATAAGCACTTAATATATGTGCTTTTTTACATCCAGTCCCCGTGTGTATGCAGTTTTGTAAATTATGTTATCTGTTCCCACCGGCATACAATGGCCTACTCTTACAAAAAGCGGAACCGGATTTAACGTGTGCACAAGATGTTCTGCGTGCGTTCGCACACGGGGCCTCGGTTTATAGTGTCACCCGAAGGACTTTGGGGAGAATGGAGTCTGCACTAATGTTAACTCCAGGGGAAAATATCCCTCTTGAACGGGAATTGAAAACGGGTCGTAAGATTGCAAGCGCAATGTTCTAACCACTAGGCTATCCCGTCCCCTATAGGCTATTTCCGGACATATGTGCCATTGCCCATACTGCTGATAGTTATACTATTTGTGTTAAAAGAGGACTGAGTCTACTTTAAAAAAATCTTTTCCTCTTTTATTTCTGTTGTAACTAGTCGTGGAATGTAGCACTGACTTTGTTTTTGTTTTTTTTACTGACGAAGACTGTCTAGTCCAGTGCTCACAAGGAATGGTGGTGTTGCTAGGGTGTCGTGTGGAAGTAAGGATGGTTCATTAAACCAGTCCGTTGCCCATGAGGCGTCTGCAAAAAAGCATTAGGGAGAAAGGAAGGGAAAGAGGATGTCGGCAGAGGAGTTGGTGGCTTCGTTCTTCCTGGCTTGTCATCGCTCCTCCAAAACTGATGCTGCTGTTGGATGTCGTGTGGATGTAAAGATGGCTAGCTAAATCAGCCCTATGCCCAAGAATTGTCTGTATAGTAGCAGTAGAAGAGAAAGGAGGAGGAAAGTGGCTGCCAGATGAAGAGGGATGATGACTCCGTTCGTCGTGACTTGTCTCTACTTCTCCAAAGACCGATGGTGTTGTTGGATGTCGTGTGCATGTATGGGTGGCTGGCTAAACCAGTCCTTTGCCCAATAAGTGTCTGTATAGTAGCAGGATCAGAAAAAGAGTTTGCCAGCCTAACAGAACACTTGGATAAGGCCTCCAAAACATACGGCATGGAAATCAGTGCAGAGAAGACCAAACTGATGACTAATAACACCAACGGCATTAGCACTGATATCAGGGTTAATGACCAGAAGCTGGAAACAGTTCAAAGCTTTAAGTACCTGGGAGCCATTGTATCCGACCAGGGATCCAAGCCAGAAGTAGTATGCAGGACTGCACAGACAATAACAGCTTTGTCAAAACTAAACACCATCTGGAGAGATAAGAATATCTCACTTATCTCCAAGATCAGACTAATGCGCTCCCTTGTCATATCCATATTTCTGTATGCCTGTGAATCATGGACCCTGACTGCAGATTTGGAGAGAAGAGTACAGGCAGTGGAGATGAGATGCTTTCGGAGACTCCTTGGCATCTCCTACAAAGACCACATAAGCAACGAAAGCGTGCATAACAGAATCCAGCAAACCATTGGACCCTATGAGAACCTTCTAACGATCGTGAAAAAGCGTAAACTTAAGTGGTATGGGCATGTCACAAGATCCCAAGGAATTACAAAAACAGTTTTGCAAGGCACTGTCCAAGGAGGAAGAAGAAGAGGCAGACCAAGGAAGAGCTGGGAGGATAACATCAGTGAATGGACAGGCCTAGAACTCAACAAAACCCTGAGAAAGGCAGAACAGAGAGAAGAATGGAGGGAACTGGTTGCTGAGTCTTTGAGGGTGCCCCCACGGTCGTCAGACTACGGGACAGATAGAGAGAGAGAGAGATAGTAGCAGTAGAAGACAAGGGAAGGGGAAAGTGGCTGCCAGAAGAAATGGGATTCGTGGCTTCGTTCGTCTTGGCTTGTCTCTACTTCTTCAACGACTGATGCTGTTTTGGGGTGTCGTGTGGATGTAGTGATGACTATTGAACCAGTCCTTTGCCCAAGAAGCGTCTGTACAGTGGCAGTAAAAGACAAGACAAGGGGAAAGTGGCTGCCAAAAGAAGAGGGATTGGTGGTTTCGTTCTTCCTGGTTTTTCTTCGCTCCTCCTAAGACTGATGGTGTTGTTGGATGTCGTGTGCATGTATGGGTGGCTGGTTAAACCAGTCCTTTGCCCAATAAGCGTCTGTATAGTAGCACTATAAGGGAAAGGAACGGGAAAGTGGCTGCCAGAAGAAGAGGGATGATGGCTCCGTTTGTCTTTGCTTGTCTCTACTTCTCCAAAGACTGATGGTGTTGTTGGATGTTGTGTGGATGTATGGATGGCTAGTTGAACCAGGCCTTTGTTCAAGAAGTGTCTGCAGTAAAGGACAAGGGAAAGGGGAAGTGGATGACAGAAGAAAAGGGTTTGGTAGAGCTCTCCGTTTCTCTTGTACTGTCTTCTTCACTCCTTCTAGCTAAACTGATCCTGTTTTGTTTGTGAGGCTTAGGACTGGACACTGCAGACTCAGACATCACATGTCTCCGTCTGATATCACTACTTAGTGGAAGGACGTTAAACTGAAGAACTACTACTACTACATCACATGTTTACCAAGTTCCACATTGGTGATTCTGAGGCGTGCCCCTGTGGAACTTCTCCCATGACAGTCGAGGAACCCTTCCTCCAGACATGTCCAACACACCCAAAACCTGAGGGTCGATATCTGGCCTACTGACCTGCCGATAAGGCACACATTTTTCGGACCCCTGGAGGGTCTTCAGCGCACGGCAGCATTTGTCAGGGCCTCAGGAGTTGCTGTCTGAGCGTTCGACGAAGAAGAAGTTTTACAAGCGTAGTCAAAAGGACGCTGCCTCTAGCAGTAAGGACAATAATTATATTGTATTCCCGTTGGATTAGTGCCTGTTCGTTTCACGGACATATTCATTACATTAGGACGCTGCCTCCAACAGTGAAAATTAATGGTATACTGTATACCGGTTGGCTAAACTTAATGCATGTTTGTTTCACTGACATAGCCATATAGACAGTGCATCTAACAGTTAAAACAAAATCGTATCCCGATTGGGTTAGTGCCTGTTTGTTTCACTGACAGAGCCATAAGTGCAGTGGTTCGATCCCCGTTTGGGCCAGAAACTCCCCCCCCCCCCTATCCACTAGACCATGAGTGGTGATATGGGTGCTAGTCTCTCGGATCAGTCGATAAACCGAGGTCCTGTATGTTTCACAAAATTATATATGCTCGTCAAAGAACCCACGGCAACAAGAGAGTGTCCATGGCAAAATTCTGTAGAAAAAAAGTCAATCCGGTAGGGAAAACAAATACAGTTGAAGACAGGAAAAACAAACAAAATGGGTGGCGCTGTTCTTGTGGCGACGCGCTGTCCCCGGGGAGAAGCAGCCCGAATTTCACGCAGAGAACTCTGCCGTGACCTAAAGTGGTATGAAAATGAAAACGCTGCCTCTAACAGTTAAAACAATACATCGTATCCCGGTTGGTGTAGTGGGTAGAGTGGTTGCTGCTTGATGTAAGGACCTCAGGTTCAGTTCTCAGTCTTGGCCACCGGGTTAGAAAAAAAACACACCAAAAAACCTCACTCTCTCGTAGCAGTCAAAATGTAGGTACACTCTAATCCCTATCCTGGTTTTTGTCTGAGGCTCCAAATCAAGGTTCTGTGCGCGAACAGAACACATACATGCACACGTACACACGCACACACACACACACACGTATGCGCACACTAGCACGCACTCGCACACACGCACGCACGCATACAGAGAGAGAGGACAGACGGTCGGGCGGACGGACAGGCAGACAGAGAGACGGACGGACGGACGGACGGACGGACGGACAGGAAGACAGACAGACAAAAGAGAGATAGAAAGAGAGAGAGAGAAAGAGAGAGAGACAGAAAGAAAGAAAAAAAAGAAAGAAAGAGAAGCACACACACACATACACACACAGAGACCTGATATTTTTTCATTAATTTTTAATCCTCAAAACTCTTCAATTTTTGTTTTGCCCAACTTTGTTTTTCCCCCTGAAACTGAAATACACACACACAAAAAAAGCTTCTTTATGCTTACCGTGTGGTCTGGACACAAGCTGGTCGAGAACAACTTTTGCTGGAGATTAAAAAGACTATCATCCTTCTCCGCCCCCCCCCTCCTAACCCCCCCCCCCCCCCCCCCCCCTGCTCCGAAGTTTGAATAAAAAAGGTAAAGGTAAAGGAGTCCCATAACCTATAAGGTCGTAGGGGAGCGATGCGTCAGAGACCTCACTTCTCTAGGGCCAGCATTTTGAGGGCGGCGCCCATCTCCTCTCCCTCGCTGCTTTACCTTCCCTGACCCTAAAGAGGGCAGGTACCCATTTACAGCTGGGTGAACTGGGGGAACTGTACTGAAGCCAAGGCGCGCAAACGGTCACCCATCCAACTGGTAACCACGCTCGACGCTGCTTAACTTGGCTGGGGGAAAGCGAGTGCTCCGACCACTGAGCTATCCCGTCCCCCTGAATACGGCTACTTTAATGGTGGACCAAAAAAACCCCAACAAAAACAAAAACCCGGTCGTATACGCAAAACAAAAAAAAGCCTCTCAAATTAGTGGTGAACCATAGAAGGCTAGCCGTGGAACCGAGAAAAATAAATGGAGAAAAAAAAAAACCCGCTATGTTTTGTTCGTTTGTTTGTTTGTTTTTGTTTAATGTCCATTCACTACTTGGTGATAAGGACACACCCGCATTCAAACCAACTTCTCTCTCTCTCTCTCTCTCTCTCTCTCTCTCTCTCTCTCTCTCTCTCTCTCTCTCTCTCTCTCTCTCTCTGTCTCCCTCTCTCTCTCTCTCTCTCTCTCTCTCTATCTCTCTCTCTCTCTTGTTATTCTTCTTGGTTTTGTTGTTTGTTGTTGTTGTTGTTTCTTTTTCTTTTTTCTTCTTTTGTTGATTTGGTTTTCTTTCTCTTTATTTGTTTGTTTTGGTTGTGGGTTGGTTGTTGGTTGTTTTTTTTTTGGGGGGGAGGTGGGGGGGGGGGTGATGGGGGATGTTTTTAGGGTTTTCTTTTATTAGTTTGCTTTCGGGGTGGGGGGGGAGGTTGTTGGGGGGGGGGGCTGTTTTGAAAAGGGTTATTTCCCCATGTTTCTACTGTGAGACTGTATAAGTGTTGGGTTATTATTAAGATGTATCCCTACGGGCGGGGACTGGATGTAAAAAAGCACATGAGTGCTTATTCATTATCCTCGAAATAAAGAATTTGTCATTTGTCATTGTCATTGTCTCTCTCTCTCTCTCTCCTCTCATCTCTCTCTTCTCCATCTCTCCTCTCTCCTCATCTCTCTCACTCTCACTCCCTCTCTCTCTCTCTCTCTCTCTCTACTTAGCCAAAATAAAACTATTTACGTGGTTTGTTCTCCTTTATTTTATGGAGGTTTTGTTTTGTTTGGTTCTGTTTTGGTTTGGGGTTGTGTTTTTTTGAGGGGGACTATTCGGTTGTCCCTCTCTCCCCTTGTTGGTGCTGCCGCTTTTGTTTTGCTCTTGGTTCTTGCTATTTTTTCGGTTGTTTCTGTCTGTGTTTTCTGTTCTGCTTTCTTTCTTACTTGTTGCTACTTTTTTTTTCTCTCTCTCTCTCTTCGGTGATTTTTGCGGGGATTTTTGTGTATAATTTTTTTTTCCGTATACTGTGTAAGTGTATTGCTATAGGCTTTATTTTATTTTATTATCATATATATCCTTAAGGGCGGGGACTGGATGTAAAAAAGCACATGGGTGCTTATTCATTATCCTCGAAATAAAAGAATTTGTCATTGTCATTGTCATTGTCATTGTCTCTCTCTCTCTCCTCTCTCTCCTCTCTCTCTCTCCTCTCTCTCTCTCTCTCTCTCTCTCTCTCTCTCACTCTCTCTCTCTCTCTCTCTCTCTCTCTCTCTCTCTGCTATGCTCTGTTAGTAACGAAGCCAGCAGGATGTTCCTTTACCTTATGTAATCCGCGGTGGTATTTTATTCTTGCCGTTTTTGTTTGTTTGTTTTTGTTTAATGTCCATTCACTACTTGGTGATAAGGACACACCCGCATTCAAACCAACTTCTCTCTCTCTCTCTCTCTCCTCTTCTCTCTCTCTCTCTCTCTCTCTCTCTTCTCTCCCCTCTCTCTCTCTCTCTCTCTCTCTCTCCCTCTCTCTCCCTCTCTCTCTCTCTCCTCCTCTTCTCTCTCTTCTCTCTCTCTCTCCTCTCTCTCTCTCTCTCTCTCTCTCTCTCTCTCTCTCTGCCATGCTCTTTTAGTAACGAAGCCAACAAGATGTTCCTTTACCTTATGTAATCCGCGGTGGTATTTTGTTCTTGCCGTTTTTGGTGTTTTTTTTAAATCCTAGGATTTCCTTTTATGGAGCAGTCTAGGAGCTGTGTGTGTGTGTGTGTGTGTGTGTGGTGTGTGTGTGTGTGTGTGTGTGTGTGTGTGTGTGTGTGTGTGTGTGTGTGTGTGTGCGTGTGTGCGTGTGTGTTTATATATTTGTTATTCTCTCTATCTCGATTTCGCTGGTTTGTGTGTCTGCTTGTGTGTGTGTGTGTGTGTGTGTGTGTGTGTGTGTGTGTGTGTGTGTGTGTGTGTGTGTGTGTATGTGTGTTTGTGTGTGTGTGTGTGTGTGTGTGTATGTGTGTGTATGTTGTGTTTATATTTGTTACTCTCTCTGTCTCTATTTGGCTGGGGTTTTGTGTCTCTTGTTTTGTCTGTATACGAATGACTTTTTTTAGTGCGAGTCTCTGTCGCTGTCTTTGTTGTCCTAGTCATTTGTTTTGTCGCGTCCTCTGTTCTCTGTCTTTGTGTCTGTCCCTGTCTTTGTTTCTGACTTTGTTTCTTGTATATACGTTCGTCTAGAGTTTCTGCAGGTTTTATATTTTGGGGGGTTGTTTTTATTTATTTCTGTTTCGATCTCTCTGTCTGCTTGTTTCCTTTGTCTTTTTATGTTTCCCTTGTTTCTGTATGTTGTTCTGTTCTCTCTCTCTGTGTCTCTATCTCTCTCTTTTTCTATCTGCCTGCCTGTTTGTCTGTTTGTATGTCCCCCACCTCTCTGTCTCTCTCTCCCCTCTCTTTTTTTACCCCCAGTTCTGAATGATTTTACCTCTGAATGGAGTTAATATCATCATCACCGTCACCACATCATCATCATTATCATCACCACCACCACATCATCATCATAATCCTCCTCCTCCTCCTCATCATCATCATCACCACTATCGACAACAACAACAGCAACAACAACAACAAAACACCAACGAAACTTTATCCTTTTAAAACTAATGTTGAAGGGTTACATTGTATCAATCAAGATTTGTTTGCGTGAGATTTCCACAGAGAACGGCATTGCAGTCAAACACTGGCGCAGACTGCACATTTCAATTTCGAATGTTGATTGATGGTTTAGTGGCGCCGTGGGTTCGATTCCCTCGGTCTGCTAGGCAGCAGCGGTGATTGGTGTTGTGTCCTTCTTGTCCGTCTGTGTCCTTCCACTATACACCAA
>CM054161.1:28538052-28545552 GCA_028751875.1 Rapana venosa | reverse complement strand
TCTCTCTCTCTCTCTCTCTCTCCCTCTCTCTCTCTTCTCTCTCTCTCTCTCTCTCTCTCTCTCTCTCTCTCTCTCTCTCTCTCTCCTCTCTCTCTCTCTCTCTCTTTCTCTCTCCCTCCCTTTAACTATACTCTAGAGTGCTTATTAAGCTGACAGCTTCGCGGCTAAAGTGCCTCCCTGGACTCAAAGTGTCTATCCTCAATACATTGTGCTGGGTGCTTGTAAAAAGACCAGAGCTGGATTAATGGTAGACAGTTAGACTTTGTCCCCACTAGATGGTGGGCAATTATTCTGTCTCAGACTGATGGCAGACGTTTCTGTGTAAAAAAAAAGTGAGGGAGTAATTGTACAATAATTTAACGCCAATTCATAAGTTTTGAAAAAAAAATGTGGATGTAAGTGTACAATAATTTAACGCCAATCCATAACTTCTGAAAAAAATGAGGATGTAATGGTAAAATAATGTAATGCCATTTCATCACTTCTGATAAAATTGAGGATGTAATGGTACAATAAATTAACAACAGTTCATAACTTCTGATAAAAATGAGAATGTAATGGTAAAATTATTTAGCGCTAATCCATCACTTCTGAAAAAAATGAGGATGTAATGGTAAAATAATTTAGCGCTAATTCATCACTTCTGAAAAAAAATGAGGATGTAATGGTAAAATAATTTAACGTCAATTCATCACTTCTGAAAAATAAGGATGTAATAGCACAATAATGTAACGCCAATCCATAACTTCTGAAAAAATGAGGATGTAAGTGTACAATAATTTTACACCATTTCATCACTTCTGATAAAAAATGAGGATGTAATGGCACAATAAATTAACATCAGTTCATAACTTCTGATAAAAAATGAGGATGTAATGGCACAATAAATTAACATCAGTTCATAACTTCTGATAAAAATGAGGATGTAGTGGTAAAATAATTTAACGTCAGTTCATAACTTCTGAAAAAAGGGGATGTAATGTTACGTAAATTAACATTAGTTCATAACTTCTGATAAAAATGAGGATGTGATGGTACAACAATTTGACATCAATTCATAACTTCAAAAACGATAAGGCTGTAATGGAAAAATAATTTAACGCCAATTCATAACTTCTGAAAAAATGAACATGTAATGGTACAACAATTTAACACCAATTCACAACTTGAGAATAACAGCAATGATGATGATGCTGATGATGGTAGTAGTAATGATTGTTGTTAGTGGAGGGGACGGGATAGCTCAGTGGTCAGAGGGCTGGCTTTCCCCCAGCTAAGGTGAAGCAGCATTGAGCGTGGTTACCAGTTGGATGGGTGACCGTTTGCGCACCTTGGCTTCAGTACAGTTCCCCCAGTTCACCCAGCTGTAAATGGGTACCTGCCCTCTTTTATGGTCAGGGGAAGGTAAAGCAACGAGGGAGAGGAGATGGGCGCAGCCCTCAACATGCTGGCCCCTAGAGAAGTTGAGGTCTCTGATGCCTCACTCCTCTACGATCACATAGGTTATGGGACACCTTTACCTTTTTTTTCTAAGTGGTGGTCGGGGTGATGTTTCTGGTTTATGTTGATGTAGAATTGACGGTGGCAACGGTGACGATCATCACACCACCATTGATGCTGCTTCTGTTTCTGCTATTGTTGATGCTTCTACTACTGCTGCTGCTGCTTCTGCTGGCAGAGATGGTGATGGTGACGAAGGTGATGATAATGAGGGTGATGACGATACGATGATGGTGGCTTTAGTGGTGATGATAATGAGGAGTGCCTGAAATACAAGCAACATTTTTATCGCATTTTTTAAAAGCGTATACCTACTGTCAAAAGCCTGTGATGATAAAATTAATAATCTTATTGTACCATGCGGCTGCTGCTTCTCTGCTGTCTATGGACGTGTGTGTGTGTGTGTGTGTGTGTGTGTGTGTGTGTGTGTGTGTGTGTGTGTGTGTGTGTGTGTGTGTGTGTGTGTGTGTGTGTTTCTGAGAGAGAGAGATAGTTATTTTATTTTTTATGCATTCTTTCATTTTGAGAATACTCGAATAGGCACTCATGTGCTTTTTTATTTTTAAAATCCAGACTCCGTATGTATACTGTTTTGTAAATTTAAACACAATGGTCTATTCTTCAAAAAAAAGGGGGGAATGATTTTAACGTTTGTGCAGGATGTTTTGCGTGCGTTTGCTCGCGGGGCCTTGGTTTATAGTCTTGTCCGAAGGTGAGGAGGGGAGAGAGAGAGAGAGAGAGAGAGAGAGAGAGAGAGAGAGAGAGAGAGAGAGAGAGAGAGAGACAGACAGACAGACAGACAGAAGACAGAGAGATAGAGGGGGAGAGACAGAGAGAGAGAGACAGATAGCTCAGATATATATATATATATATATATATATATATATAGAGAGAGAGAGAGAGAGAGAGAGAGAGAGAGAGGGAGGGATAGAGCACGGGAGAGAGAGAGAGAGACAGAGAGAGACATAGAAAGACAGAGAGGAGAGGAGGGAGAGGAAGAGACAGGCGCAGATTAAAGCGTAAGTGGTTTATACAAAAAAAGATACAACCCTCATCACAATCAATACTCTTTCCTCTAAAAAAAAACCCAACCAACCAACTAGCCCATACCCCGAAGTGCTTCACACATTGACAGCCTCTCACGTTTTCCAAAGTGTCTTCATGCAAATGTCTGTCTGTACACCCTCCATACATAGATGCCGTTAGGTTTAAAAAAAAATAAAAGGACCAGAACTCAAACAGTGGAGACTCGCAAAACTTTTCCCACCTGTCGGCTCCGTTTCCCAGTTACTGAGACATGACATGACACAAGGCAGACGGGTCTGAAATAACAGAATTAAAGGCGTGATTGTACAATGATGCGATGCCAATTATTCATGTGTTGATGATGAAAGCAATGATGATGGAGATGGTGGTAGTGGTGGTGGTGGTGGTGGTGGTGGTGTGGTGGTGGTGATGGTGTGGTGGTGGTGTGGTGGTGGTGTGGTGGTGGTGGTGGTGATGTCGCTGCTTTTGTTGATGAGGACATTGGTGACAGTGACGACGACGATGATGATGATGATGATGATGATGATGATGATGATGGCAGCAAAATCAATGCTGCTACCGTTGTTCCCGCTGCTACAACTGTTGTTGCTGCTGCTACTGTTGCTGCTGCAACTCTGTTGCTGCTGCTGCTGCTGCTGTGCTACAGCTGCTTCTACCACAGATTTTGCTGTTGCTGCTGCTACTACTGATGCCTCTGCTACTGTTGCTACTACTGCTGTTGCTATTGCTACTGCTACTGTTGCTGCTGCTGCTGCTTCTATTGCTACTGCTGTTGTTGCTACTGCTACTGCTGCAGCTATTGCTGCCGCTGGTGGTGGTGCTGCTGCTACCGTTGCTACTGGAAGAAGTAATGATGCCGATGATGGTATGATGATGATAATGATGATGATGATGGTGATGATGATGATGATTATGGTGAAAACACAGTGATGAGACAGATAGACAGACAGGCAGATAGATAGAGATAGATAGATGGATGAATGGATGGATGGGTGGAAGGGCAGATAGGTATACAGACAGGTTGATCTATCTATCTATCTATACATATACACATATATATATATATATATATATATATATAGAGAGAGAGAGAGAGAGAGAGAGAGAGAGAGAGAGACAGACAGACAGACAGACAGACAGACAGAGAGACAGAGGGAGAGAGAGAGATAGATGGAGAGAGACAGAGAGAGAGCGTGCGAGAGAGAGAGAGAGAGAGTTCAGAAGACTTTTTCAGTTAGGGCAGAAACCCCTTCTGGTGTGTTGAAAACATACAAAATTGCTAATATACAACATTCACTGTCAAGACTGCGTTGAAAACAAATTAATCAATTAAAAAGAGAGACAGAGACAGAGCGACAAAGACAATGACAAATTCTTTTATATCGACGATAACAGACGAAAGCGAAAAGAAAGGATTACAGCTCAATGCAAAGAAGACAGAATGCATGGTGATCTCGAAAAAAGCTGTTATACCACAATGCAACATAGCCTGTAAAGGAGAGAGAATCAGACAAGTAAACACCTTTAAATACCTTGCATGTACTATCACCCCGGACGGCAAGTGTGACACAGAAATCAAGAAGAGAATCGGTCAATCTAAGGCAACTTTTAACAATATGAAATGCATTTTTACCAACAGTGAGATAAGCCTCAAGACGAAGATCCATGTTTTGAGAGCCTACGCATGGTCCATTCTTCTGTACGGATGTGAGTGCTGGACCCTAGCCAAGGACACAGAACAGCGACTAGAAGCAGTGGAAATGTGGGTTCATCCGGAGAATCATGAAAATCTCATGGACAAAAAGAAAAACTAATGCAGAAGTAATGGAAATGGCTGGGTACAAGAGATCCCTTCTCAACACCATCAGAGAAAGACAGCTCAAATTTTTCGGCCATATAATCAGGGCTGACGGACTAGAGAAACTGTTATGGAGTGGCAAAATCTGTGGAAACAAGAGCAGAGGAAGACAACGCACAAAATTCACAGACAGCTTAAACAAATTCGCAACGAATAAAGAGGGCACCAACAATGAGCTCATGAGAGGGACCGAGAACAGGGAAGAATGGAGAGCCATGATCGTCGATGTCTGCAGGACCAGACCGGACACTTGAAGAAGAAGAATGAATAAGCAGCCATGTGCTTTTTTACATCCAGTCCCGGCGCGTAGGGATACATTATATGATAATAAAATAAACCCAGTACCCATACACTCATACAGTTAAACAAATTAAAAAAAAAAACCCACACACAAAAGACCACAAAAACCACCAAAAAAGAGAAAAAACAACAACAAATAATGAAATAAAAAAGACACAAAAAATACGAAAACACACACAAAAACATATAGCAACGAAACCAAGCGCAAAATAAAAGTTAGAACAAGAAGAGGAGGGGGAAACAACCAAATAAGAACACCCCGCCCCCCAAGAAGAGACAGAGACAGAGAGAGACAGACAGAAAGAGGGAGAGAGAGACAAAGAGAGTGAGAGAGACAGAGAGAGATAGAGAGGATGTGCGTGTGTGTGTGTGAGAGAGGGACAGAGAGAGACAGAGATAGACAGAGATAGAGAGATGTGCATTAAAGCGTAAGTGGATTATACGAACGATACAACCCTCGCAGCCAATACTCCTTTCTCTCCAATAGCCCATACATAGAAGTGCTCTCTGAAAGCTGAAAGCTTGACACTCCAAGTGTCTTAGCGAAAGGTGTCTGCTGCCCTCAAAGAATCCTGTCGTGTTTGAGGATCTGAATTAGGTACTGAGTCAGACATCTCTAGAGGTTGGCGGGGCATTGTTCTGGTTTAACACTGAAGGCACTTCGGGGTCTGAAAGATGGGAGTGGGATTGTCCAGTACTTTAACACCGATACCTATCTTTATGATGGTGGCGATTTTGGTTAAATCGTTGTACTGGTTGTGGTGACAGTGATGGTGATATGCTGCTGCTACTGCTGCTGCTACTGCTGTTGCTCCTTCTGCTTCTGTTGTTGCTGCTGCCGCTCCCGTACTGCTGCCGTTGCTGCTGTTGAAGGTGGCAGTGATTATGGGGATGATAATCCTGCAGCTGGTGCTGGTAATGATGGTGACAGAAATGGCTATGACAATGATAAAAAATCAGGGTAGAGACAACATTTGTGATGACGATGATGATCGTTATTATGATGATGGTTGCGAACAATGCATTCGATTAGAAACAAACTCCTTAACTTGTCTCTTTGACCTACGGCACTTTTTAATTTCCGTGGTGATTTGATATTATTATCTTGGCCACTTTGCCATGAACTCCATGCAGTCTGTGGTGATCAGTGCGACTGTGTGCAGACATATTGGTGGCTTGAATTCTTTTGTTACCTCATTTGTGTAACTTGAGGGCGAAGTTTTGTTTATATTTTGCTGCTGACAATAGTCATATCATACTGAAATGAAGTGTGTGTGTGAGGAAAAAGAGAGAGAGACACACAGACACAAAGGCAGAGAGACAGTGACAGAAAGAGTGACAAAAACAGACAGAGACAGAGGCAGAGAGAGTGGCAGAAAGAGACAGAGGGGGGAGGGAGACAAACAACCAGAAAGAGACGGACAGACAGTCAAGGAAACAGACAGAGCCCTTTCAGACAGACAGACAACGACAGAAACAGAAAGGCAGCAAGACAGCGAGGTTTTCGTACAAAACACATAACATGGCAACAATTAATTATCTCCGTGAACACCACCACTTCAGAGCGAGACAACTCTTCAGCCAACAAATGACTAATTTAGTAGTCTGTCAGCCCTTGGCATGTCAACTCTCAATCCAGATAAATGAAGACAGAGAAGTCTGTATACATTCTGCTACTTCCGACCTGGAAACCGTACAAGGAGGGAGACGAAGAAGAGGCAGACAGAGAAAACGATGGGAAGACAACATCAGAGAGTGGACAAGCCTTGAGTGGAACGACTTGCTAAGGAAAGATGAAAACCGCGAAGAGTGGAGGAAGCTGGCGGCAAAATCTTCAGCGGTGCCCCAACGGTCTTCTAGACTACGGGACAGGTGAAGGTCACAGGAGAGACTAGCTGTGCCTTATTTTACTTCAGTCTTCTTGAGAACAACGTCTGGAGTGGCTCGGCAGACCGCTCCGTGCATGGCATCCTCTGTCACACTTGCTGCAGGCAAAATTGGACGTCGTGTTGATAACTAGGTTTTTGCTTTCTGTCTCTCCTTCCACACTGGATAGCTCAGTCGTCAGAACGCTCGCTTTCCCCAAGCCAGTGTTAAGCAGGATCGAACATGGTTACCAAGTGCATGGGTGACCGTTTGCGCGCCTTGGTTTCCGGTGCAGTCCCCTAGTTCACCCAGATGAAAATGGGTACCTCCCCTCTTTTAGGGTGAGGGAAGGTAAAGCAGTGAGGAAGGGAGAGGAGATGGGCGCCGCCCTCAATATGCTGGCCCCCTAGAGAAGCTGAGATCTCTGACGCCTCGCTCCTCTACGACCACATAGGTTATGGGACATCTTTACATTAACTTCTCACTATACTATTGTCTCAGAGAAAAAAAGAAACAATGCAAAAATAAATTGGCCACAACAAAGATCCTGTAAAAAAGGTGAAGGTGTCCCATAACCTAAGTGGTCGTAGGGGAGCGAGGCATCATAGACCTCACTTCTCTAGGGGCCAGCATATTGAGAGAGGCGCCCATCTCCTCTCCCTCGCTGCTTTACCTTCCCTGACCCTAAAGAGGGCATGTGCCCATTTACAGCTGGATGAACTGGGGGACTGTACTGAAGCCAAGACGCGCAAACGGTCACTCATTCATTTGGATGCTGCTTAACCTTGGCTGGGGGAAAGCGAGAGCTCTGACCACTGAGCTATCCTGTCCCCAAGATCCTGTATGTTTACAGAATCCCCCACTCTCCCCTATCCGACTCCCATTTCTCAGGGAGAGTATTGCAGACAAAGGCAGGTAGTTAGCTCACG
>CM054161.1:28520552-28530552 GCA_028751875.1 Rapana venosa | reverse complement strand
TTCTTATATGTGTGCATACATAGGTTTTAGCTCATAATGCGTGTGTATGACTGTGGACAATCCACATTTTTTTTAAAATTCAATACTGTCTGGTGTGTATCAAATAAAATTATTCAAAAGTTTTAAAGATCAATGAGAAACAAAGGATATACATTGTCGTCTCTCTGCATATAGTGTCAACATCATTATCATCATTACCATCGTCATCATCATCGTCGTCGACGTCGTCATCATCATCATCATCATCATCATCATCATCATCATCATCATCATCATCATCATCATCATCATCATCATCTTCTTCTTCTTCTTCTTCTTCTTCTTCTTTTTCTTCTTGTTCTTCGTCTTCTTCTTCTTCTACGCCTCCTCCTCCCCTTCTCCTCCTCGTTCTTCTTCTTGTTCTTGTTCTTCTTCTTCTTCTTCTTCTTCTTCTTCTTCTTCTTCTTATTCTTCTTCTTCTTCTTCTTCTTCCTCTTCTTCTTCTTCTCTCGTTTGCTTTACACCGTCAGATGAGTCTGGAAAAAAGTAATGGCATGTCCTTTCCAGCTCCTCTCGTGGGTATTTTAGAGCTAAACGAAAGCAGTCATTCCCAGACAGCACAGACCGCACGGCCTTTATCATTTTGTAATTCTTTCCTTCCAGCACAGAAACTATTTCAGAACTGTAGAAAAAAAGGAAACAAATACTTGATGATGAAATAGAATCTAAAGTGATGAAAATTATAAGCCTCACATTGCAGTCCATTGCTCTAAGGTGGAATCGGATGTCAGCTTGTGGCAGTTTGCCAACTTTTAGTTTGGTGTGGAAACGTAGAAGGAAGAGAGAAAGAGTAGGAGAGAGAGAGAGAGAGAGAGAGAGAGAGAGAGAGAGAGAGAGAGAGAGAGAGAGAGAGAGAGAGAGACAGAGAGACAGAGAGACAGAGAGTAGATATGAGAGAGAGAAAAAGAGGGAGGAAGACAGACAGACAAAGAAACAGAGAGAGTGATAGAGAGAGATATATTAGAGAGAAAGAAGGAGGGGGAGGGAGACAGAGAAACAGAGAAAGAGAGAGAGAAAGAGAGAGAGAGATAGAGAGAGAGAGAGCGAGAGGAAGGCAGGCAGGCACAAAAGATACATGAGAGAGAGGCAAAGGAGACACACGAGAGAGGGATTTAATTTTAATTTTATTTTATTTAATTCTTTTATATCGAGGATAATGGAATAAGCACTTGTGTGCATTTTTACATCCAGTCCCCGTGTGCATGCGGTTTTGTAAATTTTGCCATCTATTCCTACCGGTACACAATGGCCTACTCTTACGAAAAGCGGAACAGGATTTAACGTGTGCCCAAGATGTTCTGCGTATGTTCGCACACGGGGCCTCGGTTTATAATCTCATCCGAAGAATGAGAGAGAGAGAGAGAGAGGAGGAGAGAGAGAGAGAGAGAGAGAGGAGAGAGAGAGAGAGAGAGTGAGAGAGGAAAGCAGATAAAAAAGACACAGGGGAGAGAGGGAGAAAGAGACAGAGGCAGACTGACTGACTGTGAGACAGAGACAAAGAGAAAAAGAGACACAGAGAGAGTACGTGTGTGTGTACGTGTGCATACGTGTATGTGCACGCACTTGCCTGTATTTCACTATGTCCGCGCAGAATAATTATACAATACTTCCTTCTCTATTCAGCATTGTAAGTAGTTATGATCGTCCAATACAAACACTATTTTTAAAGCTTAAACCTCTACAGAAAAAAGTACACATATTAAGAACAGTCTGTGTTCGTATTTGAGTGAAAGCATGTATGCACAGCTAAAATATTGGGCCCATCATTTTGTAGTCATTTCATTTCACAGAATGACACTGTCTGAATAGGAGAAATGAATACGTCACTCTTGTTGATGGAGTTGTATGTGATGTTTTCTACTTTCTTCTTCTGGCTAGAGCTCCGATTGGTAAGATTTGTGTGTGTGACCGTTTTTGCCTGCTATTAAGGTACCTGCACACCGACTTAAGGAAACCGATTCTTGTTATATATATATATATATATATATATATATATATATATATATATATAGAGAGAGAGAGAGAGAGAGAGAGAGAGAGAGGAGAGAGAGAGAGAGAGAGAGGAGAGAGAGAGAGAGAGAGAGAGAGAGAGAGAGAACGAGAGAGAGAGAGAGAGAGAGAGAATGAAATTGTTTAAAATATCTTTTAACCTCCTTTATGACAACATGCATTATGTACCTGCATGAAACATAATTTTCAAATCTGTTACTGCTTTTGTGTCCAGAATAGCAAGTAACGAAAGGTACACATATAACAATGAAAGAGGACATGTTGCGCTTATCAATCCATCCATCCGTCAATCCATCAATCTATCCATCCATTCATCCATCCATCTATCCATCCATCTATACATCTATCTATCCATTCATCGACCAATCCATCCATCCATCAATCCATCCATCCATCCATCTATTTATCCATCTATCCATCCATTTATCCATCCATCCACAAATCCATCCACCAATTCATCCATCCATCCATCAACCATCTATTTATCATCTATCCATCCATCAATCCATCCATCAATCCATCCATCCACAAATCCATCCACCAATCCATCCATACGTTATCCATCCATCCACCCATTCACCCCTCATCCATTTATTAACCATCCATCCATCTATCCATCTATTCATCCATCCACCAAGTCACCCACCCATCCATTTTTTATCCTATCCTATCCATCCATCCATCCACCAAGTCACCTACCCACCCACTTATTAACCATCCATCCATCCATCCACTCATCCATCCATTCACTAATCCACCAATCCATCCATCCATCAATCCATCAATCCATCCATCCATTAAGGCAGGAAGAAAATAACACACATGGATGGACAGAGTGAGCATATGATTACAAAGCAAAGGGGGGGGGGGGGGGGGAGATGGGAGCTGAGGAAAGCTAAGTGAAGTTTCTGAAGCACTGTGCACACAGGAAAAATAAAACTCGTCAAACGAAGAATTATTTTTCCCACCCACCCCCCATGTAATCAAACCTTATCGCAGAGACTCACACTGTCCATAATCTAAATGAATGCTAGGGTCATTTGTCTCTAGAGAGGGAGAAATGGTGACAGAGACACAGAGAGAGAGAGAGAGAGAGAGAGAGAGAGAGAGAGAGAGAGAGAGAGAGAGAGAGAGAGAGACAGATAGATGGACAGACGGATGGGCAGACAGACAGACAGAAACAGAGAGAGATGGAGTGAAAGACCGAGAGAGAGAGAGAGAGAGAGAGAGAGAGAGAGAGAGAGAGAGAGAGAGAGAGAGAGAGAGAAAGAGGGAGAGAGAGAAGGTGGGGGGGGGAGACAGAGAGACAGAGAGAGAGAGAGATGGAGAAAGAAACATAGAGCGAGACAGAGAGAGATAGAGAAACAGGAGAGAGAGAAACAGAGAGACAGAGAGAGACAGGGACCGACAGACAGGCAGACAAAGTCAAAGACAGGGACAGACAGACAGACAGAGAGACATACAGCCAGATAGACAGAAACAGAGACACACAGACAAGTTGGCAAACAGAGGAAGGGAAGGACGCATAGAGACAGAGACAGAGAAAACAGAGGCAGACAGGACAGACACAAGCAGAGTCACTCAGAGACAAACATACACATACAGGCAGACAGACAGACAGATATAACCCAGACACACAAACACTCGAGTTACACAATCTCCCAGGCTGCAAGCAGTCTTCATTCCCCACTAACATCAAACAGACAGACAGACAGACAGACAGAGGGAGGGAGGATTTCAGTGAGGGTCTATAGAAAGAAATAAGTGAGCAGGGGGTTTCAAAGGGCGAGGGGACCAGGGCAAGTAGGTACTTCACCTCAGATGAAAGGCAGCAGGCAGATCAACTGTTTCCACACTGGCTGCACACACAGCAAGACTGAGGAATGCAATACTTACTGCCTGGCCACTCCCTATCTTTATGTGTGTGTGTGTGTGTGTGCGCACACACATGGGCATGCACACACAACACACACGCTTAGACACGCTTGCATACACACACACTTCTCATTCACACTCATATACACACATACACACAAACATAATATAAGCGCTTTGATTTGTTTTCTTACAAGATACAGCACTATATAAATTCCATTTATTACTATTATCATTATTATAATATACACACATATATGTTTCTGCATGCCGAGTGCAAACACACATTGGTGCACATAGATACACATAAACACAAATACAAACAGAACAGACACATACATACGTTTACATCCACAAACAAAAGAAACTCGCAAACAAATCCATGCATGCGTAAGTGTCTGCACACTCACACACACACACACACACACACACACACACACACACACACACACACACACACCACACACACACACACACACACACACAACATTCACACGTACGCACACACACACACACACACACACTCACACTTAAGCATCCTTCGGATAAGACTATAAACTGAGGCCCGTGTTCGAATGCATGCAGAACATCTTGCGCACATGTTAAATCCTGTTCCGCATTTCGTAAGAGTACGCCATTGTGTGCCGGTGGAAACAAATTACAAAATTTAGAAAACTGCATACACACAGGGACTGGATGTAAAAAAGCACATGAGCGCTTATGCCATTATCCTCAATATAAAAGAATACATAAATAAATAATATATGAATTCATATGTCCATACATGTTTGCGGCAGGTTAAAGAAAAAAAAAGCAAAAGAGGTACATGAAAATCAGTAAAGAGACACAGAGAGAAGTAGAAACAGACAAGGAGACATACAGGGACAGAGACATAAATAGACATAAACAAAATAGATATATGCCAAAGAAAGAGAGACAGCGAGACAAAGACACATACAGAGAGACAGACAGAGACACAGAAAGAGACAGAGGAGACAGACAGACATACAGAAAGACAGAGAGAGACAGAGAAAGAGAGAGACAGAGAAAAAAAGATATAGACATAGAGACAGACAGAGACAGACAGAAACAGCCAAATTGGCAAACAGAGGAAGGCAAGGACACATACAGACAAAGACAGAGAAAAACAGAGACAAACATAGATACAAGCAGAACAGACACACAGAAACAGTCACTCCCACACAAAGAGGGATATAGTTGCCCACTGACAGACAAAAATACCCAGACACACAAACACTCAAGTACACAATCTCCTGATGCAAGCAGTCCTCATTCTGAGCTAACAACAGACAGACAGACAGACAGAGGGAGGATTTCAGTGAGGGTCTATAGAAAGAAATGAGTGAGCAGCGGGTTTCAAAGGGCCAGGGGACCAGGGGAAGTAGGTACTTCACCTCAGATGAAAGGCAGCAGGCAGATCAGCTGTTTCCACACTGGCTGCACACACAGCAAGACTGAGGGAATGCCATACTTACTGCCTGGCTACTCCCTATCTTTATGTGTGTGTGTGTGTGTGCGCACATACATGGGCATGCACACACAACACACACGCTTAGACACGCTTGCATACACACACACTTCTCATTCACACTCATATACACACATACACACAAACATAATATAAGCGCTTTGATTTGTTTTCTTACAAGATACAGCACTATATAAATTCCATTTATTACTATTATCATTATTATAATATACACACATATATGTTTCTGCATGCCGAGTGCAAACACACATTGGTGCACATAGATACACATAAACACAAATACAAACAGAACAGACACATACATACGTTTACATCCACAAACAAAAGAAACACGCAAACAAATCCATGCATGCGTAAGTGTCTGCACACTCACACACACACACACACACACACACACACACACACACACACACACACACACACACACACACACACACACACACACACAATTCACACGTACGCACACACACACACACACTCACACTTAAGCATCCTTCGGATAAGACTATAAACTGAGGCCCGAGTTCGAATGCATGCAGAACATCTTGCGCACATGTTAAATCCTGTTCCGCATTTCGTAAGAGTACGCCATTGTGTGCCGGTGGAAACAAATTACAAAATTTAGAAAACTGCATACACACAGGGACTGGATGTAAAAAAGCACATGAGCGCTTATGCCATTATCCTCAATATAAAAGAATACATAAATAAATAAATATATGAATTCATATGTCCATACATGTTTGCGGCAGGTTAAAGAAAAAAAAAGCAAAAGAGGTACATGAAAATCAGTAAAGAGACACAGAGAGAAGTAGAAACAGACAAGGAGACATACAGGGACAGAGACATAAATAGACATAAACAAAATAGATATATGCCAAAGAAAGAGAGACAGCCATACAAAGACACATTACAGAGAGACAGACAGAGACACAGAAAGAGACAGAGAGACAGACAGACATACAGAAAGACAGAGAGAGACAGAGAGAGACAGAGAAAAAAAGATATAGACATAGAGACAGACAGAGACAGACAGAAACAGCCAAGTTGGCAAACAGAGGAAGGCAAGGACACATACAGACAAAGACAGAGAAAAACAGAGACAAACATAGATACAGGCAGGACAGACACACAGAAACAGTCACTCCGACACAAAGAGGGGTATAGTTGCCGACAGACAGACAAAAATACCCAGACACACAAACACTCAAGTTACACAATCTCCTGATGCAAGCAGTCCTCATTCTGAGCTAACAACAGACAGACAGACAGAGGGAGGATTTCAGTGAGGGTCTATAGAAAGAAATGAGTGAGCAGAGGGTTTCAAAGGGCCAGGGGACCAGGGGAAGTAGGTACTTCACCTCAGATGAAAGGCAGCAGGCAGATCAACTGTTTCCACACTGGCTGCACACACAGCAAGACTGAGGGAATGCAATACTTACTGCCTGGCTACTCCCTATCTTCACAGACAGAAACAACTATGTTGGCAAACAGAGAAATGGAAGCACACATACAGGCAGAGATAGAGAAAAACAGAGACAAACATAGATACAGACAGGACAGACACACAGAAACAGTAACACGGACACAGAGAAGGGTATAGCTGCAAACAGAGAGACAGACAGACAAAAAAACCCAGTCACACAAACACTCAAGTTACACAATCTCCCCGATGCAAGCAGTCCTCATTCCGAGCTAACAACAGACAGACAGACAGACAGACAGAGGGAGTATGTCAGTGAGTGTCTATAGAAAGAAACGAGTGAGCAGGGGGTTTCAAAGGGCCAGGGGACCAGGGGAAGTAGGTACTTCACCTCAGATGAAAGGCAGCAGGCAGATCAGCTGTTTCCACACTGGCTGCACACACAGCAAGACTGAGGGAATGCTATACTTACTGCCTGGCTACTCCCTGTCTTTGTGTGTCTGTGCGTGCACATGGGCATGCACACACAACACACACGCTGAGGTATGCATGCATACAGACACATTCTCATTCACACTCATACACACACATATACATAATATAAGTGCTTTTATTTGTTTTATTACACGATACAGCACTATATAAATTCCATTATTATTATTATTATTATTATTATTATTATTATTATCACATTATAATATACACACATATATGTTTTTCTGCATGCCGAGTGCAAACACACATGGGTACACCTAGATCCACACAAACACAAATACAAACATAACAGACACATACATACATTTACATCCACAAACAAAAGAAGCATGCAAGCAAATTTATGCATGTGTAAGTGCCTGAAACACACACACACACACACACACCCACGCACCCACGCACGTGCACACACACATGCAAAAACCTACGCACACACACATGCACACACACACACTTAAGCTTTATATGAATTTATATGTCCATGCATGTTTGCAGCAGGTTAAAAAAAAGAGAGAGGTACATGAAAATCAGTAAAGAGACACAGAGAGAAATAGAAACAGACAAGGAGACATACAGAGACAAAGACATAAATAGACATAAACAAAATAGAGATATGCCAAAAAGACAGACAGACAGATAAAGACACATACAGAGAGATAGACAGACAGAGACACACAGAGAGACAGACACACAGAAACACAGAGATAAAGAAAGATAGAGACAGAGAAAGAGAAATGGAGATACAGACAGAGACAGACACAAACAGCCAAGTTGGCAACAGAGGAAGGGAAGGATACATACAGACAGACATAAAGAAAAACAGAGACAAACATAGATACAGACAGGACAGACACACATAAACATTCACTCAGACACAAAGACAGGTACAGTTGCAGACAGACAGACAGACAGACAAAATACCCCAGACACACAAACACTCAAGTCTTGCAATCTCCTGATGCAAGCAGTTCTCATTCTGAGCTAACAACAGACAGACAGACAGACAGAGGGAGGATTTCAGTGAGGGTCTATAGAAAGAAATGAGTGAGCAGAGGGTTTCAAAGGGCGAGGGGACCAGGGAAAGTAGGTACTTCACCTCAGATGAAAGGCAGCAGGCAGATCAGCTGTTTCCACACTGGCTGCACACACAGCAAGACTGAGGGAATGCTATACTTACTGCTTAGTCGTTTCCAAGCAATAAAACACACACACACACACGCCCGCGCGCATGCCTCTGCACACACACACACACACACACACACATGCACAGGGATACCCTGGTTGGTTAGGGTGTTGCACATTGTGCTCGTGATCTGCTGACCTGGGTTCGAATCCCGTTCAAGGGGATAATTTCAACAGGAGTTAACATCAGTGCAAACTTCTCACTCCCCAAAAGTCCTTCTGATGAGACTAGAAACCAAGGCCCCTTGTGCGAACACACGTAGAACATCTTGCGTACAAGTTAAATCCTGTTTCACTTTTCGAATGAGTAGGCCATTACAAAACTGCATGCTCAAAGGACTGGATGTAAAAAAAAGCACATGAGTGCCTATTCCATTATCCTCGATATAAAAGCATATATAAAAAAGAAAAAGAAAAAAGGGATAGCCTGGTTGGTTAGGGTGTTGAACATTGCGCTCGTGATCTGCTAACCCGGACCCGAGATCGAATCCTGTTCAAGGGAATATTTTCAACCGGAGTTAGTGCCGATTCTATTCCCCCCAACAGTCCTTCAGATGAGAGTTTAAACCAAGGTCCTGTGTGCGAACACACGCAGAGCTTCTTACATGCGTGTTTAAAACCAGTCCGCTATTCCGAAGTGTAGGCCGGTATATGCTAATGGAAATGGATGACAGATTTGACAAAACTGCACACGCACACAGGGACTTGATGTAAAACTAGTATATGAAGATGTATTCCATTGTCCACGAAAAAAAGAAAAAATAAGATAGATAAATACACGCACACAGACACAGACACACACATATACACACACACTCATACACACACATTCACACAGACACACAAACACACACGCAAACACAGACACACATACGCACACATACACACCCATACACCCACACACACACACACACACGCACGCATATACACCCACGCACGCACGCTCTCAAACACACAGAGAAGTAATGGCAGCAAACCAAAAATGCTATTTAAATCACAATGAAACCAGGAAACCATTTATTTTATTTCATCATTTGCAATAATACCCCCCAAAATGAAGAGACAAGACAAGCAGCTAAAACTGTTGCATCCTCCTTAAATGCAAACTGTTTGGAGGATTTGGATATTGCCAACCCCCCCCCCCTCCCCCCCCCAAGAAAAAAAATCAAACTTATTCCATCTGTTCATGTTTACTCTCTCTCTCTCTCTCTCACTCTCTCTCTCTCTCTCTCTCTCTCTCTCTCTCTCTCTCTCTCTCTCTCTCTCTCTCTCTCTCTCTCTCTCTCTTCTTAAGTCATATTTTTTTGTAACTGATTTTTATTGATGGTGGTTGCGGTTATACAATAGCATTTTGGTTTGTTTGTGCTTCTTTATTTTTCTCACTAAAATACTAAGCAGGTCGGCAATCCCCCCCCCCCCCCCCCCCCCCCCTCTCTTCATGTATGGGTCAATGGCCTTTTTGTGAA
>CM054161.1:28473052-28503052 GCA_028751875.1 Rapana venosa | reverse complement strand
TTTCACACTGTACTCTTCGGAAATAGATATAACATGATCATGTGGAAAAGAAAGACAGGCAGAGATGTAAACAAGGACAGGCACAGAAAAAAAAGAAGCAAAGAAAGCAAGAAAGAGGAATCTATGCGAAGACAAATTCAATATGATTTTATTTGCATGAAAAAAAGTCGGAAATAATAATAATGTATGGAATTTATATGGCGCTCAATCCTGCAAAGGAACAAATCAAAGCGCTTACATTCAAATCCTTCACACTCATGCAATCATTCATGAATACCAAAACATTCAAAATCATGCATACACACACGCATGCACGTACGCACGCACGCGTATAAACAGTGATGGAGAAGGAGGTGGCCGTTAAAAAAAACGAAAATGCTAGCATACCCTTTACAGAAAAAGGCACGCACAAACACGCGCGCACACACACACACACACACACACACACACACACACACACACACACACACACACACACACACACACACACACACACACACACACACACACACACACACACACACGCACGCACGCACGCACACGCACACACAGAAGGAGAGAGAGAGAGAGAGAGAGAGAGAGAGGGGAGAGAGAGAGAGAGAGAGAGAGAGAGAGAGAGAGAGAGAGAGAGACGCTTTGACGCTTTGACCAATTTATTGTCATTGCCCAAAGTGGCCTATTGACAAGGGGGGTTATACACGACTTTCTTTTGTAAATACAAATAAATGCAAGAAAAATCACATGATGCATTTAACGTAATGAAAACCAAAAAATCAAGAGAGAGAGAGAGAGAGAGAGAGAGAGAGAGAGAGAGAGAGAGAGAGAAGAGAGAGAGAGAGAAAGAGAGAAAGAGAGAGAGAGAGAGAGAGAGAGAGAAGAGAGAGGGGGGAGAGAAAAACTGACAGAAAAAAAGAAAACAGGTCATAAGAAAGATGATAGACAAGAGAGAAAAGAGAAGAAAACGGAAGAATAAATCAGGGAACTGTAGAACTACCCTGTCGTTCTTAAAACGAAAAGAAAGAAAGAAAGAAATGAAGGAATAGGATTATGTAGAACGTAATCTGAATCTGCTACTAGTAATTCTTTTTTCCGGCATACATGTATATACTGTATACATATATGCATATATATGTGCATCTCTCTCTCTCTCTCTCTCTCTCTCTCTCTCTCTCTCTCTCTCTCTCTCTCTCTCTCTCTCTCTCACTCTCTCTCTCTCGGGATAGCCTGGTGGTTAGAGTGATGTATTTGTGATTTGCTAACCCGGGTTCCATTCTCGTTCAAGAGGATGTTTCCTCTGGATTTAACATCAGTGCGGACTCCACTCTCTCCAAAAGTCTTTCGGATGAGACTATAAATCGAGGTCCCGTGTGCGAACGCACGCAGAACATCTTGCGGACAGGTTAAAACCCGTTCCGCTTTGCGGAAATGTAGGCCATTGTGTGCCGGTGAGAAGGGATGACAAAATTTACAAAAACTACATACACACGGGGACTGGATGAAAAAAGCACATGAGTGCGTATTCAATAATCCTAGAAATATATGAATAAACAAGTAGCATATATAAATATAAATATACATATATATATATATATATATATATAAATATATATATATATATATATATAGAGAGAGAGAGAGAGAGAGATGTGTGTGTGTGTGTGTGTATGCGTGTATGTTCATGCGTATCCAATAATATACATAATGCAATAAAAACAGAAAACAGGCATATCAGGGATAAGGGGATTTTTTTAAGAAAAGGGAGAGCAGCACAAGGAATTGGGATAATTAGGAAATGAGATGAACTAGCTGAAACAATATCAAAAAACAGAAAACAAAACTCCTAAAGATAAGGTATGAAGATTAACTGATCGAAATCTTAACGGATTAACAAGACCCAGTGAACTACATGTGATATATTTATGCTCTCTTCTCTTCCCTCCTCTCTCCCATCCTCTTCTCCCATCTCCCTTAACTCCCTGAAGAGTCGTTGGGGGCACTGCACTGACTTAATAATAACAATAATAACAATAATAATAATAATAATAAATGAAACTTATATAGCGCTATATCTTGCAAAGACAAATCAAAGCGCATGCATTCAACCTAATCTCACATAGTCATACAACCAATGACAAATAATCAATAGTTTAAACACACATTACAAACATGGTACCTGCAGACCAAATCTATGAAATAAAATTGCAATAGTCAAATGTTTTTCAAAAGCACACACACACACACACACACACACACACACACACACACACACACACACACACACACACACACATACACACACACACACACACACACACACACACACACACACACACACACACACACACACACACGCACACAAACACACACACTCACACAGGTCATATACTTTAGCAGGGTGATAGGACATGGGTTAGTGAAGGTGGGCTAGTTCTGATATGAAACAGGAGGGGGAAATCTTAGGTTTGAAATAAATATGTCTTGAGGCTGGATTTAAAAGTGTCATAGCTAGGCTTCTGGCGAAGGTTGTGCCCCTTAATGGTCTTGGACAAGTTGAACCTGGCGGAGCTCATCCCTCTCTACAGGGCGCATGCTGGGTATGTTCGCGTTTGTATAGCCCACTGGACGCTGAAACAAATTACAGAATTTCCAACATGCCTATTTGGATCTTTTTCATGCGTATATACCAAAAACAAACAAAAGTAAAGCACTGGCAGGTCTGCATATTGGAGATGACCCGAGAGATCGTAAAAAAAAAAGAAAATAAATCCCAAACCCTAAATTCACCAAACGCCGCTGCGGGGATTCAAACCCACGACTGAATAGAACCACCTGGTTCAAGTCAAACGTTCGTATCCATTCGGCCACAACGTCTGTGCGTTTTATGCTGGTGATGCTAAATCTCAACAACAGGAAAACAAAAATAAGACAAAAAGGTCACACAAAAAAGAGGGAGAGGAAAGAACTAAAAGAACCAGAGAGAAATACCCCAAAACACAAAAGATCTGTTCATATCCTGTGCGAGATTAGGTCATTTCTTTTCTAGCATTCGTCAGATGTAGAGCTAGAAGCAACAACAACAACAAAAAGAAGAAAGAAAGTGAAAAGGAATGAAGAAGTTCAGAGCAAAGAACGGGTAAAAAACAAAAAACAACAACCAACAGATGTCATTAAAGAAAGAGAGAAGAGTAGAAGAAGAAGAAGAAGAAGAACAAGAAGAACAAGAAGACGAAGAAGAAGAAGAAGGAGAAGGAGGAGAAGAAGAAGGAGAAGGAGAGAAGAAGAAGAAGAAGAAGAAAGAAAGAAAGAAAGAGAGAGAGAGAGAGAGAGAGAGAGAGAGAGAGAGACAGAGAGAGACAGAGAGAGACAGAGACAGATATACAGACAGATATACAGACAGACAGACACACAGAGAGACCAGACAGACACAGAGATAGACAAACACAGAGAGAGACAAAGAGAGAGAGACAAAGACACAAAGAGAGAGGCAGAGACACAAAGAGAGAGAGAGAGAGAGAGAGAGAGAGAGAGAGAGAGAGAGAGAGAGAGAGAGGTGTGTGTGTGAGAGAGAGAGGTGTGGGGGGAAGGAAAGTAATGCACTGCATCTTTTACATCCTATACACTGTATAAACATATGGCAGTCACTCATGATTCACCAAGATACAGCAGAAAGTTTGCACACAGAGAGACACACAGACAGAGAGATTCAGAGACAGAGAGAATGCACTGTGTTTTTTACATACTATACAGTGTATAAACAGAAAGAAGTCATTCATGACTACTAAGACACTGCAGAAGGTTTTAAGGAGAGAGAGAGGGAGAGACAGACAAACAGAGAGACAGGCATGCAGACAGACAGACTGACAGAGAAAGAGAGATAGACAGAGACACAAAATGAGATACAGAGACGGGCAGAGAGACAGACACAGAGAGACAGACTGACAGAGAAAGAGAGAAAGAAAGAGAGAAACAGACAGACAGACACAAACAGAGACATAGAGAAGGCAGACAGAGCGACAGACAGAGAGATACAGGCACACAAAGAGAGACAGACAGAGACACAAAGAGAGGAGAGAGAGAGAGAGAGAGAGAGGAGAGAGGAGAGGAGAGAGAGAGAGAGGAGAGAAAGACAGAGAGAGACATACAGACAGACACAGACAGACGGACGGACGGATAGACAGACAGACAGAGACAGAGAGACAGAGTAATGCGGTGCATCTTTTACATCTTGTCCACTGTATCAACAGAAGGCAGTCATTCATGATTTTACAAAGACACAGGAGGAAGCTTAGAGGCGGCACTCGATATTGATGAAGAGTGTCACAGGAAACCTTGCTGGAAGAGAACCTTAAAAGGAATGTACACCTCGGATGCGTTACCTCATTATTCCTGTAAATAACCAAGTTTCCAAACTTTTCGCACCTTTCCCTCAAGTAAATAGCCTGAGTGAAAGAGATGGAGAGAGACAGACAGACAGACAGACAGAAAGATAGATAGATAGATAGATAGACGGACAGACAGACAGACAGACAGACAGACAGATAGATAGATAGATAAACACATACATACATACATACATACATACATAGACAGATCGATAGAGAGAGATATATAGATAGACAGACAGACAGACAGATAGATAGATAGATAGATAGATAGATAGATAGATAGATAGATAGACAGATATATAGATAGGTAGATAGATAAATAGATAGATAGATAGACAGACAGACATGCAGGCACACAGACAGACAGATAGACAGACAGACAGATAGATAGAGAGAGAGACAGAAAGACAGACAGACAGATAGAGAGACAGAAAGACAGACAGATAGATAGATAGATAGATAGATAGAGAGAGAGAGGGAGGGGAGAGAGAGAGAGAGAGAGAGAGAGAGAGAGAGAGAGAGAGAGAGAGAGAGAAGAGAGAGAGAAAGAGAAGAGAGAGAGAGAGGAGAGAGGAGAGAGGAGAGAGAGAGAGAGAGAGAGAGGTTATCCTAAACTAGCGGCAAAACATGTGTACTTAGACTTTTAAAGAATTGTGACAGGAACTGAGGAGACGGGATAACACAAGAGGTCAGAGCACTCGCTTTCCCCCAAGCGAAAGTTAAGCAGCATCGAGCGTGGTTATCAAGTGGATGGGTGACCCTACGTGCGCCTTGGCTTCAGTACAGTCCCCCAGTTCACCCAGCTGTAAATGGGTACTACCTGCCCTCTTTAGGGGCAGGGAAGGTAAAGCAAAAAGGGAGAGGAGATGGGCACCGTCCTCAATATGCTGGCCCTTGGAGAAGCTGAGGTCTCTGACATCTTGCTCCCCAACAACCGCATAGGTTATGGGAACACCAGCATCCTTTTGGCTAACAAGTTGTGAGAACCCTACGGTGGAATAGGATATAAAAGTGAAAAAGTACTTTGCAGTGCGCTTTAGTGATGAAAAAGCGTATAAAACCATCATCTAATAAATACACCACTGTGAAATTCTGCTGACATTTATTTATTCATTTATTTATACCACTTCAAGTCACGGCAGATTTCTCAGCGTGAAATTCGGGCTGCTCTCCCCAGGGGGAAGCGCGTCGCCACAAGAGCAGCGCCACCCTTTTATTTTTCCTGCCTGCAACTGTATTTATTTCCCTATTACAGTGACATTTTTCTACAAAATTTTGCCAGGGACTACTCTCTTGTTGCCGTGGGTTCTTTTACGTGCGCTAAACAATTATGTGTAACGCACGGGACCTCGGTTTATCGTCTCATCCAAAAGATTAGCACCCAGACCACCACTCATGGTCTAATGGATGGGGAAAAGTTTTGGAACATAGCGAACAAACCAAAAATGGAAAACGTTGTAGGTAACAGTTAATTAGTAGCAGTAGAGGGTCGAGCTCGTGATTTGATGGAAATCGAGGATGCTGGTATTGAGGGTTCGAGTTTCCACTGAGATGTCTGTTTGAGGGAATTTCTGTCGTGGGGTTAACGTTTGCTCTGACTCCACGTCCTTGTAAGTTCATCGATGAAGACTATAAGTTTAAATCCTGTGTCATGCCGCACGCCGATGTGCCGGGCCTGACTTGTCAGGCGCTTTAAAGCAGCGCTGTGCATTTTGGCTCATATGATAGACAACGATAGTTGCTGTCTGAGTATTCGAAGACACCGACGACGAAGAAAAAGAAGAAGAAGAAGATAAAGAGGAAGAAGAAGAAGGAACAGAAGAAGAAGAAGAAGAGAATGAGGAGGAGGAAGAGGAGGAGGAGGAAGAAGAAGAAGAAGAAGAAGAAGAAGAACAAGAAAAAGAGAAAAGAAGAAGAAGAAGTAGTAGTAGAAGCAGCAGCAGCAGCAGAAGCAGAAGCAGCAGAATTAGCAGCAACAGCAGAAGCAGCAGCAGAAGCAGCAGAAGCAGCAGCAACAGCAGCAGCAGCAGCAACAGCAGTAGTAGTAGTAGTAGTAGTAGTAGTAGTAGTGGTAGTAGTAGTAGTAGTAGTAGTAGTAGTAGTAGTAGTAGTAGTAGTAGTAGTAGTAGTAGTAGTAGTAAAAGAAGAAAAACAAGACCAAGAAGAAGAAAAACAATAACAACAACAACATCAAGAGATTCTGTTTGCAAGTGTACGTACGCATATCATCTTGCCCACCCACACACGCCACACACACACACACACACACACACACACACACACACACACACACACACACACACACACACACACACACACACACACACACACACACACACACACACACACAGCCATACGTCTTCTGTATAAACCCACGTCAGCGATAGCTGATAGCAGGGATAACACGAAGCGTACTCCCCCAGCAGTCTGTGGCTTGGACAACAGTGGAAATGCCAAAGGTTCAACTCGTTTAAGACTGCCAAAAAAGTTCTGCGCAACGCCTCAACAGCTGCTCACAGCGTGAAGGCCGAAGTTCAGCCAAAGACTTTCTAACAATCTCCAAAAAGTACCTTGCGAATGAAAGAACAAGGAAGACAGACATAAAAGTGGACAGACAAGTCAATGAAGGGAACAGATGACAGAATGAACAAAAACGCATACACACGGGGACTGGATGTAAAAAAGCTCATAAGTGCTTATTCCATTATCCTCGATATAAAAGATTAAAATAAATAAATAAATAAATAAATGAAATGAAATGGACAAGCTCAACAAAAAATTGCCACGATCCAGATCCTTTTTTCCATGACTGTCAAATGTGGAGACAAACTTGGTGCAAAAAAGTTATTTTTAGTACACTGTACCTCAGACCTTGGAGGATTCGTGAATCAGTAGGTGACACGGACTCGAATGGACTTTCCTATCTACTCGTTTGAAGAAGTTTTGTTTCCGCTAGTCACGTTTAAATGCTTACACATGGGTTCCACAGTTGTCCCACCAATATCACCCGAGTCCTTCTATGGTGATATTTTTGCTGGAGAAAAAAAGCACGCTGATTATAATTATAAAGAAATAGGAATATTGTACATTTGATATGCAACCAGCCGATGTCAGTAAGACACTTACCTGCAGGAAGAAGAGGAATCGAAAAAAGGACGGAGGAGGGGAAGGAAGAGGAGGAGTTAGAGGAAGAGAATAGACAAGATCAAGGGCAGGAAAAAGAGGGGGAGAAAAAAGAAGACAGAAAGAAAGATTGATGCATGAAAAAAGAGAGAAAGACAAAATTAAGAAGCGGGATGAAATCCACAGCCAGAGAAGCAGCGTCAACAATGGAAAGAACAAGATTGGAACCGGTAAAAAAGAAGGAAAAACAAACCGCAAATCTTGCAACCCATCTTTGTTTGCGTTGTCTGACACCCTCTCCCGGTCCCCCTCCAATAAGTTTATAAAAAAAACAGAATTAAAAAATAAGCAAAATCAGAAACAAGTAAGCTAATTCCTCGTCCTTGAATACAAGAAAAACACCTTCAAAATGCTCTTTCTCCTTTACCCCCCAAGAGAAACAAACAAACCAACAAAACATGAAAAGCAAACCCTAGAATAAGCGCTGCAACAAAAAACAACAAAAAAGGGTAGCTAAAGCCTACAACGGATGAGACTATAAACCGAGGTCCCGTGTGCGAACGCACGCAGAACATCTTGCGCCCGCGTTAAATCCTGTTCCGCTTTTCGTAAGAGTAGGCCATTGTGTGCCAGTGGGAACAGATGACAGAATTTACAAAACCGCATACACACGGGGACTAGATGTAAAAAAGCACATAAGTGTTTATTCCATTATCCTCGATATAAAATAATAAATAAATAAACAAACGGAAGCAGCAACAACCACAATAGACACACGCTTGCGAAAATGCGCACATGCACATGTTTGCATGCGCATGCGCGTGCTTGCTTCTAAATGCGCGCGCACCCATGCTTGCTCATATCGCGAGAGACAAACAGACAAGGAATAAAGAACCACAATATTCAGACATCCTGTTTACACTTCCAGAAAAACAAAAAAAACGATGAACGATTGTTAACGGAAAGGATGCTAGGAAGTTGCAGCAAAATGGCAGTACAGAGAAACTGGATGTCCAAGATGCATTCATATCTCCTCGCCTCTACAGCATTCACACAACAGTTTACAAACATTGTTTGCCTCTGCCATTCTGTCTTAAACAGAATTCTCTTGTTATTGCACAAACAAGCCACTTTCTCCGTTCCTATTCACAAGTGGCCTGTTATATCAAAAGAAGGGCAAAATGCAAAACAGTGCATTCGGCTTATTAATGTATCTGGGGTTGTTTTTTTATATTATTATGAAGGCAATCTTTCTTTCTGTTATAATATGTTCGGGATGGTTTTGTTTTGTGTTGAGATGTGAAATTATCCGTCGCGTTGTTATATCTGATTTTGTTGCTGGTGTTCGGCCATTATTCTTCCGTTGGTTTTTTTTTGATAGTTATTGGTATAGCTGTTGTTTCTAGTGTGTTTGCTGGTGTAAAGATTTGGCGTCAATGTTTTTTTTTGCTTTTTCTTGTGTTAAACATTGTGTGTGATTATTGCCTTTTGGTTTTCAAAAGAAAAGAGGCGCGATGCATAGAGTATCTTTATATCTGCAAGTTGAGTGCTATGTCTGGTTCAAATTGAGAGGAGGAAAAGAGAAGAAGAAGAAGAAAGACAGGCGCAGCTAAAGAGATCAGGTTCATCAAGACCATGTCATTGGCAGGTTTATACATACACACTCGCACAAGCTCGAACGTACACACACTACCACCTAACCACCCCAACACACGCACACACACACACACGCACGCACGCACACACACACACACACACACACACACACACACACACACACACACACACACACACACACACACACACACACACACACACACACACACACACACACACACACACACACGCAGACCATCTTGCGCACACGTTAAATCCTGTTCCGGTTTTCGTAAGAGTAGGCCATTGTGTGCCGGTGGGAACAAATGACAGAATTTACAAAACCGCATACACGCGGGGACTGGATGTAAAAAAGCACATAAATGCCTATTCCATTATCCTCGATATAAAAGAATAAAATAAAAAATAAATCAAATAAATAAATAAATAAATACACACACATTTCTCTCTCTCTCTCTTCACACACACACACACACACACAACACGCACGCACGCACACACGCACTCTCTCTCACTCACACAACACACACACACACGAAACACACACAATGTACACACCCCACACACAGCCACCACACGCACTGTCTCTCTCACTCACACACACACACACACACCCCACACACACACACAACCCCACACACACACACACACACACACACACACACACGTAAAACCCCACACATGTACACACACACCACACGCAACGCACACTGTCTCTCTCACTTCCACACACACACACACACACACACACACACACACACACACACACACACACACACACACTTTAGGACTGGGCACCTATTTAAAAGGCAGGTGTAAGTTTCTGATAGGTTTATCTGGTCTCTTCATCTTCCTGTGAGGTAAAAGTGATTTTATTGCTGGTTGATTTGTTAGGAGAGTTGGTTGCTTCTGTCTTAACTTTTTGTGTCTGTTTTTGATTATGTTGTTATATTTTGACAAATTCCAGAAGAATTTCTAATCCTACAGGCTTAGTACCAGCGTGTCTGTCTGTCTGTCTGCCTATGTATGTATATATGTATGTATGTATGTATGTATGTATCTATCTGTCTGTACGTCTGTCTGTCTGTCTATCTTCCTGTCTTTTTATCTTTCTATATTCCCTCTGTATTATAATATAAAATAGAAACACACACACATACATATCTATCTATATATATATATATAAATAAATTTTATATTCTATCTCTTTAAAATATAATTTTCAAGCACACACACACACATACACGCACACAAAAACACACCACAACACACACACATATAATATATATATATATAATAAAATATATATATTTTATATATATATATATAAAGAGAGGGAGAGACAGACAGACACACACACACACACAGAGTCAGAAAAAACAGATTTGACAGACAGAGACAGAGAGAGATTCATTCAAGCTGACATTACAGCGATGATGCCAGAGGTCTAACATGCGTATAACAGTAGTCATTGTAGTACCTTGCCAGTAAAGCTATTGAGGGAGTTTTGAGATGTTCTATCAAAACTTGTGTAGTAAAACAAGAGTAACCAATAGAAAGACAAGAAAGCAGAGGGTAGAGGAGGAGGAGTAACAAAATGAAGAGAATGAGCTTGAGGGAAAAGAAAAGAAGATTGTGGAGAACAAAAAGGAAGAAGGAGGAAGAGGAGGATCAGAAAAAGAAGAAAACAAACAGGAAAAAGAAGCAGTAGCAATCAAAACAAGAACAAGAAGAAAATGAAGACTGAGAGGACAAGAAGATAAGAGCTTAAAACACACACAAAACCCCAAAAGAAATCCCCAAACACAAAAGCAAAAACCAAATCAGCAAAATTAACACAAAGACAATAATAGAAGAAAGCAGCAGCAGCAGCAGCATCTAAAAATCAGAACAAACAGAGAATGAAAAGGACAAGACAAGAAGAATAAGAACCAAAATCAAACAACAAAAGAAACAACCAGCCAAACAAAAAACAAATACAAGAAAATTAAAATTGTATGTAGGAAAAATTAAAATGTTGCGTATCTAAAAAAAAGACTCTCTTAAAGCAAGCAAGAACTAGAATGAGAATATTGTAGAGAAGGAACCAGGATGTATGAACGTCAGTTTGCCCGCCTCTCTGTCCCAATGCAATGAATATTCATGAACCATGTGCTCTCGTGGGGACCATTTCTGGAGCCAGATTTCCAGTTGACAGGAGTTTTATAGAGACTGTGTGGAAAGTAAGGTGTGCTGGGTTCTGTAGAGGGGCAGAAAGAAGCACAAGAATAATATAACAGAAAGAAGTCTATGTCTATCTGTGTCTACAATCTCTTACCTCTTTTCTGTGTGTGTCTGTATGCGTGTGTCCTCTGTCTCTGGGTCTTTCTGTTTTGTTTGTAGTTATGTTTCTTTTTTATTCTCTGTCTCTGTCTCTCTCACTGGCCTGTCATGTGTATAACAATAGTCATTGTGATATGATACCAATAGTCATTGATTGAATTCTGAGACTTTCTTACAAAAAATCTATTGTGAAATAAAAACAAAATATAACAAACAGAAAGACCTGAAAGGAAAAAGTAGAGAAGAAGAGGGGGAAAAAGATGAAAAATGAATCGTATAATTATGTTCAAGGAAAAATAGGATTGGGAAGGACAAAAAGAATAAAAGGAGGAAGAGGAGGAGCATAAAAAGGAAGACGAAAAGGAAAACGAAGTAGCAGCAGTCAAAACAACAACAAGAAGAAAATGAAGAAGGGGGACAATAAGAGTAAAAACCTAATGACACAAGAATACAAACAAACCACAAAGAAACAAAAAGAAAAAACAGAACAGCAAAATTAACATGAAGACGAGGAAGAAAGCAGCAGCTGCGAAAAATCAAGAACAAACAGTGAATGAAAACAAACAGATCTAAAAGAATAGGAACCAAAAACAAACAACAACAACAAACGCAACCAAACAAGAAAAAGAGCAACAAAACCAGAAAAATTAAAATTTCATGTATTAGAAAACTTTCTCAGACCAAGCAAGAATTAGAATAGGAATATTGTAGAGAAGGATCCAGGATATATGAACGTCATTTAGCCCGCCTCTCTGTCCCAATGCAATGAATATTCATGAACCCCCGTGGTCTCGTGGGGACCTTTTCAGAAGCCAGATTTTCAGTTGACAGGAGTTTTATGGAGACTGTGTGGAAAGTAAGGTGCGCTGGGCTCTGTAGAGGGGCAGAAAGAAGCACAAGAAATATATAGAAGAATGAAGTCTTTGTCTATCTGTGTCTGTAATCTCTTGCCTCTTTTCTCCATGTGTCTGTATGTGTGTCCTTTGTCTCAAGGTCTTTCTGTTTGTTTGTTGCTCTGTCTCTTTTCTTGCTCTCTGTCTCTGTCTATACCACAGGCTTAACATGTGTATAACAACAGTCTTGTAGTGTAGTACTAGTAAAGCCATTGATGGAATTCTGAGACTTTCTCACAAAAATTTATTTGTGTGGTAAAAACAAAAAGTATAATTAACAGTAAGACAAGCAAAGAGGGTGTAGAGAAGAAGATAAAAAAAAAAGAAAAATGAAGAAAATTAGCTTTAGGGAAAGGAAAAGAAGACTGAGAGGAACAAAACATAGGAGGAACTGAAGGAGAAGATGAAGAAAAGACAAAGAGGAGGAAGAAGCAGCAGCAACCAAAACAAAAACAAGAAGAGAATGAAGAAGAAGGAGAGGACAATAAGAATAAGAACCAAACAAAACAAAACCACAAGTAAACAAACAGGAAATAACAACAGCAAAATTAACATCAAGAGGAAGAAGAAAGCAGCAGCAGCAGCTAACAAAGAAGAACAAACAGAGAACGAAAAGGATGAAGACAAGAAGAATAGAAACCGAAACAAAGAACAACAGCAAAAACAACAAGAACAGCAACAACAAAATACAATCAAGCCCCACCCACCCCCAAAAAAAGACAACACCAACAAAACCCCAGGAAAATTAAAATTTTATGTATGAGAAAACTCTCTCAAAGCAAGCAAGAACTAGAATGGGAATGTTGTAGAGAGTATATGAAGATATATATGAGCATATATGAATGCTAGTTATCCAGCCTCTCTGCTCCAATGCAAGGAATATTCATAAAACCCCATGGTCTCGTGAGGACCTTTTCAGGAGCCAGATTTCCAGTTGACAGGAGTTTTATGGAGACCCCGTGGGAAGCAAGGTGTGCTGGGCTCTGTAGAGGGGCAGAAAGGAGCACAATAATAATATAGGAGAAAGAAGTCTGTGTCTATCTGTGTCTATGATCACTTGTTCTCTCTTTCTCTCTATGTGTGTGTTTGTGTGTGTGTGTGTGTGTGTGTGTGTGTGTGTGTGTGTGTGTGTGTGTGTGTGTGTGTGTGTGTGCGCGCGCGCGTGTGTGTGTATGGGTGTGTGCTTTGTCTCTAGATTTTTCCAGTTTGTTTCTAATTATCTTTCTTGCTTTCATTTTCTCTACCTCTGTGTCTGTCTGCCTGCCCTGTCGCTTTGTCTCTCTCTCTCTCTCACTCGCTTGCTCCCTAGCTCTCTATATCCCCCTCCCTCCCTCCCTCCGTCTCCCTCTCCCCCCCCCTTCTCACCGTGAAGGTTTCCAAGGACAGTGACTGGAAGGTTGTACTATGTAAGAACAAAGAGACTGAGTGATGGAAAACTGAGCCGGGTTCGATTCTCGTTCAGGAGGATATTTTCCTCTGGAGTTCACATCATTGCCGACTCCACTCTCCCCAAAAGTCTCTCCTATGAGACTATAAGCCGAGGTCCCATGTGCGAACGCACGCACAACATCTTGTGCAGGCGTTCAAACCCGTTCCGCTTTTTGGAAGAGTAAGCCATTGTCTGTCGGTGGGAACGGATGAGAAAATGTACAAAATTGCATACTCACTAGGACTGGTTGATAAAAGCATATGGGTGCTTATTCGATTATCCTCGAAATAAAAGAATAAATAAATAAATCGAAGGGGTGTTTTCCAGCATCACAGGAACTGCAAAAGATAAGAAACGAACACAGCGTTGAAGCCAATAGGATAATAAGGAAATTACACAGGATCCAGAAATTCGAATGAGTGCTTGAACGATAAAAGATCGAAAGAAAGAAATAAAGACAAACTGAGAGAAAGAAAGAAGGATAGAAAGAAAGAAAGAAAGAAAGAAAGATAGATAGATAGATAGATAGATAGATAGATAGATAGATAGATCGATAGATCGATCGATCGATCGATAGATAGATAGATAGATAGATAGATAGATAGATAGATAGATAGATAGATAGATAGACAGATAGAAAGACGGATGGACCGACGGACGGACAGAGGGACAGATAGATAGATAGATAGATAGACAGACAGACAGACAGACAGATAGAAAGACGGATGGACCGACGGACGGACAGAGGGACAGAGATAGATAGATAGATAGACAGACAGACAGACAGATAGAAAGACGGATGGACCGACGGACGGACAGAGGGACAGATAGATAGATAGATAGATAGATAAATAGATAGATAGATAGATATATAGATAGATAGATAGATAGATAGATAGATAGATAGATAGATAGATAGATAGATAGAGAGATAGATAGAGAGATAAAATAAGAGAAAAGAACGAAAGGAGCGAAGGAAGAAAGAAAGACAGAAAGAAACGACAGAAAGATTAACAGACCAAGAGAAAGAAAGAGGGAGAAAGAAATAATGATAGCGATAAATGCATAGATACATTTTTCAAAAGGAAATAAACAAAAGAAAAAAAACTAAATACAAGAATGAATGAATGAATCTTTATTTCCTTTTCCAAAGTTTTATGTGAACATGAATGAACGAAATAATGCTTAAATGAACAAATGAACGAATGAACGGATGAGCCTAAGAATGCTTAAATGAATGAATGAATGAATGAATGAATGATCGAACGAACGAACGAACAAACGAATAGATAAACGAATTTTAAAATCTTTAATTTCCTATGAATTTTGTCAAGATGCGTGAATGTTAAAACATATCACGAAACGAAAAATAAGAAAGGATATACTGCACAATTTATCACAGTGTTAAACCAGAAGTGTGGGCATACACACAGAAGAAAGGACACTCCCAAGTGTAGGACAGCAGCAGAAAAAGGAAACAGACATGAACCCAAACAAGAAGAAGAAGCAAAAGAAAGCAGAGAATAAAGGAAATAAGAGGAGATCGGGAGGAAAAGAGAATCAAGGAGAAGGAAGGAGAGGAGGACTAGAAGAAGAAGGGCAAGAAACAGGAGGAGGTAAAAAGACGAAGTGAACATGGGAAGAAAACTGAAAGAGAAGAAGAAGAAGAAAAGCAAGAAACAGCATGGCAAATATGAAGTTATTGGAACACACGAAAACTGATTTATGTCGTCTCCCAAGGTGGTATGTAAACAATAAAAATAAAATAAAAACTGAAAAACTAAATAAAAGGAAGGAAATACAAAAGAAGGAAAAAAACACAATCGGAAAGAAAACTCAGGAAGAATGAATGTATTAAAGAAAAGCTAAACAAAGATAGATAGAAAGATAAAAAAAGCATGGTTAAACAGATAGACGAATAGACGGACAGAAAGATAAAGAGACAAACAAATCAACGTAGAAAAAAGAGTGAACGGATGACATACACACACACATACAAAAAATCCAACACAAGCAATCCCCTCTCTTCCCTTGAAAAATGAAAAGAAAAAAGACGCAACAAATCTTATCAAGAACAATTTTCTGAATATGCATTGTGTTTTAAAATTCTCTGCTGTATATTTCCTTCAAGTGTGATCAAGACTTTTTTTAGAGAGCACTAAGAAAAAGAAGAATAACGATAGAAGACAATAACAAAAGGAACTATCATGAATAAAAAGTGATGACAGGGAAAAATTGGAAAAGAAAATACAAAAGAAAAAAGTAGGGGAAAAAGAACACTGCAAGGAGGAAACGTAAAAAAGACAGATAAAACATGAAGTACAGTCTGATTGATCAAATCTAAATAAATGCATGTCAGATTTTGATGTAGTAAACAAAAAGAAGAAAGAGAGAGAAGAACTGAGACAGCAAGAAAGAAATATATTATAGAACAAAGAAAAACAAAATAACAAAAAAGATATTCAACCAAAAAAAGATGACAGATATGTTAACTTTGAATAGACTTACTTCTAAAGTTCAGAAATAAAAACTAAACGCTCGATACGATTTTTTTTATTTCAGTATTTTTTTCCGAGAAAAATAGAAAAAGTGCTTATAATGCTTTTACACCTAGTCCCCGAGTGCATGAGGTTTAGTAACTTGTTGTCATCCATTCCTACAAGAACTCTCTGATCAACGTTTCCGAAAGACAGAACAGGATTTAACGTTTGCGCAAGATGTTCTGCGTGCGTTTGCTCACGGGAGCTGGATTTATAGTCTACCCTGAAAAGAATTTCGAATGATTGGACTTGAAACTGATGTTAACTCTTTGGAGAAAAGAAAAATTCCCCTTGAACCAGCAGAGGCTCAAACTCGGGCCATCATATTTGATGCGCAACTCTCTAACCACCAGGCTTTCTTCTTGTCTATGCAGAAAAACAACAACCATGAAGCGTAAAGATATGCGATGTAAATAGAAAGAGAAAAGACGAAAGATGAGAAACGTAAACGAATTGTAATAAACGGTTTGAAAGCATGAGAATGGGAAGACCCAACAGGGAGACAAAATCGTAAACAAAAACTAAAGGAAAGGAAGAAAAAATAAGACAAAGGCTAAAAAAGAGAGAGAGAAAAAAAGAAATACCCTTCCACAATACAGTGTATCCACCTAATCCCTGTAAGCCCATAGCGAAAACAAGGCATGCGGTGCTTACAAAAGTGCACCCGTAATGTATGGGGAAGCGCTGATGATTTACGGACAATGTTTTTCCGAGCACATTAAAACTGAAAGACCTCGGGAAATAGGCTGCAAAGGAGAGTGTGATGGGCTTACATGAGGTGTGAATGTCACAGACCCTCTACCTCTCTTATAAAGTCTTGCATATAACCAGAAACGTTTTTGAACAGACGTAAAGTCACAAGATCGGTTTAGTAGTAGTAGTAGTAGTAGTAGTAGTGGAAGTATAGTAGTAGTAGTAGTAGTAGTAGTAGTAGTAGTAGTAGTAGTAGTAGTAGCAGCAGCAGCAGCAGCAGCAGCAGCAGAAGTAGTAGTAGCAGTAGCAGTAGTAGCAGCAGAATAGCACTTAAAGTCACGGCAGATTTCTCTGCGTGAAATTCGGGCTGCTCTCCCCGGAGAGAGCGCGTTGCCACAAGAGCAGCACCACCCTTTATTATTGTTCTTTTTCTTTTCCTGACTGCAGCTGTATTTGTTTCCCTATCAGAGTGGGTTTTTTCTAAAGAATTTTGTCAGGGGCTAATTCCCTTTACGCCATAGTTTCTTTCACGAGCGCTAGATAATGATGTATAAGACACAGGACCTCATCCGAGAGACTAGCACCCAGACCACCACTCACGGTCTAGCGGAAAAGGGGAGAAAAGTTTCTAGCCTAAACGGGGATGAAACAAATACCCGCTTCGAACCCGGACTTTTCGCTTTCTAGGCAGGTAGACCACCAGTCCCACCAAGAGGGTCTGGTTTACCTTATCCCTCAGCATGCCAGCTAGCAGAAAACAACTGTCAAGTCTACTTTCCCTGCACAGCATGTCAATCTAGAAAGGAAAGTGGCAGGATGGTTAAGACGTTCGCCTGCCAACAAGTTAACCGTGAGGTTCTGGGTTCGATTCCCAGCCTCCTCGCCCTTTCTTCCCAGTTTGACCCAAAAAAAATCGAATTGAATGTCAAAGTCCTTCGGATGAGACTATAAACCGAGGTCATAATTTACAAAACCGCATACTCACGGGGACTGGATGTAAAAAAGCACATGGGTGCTTATTCCATTATCCTCGATACAAAAGAATAAATAAATATATTTTAAAAATCTAACACACGCGGCCCCCCTGTACGATGCATTAGGGAGTTTTGTACCGAGGATAGTTTTCTGCTTGTAGGAACGAAAAGAAAAAAACCTAATTAGTTCAAAAGGGGATTGTGGTAGGCTTTTAACCCAGTCTGTAATACAATTGAGACTGGCTTAGGATGTGTGAAGGTCTTCTCTCCCCCCCCCCCCACTCCCCTCCCTCCCCCTTCCCCCTTCGTTTTTTAAGAGGTTGGGGCACCATTCATTAAAACTTCATTTCGCTTGTTTTGAGTTAATTTGGCTGTTGGCTGCTGTTGCTGCTGCTGGTAACGGGTGACAAAGTTTACAAAACTGCATACACACGGGGACTGGATGTAAAAATATCACATGCGTGCTTATTCCATTATCCTCAAAGTAAAAGAATAAATACATAAATAAGATGTCAATGATTTAAAAAAAACACCGAATGATTATGGAAGTGACAGCAAAGACGGGGAGGTAGGGGACGAAAATAATGGAAAAAAAGGACAGGTAAGTTTAAAAAAGCAACCACCCAAAACACGTACATCTATCCACCCTCCTCCCCCCTCCACCCCACCACCCCCCCCACACACACACACACAACTAGAAAACAGAAACAGACCTGACATCAGCAAGACAAACTTCGACTAGAAATAGGAACACACATTCTAAAGTGAAAATAGAGGGGGGGAAAAATACCAACCAAAAAAAAAATACCGAACATTCTTCAGTCAGTTAGACTCTCCCATGCTGTCATGCGCAATAAATATTCATGAGGTCTGTGGTCTCGTGGAGCGTTTGCTTGCGGTGAGATTTCCGGTAGACAGGAAAGTTTATGGAAAATTGCTAGAATGGGCATAGCATTGTGTGTTGGTCTGTGGGAAGAGATGAGCAGAATTTAAAAAAAAAACACACCACAAAACACTGGTACAAAGTTCTGTGTTTAATGTTTTACTGTGGGTCTTTGTCTCTGTATGCTAATATTGCTACTTCTTTCTGTGTATCACTCTCTCTCTCTCTCTCTATCTCTCTTTTGCCCTCCCTCCCTCCCTCCCTTTGCTTTTTAATCTCATCTGGTAGACTTTTGTGGAAGTGAAATCGGCACTGATGTTAACTCCAGGGTAAAACAAAAATTAACCCCCTTGATCGAGAATCTTGGTGGTGGCTCGAACCCAGGCCCGTCAGATAGTGAGCAGAAGGCTCTACCCACCAGGCTTTCCTGTTCCCCCTGTTGACATATCTGTGATTGTATTGGTTGCTTGGTTAGTTAGTTACTTAGATGGTTGGTTGGTTTGTTGCTTGGCTGGTTCTTGATTGGCCAATTGGTCAGTTGCTTCGATTGATGCTTGTGTGGCTGGTTGTTTAGATGTATAAATGAATACACAGGTGGATATAGGTGATCGGTTAGGCTTACACAGCATTGGTATGCTCTCGTGACACTGTTGCTTTGTGAGTTGTACTATTTTTAGGGTGGTCCGCAGCGCCAAAGGGGGATGACTTGCAACCACAGTCCCTAAGTCGGTTATCTGTGCTGGCACTTTGATACAACCTCAGCAACAACAACGATAGGTGATTGGTTGACTGGCTGGTTATCATAATTTATGTTCGATGGGTTGGTTAGTTGATTGATTGGTCATTCTTCCGGCTGTGCTTTTGCTTGTTTCGTGGTTTGTCTTTTAGCTAGGGAGTTTGTTACGAGTGAAAAAAAGACTGTAAATGGCAAAGACGCGTTAAAAGAACAACTTGAGTGATATGAGCTTGATTGAAGATTCAAGATTCAAGATTGAAGATGTTGTACGTTTAAAGAAGAGGCGTGAAATCAAATTTTGAAAAGCATAAATTCCAGGAAGGAAAAAGAAGAATGATAAAAAGGCAAGATGGGAAAATTCAGTAAGTAAAGGAAAAAGTAGGGACATTAATTCGGAAAGATAGAATAAATACCTAAATAGTTAATGGACACATGAGTGAATGAATATTTATTCCAATGGACGGTATGGTTTTTCAGTCATAAACGAGAGATGACAGAAGTGAAAAGTAAGTTTGCTGAATAATAAGAAAAAGACCATCAAAAAACCCCCCAAAATCATGCTTTAGATTACCAGAGCAAAAAACACAAAAAAGAATTAGAAGTAACAAAAAAATCATCAAGACAACGAACAAGAGAAAGGACTAGAAGAAGACGAGGAAGAAAAAAAGAAGAACAACAAGAACAAGAACAAGAAAAGGAAGCAAAAAAGGCAGGCAGGAAAAGAAGAAAACAATGGGGTAAGGGGAAAAAGACAACAAAATCTAATCTAATGAATATGCTTTAAGTCCCCCACCACCCACCCCCTACCCCCACCAACTCACCCACCCACTCACCCACATCCTTTTTTCGACTACAGAGGCCAAATTAGGGCAAGGACAAGATTTAGGAATAAAGCTCGGATTAAAGTGGTACAGCTCTTTGGAAATTAAGCACACAAAAAATGAAAATCTCACTCATGTTGTCTTAACGCCCTGGTACACCATAGGGGCAACGCATTGGATAAAAGAAGGAGTAGGAAGAGGAGACGGAGGAGGAGAAGAAGGAGCAGGAGCAGGATAAGGACGCGAAAAGAAGAAGAAGAAGAAGAAGAAGTAGGAGAACAAGGAAAAGAAAATCGAGAAGGAGGAGGAGAAGGAGAAGATGAATTGCAAAGAAGAATCATGACGAACAAGATGTGCGAAGAAGAAGAAGAAGGAGAAGAAGAAGAAGAAGAAGAAAAAGAAGAAGAAGAGGAAAAAGAAGAAGAAGAGGAAAAAGAAGAAGAAGAAGAAGAGGAAAAAGAAGAAGAACAACAACAACAACAACAAGAACAAGAAGAACAAGAAGAGGAAAAAGAATTGCGACGAAGGAGGGGGAGGAAGAGCAGGGGCAGGAGGAGTAAAAAAAGAAAAGTAGAACAAAAAGGGGTAGGAAGAGGAGGAGGTCGAGAAGGAGGAGGAGGAGGAGAAGAAGAGGAGGAAGAAGAACAAGAAGATGAAGAAGAGAAGAAGAAGAGGAGGAAGAAAAACAAGAACAAGAAGATGAAGAAGAGAAGAAGAAGAAGAAGAAGAAGAAGAAGAAGAAACGAATTGCCTAGAAGAAGAATTGCAAAGAAGAAGAACAACAACAACAAAAACAAGAACGAAATGAACAAGAAGAAGGAGAAGAAAAAGAACAAGAGCAATAAAAAAAAAGCAACAAAAAAAAAATATGAACAAAATAACGAGCGTACTGTAGGAACATAAAAATCGAATCGTGCTTCTCTCAGTGTCATAAAGAGGGCAACGAAAAAAGGTGAACATACCATATGAGCGAACAAGAAGCGAAAGAAAAAGTGTACACTACTTTGAATACAAAGACAGAAAAAAAACTTTTCACAAAAGGAAAAAAGAAGACAACGAAAATAAAAATACGGAAAGGAAAAAAAAAAACAGGGCAAAGAAAAAACATCACAAAACCCCCAAAAGCTAAACAGGAACCAAAAAGAAATAGAGAGAAAAAAGTAAAAATACAACTAAAAGAAAAAGAAGACAGTATAATTCAAAAACAGAACTGAGATTTGTAATCGCTATCAAATAAGATTTTTTAAAACTTCAAACGTCACCTCAGAATGGGATTATACAAAACAGTCAAAAAAAAAGAAAAAGCAAGAGAGAGAACAATAAAGAAAAACAAACGTATAACAAAGTAAGGAACAAGAACGAAAATAATAATTTTAAAAAATTGAATAAACTATGACACTATTCTAAAAAAGAAAAAAAAGCGGGAAAAATATTACATCTCAAGATCAAAATACATAAAAACAACCCTCCCTCCCAAAAGTAAAAGAAAACAAACAAAAAAAACCTAAACAAAGAGACAAACAAGAGCAGAACTAAGACAAGAAAGTCAAAGAAGACATAAAAACACACCTGAAGTATTAGGTTATTAACTAAATGCCCGCTGATTTTTGTAGAACAAAAACAAAACCCTGTAAGACTACAGACGCAATAATAATATACACAAGATGTGGAAAAACCCAAGTGTGAACTGAATACAAAGAAGAGACTGAAACAGACCAAAGCAAAACAAAACAGGAAGAAACGATAACAGGCTGAAAGGAAAGAAAGAAAAAATTATTTCATCTTTATAATACCCTTATACAGGTTGAGAGAAAAGAAAGGGAAAAATAAGAAGAATTTTGTCCTCATAATACCCTAATACAGCTTGGAAAAAGAAAGAACAATAATTTTGTCTGTATAGCATCAGAATAAAGATTGAAAGAAAAGAAGAAAACAAGAATTATGTCCTTATAACATCCTAGTACAAGTTCAAAGAAAAGTTTAAAAAAAACACCAATAATGTTGTCTTTAAAAAAGTATGTTCTTTCGAGCCAGAAGGCCCATAGAGCTGGAGCTTATCCCGGTTTCTGTAAGCGAACTGATGGTTTTTCACCACCCCTGTGACAGGACGCTAGTCTGTCGCCAGATACTTCCCCAGCAGAGCTGGTACCCACTTGCACACCTGGGTGGAGTGAGGAAAATAGGAGTAAAGTGTCTTTCCCAAGGACACAACACCGAGCCGAGCGGGGATCGAACCCGCGACCTCTGGATCACGAGTTGACCGCCTAAACCACTCGACCACGGTGCCTCCAATGTTGTCTTTATAACACCCTAATACAGATTCAAAGAAAAGAAAGAACAATAATGTTGTCTTTATATCACCAGAATATAGGTTTTTATGAAAAGAAAGAACAATAGTGCTGTCTTTATAACACCCTAATACAGATTGAAAGAAAAGAAAGAACAATAATGTTGTCTTTATAATATCCTAATACAGGTTAAAAAAGAAAGAAAAGAAAGAACAATGATTATGTCTGTATAGCACTATGATACAGGTTGAAAGAAAACAAAGAAATAAACAATAATGTCTTTATAACACCAGAATACAGGATGAAAAAAGAAATAACAATAATTATGTCTTCATAATACCCTAGTACATGTTGAAAGAAAATAAGAAAACAATAATGTTGTCTTTATAACACCATAATGCAGGTTATAAGAAAAGAAAAAGCAATAACTATGTCTTTATAACACCAATATTCAGCTTAAAAAAAAAGAAAAATAGAAAAATAATGTTGTCTTTATAACACCCTACTACAGATTGAAAGAAAAAAAAGAAAAACATTAACTATGTCTTTATAACACCAGATTATAGGTTGAAACAAATAAAAAAATAATGTTGTCTTTATAACACCCTAATACAGATTGAAAAAACAACAACAATGATTTTGTCTTTATTACACCACAATACATTTTGAAAGAAAAACCAAAAAAAACAAGTAACAAGAAGTTTGTCCTTATAACACCAACAATACACCTTGACAGAGAAAAAAACCCAGAAAAAAGTAACAGCAACATTGTCTTAATAACACAATAAATCAGTTTGCAAGAAAAAGAAAGAAACAAAACATTATGTCTTCATAATAGCCTAATACAACCACCATGACCCTCTAGGGAACACAACGCACTAGATGCTATCAGAAACAGTGTAGAGCCTCCCAGGAGCTCTCTAGTGATTTATAGAGAATGCTTAATGAACATATTAATTGCACTAAAAGACCCAGGGAATGGGACTGGCAAACAGAGTGTAAAGGGATTCAAGAAAGGGGGTGTTACTGTCCTCTAGCCTTCACCTCTTTATCCTTGCATAATTATTATAACCAGGTAAGGGTTCGGGGTGAAAATAAAGGGTCACTGAAGGTTGCTGTGCATTATTTATCAGCAAGCCAACAAAGAGAAAGCCATCCTTTTTTAAAGTTTACTCTTCCTGTACTGCCTACTTTACTAGTAATTGAAGGTTCACATGAATGCTGTACAGAAGTAGTAGTCGAGGTAGCAGTAGTAGTAGAAGTAGTAGTAGTAGTAGTAGTAGTAGTAGTAGGCAGTAGTAGTAGTAGTAGTAATAGTAGTAGTAGTAAAAGTAGCAGTAGTAGCAGCAGCAGCAGCAGCAGTAGTAGTAGTAGTAGTAGTAAAAAAGTGTAGCAGCAGCAGCAGCAGTAGTAGTAGTAGTAGTAGTAGTAGTCGTATGAAAAGGAAAAGAAGAAGGAGTAAAAGACGAAGAAAAAGAGAAAGAGCAAGAAAAGGATACAAAGTTCAAATAAATGTGTATATATTGGGAACGCGTTACCTAAATAGTGTGTTTTCTCAGTCTCTCTTAAACAACAAAGCAGATACCCACCCATCCACCCCCCACCCACCCAAAAACCTACAAAAAGACGAACTTTAGCCTGAAACCTAGAACTAGAACAAATGTTTGAAAGAAAACTTTAAAAAAAAGAACAAGATGATTTAAACCAAAGAAAGAAAAAAGGGAACAATAAGAAAGGAACAGGAAAATCCAGAAATAAAAGAGAAAAAAAGGAAGCACAAAGTTAGAGAGAAAAAAAATAGCTGAATGCATAATGGGTTTTAGATTAGGTGCAGCTTCTTTCCTTCCCCAACCCTTAAGTCAAATTATTTTAGACGCAAAAAGAGATAAAGAGAAAAAAGTAGAGAAGACATGAAAGAAACCATAACGGGTGCATGCACACACACACACACACATATATATATATATATATATGTTGATATAGATATATAGATATATCAAGTCCAAAAAGGTAGGATTGAAAAAAAACTTTTAAAAAAATGATGAAAAGAGAGAAAAAAAAATTAAAACAAACTATGAAAAAATTTGAACAAAATAGCATTAAAAAGATGGAAGAAAAACAACACTAAGTACAAAAAGAAGGGAAAATGCAACCAATCAAATCAAAATAAATTCACATGACAATGTGAAACAAAAAGAAAGAAAAAAAATGACAATAAAATAAGAAGAAAGATTAGACAATAAAGAACAAAAGCACAAATGTAAAAGCAAACCAGCATAAAAAGTTAAAAGATAAAAAAGAGAACATATTCTTAACTAAAAAACCCAAACAAACCCAAACTTATTAATGCAAAAAGGAAGCAATTTAAAAAAATGAAAAAAACAACAAAAAGAGCTAGTACATACAAATTCACACAGCAGAAAAAAACACAAGACAAAACAGGGCACACACAAAAAAATGCTGAAAAAAAGTAAAGAAAGCAAAATAAACATATATCGACATTAACACGCATACATGCAACCCTTACAAACCTCTTAGCAAACAAAATACACTGCATGCTTTTGGAAACACTGGAGAAATTTCTAGGGGTGGGCTAATGATGTATGGGGTTTAAGGACAAATTACACTGAGAGACCCAGCATACAGGAAGAGCTGTTGGGGTGTTAAGGAGGTGTGACTGCTATCGACCCTTTCTCTCTTTATCCTTGCATACAACTAGGGGATTTTTTTTTTCAGACAGCTAGAAACAGGGTCACAGAAGATGGTGTACATTATTCATCAACACGTCGCGAGGCTGGCCAGGCAAATGGAAGGCCATTTTAGTCTTAGTTTCCCAGTATCGCATTCAGATTTTACAGATAGTGGCATGACAGCTAAGGGAATAAACCTGGCATTTTACAGCTCTTCTGGCGGCTTGTTTTTCTAGTCTTTGTAGGGAAAAAGAACGTCCGTGCTTTATGCTGTGAACTACATTTGTTTCCCCACCATCAGTGATTAAAGAAAATGAAACCTGGCTAGAAATGATTTGTCTGATTCTTTTGTAACGTGTTTTCTAGGAGGGTGGGGTGGGGTGGACATTCAATCTTTATTTTGATTAGTTTTGTCCTGTTCTGCTTTCAGATTTTAATTCTGTTTTGGCTGATTAAGTTGTTAGTCTTTTGTGGTTAGGTAAATGGGAAAAAATGTTCAGAAATATGTCATTAAGTGTATGCAGTCATACTGTGAGTGAAAGAAGATACACTGTTGGGAACCATCAGACATTAGGTATTGTAAACATCTTTATTGAGGCATCTCTGCTCTCAGATTTTCCAAAAATTTTCAATCTTCAGCCTTTCTGAGGATGAGTAAATGCATGTAAATTTAGCAAATGCCTCATAACAGCGAAGCTTAAGCTGCATGCTGGGCATGCTTATGTTTCTGTAGCATTAAACTGAAAAACGATTTAGGACAAATTAAACTGAAAAAATATTTAGGACACATTAAACAGAAAGATGTATTAGGACACATTAAACTGAAAGATGTACTAGGGCACATTAAACTGCAAAAAGGTATTATTGCACATAAAACTTAAAAGTGTATTAGGACACATTAAACTGAAAATTGTATCAGGATACATGAAGCTGAAAAAATGTATTAGGACACATTAAACTGAAAAAAAATTTAGATACATTAAACTGAAACTGCCCTAGATACCACAGCTAGACGTGTTGGCCTCAGGATCAGTCAAGAGAAGACCAAGCTACTGCATACTAATAACCAGCAAGAGGCTCCTGTCACCATCTCTGGGAAAGCAGTAGAGGATGTCAGTGAATTTGTGTACCTGGGCAGTAAGATCAGCCAGACAGAAGGCACAGACGAAGACATCAAGGCAAGAATAAAGAAAGCATGCCAAGCATTTGCCATCTTGAAACCCATATGGAGAACAAATGCGATCTCCACAACCACCAAGATCAGGACCTTCAACTCCAATGTGAAGTCTGTGCTTCTCTATGGGTCAGAAACTTGGCGGGTCATCAACACCAGCTCCTCCAAGATCCAGACCTTCATCAACGGATGTCTCCGGCATATCCTTCATCTCAGATGGTTCGACAGAGTGCCAAGTACCGACCTGTGGATGAGGGCAAACCAGCAGCCTATGGATGTCCAAGTAAGGCGGCGAAAGTGGCATTGGGTCGGCCACACCCTACAGAAGGAGCCTTGCAACATCACCAGACAAGCGCTTGAGTGGAATCCGCAGGGAAAAAAGAAGAGAGGGTGCCCCAAACAGACCTGGAGGAGAAGCCTGCATAGTGAGCTGAGAGACTCCAGCCTGACATGGGAAGAGGCCAAGACCCTTGCCAGAGACAGGAAAAGGTGGAGGGACGCTGTTGAGGCCCTATGCTCCGCTAGGAGCTATAAGGACTAAGAAGAAGAAGAAACTGAAAAGTGTATCTGGACGCTTTACACTGAAAGATGTATCAGGACACATTAAACTCAAAGATGTCACCAGGACACATTAAACTGAGCAATGTTATCAGGACACATTAAACTGAAAGATGTCATCAGGACACATTAAACTGAAAGATGTATCAGGACACATTTAACTGAAAGATGTGGTCAGGACACATTAAACTCAAAGATGTCACCAGGACACATCACACTAAACGATGTCATCAGGACACATTAAACTTAGAGATGTCTCAGGAAATATAAAACTAAAAGACGTCATCAGGACACATTGAACTAAAAGGACCCAGGGAAAAAGATGTGGTGACAGGGTGCGTACAAGGCTTAAGGGAGGTGTGACAATCCTCCATCCTTTATCTCGTTATTCATGCATACACATCCCAACAACTTTTTTCCAGCAGAAGAAGCAGGGGGGGAGGTCACACAAGGGGCTTTGCATTATTCATCGGCATGTCAGCAGCATATGGGAAGCTGGCCCATCCCAGTCCACTCGTCCACGCATTGCATACAGATTTAGCAGAAAGTGGCGTGGCAGTTGAGACCGCATAACTGAGTTTTATGACTCTTCTGAACCCATTTCCAGCTTGTTTGTAGGCCTAGGAAACACTGTGTTTTCTAGTCATTGAATACAAAGTCTTCCCCCCTTCCCCCACCTACCAAGTCAGTGATAAAATATAACATGTGCTTGCAGCGTATCTGATGAATTTTTTTCGCATATGTGATGATTTTTCTTGCATATCTGATGATGTTTCTTGCATATCTGATGATTGTTTTGCATATTTGATCATTGTTTTGCATATCTGATGATTTTTCTTGCATAGTGATTATTGTTTTGCATATCTGATGATTATTGTTTTGCATATACATTTTTATGGTTGTTCTTCGTGTCCTTTTGGGGTAGCCACAACATTGGGTTTTTAAAAAATTTTCTTGTATTTTGACTTTTTTGGGTTGGATGATTGGGTTGTTAGTTGTTTGTTTTTGAGTAAAGACAGTGTATATTGTTTCGTCTGAGATCTGTCCCTGCCTTAAAGCAACCAAAATCCCCATCACCCTGCCAAAACTGTATAACCTGTGTGTGTGTGGGTGTGTGTAAGATTTAATTTTTTATATCGAGGATAATGGAATAAGCACTTATGTGCTTTTTTACATCCAGGCCCCGTGTTTATACGGATGTGAATTCTATCATCTGTTCCCACTGGAACACAATGGCCTACTCGTACGAAAAGCGGAACAGGATTTAATGTGTGCGAAATATTTTTTGCGTTCGTTCGAATAACGGTTTATAGCCTTATCTGAAGGACTTTGGGGGAGAGTGAAGTCTGCACTGATGTTATCTCCAGAGGAGTGTGTGTTTATGTGTGTGTAAACTATCATTTGTTATTGGCTGCATGTGTAAGAATAGGTAGAATACAAGCGCTTTGATTTGTTATTACGAGATATAGTGCTATGTATATTCTATGTATCACTATTATTTTTCATTCGTATTATGATCATGATCAAAATAATTGTTATTATCATTATCGTCATTATCATTATTATCATTATTGTTATTACCATTATTATTGTTGTTGTTGTTGTTATTATTATATTTTTAAATACTGAGTATGGTCATACCATACATACAAAGACAACATTATTATATACAAAAAGACAACATTATTATATACTTTATTTTAAAAAGAAAATGCACTGCTTATTCAATGTACCATCTGAAAATAAAAGTTTGAATGTGACTTTGACTTTGACAACACGATTTTTAGGGAAACACAAAACTTTGAATCTGGTAGGAATCCTATATCTTGCATCTTCTCCCTGGTATTTTCTGGAAGAGTCTCACTCATAATCTCTCGTGGGAAGGCGTCTCTGGCTACCTCCTTAGCAGATGCATTGACGATCGCAGAAAAGCTGAAGAATGCATGCTGGGTATATCCAGGTCTCTACAACCCACTGGGCAGAAACGAAACTGGACAGAACTTTCATCATGAGCATACTTGATCTTGCGCATGCTTGTATACACACGTAGAAGCAAGACACTGGCATATCAGTGCCTAGTGCTCGGATCTTCTGTTCGTATTCTCTTCTGAAGGATTGGCTCTTGGACATGCCATCTGCCAAGATCGTTGGATAGGGAAAAAAGGCACGCGTTTTCTGACGATAATCTGAATGTGTTACTTATCACTTTTAGCTAGATGCTTTACGAAGAATAATCACAATGAATCAAAATCTCTTTAGCGGTAAGAGAGGTTTTTCTAAGGAAATATGAGCCATGTATTATCTATCAGACATCATTTTTTCAGGAGAGACAGACAGACAGAGGTTGTAGCTGGTTTTTGAGACAATAAACCCAAAACAGTGAGACAGGAAGAAGAAGACGACGACGGAAAATAAGAAGACAAATAAGAAGAAGAGGAGAAAAAAATATAATGACAGATGAAGAGGAGGAGGAGGAGGAGAAAAAGAAGAAGAACAAGAACAAGAACAAGAACAAGAACAAGAAGCAAGAGGAGTAGATAAAGAAAGTGAGTAGAACCTACTTTAATCAATGTTGATTTTTGCCCTGCCGCCTCCACAAAAAATAGTACTAAGAAAGCCAATTTATGAGACATTCAAGCTCAGATTCAACCATATGCTTTTTTTCAGACGCATCAAAATTAAAAACAACCATTTAATCATTCCTTTGTTCAACACTTTAGCCAATCATAAAGGCCACAGAAGAAGAAGAAGAAGAACAAGAAGAACAAGAAGAAGAAGAAGAAGAAGAAGAAGAAGAAGAAGAAGAACAACAACAACAACAACAAAACAAGAACAAGTAAAACGCAGAAGAAGAAAAATAGAACAACAACAACA
>CM054161.1:28458052-28468052 GCA_028751875.1 Rapana venosa | reverse complement strand
TCTCTCTCTCTCTCTCTCTCTCTCTCTCTCTCTCTCCTCTCTCTCTCTCTCTCTCTCTCTCTCTTATTTTCTGCCTGCTTGTTTGCCTATCTACTTGTGTGGGTCTATCGTTCCTTCTTCCCACCACCTCTCTGTTTCGTTTTGTTTCTCTGCCTGAGTCTGTCTGTCTGTGTGTCTGTATGTCTCTATCTCACTATTTCTCTGTTTCTCCTTCTGCCTCTGTGTCTTTGTTTGGCTGTCCGCCTCTCTGTCTAACCCCTGTCTATGTTTATCTGTATGCTTCTGTCTGTCTGCCTGTCTGTCTCTCTCTCTCTGTCTCTCTGTCTAATCTCTGCCTCTGTCTATCTGTCTCTCTCTGTCTGTCTCTCTCTGTCTAATCTATATCTCTGTCTATCTGTCTGTCTGTCTCTTACTGTGTCTAATCTATATCTCTGTCTATCTGTCTGTCTCTCTCTCTCTCTCTTTGTTTTTCTGTCTCTCTCTCTCTCTCTCTCTCAACCCTCTCATTTCCTTTCTCTGTTCTCCAGTGTTTCATCCCCTTTCTCTTTCTTTTTTTTTCGGTTTCTCTCTTCTTCTGTGTACTCCACGCACTTTTCCATCTGCTTTCAGAGGATCTGTGAAGTGTGTGACATCTGTAATCTACTGTATAATCATAGACCTGGTCTTGTGTGTTTTGGCTTAAGTGCTCTAAACACCTGGCTAGACAGACAGTGTCAATGATGTTGTTGTTGTTGTTGTTGCTGCTGGTCGTGGTGGTGGTGGTGGTGGTGGTGGTGGTGGTGGTAGTGAAGGGGTGGGTGTTGGTGTTGGTGATGTGGTGGTGGAATTGCCCTTCATGGGGTGATTGAAGTTTTTTTAACTTAAGCTTGATTTGACTTGGTGGTGGTGGTGGTGGTGGTGGTGGTGGTGGTGGTGGTAGTAGCAATTGCCCTTTATGGGTTGATTCAAGTGTTTTTGACTTGAGTTTGATTTGACTTGGTGGTGGTGGTGGTGGTGGTGGTGGTGGTGTGGTGATGGTGTTGGTGGTGATGTGGTAGTGGCAGTTGCCCTTCTTGTGGTGATTCAAGTGTTTGTGATGGTGGTGGTGGTGGTGGTGGTGGTGATGTGGTGGTGGTGGTGGTGTGTGGTGGTGGTGGTGTGGTGGTGGTGGTGGCAGTTGCCCTTCTTGGGTGATTCATGTATTTGTGGTGATGGTAGTGGGGTTGGGGTGGTGATGTGGTGATGGCAATTGCCCTTTTTGGGGTGATTCATGTGTTTGTGACTTGACTTTGATTTGACTTGGTGGTGGTGGTGGTGGTGGTGGTGGTGGTGATGGTGGTGGTGGTGGTGGTGGTGATGGTGATGGTGTTGGTGGTGGTGTTGGTGGTGTGATGGTAGCAATTGTCCTTCATGAGGTGATTCAAGTGTTTGTGGTGGTGGTAGTGGGGTGGTGATGGTGGCGGTGATGTGGTGTTGTGGTAATTGCCATTCTAGGGGTGATTTAAGTGTTTTTGACTTGACTTTGATTTGACTTGGTGGTGGTGGTGTTGATGATAGTGTTGTTGGTGGTGATGGAGGTGGTGGTGTGTGTTTTCCAGCTTGTTTAACACTGGGAGGTTGGGGGGGGTGGGGGGGGGGGGGGGGGTAGGGTTGGGGAGAGGGGAGGGAGTCACCCAAAATATAGACTGACTCACTCATCCTAACATTTTTTTTTTACTACGAATACGTTACGAATGTTATCAAAAAGATTTTTTAAAACCACGAACGATCTAAAAATTCAACTGACTAAAACTAAACAGCGACAAGAACGACAAAAAACAACAACAACAAACAACAAACATGAAACAACATAGTCTCGCTCAAAGCAAATTCCAGAAGAAGAAGAAAGAAGTGGAAAGGTGCCGGAGATATCATTATCAAAAGTAAACAGGGATTTCTGACCGTCTATAACTGTGTAGATGGAGTCTCTACTGACTGATTTCTCTGTGAGTGTATACACACACACACCGCGCAACAACCAAGCACACACACACACACACACACACACACGCCACACCACACACGCAACACCACACACACACACACACTCACACACGCACACCACACACCACACACACACACGCACCACACCACACAAAACACGCACACACACACACACCACACACAACGCACCAGACACACACGCGCACACGCACACCACACACAGCACACAAACACACGCACACACACACCACACCAGCGAACACACACACACACACGCCACGCAACACACACGCACAGCAACACTCGCACACAACACACACACACGACACACAGCACGCGCACACACACGCACACACACAGCACACACACCGCGCCGCACACACCACACACACACGCACACACACCCGCACCACACACACGCACACACACACCGCACACACACACACGCACACACACACCACCACACGCACACACATACACAACGCACACACACATACACACACAACACACAACACACACACATACACACAGGACACACACACCACACACGCGACACAATCACACACACAACCACACCAACACACACACACCACAACTACACACATACACACGCACACACACAACACACACGCCACACATACACAACAAACACACACACACACACACACACGCCACACACACACCCACACACAAACACAACACCACACAACCACACCACACACACACACACCACACACATAACACAACGCACACCACACAACATACACAACGTACACACACACAACACGCACCACACACACACATACACACACACGACACACAACAATACACACACACACGCACACACACACACACCACACACACACGCACACACATACACACCACACACAACGCACACACATACACACACATACACACCACACACATACACACACAACACCACACACATACACACACACACACATACACACACACACATACACACGCACACACACACCACACACACACACCAACACACATACACTCAACACACATACAACACACACACACACACCACACACGCACACACATACACACATACACAACACACACATACACACACAACACACACACATAACACACATACACACACACACACATACACACACACACATACACACCACACATACACATACACACACACATCACACACACACAACACATACACACACACATACACACACATACACACACACACACACAACACACACACATACACACACACATACACACACACATACACACACACACACACACAACACACACAACAACAACACAACACCACACAACACACACACACACGCACAACACACACGCACACACACAACACACACAACACACACAACAACACACAACACACACACACTACACACAACCACAACACACAACACACACACACACATACACACACCACACACATAAACACACACCACAACAACACACACAACATCACACACACACATACACACACACAAACCAAACACACAACATCACACACACACACACACGAACACACACAAACACACACACATACAAACACAACACACAACACACACACAAACCAAAACACACAAATACAACAAATACACATACCACACACATCACACACAACACACACACACACAAAACACACACACACACACACCATCACACACCACACACAACACACACACACACATACACACACACTACACACACAACACACAACACATACACAACACACATACACACACACACACACCACAACCGACACCACGCACACACACACACGCACAAAACACAACACGACACACACACACACACATCACACACACAACACACACACACTACACACATACACACAACACTACACACACACACACACATACACACACGCACACAACAACAAACACGCCAACACAACCACAAACAAAAAACACACCACACACATACACACACATACACACGCAAACACAACACATACACACACACGCAACACCATAACACACACACACATACACACACACACACATACACACCACACCACACACACAACACACACACGCAAAAACACCATACACTCACACACATCACACACACACACACCACACACACACGCACACACATCACACACATACACAAACACACACATCACACACATACACACACACAATACACACACACACAACACACACAAACACACACACACAACACACAGCACACAACACACACAACAACCACACACATACACACACAACGACAACACACACATACACACACACACACATGACACACACACATACACACACACTACACCACATACACACACACACATACAACACACACACAACACACAAACACACCACACATCACACACATACACACACATACACACACACACATACACACCATACATGCACACACATACACACACACATACACACACACACACAACACACACACATACACACACACACACACAAACACACACATACACCACACACTACACCACACACACACAGCACACACACACACACAAACACACGCACACACCACACACACAGACACACACCACATACCACACACCAACACACACACAACACACACATACACACACACACATACACACACACACCATACACACACACCTACACACATACAACACACACATACACACACGCACACACACACACAAAAACGCGCAAACACACACACACGCACACACACACGCACACACACAACACACACATACACACACACCATACACACATACACACACAACACACACACACAACACACACACGACATACACACACACAGCACACACATACACACATATACATCTCTACAAACACACATGTAATAACGCTACACACGCATCACACACACACACACCACACGCACACACGCACACACAAACATACACACACACGCACACACATACACACACACACGCACACACACACACGCACACACACACACACGCGCACACACACACACACACACACACACATATATATATATATATATATATACACGCATGGTGTTCCTTGACCAGAACTCCTCCGAGGTTCACCGTTATAAGTGCTAAGCTATTTGTCCCTCTAAAATAATACAAACATAGCCAACAAAACAGGGGAGGGAGAAAGAGGGGAGGGAGAGAGAGGGAGGGAAGGAGAGAGAGGGGGAGAGAGAGAGAGAGAGAGAGAGAGAGAGAGAGAGAGAGAGAGAGAGAGAAAGAGAGGGGAGAGAGAGAGAGAGAGAGAGAGAGAGAGAGAGAGAGAGAGAGAGAGAGAGAGAGAGAGAGAGAGAGAGAGAGAGAGCGGGAGGAGACAAAGAGAGAGAGAGAACAATTTTTTGGAACATTTTTTTGGGGAGCAGTTTTTTTCAGAGGGTAAAAGATTAAGCATTACATGTTTGTTTTTTTATACATCCAGCCCTCGAAAAAAAAGGGAAAAAATACGTATAATGACGTAAAATTGCATAGAAAACAATACTCACTCTCTCTCCCTCTCCCCTATCCTACACACACACACACACACACACAAACACACGCACGCACGCACACACAAGTATCACACAACGCACCCCCCCCCCCCACACACACACACACACTCACACACACACACACAATCACACACACACATGAGCGAGAGACAGACAGACAGACAGAGATAGACAGACAGACAGACAGGCAGAGACAGACAGAGACAGAGACAGACAGAGAAGTGTACAAAAGGGCATCAACAACAAACAACACAAATCTTATTTTGACGCTGGAGATGCTGATAGAATGGATGCTTCGAAGCTGAGAAGACTTGTATAGGAGGCTTTGGTACGGCGGCTCCTGTTTTACCTTGATTAAAGGGAAAAGGGAAACTTAAGTCGTAGTACGTGTGTTTCTGTTGCTTTTTGGTTTTGCTTTGGTGTGGATTGATTTAGCGTTCTCTGTCTGTCTGTATCTGTCAGTCAGTCTGTCTGTCTATCTATCTATCTATCTGTCTGTCTGTTTATTTGTTTTTGTCTCTGTATCTCTGTCTCTGTCTTATCCTCTGTGTCTGTCTGTCTGTCTCTGTTTGTATGTGTCTCTGTCTGTCTGTCTGTCTGTCTCCCTCTGTCTGTCTCTCTATCTCTCTCTCTCTCCTCTCTCTATCTGGGACTGGATGTAAAAAGCACATGGTGGCTTATTCATAATCTTCGAAATAAAAGAATTTGCTCTCTCTCACTCACTCAACTGTGTATGTGTGTGCGTGTGTGTGTGAAGTCAATTCAAGTGTGTGTGTGTGTGTGTGTGTGTGTGTGTGTGTGGGTGGGTGGGTGGGTGGGTGTGTTTACCACAAAGGAAACGGGAGTCGGTCCCATTAATAATTTGTTTTTGTTTACCTTGGTTTCTCTCTCTCTCTCTCTCTCTGTCTCTCTCTCTCTCTGCGCGCGCGCGCGCGCGCGCGCGTGTGTGTGTGTGTGTGTGTGTGTGTGTTCTCGCACACGCGCGCGCGCTTGTTATGGGCTACTTATGAGTGCTATATAGCGATGTCATTTAACTTGAAATAATGTGCTTTGTATGATGATGAATAACAGACTCGATTACTATGTGATTAAGATAATGAATGTGTTATGGCCGTTATATGGGAAGGTCTTAGCAAAGTCATTTAACCTGAAATGACTTGATTCATGTTCGTGATTAATGCATATTCGTGTTGGGTAGTGACGATGGTACTTAGATGCCTGAAGAATACGCCAGTGGATGATTGGTTTACTAGCTCTACTACTAAAAGGTAAAAGGTAAAGGTGTCCCATAACCTATGTGGTCGTAGGGGGTCGAGGCATCAGAGACCTCAACTTCTCCAGGGGCCAGCACATTGAGGGCGGCGCCCATCTCCTCTTTTTCACAGCTTTTACCTTCCCTGACCCCTAAAGAGGACAGGTACCTATTTACAGCTGGGTGAACTTGGAGACTGTACTGAAGCCAAGGCGTGCAAATGGTCACCCATCTAGTTGGTAACCACGCTCGATGCTGTTTAACATTGGCTGGGGGAAAGCGAGTGCTCTGACCACAGAGCTGTTCGTCCCTCTACTATTATGCAAACAAACTGTCATGAAAACTGTTTTTAGATATATAATCACCTCAGTATGCACATTTTAAAAATGTCTTCAGTCAAATACATCATCATTTGCAATTTAAAGTCTGTTATTCATAAGACTTTGAAAATAAAAAGCTATTTTAGACAAGGTGCATGAATTTTACATTTCTACAATGAATAGTTAATATTGTTCGATTCTCTTCAATGCGAATTATTTTCACCTCAGCTGCACATTCCAGAGAGACATCTTTCTGAAAATATGTGCCACCAAATTCTGTTAGCGCTACACAAATTCCATTTATTATTATTATTATTATTATTATCATTATTATTATTAATATCATCATCATCATCATCATTATTATTATCATTATTAAATTTTGTTGTTGTTGTTGTTGTTGTTGATGCTGCTGCTTGTTTGCTCATTTTTGACGGTATATAAGTTCCTTTTTTGTCAGAAGAGACCCAAATTACAGAAATTAAGCATGGATTGGGGTTACAAATTTGAATTTATCAACAAACTCGTGCATTTTCACGAACTTTAGAAGCTAGTGCATTTTTTTAACGAATTTCAGAAAAAAAATGTTAAACATCCTATCGAAAAGTATAATTCATCATAAACGTAGTAAAATAATACAGTTTACGAAGATGGTTTACGCACGCAGTACCGTTAACTTGTCCTGTTTGAAATGACATCGAATGATTTGACACCAGATTCTAAATACGAAAAGTTATATAGTTTCACAGCAACTCGTTAATCTGTTGGGGTTTGAAGGTTTTTTGTTCTTTTAAACTAGAATGCTGTATTTTCATAACCACACACTAAACATTATTTGCCCACAACACTCTGCAATATATCATACAGTTTATACACCACAACGTAACACAATGCCATCCAAACCCACCCCACCCCCACCCCTCCAAGAAAACCAATACCCCTCTCCTTACAACTCAATGCAAAACTTGGGTCTGTGACCAGAAGACAGAGAGAAAAAAGAAGACAGATGATGTCTGGACCATTCTTCACCCTGACACACTGTCTTCAGCCTCTGTCTTCAGACAGACAGACAGACAGACAGACAGACAGACAGACAGGCAGGCAGGCAGGCAGGCAGGCAGGCAGGCAGACAGACCGACCGACCGACAGACAGACAGACAGACAGGCAGACAGAGAGACAAACAAACAGACCGGGGATTGACCGTGAAATCCTTGATGATAAGCTGACAGACTAGAGTAGACGATGAAGACAGATGGAGAAGAGAGAGAGTGAAAGAGAGAGAGAGAGAGAGAGAGAGAGAGAGAGAGAGAGAGAGAGAGAGAGAGAGAGAGAGAGAGATTTTGGTTACGCACGCTTTTGCGCACATTTTACACACACACACACACACACACACACACACACACACACACACACGCACACACACACGCGCGCGCGCGCGCACACACACACACACACATACACACACACATACGTACTTTCATTAAGACACGCCCCCCTCCCATCCTCCCCCACACATACATACACACACACGCACGCACGCACGCACGCGCACGCACGCCAAACACACACACACACACACACGCACACACACGCACACACACACACACCCCACTCGCACGCACACACAAATACACACACGAACACGCGGACAATTCTTATTTTCTTTCTGTTCTTTTGTCACCTGGTCATAATTGATGTGGTATACTTACGTGTTGCTTAAGATGTTCGAAGATATATCTTTTATATTTAAAAAAAACACGGGACAGGATGGCTCAGTGGTCAGAGCACTCGCTTTGTCCAAGCTTAAGTTAACCAGCATCGAGCGTGGTTACCAAGTGGATGGGTGACCGTTAACGCACCTTAGCTTCAGTACAGTCCCCGAGCTCACCCAGCTCTCAACGGGTACCTGCCCTCTTTAGGGTCAGGGAATGTAAAGCAGCGAGGGAGAGGAGATGGGCGCCGCCCTCAATATGCTGGCCCCTAGAGAATCTGAGGTATCTACGACCACATAGGTTATGGGACACCTTCACCTTTTAACCTTAATATAAAAATTAAACAGTCGTTCATTTACAATTCGTCAAACTGCTTGCTGATAACACAGCCACACTGTCTTACTATTAAAAATAGCCAGTGTATGCGTAAACACCCCATGAGTTAATACATAGCTTAAACGAATCCAAGACTGTACCTCTTAAAGACACAAACCAAAACCCCAAACAAAACTTTTTTTTTAACGCAAAATGAAGCGAACAGGGCAACGACTGATGTTCCTGGTACTAAACATGAAGTTACAAGCGCTATCATGAATGTTGTCTATTATGGTTTATACTCCTTCGACCTTGACAAACTTTAGCCTGCTAGCATGCATGCGGTGGATAGGTGGTCTAGAGGTAACGCGCCTGCCTAAAAAGCGAAAAGTCCGCGTCGGGGAGTGTGCGGTCGTTCGATCCCCGTTTGGGCCCGAAACTTTTCCCACACCCAGTAGACCATGAGTGGTGGTCTGGGTGCTAGTCTTTCGGATGAGAGGATATACCGAGGTCCTGTGTGTTACAGAAACTTATTTAGCGCACGTAAAAGAACCCACGGCAACAAGAGAGTTGTCCGTGGAAAAATTATGTAGAAAAAGCCACTGATAGTGAAAAAAATGCAGTTGAAGTGAGGAAAATTTAAAAAAAATAAAGGGTGGCGCTGCCCTTGTGGCGATGCGCTCTCCCCAGGAAAGAGGAGCCCGAATTTCACGCAGATAAATCTCCCGTGACGTAAAGTGGTATAAAATAAACTTTAAAAATAAAAAAGTGACTTGCTATTTCCATTACTTTTGTTGTTGAAGTCTGAAGCCTCAGCTGCCTATCGCTAATGACAGCTGCATCGAATGTTGACTTGCATGTGTTAGCAATAAGCCGAAAAGGTTTTGTTCTGTTATGCTATTTGTTTCAAACA
>CM054161.1:28450552-28453052 GCA_028751875.1 Rapana venosa | reverse complement strand
AATGACCACTGCAAACTGCATGGCCACAACAGTTACAAGTATACAATAGTATTTCCTTCCTTCACCTACCCTGTAGTCCTGTGGACCGTGGGGGCACCAATGAAGATTCTGCAACCAGCTTCCTCCACTACCCGCGGTCCTCTGCTTTCCATAGCCATTCGTTCCACTCAAGGCCAGTCCACTCTCTGATGTTGTCGTCCATCGTTTTCTCTGTCTGCCTCTTCGTCTCCCTCCTTGTACTGTTCCCTGTAGGACAGTCTAGGCCAGTCCAGATGTTCGTGTGACGTGCCTGTACCATATTAGTTTGCGTTTTTTCACTGAAGTCAAGACTCTTTATAATTATGGCTTGATGGCGTTTTCAAAAGGGTTTAATATCATTTACATAGATGATACAGCTGTAAGTGTGCAATGAACAAAGTGTTTTGTGTCGACAATAAAGTTACAGGTATACAATACTATTTATTTGGACAGAAAAGTACCAAGTGCGCAATTACCAGCACACATTGCATGGTAAATAAAGTTACAGGTATGCAATAATATTTACATAGAAAAGTACCAAGTGTGCAATGACCAGCACACATTGCATGGAAAATAAAGTTACAGGTATGCAATGATATTTACATAGAAAAGTACCAAGTGCGCAATTACCAGCACACATTGCATGGTAAATAAAGTTACAGGTATGCAATTATATTTACATAGAAAAGTACCAAGTGTGCAATGACCAGCACACATTGCATAGTTAGTAAAGTTACAAGTACACATTAATATCTACATAGACGGTAACGTTACAAGTACGCCCTGAAGAATGTGTATTTTTGCATAAACGGTAAAGATACAACAACATAATGACCTATATACACGGCATGGCCAGCAACGTGACAAGTGCATAATTAGCAATACATTGTACATAGACAATAATAAAGTTACGAGTTAACACTGAGCAATATATTTTACATAGACATTTATTCATTTTTTAATTGTTTTTATTTTATTCTTTTATATCGAAGATAATGGAATAAGCACTTATAAGCTTTTTTTTTACACCCAGTCCCCGTGTGTATCAAATTAAACAGTGAACAAAGAGCGATACGATCTCATAGACGGTAAAAAGCTACGGGTACATAATGACTGATGCATAGACTGTAAAGTTATAAGTGAACATTAAGCAATACAGCTACAAAGACAATACAGCTACCAGTGCACAGTGGTCACTGTATTTCGCATGGAAAGTAAACACACACAAAAGCTGGGCTATAAAGGAGGAATTAGGCATATTGTCCACTGCCTTTGAAAGCACTTTCACCGGCATCGTAGACACGTTTGTAAAAGTAGCAGGGGAAGACATGATCTTCTTGTTGATCTTTTAATGGATGCAAGGAACGAGTTTGCTTATGGTCTTTTCTCTGTTTTATAAGGAAAAGAAAGAAAGAAAGAAAGAAAGAAAGAGGGAGAGAGAGAGAGAGAGAGAGAGAGAGAGAGAGAGAGAGAGAGAGATAGAGACAGAGAGAGACAGACAGACAGACAGAGACAAAGACAAAGAGACAGGACAAATAGAAATGTAGACACAAATAGACGGGCGAAGGTAATAATAATAATAATAATAATAATAATAGTAATAATAATAATAATAATAATAATAATCATGTATGGAATTTATATAGCGCAGAATCTTGTAAAGCAACAAATCAAAGCGCTCAGATGACTTTTTTTGTTTTTGTTTTTTTAGGTTTTATTTATGTGTCTGTATGCGTTTTTTTAAATTTTGTCATCTGTTCACACCGGCACACAATGGCCTACTCTTTCGAACAGTGGAACAGGATTTAACGTGTGCGCAAGATGTAGCCACGCGTGTAAGTGGAAAGGCTTTGTTAGGCAGACAAACAAACACAGACAGACAGACGTAGACAGATAACTCATTCAGCAAGCCAGACAGACAAACACAGAGAGCTGAACAGAACACAGACAGACTAACAGACAGATAACCATTCAGCCAGACCGACAGAAAAAAAAGACAGCTGAACAGAGAGGATAGACTGCAGCGGACAGTTAAGTCCAGGTTTATGAATCTGCTTTCTTTTTTCTTTTAGGTCTTCTACTTGAATAATTGATCAGGCCAATGTCCAAGAAAAAGTTGCTGAAGTCATATTCCCAATCTCTTCTCTGCCACTAGTTCAGAAAATATAAAAATAAACTTTTGTTTCGCTATCCATTGATTGCTATCTTTACTGTTCATGCATAAAATCATTTGAATTCATTTAAAAAATGTTATGATCCTTCAGGATTTCTTTAAAATTGACAAAATCCGAACTTGAACGAAATCAGACATGGATATTATGAGTGAAGTACCCCAGCATAATGATTTTTTCCCCCTCTGTTCTTCGGTTAAAGCTCCGAGGTTCACCGATAGTGTTATTTTTCTTGCGTACGCGACCTTTTCCTGCCCACTTATAAGGTAGCCGCATTCTGACTTCGGGAATATGATAACGTTGATACTTTC
>CM054161.1:28435552-28438052 GCA_028751875.1 Rapana venosa | reverse complement strand
TCTCACTTCCTTCACAAAGCCTTCAAGCTGAGAGAAATTGCAACATCATAGTTCATTATTATGATTATCATATTGTTGATTGTATGTTTGTTTTTAATGTTTCTGATGATTTGGTTTTTTGTTCACTTTCCCCTTCATTATGGGCTATGGCCTAATGAATAAACATCCGAATCCGAATCCGAATCCGAATCCGAATCCGAATCTCTCTCTCTCTCTCTCTCTCTCTCTCTCTCTCTCTCTCTCTCTCTCTCTCTGTGAGCCTGACTTGTCTGGCGCTTAAAGCTATCCCTACGTTAAGGGAGAGAACCTGTTATTCCCAGTACACTGTGCACTGTGCACATTACTATGCTACGGTAGCCCAGCAGTGGGTGATACGTAGTGAAAAGTTAGTAGATGGTTGTTTGCCCAATAGCGGGTTACCCGAAGGGAAAAGGTTAACGGCAGTGCTACGCATTTTTCCTCAATCTGACACACACACACACACAAAAAACACACACAAACATACACACATTACACACACAACACACACATACACAACACACACACACGCACACACAATACAGACACACAACACACACACAACACACACACAAACACACACACACACAACACACACACAATACAAACACACAATACACACACAATAAACACAAAACACACAACACACACAATAAAGACACATACACACACATACACACACACACAGTACACACAACCCATAAACACAAACACACATACAACACACACACAAATACACAGAGTGGAACATACTAGAGCCCAAAGCACAGTCAGCAACACACACATACACACAGATCAAGAGAACGCGGTCGTAAAAAATAGAAGGATCAATGAAACTTTTTTTTTAAAGGATCAGGGATAAAAAATATTTTTAAAAACCAAAACGTTGGGAGAAGCACAACTGCCATACACGCAAATCGAATCCAATCCAGTCCCGTGGAATCAAATCAAATACAGTAAAATCAAGTTCATTCCAATCCAGTCCAGTAAAATCAAAATAATACAGTCTTGCGAAATCGAGTTAAATCCAATCCGGTCCAGTCAAATCAAATCTAATGCAGCCCAATCCAGTCCAGTTAAAACCAAATCCAATCCAATCCCATCCAATCCAGCCCAGTAAACTCAAATCAAATGTAGCCCAATTCAGTCTAGTAAAAACCAAAATAAATCCAATCCAATCTAAATCAACCCAGTAAAATAAATTCCAATCCAACCCATTCCAGTCCAACCCAATCCAATTCATTCTACCCAATCCGACCCCATGCGATCCAATCCAATCCAATCCGGTCCAATTTACTCCAATCCAATCCAATACTATTGTTTACAAGCCCTATCGCACACAGACACCGTAATATCAGGGCTGTTGCCTCGGTTGGGCTTACAAAGAGGTTCAGTTCACCATGAAAACTGCACAGCGTTATGATTACACAATACAGACTTAAGATACCAAGATCAAAAGCAAACCCTTCAGACGTATTTTTCCTTTCTCGTCAATATCCTCCTTCTCCTACGCTACGTAGCTATATTAAGCTTACCATTAAGCCATTTTATGTTTCTTAGATAGATGGTTTCATGAAAAAAAGCAAATTAATAAATAAATAGCTTATTCAGTGTACAATCTGGAAATTTTAAAAAAAAATTGACTTGACTTGAATTGACTATTAAGGGTCAAACTGAAGAGCGAGAGAGAGAGAGAGAGAGAGAGAGAGAGAGAGAGAGAGAGAGAGAGAGAGAGTGAGTGAGAGTGAGAGAGGGAGGGAGAGAGACAGACAGAGGGAGGGAGAGAAAGAGAGAGAGGGGGGAGGGAGAAGAGAGAGAGGGAAGGATAGAGGGGGAGAGAGAGATACAATGAGAGAGGAGAGAGGGAGAGAGAGGGGAGGGAGGGGGAGCGAGAGGGAGAGAGAGAGGGGGAGGGAGAGAGAGAGGGGGGGAGGGAGAGAGAGAGAGAGGATAGAGAGACAGACAGGCAGACACGCAGACTGACAGAGAGGGAGAGAGGGAGCAAACGCAAACGAAAGTCTATTTCACGTGGGTAATAGATAAATTAAGTAAAAAAGACTTGTACCCTCCAATTCGAGAGAGAGAGAGAGAGAGAGAGAGAGAGAGAGAGAGAGAGAGAGAGAGAGAGAGAGAGAGAGAGAGAGAGAGAGAAAACGCAGTTTCATTTCACGAAGGTAATAGATTATGTTATGTAACAAATACTTTTCTTCCTCCAGTTCTTGAGAGAGACAGACACAGCGAGAGAGACAGATAGAGAGATAGAGACAGAGACAGAGACACAGAGAGATTGATTGAAAGGGAGATAATTTAAGCGATACTTAAGAGTTCAGAAATAATGGCGTTTGTTCTGAGAAAGACAAGACAAGGTGGAGGCCAGGTTAATGAACTACAGAACTGATCAGTCACTGACAGCTGGAGGACAGTCATGATCTGAACTTATCGACCTTACACACACACACACACGCACGCACACGCGTACGCA
>CM054161.1:28430552-28433052 GCA_028751875.1 Rapana venosa | reverse complement strand
AGACAAGGACAGAGAAGATAGGGTAGGAACATTTTCACATTTCAATTCTCTCCGAAACGTCAGCTGGAGGGAATTTCTCTTCTATTTTTGTTGAAAAAAGTGGTAATTTTTTTTAACATAACAACAAAATATCATCACATTACGTAAAACAACACCCACTCTTTCACTAAAGCTAGACATCTGAAACGGCATCCTAAAGTAGCTGAAGCGGTGATTTTTGCTCTTGTTGTTGTTTTTGTTTTTGTTGCTGTTGTTATTTGTTGTTGCTGTTGCTGCTGTTGTTTGGGATATTTTATGACAGAAGTGTTTAAAAAGACATTTCCTATAAGCAGTGTCATTTTGTCTTGATTACTTGTGCAAGTTAAATTGCTAGACAGACACATGCAGTGGGATTTTCCTTCTCTCTGTCTGTCAGACCTATCTGTCTGTTTGTCTGTCTGCCTGTCTGTTTGTTTGTTCTCTTTCTCTCTCTCTCTCTCTCTCTCTCTCTCTCTCTCTTCTCTCTCTCTCTCTCTCTCTCTCTCTCTCTCTCTCTCTCCTCTTTCTTCTCTCTGTTAATCTCTCTGTGTCTGTCTGTCTGTCTGTTTTTCTCTGTCTGTGTCTCTGTCTCTTTCCCATATATATGTATATACGGGGACGGGATAGCTCAGTGGTCGGAGCACTCGCTTTCCCCCAGCCAAGTTAAGCAGCGTCGAGTGTGGTTACCAGCTGGATGGGTGACCGTTTGCGCGCCGTGGCTTCAGTACAGTTCCCCCAGTTCACCCAGCTGTAAATGGGTACCTGCCCTCTTTAGGGTCAGGGAAGGTAAAGCAGCGAGGGAGAGGAGATGGGCGCCGCCCTCAATATGCTTGCCCTAGTGAAGTGAGGTCTCTGACGCCTCGCTCCCCTACGACCTTATAGGTTATGGGACTCCTTTACCTTTACCTTTTATATACACATATAATATGTATAACTTCAGCCACAGATGTTGAGAAGTGCTAAGAGTAAAAAATATACGAATATCTAGTCCTCTCCTTCTAAACAGCTCAATAAGAGTTTGGCAATCAACCAACACTAGGCTATATCAGCTAAGGACAATTTTGATAAACGGTAACGCAGTCCATAGAAGCCTTGTGACTAAACCACTTGGTTTTCAAAGTCGAATTTGTTTTATTTCCAGATGGTGGATTGAAAAAACCCGGATGCATTCGCTTTTATTTATCGAGCCCTGCATCTAAGATAAAACAAAATCACAAAATACTTTTTTCCACTCAAAAAAAGATTGATAAATAGTCGAAAAAGATAAAGCAATGCAATGCACACACACAAAAGATTGTATTAGATAACAGTGTCTTACCGCTCGTTCTTCCACTTTTCTGTTTAGTCCTTCGGATGAGACTATAAACCGAGGCCCCGTGTGCGAACGTACGCAGAACATCTTGCGCACACGTTAAATCCTGTTCCGCTTTTCGTAAGAGTAGGCCATTGTGCGCCGGTGGGAACAGATGACAGAATTGACAAAGCTGCATACACACGGGGACTAGATGTAAAAAAGCACATAAGTGCTTATTCCATTATCCTCGATATGAAATAATAATAATATTTTTTAAAAGAATACAAATATCTACAGTTATGTTATTGTTCCTTGGCTAGAGGTCCGAGGTTCACCAATGGTGAGATTTGGGGTATACATGCCACCGTTTTCACCCACCATGAAGGTAGCTGTATTGTGTCCTAGGGGATCAATGCGTATAGAGTACTGGACAATGTTGCTGTCAACAAGGATACACCTCTCCTATCTCCGAATACAAGCACGCACACGCGTGTATGTATGTGTGTGCGTGTGTTCATAAATGCATGATATCATACATGAATATCTCTGAGTGTGTGTGTTCGTGTGTGTGTGTGTGTGTGTGTGTGTGTGTGTATGTATGTATTTATGTATGTATGTATATGTATGTATGTATGTGTGTATGCATGCATGTATGTATGCATGTATGTATGTATGTGTGTATGCATGCATGTATGTATGCATGTATGTATGTATGTGCGTGTGCGTATGTATGTGTGTGTGGGTGCGTACATGTGTGTGTGTGCATGTGTGCGTATGTATGCATGTATGTATGTGTGGATGGATGGATGGATGGATGGATGTATGGATGTATACATATGTATGTGTTTGTATGTGTGTATGTGTTTTTGCGTGCGCGTGCGCGCGCGCGCGCGTGTGTGTGTGTGTGTGTTTGTATGTGTGTGTGTGCACGCGCGCGCTCACGCGCGTTTCCCAGGGAAAGCAATAGCTCTCCCCACTGCAGTAAGTTCACAGGATGGTATAGAAGTAATCTGCAGAAGGCTGGTCCAAATTGATTTTTAGCCAGGACTTATTTGCCCGTGTCAACCTTGGATGTTCCCTCTGGGAGTGTCAGCCTAACTACATACTTATAAACTTTCTCCATCTGTCTGCTAGTCTGTATGTTTGTCTGTCTGTTGGTTTGTGTGCGTCTCTATCTATTTGTTTGTC
>CM054161.1:28395552-28423052 GCA_028751875.1 Rapana venosa | reverse complement strand
GTGTGCATGGGTGGTTTTTTCTCTCTCTTTTAGATTTTCACACCTGTTCTTACTGGCATGCAATGACTTACTCTTACAAAAAGAGTAACAGGTTTTCACTTGTGTGCATGATGTTCTGTATCGTTAATGTTGAGACATGGAACCTCAGGTTTATAGTCTCATCCAAAGGACTTTCAGGGGAGTGAAGTCAGTAATGATGTTATCTCCAGGGGAAAAAAGATACCTCCACACGGGTTCCTCAGTCAGGGCTCAAATTCAGGCCGTCAGGTAGTATGATCAACACTGTAACCACAAGGCTAACCCTAAATGGAATATCAACTGAGTTTCTGTGACTGTGTGAATGCAGATATAGCATCCTGTCTGACATATCAATTTTTAGAGGACAGACACAAGATAGAAGACAGCAATGCATGTTATCTTGCACACACACACACACACATTTTACAAACCCATCCATCTTCCATAAAAGTTTGGATCAGCTATGGTCAATGGCATGGATGTTACAAACATACCCGCATATTCAACCCCCCAAAACCCTTGAGAGGGACTGATGTCGTCTTCCTATCATTTTCTCTGATGCCTCCTTGTACTGATGTTCCATGTAGGAGACAGTCATGTAAACACAATGCAGCAAAGACAAACATGAGATAGCGAATGCGAACGCTAATGATGGGCTGCCTGGCTACTGCCACATTTTTCCTGTAATGAAAATAGACGTCCATTCTGCCTGCAGGGCAAAATAAACAGGCACGTACCATTGAGAAAGAGCATGCAGGCAGTTCCACGGAGAGTTTGGCCCTTTTGTCAACAAACACACCAGCTCAAACAAGAGAGTTGTTGTACAGTAAGATAAAGGTTTACTTTGATAACAGAATAGATGTAGTGTGTTTGGGGGTAGAGCAGAGAAGAGCCCACAAGCATGTTCTTCTTTTGTGAGAGAAATTATCATTTTACTGTTGATAGTTTGGCTTGTCTGTTTGGTTTGTTCATTTGTTTCGGTCTGTTTGTCAGTCTGTCTGTTTCATTTTCTATCATCTCTCTCTCTCTCTCTCTTCTCTCTCTCTCTCTCTCTCTCTCTCTCTCTCTTCTCTATCTCTTCTCTCTCTCTCTCTCAGGACAGTCACTGTAGGCTATATACATACCCACACCATACCCAGACACACGCGTGCACCCACGTTGCACATGGACTCCCCCCACCCCCACCAACTCACACACATGGGCACACCCATGTGAGTATATAATTATATGCTTGAAGAGACAGCACACAAAAACCTTTCATGCTTTATGATTAGAAAGATTTTTTTCTCTTCTACTCTATTCATAAAAAAACAGACAGATGGACAGATAAAGGTAACAGAGGGCAGAGAGATAAATAATAGACGCAGAGAGAGAGAGAGAGAGAGAGAGAAGAGAGAGAGAGAGAGAGACAGACAGACAGACAGACAGACAGACAGACAGACAGACACAGACAGAAACAGAGAACAAGACAGATGATTTATTTTGATATATCATTACTAATAACTGCTGTGTCAGAATGATATTCAGCAGTGTCGCTATAACTGTAACTCAACAAATAAAACTGCAGTTAAGTAAACAAATGAAAAGATCAACAAAAGAGAAACCTGTCTCCCCTCTCTCTGGACAAGTTGAGTGAACAAAAACATTTTCTGTGATGGGTGTTAGCTTTGTAAACGACAGTGAAGAGACAGTTTAAAAACAGGGACTTGATATTTGCAGTGGCAGACAGCCTTTAAGGCATTTTTTGTTGGAAATAATCATGCCCATCTGCTCTTATTTCCTTTTTGTCTACCAGTATTAAAATCGCTTATTGACATATTTGTGCACCCACATGCATATGCTCCCTCCCCACACACGTACACATGCACGCACTCATGTAAATATATGCATGAAAAGACAACACAGAAAACCTTTCCTGTTTTATGATTAGAAAAGTTCTTTTTCTCTTTTATTCTGTCATATAGAGACAGACAGATGGACAGATAAATATAAACAGAGAGGGGAGAGAGATAAATATATAGACACAGCAACAAAGAGGGAGAGAGAGAGAGAGAGAGAGAGAGAGAGAGAGAGATGCTTTTTTTTATATATCAATACTAATAACTGTTGTCAGAATATCCTTCAGAAGTGTAACTATAACTGCAACTCAACAAATAAAATAAAAACTACAGCTAATTAAATGAAGAAAAACAGCAAAACAAAAAAACGATCGCGTCCCCTCTCTCCTGACACATTGAATAAACAGAAACATTCTCTGTGTTTGAAGTTGGCTCTCTAAGCCACGTCAAGTGACAGTTTAACAACATGGACGTGATTGTAGTGTTAACGTTCTTAGCCAGGTCAAGTGACAGTTTAACAACAGGGACGTGATTGTAGTGTTAGCTTTGTAGGCCAAGTCAAGTGACAGCTTAAAAACAGTTACGTGATTGTGGTATTACTTTTCTAAGTGTCATGGAATGACAGTTTTAATAACAGGGACATGACTGTAGTGTTAGCTTTCTAAGTCATGTCAAGTGACAGCTTAAAACAGGGACATGATTGTAGTGTTAACTCTCGAAGCCATGTCAAGTGACAGCTTAAAACAGGGACATGATTGTAGTGTTAACTCTCGAAGCCAAGTCAAGTGACAGCTTAAAAATAGGGACATGAACTTTTTTGCCCATCATTGGGGTAGCCACATTCAATCATCCATGATGACATCTAAATTTGGCGCCTGTATGCATGCATGGTTTTTTTCCTTCTCTCTTTTAGATTTTGTTGCCTGTTCTTACTGGCATGCAATGGCTTACTCTTACAAAAGGCAGAACAGGTTTTAACTTGTGTGCATGATGTTCTGTATCGTTAATGTTGATACATGGAGCTTCGGGTTTACAATCTCATCCAAAGGACTTTCTGTGAAGTGAAGTCAGTAATGATGTTATCTCCAGGGGAAAAAAAGATACCCTCGCATGGGTTCCTCAGTCATAACTTGAAATCAGGCCATCAAATTGTATGAGCAATGCTCTATCCACCAAGCTAACTGCAAATGGGAATATCAACTGAGTTCCAATGACTGTGTGAATGCAGATATAGCATCCTGTCTGATATATCTTTTTTAGAGAACAGACACAAGAGAGAAGACAGCAATGCATGTTATTTTGCACACACACACACACACACACACACACACACACACACACACACACACACTTTACAAACCCACCTATCTTCCATAAAAGTTTGGATCAACTATGGTCAATGGCATGGATGTTAAAATCATATCCACATGTTCAACCCCCAAAACCCTTGAGAGGGACTGATGTTGTCTTCCCATCATTTTCTCTGATGCCTCCTTGTACTGCTGTTCCATGTAGGAGACAGTCATGTAAACACAATGCAGCGAAGACAAACATGAGATAGCAAATACGAACGCTAATGATGGGCTGCCCTGGCTACTGCCACATTTTTCCTGTAATGAAAATAGACGTCCATTCTGCCTGCAGGGCAAAATAAACAGGCACGTACCATTAAGAAAGAGTATGCAGGCAGTTCCATAGAGAGTTTGGCCCTTTTGTCAACAAACACACCGTTTCAAACAAGAGAGTTATTGTACAGTAAGATAAAGGTTCACTTTGATAACAGAATGGATGTAGTGTGTTTTGGGGGTAGAGCGGGGAGAAGAGCTGACGAGCTTGTTCTTCTTTTGTGAGAGAAATTATCAGTTTAGTGTTGTTGGTTTGGCTTGTCTGTTTGTTTTGTTCATTTGTTTCAGTCTGTTTGTCAGTCTGTCTGCTTCAGTTTCTATCATGTCGGCCAGTCTATTTTTGTGTGCCCTCCTCTCTCTCTCTCTCTCTCTCTCTCTCTCTCTCCTCTCTCTCTCTCTCTCTCTCTCTCTCTCTCTCTCTCTCTCTCCTCTCTCTCCTCTCTCATAACAGTCACTGTAGGCTATATACACACTTAGACCATACCCACACACACATGTACACCAACATGCATATGTGCCTCTTCCACACAAACACACACACATACACACATACATACTTTTACACACACAGGGGATACACACACATATGTAATTATATATATATATATATATATATATATTTATATATATATATATATATACATATATATATATATATATCATAAGCGCATGTATGTTTATATATAGAGAGAGTTAGAGACAGAGACAGACAAACAGAGACAGAAACAGAGGACGTAAGAGATGATTTATTTTGGTAACATCATTACTAATAACTGCTGTGTCAGAACAATCTTCAGCAGTGTTCTGGATCTGGATCTGGATCAATACGTCGCAGTAACCACTTCTGGCTTTACGCGACGGATTGGGGGTTTGCGCTTAACTGCTAGTACTAATGCTGGTTCTCCCTGGTGAGGGCCCCTTTGAAGGAGCTCAGGGTCTTGGAATTGACGGTCTGGTCGCTGAGGTGGTTCCAGTCTATAACCGTCTGCACGAAGAAGGAGTGCTTGTACTGGTTGCACCTGCTGTCTGGGACTGTGTAGCCTCTGTTGTTGTTGCAGGCTGTCCTTTCTACTATGTTTACTGATTTATAGTCCTTAAAAGTCTTAGTCTTAATTCTACGTTTACCTTGGGGTTTGGGGGTTAAAAAAATTGATGGCGGCATGGCCGGGACAAGTCCCTCAACCACTTTATACATAAAGGCTAACCTAAGCTGTCGTCTCCGGTCTTGTAATTTCGGCAGATGCAGGTCTTGGAGCATGGTCGTGACACAGCAGAGGGTCTCTAGTATGGTAGTCTTGTTTTATGAATCTGGCTGCCCTGTTCTGGATACGTTCTAACTTATCTATGTCTGTTTGGCAGTGGCTATCCCATACTGTGGCACCATATTCTAATGTGGATCTAACTAGTGATAGATAGGCTAATCTACGACATTCTTGTGGGCAGTGTTTGAGGTTTCGCTGTAAAATCCTAACATTGAGCTTGCTTTTTTTGGTAATTTTGTCTATGTGGGTGGTCCATTTCAAGTCGTTGGAGATGTGGATCCCTAGATATGGTGTTGATGCCACTTGCTGGAGGATGGTACTATTTAGTTGGTAGAGATAGTCTGATTCTTTTTTTATGTTTAAAATATAACACTTGCTGGCGTTTAAAACGCATCCCCCAATTTTCTGCCCAGGTTTCTAATTTCTTGAGGTCTTTCTGAAGGGTGATGTGGTCATCGAAGGTGCCTATTTCTCTATATAAAGACAGTCATCTGCAAAAAGTCTTACTTGGGATGCGACTGATGTTGGTAGGTCATTAATGTGGCATAGGAAGAGTATGGGGCCTAACACAGTTCCTTGTGGTACTCCTGACTCTACTCTAACTTCTTCTGATGTTTCTCCTTCTAACACTACTCTCATTGTTCTGGTGGTTAGGAAGTTTTTCAGCCAGGTGTGAATTTCTCCTACTATGCCATATTTTTCTAACTTATATAGTAGTTTCCTGTGGGGGACTGTATCAAAGGCCTTGCTAAAGTCTAAGATTGCTACATCTACTTGTTCTCCCTTGTCTAATGATGATAGGAAGTCCTGGGTGGTGGTCAGGAGTTGGGACTCACAGGAGTAGCCAGAGCGGAAGCCGTGGTTTAAGTGTGTTAGAATATTATTCCTTTCTAGGTGTTCCATTAGGTGGCGGCATACTATATGTTCTAAAATCTTGCAGCATACTGAAGTAAGTGAAACTGGTCTATAGTTGGATGCTGTGTGTGTTTGTCCCCTTTTTAAAGATACCTGATATATTAGCTTGTCTCCAGTCCGCCGGTAGAATTCCTGTGTCTAATGATTTTTGGTAGATGGTTGTTAGTGCTGGTGCTAATATGTCTGCGCAGTTCTTTAGTACTATGTTGGGGATGGCATCTGGTCCGTGTGCTTTGGCTGGGTCGGTGTTTTTAAGCAGTTTTTCTACTCCATCTACTGTGACGGTGATGCTCTCTATGGGTTGGTGATGTAGATTGTCCATTGGCGGTGGTGGTGTCCTATCCTCTGGAGTGAAAACTGATTGGAATTGTTTTAATAATATTCTGGCGTGATTATTTCCAACAAAAAATCCCTTAAAGGTTGTCTCCCGCTGCAAAAATCAAGTCCCTGTTTTGAAACTGTCTCTTCATGCCGTTTACAAAGCTAACACCCATCACAGAAAATGTTTTTGTTCACTCAGCTTGTCTAGAGAGAGAGGGGAGATGACCCAGCCAAAGCACACGGACCAGATGCCATCCCCAACTCAACTAGGGTTGCTCCTTCCTTCAGTGGTGCTACTCCTACATTGTCCTGTCTTTTGTTCTTTATATATCGCCAGAAGGGTTTGTTGTTGTTTGCTTGTAGCCCTTGTAGTATTGTCGTGTTGATGTGGTGCCATAACTGTAACTCAACAAATAAAATAAAATAAAACTACATGTTAACTAAACGAATGGACAGATCAACAAAGGGAAACTTATCTCCCCTCTCTCTCTAGACAAGCTGAGTGAACAAAAACATTTTCTGTGATGGGTGTTAGCTTTGTAAACGGCATGAAGAGACAGTTTCAAAACAGGGACTTGATTTTTGCAGCGGGAGACAACCTTTAAGGGATTTTTTGTTGGAAATAATCACGCTCATCTGCTCTCATTTACTTTTTGTTTACAAGTATCAAAATCGCTTATTGACACATCTGTGCATCCACATGCACATGTCCTCCCCCCTCCCCCCCTACACACACATGCACACACTCATGTAAATATATTCGTGAAAAGACAGCGCAGAAAACCTTTCCTGTTTTATGATTAGAAAAGTTCTTTTTTCTCATTCATTCCATCATAAAGAGACAGACAGATGGACAGATACATATAAACAGAGAGGGGAGAGAGATAAATAAATAAATAAATATATATATATTATATATATATATATATATATATAATATATAGACACAGCAACAAAGAGAGAGAGAGAGAAGAGAGATGAGAGAGAGGATAGAGAAGAGGAGAGAGAGAGAGAGAGAGAGATTTGGATTATTTATTTATGTTTAGGCCACCACCCTTCATGAAGGGGTTGGTGAACGAAAAGAAGTCCAATAACACTCGATGAAAGAACATTAAAAAAAAGCAATGCATCAGTCAGAATTAACAACATGTTGAACAGCAATCATCTGTGACTTATGGTGAGGGTTCACATCTCCTCTGAAACATTTGTTTCATTAAAGAGATCTTGATGATGAAGTCAACTTGGGTTTCTACCCAAGTCCCTTTCAAATCATTCCAGCCAGACTTTTTTTTCTGTGCCTTGGCCAGAGCTTAAAGGTTTCACCAAAGATGAGAGTGTTGTGCCAGTGACCTTTTTTACCCGCCATTGGGATAGCCCCATTCAATCTTCTATGATGACATCTAAATAAAACGCCAGTGAGCATGCGTGTTTTTTTCTTTTACATTTTTCACACCTTTTCTTACTGGCATGCAATGGCTTACTCTTACAAAAATGTGTAACAGGTTTTAACTCGTGTGCGTGATGTTCTGTATCGTTAATGTTGAGACATGGAACCTCAGGTTTATAGTCTCATCCAAAGGACTTTCAGGGGAGTGAAGTCAGTAATGATGTTATCTCCAGGGGAAAAAAAGATACCTCCCAAAAGGGTTCCTCAAGGGGCTAAAATTTCCAGGCCGTCGGGTAGATATCAACACTGTAACCACAAGGTTTAACCCTAAAGGGAATATCAACTGAGTTTCTGTAAACTTTAAATGCAAATACCTCCTGCCCTGACATATAAATTTTTTAAAGAGGCAGACCAAAAAGAAACACAAAAGGCTGTTACTTGCACAAAACACACACACATTTTAAAAAACCCCATCCATCTTCCATAAAATTTTTGGATCACCCTATGGTCAATGGCATGTAAAAATACAAACATACCCCATTTTAAAACCCCCCAAAAACCCTTGAGAGGGCCTATGTCGTCTCCAAATAAATTTCTCTGTTTCCCCCCTTGGGACTGCTTTCCTTTAGGAACAGCCATGTAAACACAAGGGTACCCAAAAACAAACATAGATAGGCAATGCAAACCCGTAATGAGGGGCTGCCGGGCCTACTGTCACTTTTTTTCCTGTAATAAAAATAACGTCCATTTTCTCCCTCGGGGCAAAATAAACAGGCACGTACCATTGAAAAAGGGAGCATGCAGGCAGTTCCAGGGAATTTTTGGCCCTTTTGGTAAACAAACACACCACCCCAAACAAAAAGTTGTTTGAAACCTAAGAAAAAGGGTTTACTTTCATAACAAAAAGGATTAGTTTTGGGGGGGAAAGCAAAGAAAAAGCCCACGAGCATGTTTTTTTTTGGAGAGAAATTATAAATTTTACTGTTGATGGTTTGGTTTGGGCCCTTTTTGGGTTTTTTAAATTTTTGTTTGGGTTTTCTGTTTTCGTCTGTCTGTTTCATTTTCTATCAATCCTCTCTCCCCCCCTCATTCTCTCTCTTCTCCCTTCTCTCCTCTCCTTTTTCCTCTCTCCTCTCTGAAACATCACTGAAAGGCTAAATACAAAACCCACACCATACCCAACAAACGCGTGAAACCCACGTTGCACGGGGCCCCCCACCCCCATAACCCCACACACATGCCACACCCATTTGAGAAATAAATTATATGCTTAAAAAGAGAAAGCACCAAAAACCTTTCAGGGCTTTTGATTAAAAGTTTTTCTTTATCTCAAACCCTTTTCTTAAAAAACCAACAGATGGAAAAATTTAAATGTAACAAGGGGGGGAAAGAAAAAATTTAAATAGACCAGAAGAGAGAGAAGAAAGAGAGAGAGAGAGAGAGAGAGAGAGAAGACAAAAGGACAACAGAAAGACAACAGCCCGACAAAATAACAGACAGCCCCGACAGAATAGACAAAAAACAGAAACAGACAATGATTTTTTTTTGAAAACATCTTTAAACTAAAAACCCTTAAAAAAATTGAAAGTGTAAAGGAAATTTTCCCCGGGGCATAAACTGAAACCTAAAAACAAATAAAACTGCATTTAAATAAACAAATGAAAAACCAACAAAAAGAAACCTGTCTCCCCTCTCTGGGGGAACGGGTTTTGATGAAAAAAAACCCATTTTCTGTGATGGGGTTAGTTTGTAAACGCAGTGAAGAGACAGTTTCAAAACTTTGGACTTGTTTTTTTTTGGGGCAGGGGTGAGAAAACCCTTTTAAAGGGGAATTTTTTTGTTGTTCAAAAAAACCCCCCCCAAACTGCCTTCTTCCCTTTTTTGCCCTCCCAGTATTAAAATCGCTTTTTGACACATTGGCCCCACATTCAAAATGCCCCCCCCCCCCCCCCCCCCCCCCCCCCCCCCCCCAAAAACAAAACACATCACACACTCTTTTAAAAATAAAGGGTAGAAAAACAGCGCAGAAAACCTTTCCTTTTTAAATAAAAAAGTTGAAATTTTTTCTTTTTTTCCATCATAAAGAGAGAGACAGATGGGACGGGGTTACATAAAAACAAGAGGGAGCAAAAGATAAAAAATAAGCCCAAAATGACAAAAAAAGAGAACACACCATAAAAAGGGTTCTTTTTTTGGATTTTCCAATACTAATAACCGCGGGTCAGAAAATTTTTCCAAAAGTGAAAACTGAACTGCAACTCGACAAATAAAAAAAAAGTACTGCTACAAAATAAGTAATACATCAAAACAAATAAACCATTACCCCCCCCTCTTCCAAAAACACCCCTTTTTTTGGAAAAACAAAACTTTTCTCGTGTTATTGTTAACGTTCTAACCCAAAGTGCCCATTTTAACCAAAAAGGGAAAGGTAGGGTAGGGGTTAGTTTCCTAAGCAACGTCAATGACATTTTAAAAAACGGGGAAACGTGATTGTATGTTAGTTTTCAAGGGAACTAAAAAAGACTTTTAAAATCGGGCTGATTGGGGGTATTTGGGTTTTCTTTCAAAAGCGACGGGGAAAAGACATTTTAAAAAACAGGGACGGGGATTGTAGTTTTTAGTTTTCCCTAAGCGACGTAAAATTACTTTTAAAAAACGGGGGACTGTTTTTGGGTAGCGGGGAACAGCCTTTCAGGGATTTTTTTTTCCCCTGGGGAAATAATCACCAAACCTTTCTGCCCCTTTTTTTTAACCCTTTTTTTTCCCCCGGGGTTTTAAAAATCGCCCCTTATGATTTTCTGGGGGCTGTTGGGGAAAAAACAATTTTCCCCCAGGGTCGTCGTCGGGTTGTCTGCCCCCTGTCCTTCCTTATTTATGTATGTAAAGACATGAAAGAAAGTATTATGTATGTATGTATGTATTATCCCATGTTTTGTTGCCCGGGCTTGTACTCTATCCTTTTTCTTTTTTTCCCCGGGGCCCTTTGCTCAAACTTAAGTCCTCTCTCTCCTTTCCTTTCCTCCCCCCCCCCCTTCCCCCTCCCTCTCTCGTCCTCCCCTCCCCCCCCCCCTCCCTTTTCCCTTCCCCCTTTCCTCTGTCTCTTGTCCCTGAATCACTGTTTTGCTATCTATTGCCCTGTGTCTGTCTATTTTCCTGTCTATTTTCGTCTTCTTTTCCCCCCCAACCCTCCCTCTTTTCATCTATCAATCTACAAATCTATCTAAATTTGTCTTTTTTCACTTTTTTCCGGGCTCTACACTTCTCGTCTCTGAAACTGCCTTTTCGGGTCTTTTTCGGGTTTTTCTTTTTTTCCTTTGCCTTTTTTTTTGGTGGGCCTCTCTGTCCCCCCCCCCCCCCCCCCCCCCCCCCCCTCTCCCCCTCAATTCAAACAGTTTTACAAAACAACGCAAAAAACTGGCAACCAAAGACAAAAAGAAAAAATAAAAGAGTGGGAAAGAGATGGGAGAGAGAGAAAAGAGAGACCCCAAGAAAAGGAGAGAGAGAGAAGACAGACAACAGCAACAGACAGACAAAACAAAAAATACAGAAAAAAGACAGACAGAAAAACAAAACAGATAAGGGGGAGAGACAGACAAAACACAAGAAAGACACAGAAGAAAAAGGGGAAAAGGGGCGGACAAAAAAAGAAAAAAAGAAACCAAAGATGGAAAAAAAGAAAATAACTTTTTCTTTTTATAAAATTTGCTGTCTTTTTCCCCCATGCAACAATGTCACTGAAATTGATAACCCGAAAGACGAGATAATCGTGTTACATGCAAACAAAACCCACACAACAAAAAAACCACAAAATCTGATGACGGCTTCCCCAAAAGGGAAGGGTTGAGAAGGGGGGCAGGGAAAAAAAAGGAAAAAAACCCCAACATCCTAAAACTGCATGCGACTCCGGAGTTTGGATCATGGGTCTGGGGGGAGGGTTTTAAGGAAGTAAACTCTGCGGGGATAGGAAAAGGGGGAAAAAAACCCCGGGGGTTGGAAATTGGGGTAAAGCTCCTCCCGGGAGACACGGTGAGGGGCCCCGTGAATAAAAACTGGTTAAAAGGTTGTGATGCTTTTTTTCAAAAGTTAAATAAATAAAACCTTTTTTCTAGTTTTTTTCTTCACGAAACGTTAAAACGAAGAAAAAAACTTTAAATCATACCATGTTTGTAAAAATCTTTTAAACTATTGGGATTTTTTTCCCTTGGGTTGAATACGGGTTTAAAATTAGGTTGAATGCATCCCCTTTTTATTTGATTTTGCAAGATATAGCGAAATAAAATTTTCCATTTTTATTATTATTATTAAATTTTTAATTATTAGTTTCCCTTGTTACAAAATGTCTCCACAATACCAGCACCTCCAACCTCTGGTAAAATTCTCCATTTTGTACACTCCTTCCTTCCCCCCCTCCCTCTGCTGCAAAATCCCCCTTGCTTACAAACCTACTTAAACCAGCCACCTTTTGGCCGCCGTCTTTTTTTCTGGTCCATCAACCCTTGGGGAAGATTTCCCTTTCCCTCCCTTCGCAAAAAAAGCCAAATTACGAAATTTTTTAAATTTTCCACCTCAAACATACCAAATTTAAAAACCTGGGATTTTCCCCCTATTTTTTTTCTCTCAAAATTAATCTTCCCCCCTTTCAATAAAAAAAAATTCCCCATCATTTTTTGCCGAAGTGAAATAACCGGGGGTTTGTGTGGGGTTTTGGGTTTTTGTGGAGTGTGTTGGGGGGTTATGTGTGGGGTGTTTTGTGTGTGTGTTGTGTGTTTTGTGGGGTGTGTTGGGGTGTGTTGTGTGTTTTGGGGGTGTGGTTTTGGGGGTGTGAAAGTAAAAGTCAAAGTCAAACTTTTTTTTTCCCAAGGGTTCTTGAATAAACAGTGTAAATGCTTTTTGCATAAAGAAAACCAAATCTAAAGAAAAAGAGAGAAAAAAAAAATTTTAAATGAAACCCTAAAAATAAAAAACCTAATCAAATAAAACATAAAAACCAAATAAAGAAAAAAATAATACATGCATACTTTGGAAAATTAAAACAAAAAAAAAAAACTCTAAATCAATATTAAACCAAAAAAATTCAAAAAAATTTAAAAAAATCTTGTTTTTGTTTTGTGTTAAAACTTTTTAACTTGTTGGTTGAATTTTAAAGAAAAAGGATCGTTTTCAAGCGCTTTGATTTGCTTTTAAACAAGTTTATAGTGCAAATTAAATTTTCCCTTTTAAATTAAATTTTGTTTTTTATTATTATTTTTATTATTATTATTACATCATTTTTAAAATTCTGCGTTTGGTGTTCCCTTCCAAGACCCCGAGTGACAGTTTAAAAACAGGGGGGTAAACTGAAGCGGAAACCGGGTTTTTTCGGGTTTTTTCGTAATTTTGATTCCCCTGTTTCGGTTTCTCTTTGTTTAGGCGGGTTGAAATTATCTATTGTTTTTTTTTTACCCCTTTAAATGGGGCAAATTTTTAAAAAGTCTAGTCCCTTCTTTTTTTCCTTTTGTTTTTTATCTCCCCTCTCTCTCTCCTCTCTCTGTCTCTCTACCCAGTCCCTTTTTTTTTTCTGTCTGTCTGTCTGTAAAATGTATGTCTTCTCTCTCTCGGTCTCTCTGTCCTTTGTCTCTTTTTTCTCTGTCTTTTGCCCCTTCCTCGTTCCCCTCGTCTCTCCCCTCATTCTCCTCTCCCCTCTTCTCGGGACTTCTCTTCTCCTTCTCTTCCTCCTCTCCCCCGCTCTCTCTCTCTCTCAATCTGGCTTTATTACCTCATTTGTTTTTAAAACCTCCCCCTTACTATTAGCACAAACACCCCCTTTAATTGCCATGCACTGTCTATCTGTTTGTCTTCTAAACCTTCCTGCCAAAATCCCTTACCCCTTTCATTTGGGTCGGTCTTCCGGTTACGGAACAAGGAAGGGTTTTTCTGATCCTGGTACATGTACTTCATGACACATCCCCCCCGCGCGCGGCGAGTGTTTTCTTTACAGTCTCTCTGTCTGTCCCTCCCCGGGTCTGTCAATTCTTCTGCCTGTCCCCTGCCTGTTTTGCAATCATTACCTGTACACCACGGGCCTTTACCTAAGAAACGCCATTGGCAGTGACCGGGGTTTTTTTCGAAATTAGCGAAAGAAAAGGGAAGTGTTTTGTCAAGGGCTGTTTTAAAGGGGGACTGCCCCGCTTAAGCTGGCACCCCCTTTTCCTCACTCCTCAAATCTTCTCTCCCTCTCCCTCTCCCCCCGGTCCCCCCCAACCCTTCCTCTCTCTCTTTTCCTCTCTCTCTCCATCATTCTGTCCCCGGGCTTTTTTGGGCCCTTTTTTTAAATTTGCTAACACACTTTAAACTGCCAGCCGGGCGTTGGGTAAGTAGGTGGAAACTTTCCAAAAGCGGTTTGTTTGGGAAAACGAAACGTTTGTTATTTTGGGGCCCTAATAAAATTCATGTTTTTTCATCTTTTTCCCACCCCTTTAATGCCTACTACCCCCCTTTGGGTACTGGGGGCAGTTTCTTCGGGGAAAAATGGGAGATGTGGGGGTTTTTTTCCCTGCTTGTTTTGGGAAAATGATAAATATAGTGATGGATGGGGATTATATGATTGATAAGGATGATGATGATGTGTGGTTGTGGGGAAATGTATAAAATATTAGCCCCTGGAAGGGGGGGTAAAGGGGCATCAAAACCCAAATCCGTTTTACTTTGGGAAAATCTTTTTACACACCATGAAACCCCCGTCCACCCCAAAAAAGGGTTTAACAATATAAAAAATTGAAACAAACACTTACTCAAAACCACAACATACCACACTCGCACACATACCACAAACGCGAAAAAAAAAAAAATAGGGGGCTCTGCTTTTTTGGCGAGGGGCACTCTGCGTAAATTTCGGCTGCTTTTTCCGGGGGAAGAACCGTGGGCCCACAAGACAGCGCCCCCCAAATTTTTTTTTTTCCCTGTATGTGGGGTTTGTTTTCCCTATCAAAAGGGAATTTTTTTTCGCAAAATTTTTTGGCAAAAAAAACCCCTTTTTTTTTTCCCGGGGATTTTTCCCCCACGTGTCTAAAGGGCGTGTTGCATGCAGGGGGACCCTCGGTTTAACCCTCTCTCCGAAGACAAACACCCAACTACCACTAAAGGGGTGAAGGAACCCCTCGGCCCAACGGGGATCAAAACCACTGAAACATTTTCCGAACCCAATTTTTCCCCTTTGGGGAGGCAGTGCTTATTTTTGGGCCACAGACGACCCCTTTTCTACTAAACCAAACTACTACAACCCCTTTTAACTACAAACTACTACAACAACTTTTTTTACAACTACAAACTACTAACTAATTTCTACTCTAAACTATACTACTACTCCCTACTACCACTACTACAATTTAAAAACTCCCCTTACAACTAACTAAAATCCCAACTCCCTTACTATCAGTACTCTACTACAACTACACAAACTACAACAACTAAAACAAACTACACTCACTAATCACAAAAAAAAAAACCCCCTACTACTATTTATTATCACAACTAACACTACACAAACTACTACTACTAAAATTATCACTACTACTACTACACTACAACAACACTACAATATTACAACTACTACAAACACACTACTATAAAAACTATTACCTATTACTCTCTCTCTACTCCTAAAACAATTTACAAAACTTCACTACAACAAACACCACACTACTACAAACTCCTATCTACTAACTAAAAAAAAACACTACTACTTACACTACAAACCTATTACTACAACTAAAACCTACAAACTACTACTACAAATACTACTACCCCCCCCCAACCCCTAAAACTACTACTACTAAACTACTACTCCCAACAACTACACTATTTCCCAAAACTACAAAATACAACCCTACTCCCCTACTACCCTCCCTACAAACCACTAACCCACTACACACTACTACTACTACTTTACCACTACTACTATTTACAAAACCTACCTACTAATCCAACAACCTAAAAAACTAAAACTCCCACTCCCTACCACTATACCTACTCCCCCCCAAAACCCCCCCAAAACCCCCAACCCCCAAACAACCCCTTCCCAACACACTACAAAAAAATACTCCAATTTTGCAAGGGCAAAAAAGGGGGGTTTTTTTGTTTTTTTGTTTTTTGGGTTTTTACGTTTTTTTTTAACAAGGGCTGTTTAATAAAATATTGAGGGGAATTTTTTAAACTAATCACAAAACAAAAAAAAAGCAAATACAGTTTGTCCCCTTTTGTCCCCCGCACTTAAAAGGAAATTGTTTTTTTCTGTTTGGGTGGGGGGTTTTGGGGTGTGGGATTTTTTTTTTTGCTTGGGTTTTTTTTGTTGTTGTTTTTTTTGGGGTTGTTTTTTCTTTTTTGTTGGGGGGGGGGGGGGGATTTTTGAGTATTTTGTTTTTTTTTTAGTGTCTTTAAAAAACCAATTTTTTTTTTTAAAGAAAACAAGGAAATTTTTTTTAAAGGGCCTTATTTTGCTACATTTTTTTTTCAACTTATTCGCTCTCAAAAAAAATTTTTTCTACATATTTTTAAACGGCTTTTTTATCTTTTTTTTTTAATAAAACCTGTTCACTTTTGAATACATCATCAAAGTCAAAGGTTGTTTTACAAAACCCAAAAAGGGTAACCCTTTTTTTCCGATTTTTAGGTTTTTTTTTTTGTTTTTTTTTTTTGGGGGGGTTTTTGGTGGTGCCCAAACCGAAAACCAACAAGAAGAAGAAGAAAAAAACAACTGTTTCAGGGGGTTTTCCTTTGTTTGCCCCTTTGGGTGGGACTAGCAAACATTTCACCATTTTCTAAAGTTTCTCCGGGGAATTTGGGTACCCTCACGCTGACTGTCAGAAATCTAAAGGGGTCTGGTTCTGTTGAGTGAAAAGTGTTGTGGTGTGTGTTTGGGGGAGGGGGATGAGGGGTGGTTTTGAGTGTTTTGTGGTGTGTGAGAAAGAGAGAGAGAGTGTGTGTGTGTTTTTGGTGTGGGTGTGGGGTGTGTGGGGGGTTTTGGTTGTGAGAGAGAAGAGAAATGTGTGTGTGTTTGTGTGTGAGAGAAGAGAGGTGTGTGTTTTTTTTGGTGTGTTTGGGGTGTTTTGGTGAGAGAGAGAGAGAGAGAGAAGAGAGAAAAAGTGTGGGGGTGTGTGTTGTGTGTGGGGTGTGTGAAAAATCCAAAAAAAAACCTTTTATTTTTAGAGGGTTACAATGAATAAAAAATGGATTTGGGTTTTTTTTTCACCCAACCATCGAAATTGGTTTTTTTTGGGTTGTGGTGTTTTGGTGTGTGTGGTGTGTGTTTGTGTTGTGTGTGTGGGTGTGTTTGTGGTGGTGTTTTTTAAGGGGTGCTTTCACGTGGGGTTCCACGCCGTGTGGATGCCCCGTACATTTTTTTTCAAATTTATTTTTTTTAATTCCGGGATTTTGAAATAAGCCCCCTAACGCCCCACATAGGTTATGAAAACATTTTACCTTTTTAAAACCTTTTTTAAAAGGCGCGTTGTATTGAAAATTGTAATAAGGGTATTGTATGGGTGCGCGTTGCTTGCTTTACTTTGGTTTTGCGTCGTGGTTGTTTTGCGCTGCATGTCCTTGCTTTGGGATTTTTTTTTATTGCCCTGCTTTGATTAAAAAGGGTAAAGGGCCCCCATAACCTAAAAGGTCGTGGGGAGCGGGGCATCAGAGACCTCAGTTTCTCCAGGGGCCATAAAATTGGGGGCGGCGCCCATCGCCTCCCCCCACCCCCCGTTGGGGCTATTTAACTTCCCTGACCCTAAATTTGGGAAAAGGTAACCCCCATTTTTAACCGCGGGGGGTGAAATTTTTGGGAAACTTTTTTTTTTAACCAGGGAAAGGTCCACCCCCGTAAGGGGGGGGGGGGGGGGTTAAAATTGGGGGGGGGGGGGGGGGGTTGACCTTGGGGGGGTTCCCCCCAACCCCCCAAACCCTTTGGGAAATTTTTTTTTTTTATTAATTTTGTTGGAATTTTTTTTTTAATTACCCCCTGTTTTTTTTTTGAATTTTTTTTTCCCCGACCGGAAAAAATCTTTCGGGGTTTGGGGGGGGGGGAAGGGCCCACACAACAAACACACACCACACACACACACAAAACACAAAACCCCACACACACACCCACCCCACACACACAAAAACCGGGTCGCGATTCACCATTTTTTTTTTTATTTTATTTTTTTTCTTTTATACCCAAAGGATAAGGAAAAAACACTTTATGTCTTTTTTAAAACCTTCCCCGTGTATAAACATTTTGAAAATTTCTGTCACCCTGTTCCCCCCGGGAAACACAAAAAGCCTACTTTTAACCAAAAAAAAAAGGGAACGGGGAAAAAAACGTGTGCGCAAAATGTTCCCCAAACCGCCCCCACGGGCCCCCGGTTTATATCTAACCCCGAAAGACTTTTGGAGAGAGAGAGAAAGAGGGGAGAGAAGAGAGAGAAAAGAAAAGAGGAGAGAGAAGAAAAGGAAGGAAAAACAGACAGACAGACAAACAGACAACAGACAGATAGAGACGAGAGACAGAGACAGAGGATTCCCACTGTTTTTTTAACTCCCCAGGGGGAAAAAAACCCCCTTGAAGGGGGAAGCAAACCCGGACGTCAGATTTTTGCCGGGGCAAATTTTCCCGAACCATGGGGGCCTTGCCCCACCGTGCAAGAAGTGACCAATTTCCCCTCCATCCCCTTGCTGACGGGGCCCCATACCAGTTTTCCCTACTTGCCAATCACAGGGTGCTGAGGCCCCCGGGAAAAAAAGCACGGGGTCCGCAAAAAAAGGGCCCTGGTGAATTCCCCAAGGGGAAAAAGGGAAGGGGGGGGGGGGTGGGGGGGGGGGGGGAAAAGAGGGGGGGAAGGAAAGAAAAAGGGAATGGGGGGGTTTTGGGGGGGGTGGGGGGGGGGGGGGGCCAAAGGAAAATATTTTCAAATGCAGGAAATTCCTTGCCCCCCTTTTTTTTTTTAGGGAAATTGTGTCGTGTAAGTGTGTGTGTGGGGGTTGTATTTTTTGGTTGGGGTAAGGGGTTGGGGCTTATTTTTATTATTTTTTTTTTTTTTTAATTCGGGGGAAAAAAAAAAACCCACCCGTGTTTTTTTTCCCAATCCAATCCTCGTTTATCAGTTTAATAAAAAATTTTGCCATCCGTTCCCACCGGCTCGCAAGGGCCCTTTACTCTTTTCGAAAAGGGGAAACGGGTTTTTTACGTGGGTACAAAATATGTATGTCTTTGGTTCGCAAACGGGGTTTCTTTTATAGTCTCACCCAGGCCCCTTTTGGGGAAGTGGGTCGGCATTAAAGTTAAACCAGAGAAAAATCCTCTTAAACCCAAAATTCAAACCCCGGGGCCCAACAGATAAATAAAACACTCCAACCCCCAGCAATCCCGTGTCCCTTTTGTGTATTTTGGGGGGATGGTGTGTGTGTTGTGTTTTTTTGGGGGGGGGTGTGTGGGTTTTGGGGTGTGGGTGTTTTTGAGGTGGGGGTGTGGGGCCCCAACCCCCGGTGGGGGGGGGGGGGGGGGGGGGGGGTTTGGTTTTGGGTGGGGGTTGCGTTTGTGTGGTTGTAAAAGGGAGGGTTTTTTGGTGTTGTGTTTTTCCTGGGGTTTCATGGGGAGAAAAAAAAAATTTAACTATTTTTAACCGGGTGAGGGTTTGGGAAAGGAAAAATTGTGGGTTTGTTGTTGATTTTTTTTTGGGGGGTTTTTGTAAATTTGTTGTGTTGTTTCTTTATCTGGTTTTTTGTCGGGTGTTTTGGTTTTTGGGTTTCCCGTTTTAAAAAATTTTTGGTTTGGGTTGGTCCCTTCGGGGGTTAAAAAAGAAAAAAAAAGGAAAAAAAATTCACCTTTTAATTTCCCCGGTTTTAGGGGTTCCCCAAAACCTAAAAAACAAAAAGCAAAAAAAAAATTTTGTTTTTGGGGTTTTAATGTTGAACAGCTTTTTGGGAAAATTTAAAAATTCTCTTGGGTTTTAGGAGTCCCCGAAAAATAAATAAAAAAGAAACAAAAAAAATTCTTTTTTTCCCCCCCCTTTTTTTTCCTTTCCTTCCTTTTCCTTCCCCTAAAAAAAATCCCCACCTTTTCCTCCCTTTGCCTCCTCCCCCTCCACCCCCCCCCTTTTTTCCAGTAATTATACCCTTCTTTTCTTTTCAGGGAAATTTTTTGTCGAAATTTTAAAAATTGCAAACCCTTACTTTAAAAAATTTTTCCCTTTTTTCCTTTTTTCCTCCCCCCCTCTTCCCCTTTTCCCTCCTCCCCCCCTTCCCCTTCTTCCTTCCCAATTCTTTTTCCCCTTCCCCCAAAAATCTTCCTCCTCCCCCTGTCTCCTCCCCTCCCCCCCTTTTCCCTTTTTCTTTCTTCTTCGCATTTCTTTTTCCCAGTTCCTTTTTCGAAAATTTTTTTCCTTCTTTTTTGGGAAATTTTTTTTTTGGAAATTCTTCTTCTTCCCAATTCTTTTTCCAATTTTTTCCCCCTCCCCTTCGCAATTCTTTCCTTTTTTTCCTTCTTCTTCTTTCCCCTTCCCCCTTTTCCCTCCCCTCCCCACCTCCTCCTCCCTTTTTTTTCCCCTTTTTCCCTTTTTCCTTTTCCCTCCCCCTTTTTTCCAAACCTTTTTCCTTTTTTTTTTTTCTTTTTGCTTCTTTTTTGCCCTTTTCTTGATTTTTTTTGGGCAACCTTCCTTCCTTCCCCTTACTTTTCTCCTCCCCCTTTTCCTCCTCCCCCAATCCCCCCCCCCCTCCTTCTTCCCTGGGTTTACCATCCTTTCCTTTCCTTTTCCAAAAAAAAAAAAGGCCAAGCCGAAAGGAAAAACCTTTAACGGGGTTTGTAACAGGAAAAAAAAACGGCGAAAAAAGGGGTAAAATTTAAGCCCAACAACAAAAAAAATGTTATTTTAGGGAAATTTTTTAAATTTTGTTTTTTTTGGGTTTTTTTTAAAAAATTTATAAAAAAAAAATTGCCCAAACGCGGAACAAAAAGGGATAGAAGGAAGAAAAGGCAAAAAAAAGGGGTTTTTTTTCCCCCCCAAAAAAATTTCCAAAAATTTTCCCGAAGGAAAAGGGGGGGGGGGGGAAAAGCTATTTTTTTTGCTGAGAGGTCCCCGGCCCCCCTACGGGGAGGAATAGACTTGTTTTTAAATTCCGCTTTAATTTTTCCCCAAAGGGTTTGTTTAAAGGGTTTGGGGGTTGGCTTGGCTTTTTTTGGGGTTGGCTTGGGGTTTGGGTTTACCGGGGCATTGACCTCCAGGGCGGGTTTTACTCAATGATTATTTTTTACCTGTCTCGTCCCTCTCTTTTTCCCTCGTCATAAAAAAAATTTCTTTCTTTTTTAAAATGTGATTTGGCCCTTTTTTGTCTTCTCTGTCAGAAAACTCCCTCAGTCTGGGCCCGGCGGCCCTGCCTGTCCCTCTCTCCTCTCATCCCCCCTTTTCCCCACTTTTTATTCTCTGCTCTGTTGTGTCTCAAAGCCCTCTTAACCCCTCTCAGCCTGTCTCAACACTGTTTTGAAATTTTCTGCGTTTTTTTGTCTGCCCGGGTCTGTTCTCTCTCTCTCCCCTCCCCTTCCCCCAATCTCTTTTCCTCCTCCCCCCTTCCCCCCCCCCATCTCTTTTATTTTTTTTTTCTTTTGTCTTCTGCCCCTCTTCTCCTCTCCTCTCATTCCTCCTTTCTCTCTCCTCCCCCAAACTCTAAATTCCCCTCTCCCTCCCCCTCCCTCCCCCCTTTTTCCTCCAGATTTCCCCTCTTCCCCTTTTTTGTCCTCTATTCCTTTATCTCTCCCTGTCCCTTTTCTGTCAATCTATCCCCGGGCCTGTCTCTGCTGTTTGTCTGTCTCTCCACCCCCCCATCTCTCTCTCTCTCTCTCCCCTCTCCTCTCCCCTCCCCCCTTTCCCCCAAAACCCCCCCCCCTTTCCCCCTTTCCCTCCTCACTCCCTTCTCGTTGGGTGTGTGTGTGTGGGTTCGCAGTCCCATTTGTCTGTCTGTCTCTTTGCCTTTCTATCGCGATTTTGGGTCAAATTTTCCTTTTCAGCCCCTCTTTTTTTCCTCAAAACCCTTTAATCTTTTAAAGGGGCCCCTTGTCGACCTTTGTTTTTTCTTCCCTTTCCCTATCTCTCCTCTCTTTCTCTCCCAATCCCTTTTCCTTTCTCGCTCCCTTCTCCCCCTTTCCCCCTCTCCCCCCCACTCTCCTCTCCCTCACTCTCTCTCTCCCCCCCCTTCTCCCCCCTCTTCCACCACCCCCCCCCTCCTCTTTCACTCCTCTCTCTCTCTCACCCCGGGATCTTTTTTCCCCCATCAATAAAATTTTTCCCTTTTAAAAAAGACTCCCCCCCCAGAAAAACGTGACGTAATGGCCGATAGGAAACGGGGCAAATCCACTTTTTTCCCCCCACGGCAATCCAGTGACTAAACACTCCCCAAAAAACAAACCCCAAATTACAAAACCGGACAACAGCATCCACATCCAGGACCGATCGGGCCTCCTTGAGGGGCCCTTTCCCTTTGATCCTTGCGAGAGGGCCCCGGGGGGGTAGCCGAGTGGTCAAAAACTTTCCGCCGCGTTTTGGGAGGGCCCAGGTTCAACCCGGGGTTTTTGGGCCCAAACGCCAAAGGGCCCTTTTTTAAGGGGGTTTTTTTCCCTCTCCCGGGAGTTAAAAAACCAGTACTATTTCCCCCCACTCTTTTTCCCCAAAAAAAAAGCCACCCCCGGGGTTTTTCCCTTAAAAAGGGTTTTTTTTCCCCCTCACGGGAAATTTTTAACACTTTTTCTGTCCCCCTTTTCCCTAAAAAGTTTCTGGGTTTTAAAACCCCGTTAAAGGGGGATTTTCCACCGGTTTTTAACATTAGTACGGGTCCATGCCCCCTTAAAGTTACTCCCGATCTGCTCTTTTTTCCGGGGTTTTTTTTTTTTTTTTCCCCCTCAGGAATAAAAACTTGTACTGTTTTCCATTCCCCCAAAGCCCTGTTGAGAAGCCCTTCAAGGGGATTTTTTCCCTTTCCCAGCAAATTTAAACCCCATGCAACCCCCTTTCCCCCGAAAAACCACTACCGATTAAAACCCCTTTAAGGGGGTTTTTTTCCCCTTTTGTTAACACATACTGACCCACTTTTCCCCAAAAACCACTGCCGAGGTGTCCCCTTTTAAGGGGGGTCCCCCCCCCCAAGGGGTTAAAAATTTTTACTGATTTCCCCTCCCGGGAAAACCACTACCGAGAAAACCGTTCAGGGGAAATTTTTTTTCCGTTAAATTTTAAAAATCATTCTGACTTTTTACTTTCCCCGAAAATCACTGCTGGGTTTGCCCGTTTAAAAAGGGGTTTTTTTCCCCCAGGAATTTTAACAATTTGTACTGATTCCAAACCCTTCTTTCCCCCCCCCAAAATTACTGCCAAAATTTCCCTTCAAAGGGATTTTTTTTCCCAGGAATTAACAAACAGGACTGACTCCATTTCCCTTTGGGAAAACCACGCGAGGGACCGTTTTAAAGGGGGTTTTTCGCCAGGGGTTTTTAAAATCATTACTGACTCCCCCTGCTGAAAACCACCGCCAAAGCCCGTTTCAAGGGGGTTTTCCCCCTTTATAAAAACGATTCCCTTTTTTCCCCAAAACCACTCCTGGGGTGCCCTTTAAGGGGGGTTTTTTCACCCAATTTAACAAAAAAATAGGGTTTCCCTCTCTCGAAAAACCACTGCTGAAATTACCCCTTAAGAGAAAATTTTTTTCCTCGTTAGTTATCATCATTTTTTGGCTCCCTTTGCTGAAAATCACTTTCCGAGTTGGGTGTATCAAGTGGATTTTTCCCCCCAGGAATTTAAAAATCATACTGACCCAACCCAACCCCAAACCCCCCAAAAACCCAGTTGAAACCCTTTTAAAAAGGGGTTTTTTTCCCCCAGGAGTTTAAACCCAACCGGGGGAAAAAAACCCCTTTAACGGGGAACTCGGTAATGGGTTCGAGGGGAAAGGAGTCTGCACTATGTTAACGCTTTGGGGGGAAAATCCCCTTGAACGAGGGAACTCGGAAACAATTCCAGGGAAAAGGAAAAAAAATACTGACCCCCCTTTTCCTGACAGTTTTTCTGGGCCCATTTTCTCGGGTTTTAGGGGGGTTTTTTTCCCCGTTAAACTAACATCAGTTTTTTTGTCTCCCCCCTGAAAGTCACGCAAAATGGGCCCCTTTTTAAGGGGGGTTTTTTTTTTTCTCCCAGGGGTTCACCCTCAGCGCTGATTCCCTTTTCCCGAGAATTACCTCCGGGTTTCCCAATTTATGGGGGTTTTTTCCCCCCCAACCCTTTTAAAATCGGTGCAGAAACCCCTTTCCCCGAAAGTGACTGGCGACGGGTTTTTCAAGGGATTTTTCACCAAAAGTAAAAATCAGTACTGAAATCCACTCTCCCAAAGCCACTGCAAAACTTCCCCTTCAAAGGGGGTTTTTCTTCCCTGGGGTTTTAAAATTTATACTGGGTTTCCCTTTCCCTAAAACGCTTCCGAGTTGACGTTTAAGGGGGTTTTTCACCAGGAAAAAAAAAACCACCAGTACGGGCTCCATTCCCCCCAAAGCCCAACCAGATTTCCCGGTTCAGGGGGTTTTTTCCCCCGTTTTTTAACCCTCAATTCCCCGAACCCCCTTCCCAAAAATTACTGCCAAATTGGGCCCTTTAAGGGGATTTTTTTCCCCTTCCCCGCATTTAAAACAAATACTTTAAAAAACTTTCCCCCCAAAAAAAATTCTTTGGTGGAAATATGACCAAAAAACCCCGTGGAGAAAAGTACCAGAACCTTCCGAACCCAAAAGTTAAAAAAAAACCCCTTCTGCTTTCTAAAAAAAAAGTTTTATTTATTTTTTCTTTTTAATTTTAGGAAAAATGGGAAAAGCACTCAAGTTTCCCTTTTTTTTAAAATTTCCCTCCCCGTTTTTTATGAAGTTTTTTGGGGAAATTTTTTCTCCAGTTGGGGAAAAAAAAAATCACCACCATCACACAACACATAACAAAACTAAACCAAACCTCACCACCATTCCCCCACCACCACCCACCACCAAAAACACACACAAAAACCCCTAACCACCCCACTACCACCACACAACAAAAACAAAACCCATAAAACAACCACCCCTACCACGCACACACACACAAAAACACACACTTTCAACCCCCACCAAAACCCCACCACACACACACACACACCCAAAAACAAACCCCGACCACTACCACCGCCCCACCCCCAAAACCCCCCCACAAACCAAACCCCCACCACTACCACCAATCATCGCCACCCCCTATCACCATAACCCTCACAAAAACACACAAAAACCCCCCCCAAAAACCACCAACACTAAACCCCCCAAACCCCAAAACACACACACACACACACCCATACAAACCCCCACCACCAAATACCACACAAACCCCACAAAAACCAACACACAAAAACCCCACACACACAAACCCCTACCCACCTACCAACTACCCCAACACACACCACACACACCACACGAAAACAAAAAACCACAAAACAAAACCAAACGCACACCATTATAAAACACCCCAACACCCCAAAAAACACTACACACACACACACACACACACAAACACCCCCACTTTCTACTAAAAAACCCCCCAAAAGGGCCATATGGCCGTCAAAAACTGAAAAAAAAAATTGTTATTGTTTTTTATTGTTACTAAAAAACCAAACCCCACCCAAACCCCCGACCACCACCACCACCACCTCCACCATCAACATACTTATATTCACCACCAAACCCCTTAATCCTCAAACCCCCAAAACCCTTTATCCCCCTCCCCAAAAATAATTTTTTTCGTTTGGTTTTGGGAAATCTTTCTTTGTTTTCCCTTTTTTCTAGGAATTTTCCCTCCCCCTTTAATTGCGAACTAAACAGTCCCCAGGGATTTAAATTTCCCGACTTTCGCCCCCCAAATAATTTTTAAATTTACTCTACCTTTTAATCTGCGGGAATAGCCAAGAGGGGTTTGGAATCAGGGCGGGATTCCCCCCCTTTAAGCCAAAATTTTTCCCCCCTTTTTTTTTTTTAAAACCCCCTTTCTACTTGAAGTCCTGTCTTTTTCTCGGCCTGGCTGTGTTTCTATCTGTTTGGGCTTTTCTGACTTTTCTTTTCTGTGGGGTTTTTTCGAAAGTCGTATTTTTGTGTCGTTTTTTATGTCTGTCTGTGTCTGTGTTTTTATCTTTTGTCTGTTTTTTGTCTTTTTTTGGTCCCGTTTCCCAAATTTTGTCTTTGTCTTTTGTTCTATCTGTCTTTTCTTTTCTGTCTTTCCTTTGCTGGTGTCCCGTTTCATGGGCTGTCTACTCTTTTTGTCCCGTCGCCTCTCTTTGGCTTCTGCCTGTATCGTTTTGTCTCTGTCCTATGTTTTGTCTAAACTCTTTATTCCTGGGCGCTGTCACTGTTTTTCTGTTTCTCCCCTCTATCACTCTATCTCCGCCCCCTCAGTCCGGCCTCTCTCTCTCTCCTCTCCATCCCCTCTCACCCCTCTTTTCTCCCCAACTCCCCTCTCTCACTCTCTCATCACCTCTCTCTCCCCCTCTCTCTCTCCCCCTCTCTCCCCCCTCTTTCTCCCTTTCCCCCTCCCCCACCCCCTCTCCCTCCCCAGATTTATACCCCAAAAAATTTGAGCGGGCCCTTCCCTTTTTAACATTTATACTTAAAGTCATTTTAAAAAACGAACGTATTTAAAAAACGACTAGGAAAATTTTTTTTTAAAAAAGCTTTTTAAAAAAAAAAAACAGCTGTAATTAAAAAAGTTTTTTTTATGGGAACATTTTTGGAATGTTGAATATAAACACACACCCCCCCTTTTATGAGGGCCCAAAGGGCCCATAATGAAGGGAAAATTTTTCCCTTTGCATTCGGCCCCTTCCCCTTCCTTTTCTTCCATCTTCCTTCCCCCCCTCTCGTCCATCTCTCTCTCCCCACCTCTCCTCCCTTTTTTCTCCACTCCCCTTCATCTCCTCTCTCCATCTCTCCAAACCCCCCCTCTCCATCTCCCCCTCTCTCTCTATCTCTGTCCCCTCCCTTTTCCTTTTTCTATCTCTGTCTTCTCTGTTTCTGTCTTTTGGCTTTTCCCCTCTGTCTGTCTGTCCCCGCTTCTCCCCCTCTTTTCTCTCTCTCTCTCTCTCTCTCTCTCTTTCTCAAATCCCTCCCCCTCTCTGTCTCCCCTTTTGAGGAATTGGGTTGGAAAATTACCCCGATTTTTTCAAATCGTTTTCTTTTTGTCTATTTACGTGGGAAACCCCCCCCCCCCCCCCCAATACAGTGGGTGTCGTGTGTGTGTGGGGGGTTTTTTTGTGTGTGTGGGGTGTGCCGCTCCCTGCGGGGTGTATTGTACTGTTTTGTATTATGCTTTTGTGGTGGGTGTGGTTCACCGGGGGGTATGCTGGGCGTTTGTATCGCGTAAAAACCCAAACTATTTCTGTCAAACTGGGGAGATCTTTAAAGGGAAAGGAAAAGAAAGACCCCCAAATTTTAAAAACCCAGGGCCCCCTGTGCGAACGCAAAAGCAAACATTCTGCGCACACGTTAAAAACCGTTCCGTTTTCGGGAAAAGTAGGCCACTTTTATGCCCGGGGGGGAAAAAGACGACAGAGTTTTCAAAAACCAACCCAAACAAACAAACACAGACTTGGGTTGTTTAAAAAAAAAAAAACGCATGAGTGCTTATTTTATTAACCTCAAAAAAAAGAAAAGAAATAAAAAAATAAAAATAAATAAAATTAAAAAAATAAATCCTGTTTTTCCCCTTTCTAAGAGTAAGCCACTGTGTTTCCCTTGGGGGGAACAAAGGGGGGGCAAAATTTACAAAACCACACACACACACCCACGGGGGACTGGAAGGTTAAAAAAAAAACACCCGATGCTTATTTTCCAAAACCCGAAACAAAGGGTACAATACATAGATAAATTTCCTTTCCTTTACCCCCAGACAGTGAAAAATTTTTTTTTCGGGTTTTTACTACACGTGGCCCCCTGCCAAAAATTCGAACCCAAAACCCCTTTTCCCCCCCAACCCCCCCCGCCCCCACCCACTCAACCCCTTTGGGATGGGCCCGGGGGCCTTCAGAATAAATAGCATCCCAAAACCCCCCTGGAAATTCGTGCTAGGAAAATTAAAAAACCCCCCCC
>CM054161.1:28357416-28390052 GCA_028751875.1 Rapana venosa | reverse complement strand
GGGGGGGGAGGAGGAACGAGGAGGAGAACAAGAACAAGAACAACAGAAAACACAAGAAGAATCCTGATGATCAACCACGACATCTCAGTCTCTCCCTACATAACAACAAGCTAAAAATCATGCCATCAACCAAACCCCCCTCTAGCGCACATACCATTAACAGCCTTAAAAGTAGTGGTAAGGAAAATGTCAGAATTAATCTTCTCACACCCCGACCTTTTCCGTAAAAAACAACAACAACAGAGCTGCACTTAGAAACGCGATCCTTGTTTAAGGCCCAGGGCAATGTCAGCTACCAGCTTGGCATCAGCCCGCTTTGGGCAGAAAATTTGGCCCCCGTTCCTGTCACACACTTCTTGAGTAAGGTTTGAATTCAGAACAGCCCGATTGTCTTAAAAGAGGGGGTGGGGGTGGGGGAGAGGTACAGGTATTTCATCTCTGTGTTTGCTTTCTCTGTCTGTGTCTCTGTCTCCTATCTGTGTGTTTTGTTGTCTTGCTGGGTTTGTTTTCTTCTCTGTTTCTCTCTGTCTGTCTGTCCCTGTCTGTCTGACTTTGTCTATTCGTCTCTTCTTCTTCTCTCTTCTTCTTCTTCTTCTTCTTCTTCTTCATGATCTGCTTCTTCTTTCTTTCTTTCTCTTGTTTCTTTCTTTCTATCTTTCTTCCTGTTTCTTTCTTTCTGTCTGTCTTCTTTAACTTCTTCTTCTCCTGCTGCATCTTCATTCCCTGTTATGCAATCTTCCGAAATTCTATTCCAGGAATACCCTCTTTTCTATCCCCGCCCCCTTTGTTTCTGCCTCGTCCCTTTTCTTCCTGCTACCCCCTTCTTGTCTATTGTTCTGCCTTCTTCCTGGAAATCAGAGCTGCACTTAGAAACGCGATCCTTGTTTAAGACCCAGGGCAATGTCAGCTACCAGCTTGGCACCAGCCCGCTTTGGGCAGAAAATGTGGCCCCCGTTCCTGTCACACACTTCTTGAGTAGGTTTGAATTTAGAACAGTCCGTTCGCCTTGAAGGAGGGGTGTGAGGTGGGGGGTGAGGGAGAGGTACAGGTATTTAATCTATGTGTTTGCTTTCTTTGTTTGTCTCTGCCTCCACATCTGTGTGTTTTGTTGCCTTGCTGGTTTTTTTGTAAAAGTATTTCATTTCCGAGTGTGTTGGCTGTCCCTCTCTGTAACTCTCTCTCTCTCTCTCTCTCTCTTCTCTCTCTCTCTCTCTCTCTCTCTCTCTCTCTCTCCTCTCTCTCTGTGAGCCTGACTTGTCTGGCGCTTAAGCTATCCCTACGTTAAGGGAGAGAAACCTGTTTTTCCCCAGTACACTGTGCACTGTGCACATTACTATGCTACGGTACCCCAGCAGTGGGTGATACGTAGTGAAAAGTTAGTAGATGGTTGTTTGCCCAAATAGCGGGTTCCCCGGGAAGGGAAAAGGTTAACGGCAGGGGTACGCATTTTTCCTCAATCTGACACACACACACACAAAAAAACACACAAACATACACACATTACACACACAACACACACATACACAACACACACACCGCACAACACAATACAGACACACAACACACACACAACACACACAAAAAACCCCACACACCACAACACACACACACATACAAACACACAATACACACACAATAAACACAAAACACAAACAACACCAATAAGACACATACACACCATACACACACCACAGTAACACAACCCAAAAACACAAACACACATACAACACACACACAATACACAGAGGGGAAAACCACTAGAGCCCAAAGCACAGTCAGCAACAAAAAACATACACACAGATCAAGGGGGAACGCGGTCGTAAAAAATGAAGGTCAATGAAACTTTTTTTTTAAAGGATCAGGGATAAAAATAATTTTAAAAAACCCAAAACGTTGGGAGAAGCACAAACTGCCATACACGCAAATCGAACCCAATCCAGTCCCGTGGAATCAAATAAAATACAGTAATCAAGTTCATTCCAATCCAGTCCAGTAAAATCAAAATAATGCAGTCTTGCGAAATCGAGTTAAATCCAATCCGGTCCAGTCAAATCAAATCTATGCAGCCCAATCAGCCATTTAAAAACCAATTCCAATCCAATCCATCCAATCCAGCCAGTAAACTCAAATCAAATGTAGCCCAATTCAGTCTAGTAAAAACCAAAATAAATCCAATCCAATCAAAATCAACCCAGTAAAATAAATTCCAATCCAACCATTCCAGTCCAACCCAATCCAATTCATTCTACCCAATCCGACCCCCTGCGATCCAATCCAATCCAATTTCCCGGGCCAATTTTTCTCCAATCCAATCCAATTTCTATTGTTTACAAGCCCTATCGCACACAGACACCGTAAAATCAGGGCTGTTGCCTCGGTTGGGCTTACAAAGAGGTTCAGTTCACCATGAAACTGCACAGCGTTATGATTAACTCAATACAGACTTAAGATACCAAGATCAAAAGCAAAACCTTCAGGGCGTATTTTTCCTTTCTCGTCAATATCCTCCTTCTCCTACGCTACGTAGCTATATTAAGCTTACCATTAAAGCCATTTATGTTTCTTAGATAGATGGTTTCATGAAAAAAAGCAAATTAATAAATAAATAGTTATTCAGTGTAAATCTGGAAATTTAAAAAAAAATTGACTTGACTTGAATTTGACTTTTTTAAGGGTCAAATGAAGAGCGAGAGAGAGAAAAGGAGAAGAGAGGAGAGAGAGAGAGAGAAGAGAGGGGGAAAAAGGAGAGAGAGAGAGAGAGAGGAGTGGAAAAGGGGAGAGTGAGGGGAGGGGGAAGGGGGGGGACAGACAGAGGGAGGGAGAGAAAGAGAGAGGGGGGGGAGGGAAGAGAGAGAGGGGAAGGTAGAGGGGGAGAGAGATTACAATGAAAAGGGGAGAGAGGGAGAGGGGAGGGGAGGGAGGGGGAGCGGAGGGGAGAGAGAGGGGGAGGAGAAGAGAGAGGGGGGGGGGAGGGGGGGGAGAGAGAGAGAGGAAGAGGAAGCGGCAGACACGCAGACTGACAGGGGGGAAAGGGACAAACGCAAACGAAAGTTTTTTTCCGGGAAATTAATAATTAAGAAAAAGCTTGTACCCCCAATTCGAGAGAGAGGGGAGAGAGAGAAGGGAGAGAGGGGGGAGAGAGGGGGGGAAGAGAGAGGGAGAGAGGAGAGAGGGGGAGAGAGAGAGAAGAGAGAGAAACGCATTTTCTTTCACAAAGGGTAAAATTATGTTATGTAAAAAATACTTTTTCCCCTCCAGTTTTGAGAGAGGAACACAGCGAGGAGACAGATAGAGAGATAGAGAAGAGAAGAAGACAGAGCACAGAGAGATGATTGAAAGGGGATAATTTAAGCGAACTTAAATTTCAGAAATAAGGGCTTTTGTTCTGAGAAAGACAAGACAAGGTGGGGGCCCAGGTTAATGAACTACAGAATGATCAGCCTGACACTGGGGGAAAGTCTGTCTGAACTTATCGACCTTACACACCACACGCACGCATACGCGCGCACGACACACAAAACACGCACAAACTCGGCGCGGCACGCACGGCACACACCTCACACAAAAAAAAACACACACCCCACTAAAACAAACTAAAAATTTTACTTATATTTACATACATACACACATTCATACTCATACATAATACATCTACATGGTATAAAAATACATACGTAGTCGTTTATACTTACTACATAATACTACATACACACAATCCACCCCAAACACACACACACACCCACCAACACACAACAAAGTCAAGTTGGTTTTTTGGGGGGGGATTGTTAAAAGCAAAAATTATATATATTTATATAACACAACAGCAATGATGACGCGACTGAATGAAGATAAAAATACATTTTGCAGAAGGTTTACTTTTTTTTTTTAAAATTTAAAAGTATATTTTTTTTTTTGTATTTGATTCGTTTATATCGAAGAAAATTAAATAAGCACCCATGTGTTTTTTACGTCCGTCCCCCTGGTAGCGGTTTTTTTATTTTTTTTATGGCTTGAAAAACCTGTAATTTTTGTATTTTTGTGGGTTTTTAAAAAACTTTTTGTGTGAACTTAAGAAAAAATGGTTTCGAGGTTGGATGGGTGTGGGCGAGGCAGCAGGGCAACCTTAAAGCTACACGCACAGAGGAGACCTGAAACACTACAGGCCCTACCCGACAAAGGAAAAGCGAAATACAAATCGAAAAAGTATTTAAAGAGTGTTTAAAAGACTAAGTAAATGACTTTTTTTGGATCCCGCCCCCAAAAAGGGAAAAAAAAAGTTTTAAAAACCAAAGCAAAGAATATGTTTGAAAATAAAACAAATGGAAAGGGGAAAAAAAAGAGAGAGAGGGAGGGAAGGGAAAGGGGAGGAGAGAGAGAGGGGAAGAGAGGGGGAGAGAGGGAAAAGGAGAGAGAGGGGGAGGGGAGGAGAGAGAGAGGGGAAAGGAAGAAAAAAAGAGAGAGTAGGGGAGACAAAGGAAAGAGGAAAGAAGGGGAGAGAAGAGAGAGGAGAGAGAGAGGAGAGAGAGAGAGGAGAGAGAGAGAGAGAGAAAGGGGCGAGGAGGTAGAGGGGGGGAGACAAGAGAAAGAGAGAAGGGGAAGAGAGAGAGAAGAGGGAGAGAGAGAGAGAGAGAGAGAGAGAGAGAGAGAGAGAGAGACAGACGACAAAGACAGACGGCGACAGACAGCGAGACACGGGTGAGAGGAGAAGGGAGAGATCCCCGTTTAACCCAAAACTTTCCCCCCTTCCACTAACCTTAAGTGGGCGGGATCACAAAACCCACTGAAGGAAAGTGGGTCGGAGGCAGAGGGAAAAGTTTTTTATATTTTAAAAAACGAGAAGCCGTGGGTTCGATCCTTTTGCCCAAAATTTTTCCCCCAAACCCACTAGAACCCGGGGAGGGGTCGGGTGTAGCTTTTCGTAAAAAGAAAACCCGAAACTTGCTGCAGTAACATTTAATTTTGAGCTATGTAGAATATTTTGTGGAACATTGGAGTTAAGCGTCAAAGGTTCTTCAGACAAAAAAAAAAACCTGATGGGAAAAACTAAGGAAGAATGGCATTACGAATGTGGCAGTAGTATTTTTTGGCACTACGTATCTGAAGGGCGTAGCACATTTTTGGTATGACTTTTTGTATTGAGTGTACAGCATACGTATTGGCACGAATTTAGCATTGGTGTGCAGCAGTCGTATTGGCATGCCGCTACTATCTGAGTGCGACAGTAGTACAGTTTTGGCACAAAGTTAGCTCTGAGTGTACAGCAGTACAGTATTGGATGACGTTGCTCTGAGTTTTTCGTAGTCAGTATTGGCATGCCGTACTATCTGAGTGGACAGTAGTACGTTTTGGGACTGACCGTATATCTGATGCGACAGTAGACAGTTTGGCACTGACGTTGCATCTGGTGTGACAGTAGACAGTTTGGTATGAAGTTGCATCTGGTGACAGTATACAGTTTGGCATGACCGCTACTACTGATGTGACATAGTACGTTTTGGCACTGACCGCTACTATCTGAGTGCGAAGTAGTACGTTTTGGGCCTGACCGCTACTATCTGAGTGGACAGTAGTAAGTATTGGCATGACCGCATTCTGAGTGTGACAGTAGTGCGTATTGCACGGCAGTAATTTTAATGAGTGTGGCAGTAGACGTATTGGCACTGACAGTTAGTTCTGAGTGTGACAGTGCACATTTTGGGCACTAAGTTTGTTTTGGGTACTAGTATACATTATTCATGGCATCAATCATGGCGTGTGAGTGTGTATTGGCGTGCGGTACCTTGACGTTATCCCCCTATTTCCAGAGAGAGAGGAAAAGGGGGAGAGAGGGGGGGGAGAAGAGAGAGAGAGAAAGGGAGAGAGAGAGAGAGAGAGAGAGAGACAGTCAGCGACAGATAGAAAGAATAGAGGGGACAGAGGGGGAGACAGACACAGAAAAACAGCGAGGGCAACAAAAAAATAGATAGAGACCACCAAACAAACAGATGACAGACATAAAAATATTAGGAGCACACAAACGCGGGAAAAACAACAGGGAGCAACAAATAGATAGGGGACGAACAAACCAACACCAGACAAAAAGACAGACTAAAGACAAACAAACAAAAAGTAGAACCCCCAAAAGATGACAACAGACGGGCAGACAAACAAAGTAGAGACGCACACAAAAAAAAACAGACCAACAGACAGAAAGACTGAAGACAAAAAAAATAGATAGGGACGCCCACAAACAAAAAGACAACAGACAGCCCTGACAGACAAAAAAAATAGATAAGACCACACAAAAACAAAAAAAACGACAGCTGGCAGAAAACAAATAGATAGAGACCACAAAAACCCAACACACAGAAAACGACAGAAAACAAAAAACAATAGGGGAGCCACAAAAAAAGCGCAGACAACGGACAGACAAACAAATAGTAGAGATGCACACAAAAAAAAGAAAGACGACAGATGAAGAAAAACAATAGAGACGCACACAACAAAGAAGACAGAGGGGCAGAAAAAACAAATAGATAGACCCCAAACAGAAAGAAGACAGAGGACAAACAAATAGATAGAGACCACATAAACAAAAACGACAGACAGACTGACATACACACAAATGATAGAGAGCAACAAACAAAAAAATGACAGACACACAAAATGGAAAAGAAAACAAACGAAAGACAGACAGACTGACAGAAAAAAAAAAATAGATAGAGACGCAACAAACCAACAGACGCAGATAAAACAAACAAACAATAGAGCGCTCCAAAAAACAAACAGACAGACAGACTGTGCAGACAAACAAAAGATAAGAAAAAAACACACAAAAAGACAGATGACAGACAAAAAAATCATAGAGACGCACCCCCAAAACCAACAGACGGCTACAGAAAATAGACTAAGAAGAAGTGGGGGGAAAGTTTAAAAATATTGTTAGGGACACTTCCCAGAGGGGAACTTTTCCAAAGGTTTGACCGGGCAAATATGTCCTGGCTAAAAAAAAATTTGGCCCCCCTTTTGCAGAAATAACCTTAAAACACCAAAGGGGGGATACTTTTGCTTTCCTAAACCGCTACGCCTGCACCACACACATACAAACCCCAAACACACACCCCCGCCACCCGCAAAAACACATACACACATACAAAACATACATATTTACATCCAACACCACCACCATCCACAATACATACAGCATCATACGCCAATGCAAACCCACTGACGCCCCAACACCCCTTTTCGCCCCCGCCAAACATACAACCTCAACAAACAGCATGTCAAACTCATACCATTTAAACATAATAAATAACAACCCCCAAAACCCCAAACAGGCACGTCTCACTGGGAAAATACCATCCTGAATTGGCCCGGCAAATGCAAAAAAACCCTCTTGCGAAAACAAGCCCCGGAACCAGTTTCCGCTATCTGGAAAAGTGTGCCCCGACAAATGTCAGGAAAAGAAGGCATTCAATCCCAAGGCGAAATAAACACGGACAAAAAGAAAATTTTAAAGAGCAAAATGACAAAACCAACCTAACCCATTTTTGTACAGAAACCCGATCGGGGCCCTGTTCTCTCGGGTTTTAAAAAAGTAACCCCCTTTGGAAGTTTGGGGGAAGAGGGGGTTCCCCCGGGTAGGGATTTCCAAAAAATCCCCCCCGGGGGGAAAAAAAAAGCCCCCCGTCCCTGTGCCTGTAAAAGCCGTCCCGAAGCAGCTTGTTAAATTTTGGAAATTAGCCCCTTCCTAAGCCAAAGGTCGGGCATTTTTTAAAAGAAACCCAGGCAAAAAAAAAAAACCAAGCCAGACGCCGTTTACCAAAAAAACATTGCTCCACGGAAAAAGAACTTATCTTCAGATTTCTCCCTTGAAAAGGGTAACCCCCCAAACGGGGACGTCATATTTTTTAAAGGGGAAAGAAAAAGACCAAAAGGCATTTTCGATAATGATTTTTGCCTTAAATTACAAAGTACAGCGTAGATTTTTTGGGGAAAAATATCTTAAAAGAGTCCCCAGAAAAGCAAAACCTTTTAAAAAATGTAAAAAAATTATTTTTTTAGAAAAACTTAAAATTTCCTATAAAAACCCAAAATCCAAGAAAAAAACCAATCCAATATTCCCGGGAACCACAAACACCTTTTTTTCTCCCCAAAATAACACCAATATCAAAGACATTTCACCAAATGCAAAACCCCAATCCTAAAACACAAAAAGCCCTTTTTTTCAAACCCCCAAAAAAGACCAAACCCAACATCCAAAAACCGCACCACACCACGCCCCCCCCCAAACCTCCACAACCAAATTTCAACCACACTTTCACACCCAAACCCCCATAGGAAACAGTGCATAACAAGTTGTGGGTGAAAAATTTTTGAAGGGTTTTTTTGTAGTTTTTGTTTTGCACCGAAAGCTGTCAGAAAAATGACACTGTGTTCTGCCCCCCAGCAGCGTTAACACGATCCTAATATTTTGTTTTTTTTTTTTTTTATTCGTTTTTTGAATTTCAAAAAACTTTTTTTACAGGGGGATTGGACCTTTTAAATTTTTTTTTATTTTTTAAATTATTTTATTTTTTATTTTTTTTTTTTAATTTTTTTTTTTTAATTCAATCATTTTGTTTTGTGTTTTGTTTTTTTATTATTTGGGGCCCTTTTTTGTGGTATGTTCCAAACCCCACAATGTTTAAAGTCATGCGGGAATGCCAGATCCATCCCCACGAATTTCCCATATTTAATTCAACATCTTTCTAGAACGCAATCAAGTTCTCATCCTGCTCCCCTCAATGTAAGAAGTTAAATTACCCAACTTAAGGTACTATACCCACCTTTTCTGAAACGTGGTGCGTTGGAAAAAAGTCAATACGAAATTATATCCAAAAAGGGAAAAGATTATAGTGCTGTTGTTCACCTTCCTAAGGAATCCCAGATTCATATTCGTGTGTGAGTTTTAAATTTTACAGATTGTTTGGTAATGAATTTTTTTCGTATATTTGCCTAAGGGAGCAATGACTAAAATACAGGTGGCTGCTTTCTTAAAGTAATCAGAAATGGCTGGTGCAGGGATTCAATCCCGCCCCCTTTTGGGATAAAAGTATACCCCATCCCCTGCAATCGTTTTTTGAAAATAAACAGATTTTGTCTAGCCTACTAAAGATGGAGTGTCACCAGAATACCTGACATTTCTAATCAAAGGGCATCGGCATTGATCTGTCTTTAATTCTTCTCTTTTTGACCGTGTACGGGGGCAACTTATGACGACACATTGGGAAGTGATCTTTACCTATTGTTTTATTTTTAATGAAATGCCATCCCTGTAACACTGAAAAAATAAATCCCAAAGTTTAACTTAAAGAAGTAATTGGAAAACATTTTAAAAAGTTTTTCTTGCACCCTAAAATACAAACCTTGGATTCTAAAAAACTAGATAAATTTTTATTCTACCTTTACTAATGCCATCTTCAAGCTGTTGTTATCGTCCCAATCTTTTTAAATCATTAAAATCAAGGAAAGTTGGGAAAATGTTTGGTGGACCCTCCCTTGCGAGGAAGCATGACCAAAAAAATTTTAATGTATAAAACATATTTAAAGAATAAGAGCCAGAAAACCATGAAAAACAGAAGAGGAAAAAAAACTATAGCAAAGATCATAGTAAAGGCAAAACAAAAAATTTGGTTTTTTTTTTGTTTTGGGGTATCAAAATCAAAAAGTTTAAAAAGTTTTGAAAAAAAATTTCAAAAAAAAGGGAAAAGGTGTGATTTTACCAAATTGTCCATTTTAAATTTTAAAAAAACTTTTTTCCAAATATGTAGAAAAGGTGAGGCCTTTGCGTATGTTCTCAAGTCTATGCGTGTTGAAGGCCCACATTAAAAGATAAATACAGACAAGCTGGGGAAAGGGGAAAGAAAAATATAAAGCCCTGTTCTAAAAATATGAATACTCAATGCCCCAAATAACAATCAATGAAGAAAAGATGTTTTTTTCCCCTTCCCAATAAGAAAACTTTTTTTGGTTTAGAGCCATACCAATGATATGCTTAAAACAGTTACCAAAAACTTCTTCTTCTGTGCTTAACTTTTCCAAAAAGTGTTGGCCCCGAAGGTAAAATGCCAAAGAACTGGGAAGCAGTTTTTATTTTCCCATTCATAAGCAAGGAAAGCCTAAAACTGATAAAACTGTTATGGCCCCATAGCACTGACTTCTAAATTGGTAAGCTTATGGAGAAATTATTCAAAAAAAAGGCTTTGTGTATTACGAAAAAAAAAAGGGTTTATTCCTGTCAAACAAGCGGATTTCAAAAAAGGTAATCAGCAAAACGATAACTTAGTTAACTAACAAAAGGGGCAAACAACAATTTGCGAGAAGAAAAAATTTTGAAAAATTTTTTTTGATTTTAAAAAAACCTACGAAAATTTTTGGGTTTCTAAAATTTTTTAAAAAAAACTAAATAGGATTTCTGGGAATTTTTTTTATATTAAACTTTTTTAGTAAAGAGTTACAAGGGGGTAGGGAAAGCTTTTAAATTTTTTTATTGGTATGTTACCAAAACCCGTTAAGCCCCCTTTTTTTTAAAAAATTTTTGATGTAAAGTTATAAAAATGTCAAAGAGGCCTGGGACCAAAGGAGAAATTAAAGGAAAAGCATAAAAGGCTAAAAAAAATAAAATGAAAGTTATAAAAAGCTTAAAAATTTTTTTAATTATTTTGTTGAAAGGGGACCATTCTAAAAAAAAAAATTAGCTTTTTAATAAAATTTTTGGTATCCAATATACATACAAAAGGGTTAACCAAAAATTAGAAAAAAGGAAAATTTTTACCCTTAAATTTCAAAAAAAACTTTTTAAAAGTCTATTTGGAAAAAATTTTTTCAAAAAAAAAAACCAAATTTTTTTAAAAGGTTTTCAACGCCTTTGGGGGCTTTTCTTTACCCCTTTAAAGTTTTTAATTCCTTTAGTTTTAAACTTTTTGGCAAAAATTTTTCAGTCTCCAAAATTTTTTAAATTAAAAAATCCAAAAAAAAAGATTTTAAGGCACAAAATTATTTGGGGGAAACCCTTATTTAAAAAAAACTTTTAAAAAAACTAATTCCCTTGCAAACCAAACTTTCTGCCCAAATATGTTTTCGGGGTATAGGGGAAATTTGGAGTGAATTTAAAAATTCAAGCAGCGATTTTAAAAAGGGAAAACTTTCTGTTTTTAAGTTTTACAGATGATCTTTTAAAAAAAAAAATTAAACAAAGACTTAAAAAAAAAAAGGTTTACTGTCCTTCATAAATGGAATTTTTTTAAAGGTTTTTGTTTTAAAAAATTTTTAAAAAAAGTTTTAAAAAAAAAAATTGGTTTTAGTTTATCCCCCAAATTCAAAAAAGTTCGATTTAAAAATTTTTACATTTTTTTTAGAAAACCTGCCCTTTGGTTTTTTATCCCCTTAAAATTAAATGGGGAACTGGTAAAAAGGGAAAATTTTTATGAACTTTTTTGAACTTATGGCCCTTAAACTTTAAAGGGTTTTCCATTTTATTTTTAAAAATTCCTTTTTGGGGTAAAATCTGTATTTTAAAAGCTATTTTAAATCCCCCCAAAATTGGGCCCCCCAAAAAAATTTTTTTTTAAATAGAATCCCTTTTATTTGGGGGGGTTTTTTTCTTTTTTTTTGTTCCTTAATTTTTTAAAAAAAGTGGTTTTTGGGGCTCCCAAAAACAAACAAATTATGAAAACTTTTTCCCTTTTCTTACAGGGGGGAAAAAGTTTATTAAACAAATTCTGGGGGAAAAATTTTTTTAAAAAATCATAATTAATTTTAACATATTTTTTAAAAATTTTTTAATTTTTTTTCCCAAAGATTTCTTTTTTGGGGGGTTTTTTAAATTTTCCCCAAAAACCTTTTTTTTTTTCCCCAAAAAACCCCCCCCCCAAAAAACTTTTCCCCCCCCCCCCCCCCCCCCCCCCCCCCCCCCCAAAATCCCTTGGAAAAGTATTTAAAAAACCTCATTTTCCTTCAATTTTATTCTTCACTTAATCGTTTTACATTAAAGATTTAAAAGCCACAAATTTTTTTTTAACCCAAAAAAACAACCTAGTTTTTTCCCCCCCCCCCCCCCCCCCCCCCCACCCCCCCCCCCCAAAAAAACCCACTTCTTTTTTCAACCTTTTCCCTTCCCTTTCCTCTATTGTTTTTTTAAACCCTTTTTTTCCCTCGTCTTATCCTCGGGGAAAAAGCGTTTAAATTTAAACCCCAAAAAAAAAACCCCCCCAAAAAACCCCAACCCCCAAAGAAAAAATTAGGTATTTTTTTTTATTTTAAAAACAACCTACACCTTTTTTCATATTTCCCCCCTTTTCAACACACCACCCAATTTTTTTTAAATTTTTTTTTTTTTTTTTCCCCCCGTGGTGCTGTTGGTTCTGCTTAGGCCCAAAAAAACTTTTTCAAAAAAAACACCAAAAAACAACCCATTTTTTTTTTTCCCGAAACGCTTAAAAATTCCCCTTAATTATTATTATTACCACCCCACCCACCTACAAACTCTCAAATTAAAAAAAAACCCCAAAACCCAAAAACCCCAAACACCAAACCAAAACCCCCAAAACACAAACACACCTCAAGGTTTAGTAAAATTTTGCATTTTAACCAACCCCCCAAAAACCACCTACCCAAAAAAAAACCAAAAAACCCAAAAAAAAAAACAACCAAAAAACCCTAAACCCCAAAAAACCCGCCCGGTATGGTTGAATTCAGATTTTCACCCCACAAACTACCCGGGGGGGTTTAAACGGGTTTTTGGGAAGGTTTCCTTGTTCGCAACAGCCCGTATTTTAGCTTATCCCCAGGAAAAATAACAAAAGGGGGGGAAAACTTGATGTTACCCCCCAACTCCCTTTTTTTGCTGGGACCCCTTCCCAAAAAATAATTTTTATTTTTTTTTTTTTAAAAAAAATTTTTTTTTATTTTAATCGGGAAAATAAAAGCAATTTTTTTTTTTTTCAAACACCACGGTTTATCGGCTTTGTAACGGGTTGTTTCCCCCCGGCCCATGGCCTACCTTTTCAAAAGCAAAAGGGTTTTTTGGTGTGCCAAATTTTTGGGTGTTTGAAGGGGCTGGGTTTTTTATTATCCAAGGACTAAAAAAAAGTGGGAAACTAAAATGTTATTAAAAATTTTGGGTTGGGGTTTCCCCTTCTTTCTTTTGACATTTTTAATTTTTTTGGGGAAAAAAAAATTTTTATTTTTTTTTTGGCCGGGCCCCTAAAAAAAAAGCGAATCTCCGGGGTTTTTCTCCACCTTGGAAAAAAAACAAAAAAAACTTTGAAAAAAAGGGTTTAACACGGGGCCAATCGTTTACCTTTTTCAAAAAATCCAGTGATTTACCCCGTGTTTGGGAGAAAAGGGGGGAGGGAGGGGAAAAAGTTTCGAATTTTTTTTCCTTTTCCTTTTAATCTTGTAAGTTTTAAAATAAAAGGAAAAAAAGGAAAGGAAAGGAGCCCATAAATATAAGGGGAGGGGGAGGAGGGAGAGAAAAATTTTTAAAGGGAGAAAGAGGGCGGGCCCCCCCCGCGCAACCCCCACCCCAAAGGCAGTAATTTTCGCGGGGGAAGGGGGGGGCACTGAAGCCCCCCGGGAAATACCCCAGTTAACCAGCCAGCTTTAATTGGTAAACATCTTCAACCCAAAAAACCCCCCCCCGAAAAAAAAAAGGGAAAAAACAAACAAAAAAAGGAAAAACGCAGACAAAAAGAGGTTCAGAGAGAAAAAGGGGAAAAGGGGGGGGAGAAGAGGGAAGAAAAGGAGAAAAAAAAAAAAACCAAAAAAAGGAAGAAAAAAAAACCGTAGGGTTTGAAGAAGGGGAAAAGGAAAAACCCCCCATTTCTGTTTTTTTAAAATTTAAATTTCCTAATTTGCAAAAAACCCCTTTTTTCTTTTTTCCCCCTTTTTCCTTTTTCCCCGCGCCGCCTCCGCCCCAAAAACCCCGGCAAAAAAAGTTCCTCTTAATTTTCCGTTTCTTTTTCTCTTTGTGGGTGGGTGTTGTTTTCGTTGTGTGTTTTTTTTTTTTTTTTCCCTTTTTCCCCCGGGTTCCCCCCCTTTCTTTCGGGGGAAAATTTTTGAATTTTTTCCCCCATTTTCTCTGTCTTTTCTTTTCTTGCCTTTCATTTTGCCCTTTTTATTTTTCTCTTCTTCTTTCCCCTTTTTTTCTCTTTTTTTTTCTTCTTCCCTTTTTTCGTTGTTTTGTCTTCTTTTTCTGTCTCCTCTTTGTTCCCCTTTTGCTGTTGTCGTCTTTGTTTTTTGTTTGTTTGTATTTTTTGTCTCTTTTTTTTGTATTTTATTGTTTATGTCTTTCGTTTCTTTGTCTTTTCTTTTTTTTCTTTTTTTTTTTTCTTCTTTTCTTCCTTTTCTCTCTCCCTTCTCCTCTCCCCCCCCTCTCTTTTTCTTCTCTTCTTTTCTTTTCTTTTCTCTTGTGTTGTACTATTTCTGTCTGTCTTCTCCTTTCCTTTCCCCTTTTCTTTTAAATATGTTATTTTGTTTTCTTTTTTTTTTTTTCCTTTTTTGGGGTTTTATCTTTTTTTTTTTCAAGGAAAATTTACTTTTTCGTTTTTCGGGTGGTCCTTCGTTGTTTGCGCTTAGTTTTTAAAAAGTGTTTTCCGGTCCCCTGTTTTTTTTTGATTTTCATGAATTTTTTTTCCCCATGCGCTTTTTTTCTGTATAGACTATACTTCTTCTTCTCCCTTTTTTTCCCTTTTTTCCCTTTTTTTTTTTTTTTTTGGGGGGGGGGTTTTTATGATTTTCCTGTCTTTTCCCCAACATCCCCCTCTCTTTTTAAAAATATTAAAATGGTGGAAATTTTAAGAATTTTTTTCACTCAGGGTTTTCTTTTTCCCTCTGTTTTTGGAAAATTTGCCTTTTCCAAAACTTTTTTCAAACGCTGGGCCCCTGGCGCAAGTTTGAAGGGTCCCGTTTCCCTCCCCTTTTAAAGGTTTTTAACTGGGGTTTTGGGGGAACCAGACAAAAACCCCCCCCCCAAAAAAAAGATGCCCACGAGTCGATTAAAGGGAAAGGGTTTAAATTTTTTTATCCAAATTTAAAAATATAAAAAAAAACAAAAAGAAAGAAAAGAAAAGGAAAGGAAAAAGAAAAGGGGAAAAGAAAGGGGAAAAAAAAATTTTTAATTTTTGCCTGTCTTTTGTGGTGGTGTGAAAAATTTTTTTTTATTAAATAATAAACATCTGCTTTTTTTTAATGATTGGGAAAAACCAGCACTAAAATGTATTTCTTAACCTTTTCCCCTTTTCCACTCCTTCCTCTCACTTCTTAATTTCCCCTTACACTTTCTATTTCCCTCGTCTAATATCACTCAGAGTGAAACAGACGTTAAATTGAAGACAACAACAACAACACACACACACCACACACACAACACACACACACACACACACACACACACACACACACGAACACACACACTCAGAGATATTCATGTATGATATCATGCATTTATGAACACACACACACATACATACCTTCCTACATATCTGTCCCTAATTTTCAACAGCATCTTTCACCTTCTAAGTGTTCTTCTGAGTGTTTGTATGTGTGTGTGTGTATGTGTGTGTGTGTGCGCGCGTGCGTGCGTGTGCGTGCGTGCGTGCGTGCATACGTGCGCGCATGGATTTGAAATCTGTTGTTCATTATGTTTAAGGAGAGTTGCATGCCTGTAAATGATTGAGTGCAAGCGCTTCGATTTGTTTGTTTTTTTACAAGATTAAGCGCTATATAAATTCCATATATTATTATTATTATTACCTACCTCCCTACCTACCTACATACATACATACAAACATACATACACACACACACACACACACACCACACAACACACCACACACACACACACACAACACACACACACACACACACACGAACACACACACACTCAGAGATATGCATGTATGAATTCATGCATTTATGAACACACACACACACAACACACACATACACCCCACCCCAAACACACACACACACCAACACACACACACACACACACACACACACACACACACACACACACATACACACACGAACACACACGCACTCAGAGATATGCATGTATGAATTCATGCATTTATGAACAAAACCCCACACACATACTACACGCGTGTGCGTGCTGTATTCGGAGATAGGAGAGGTGTATCCTTGTTGACAGCAACATTGTCAAGTACTCTATACGCATTGATCCCCTAGGACACAATACAGCTACCTTCATGGTGGGTGAAAACGGTGGCATGTATACCCCAAATCTCACCATTGGTGAACCTCGGACCTCTAGCCAAGGAACAATAACTGTAGATATTTGTATTCTTTTAAAAAATATTATTATTATTATTTCATATCGAGGATAATGGAATAAGCACTTATGTGCTTTTTTACATCTAGTCCCCGTGTGTATGCGGCTTTGTCAATTCTGTCATCTGTTCCCACCGGCGCACAATGGCCTACTCTTACGAAAAGCGGAACAGGGTTTAACGTGTGCGCAAGATGTTCTGCGTGCGTTCGCACACGGGGCCTCGGTTTATAGTCTCATCCGAAGGACTAAACAGAAAAGTGGAAGAACGAGCGGTAAGACACTGTTATCTAATACAATCTTTTGTGTGTGTGCGTTGCATTGCTTTATCTTTTTCGACTATTTATCAATCTTTTTTTGAGTGGAAAAAAGTATTTTGTGATTTTGTTTTATCTTAGATGCAGGGCTCGATAAATAAAAAGCGAATGCATCCGGGTTTTTTCAATCCACCATCTGGAAATAAAACAAATTCGACTTTGAAAACCAAGTGGTTTAGTCACAAGGCTTCTATGGACTGCGTTACCGTTTATCAAAATTGTCCTTAGCTGATATAGCCTAGTGTTGGTTGATTGCCAAACTCTTATTGAGCTGTTTAGAAGGAGAGGACTAGATATTCGTATATTTTTTACTCTTAGCACTTCTCAACATCTGTGGCTGAAGTTATACATATTATATGTGTATATAAAAGGTAAAGGTAAAGGAGTCCCATAACCTATAAGGTCGTAGGGGAGCGAGGCGTCAGAGACCTCACTTCACTAGGGCCAGCATATTGAGGGCGGCGCCCATCTCCTCTCCCTCGCTGCTTTACCTTCCCTGACCCTAAAGAGGGCAGGTACCCATTTACAGCTGGGTGAACTGGGGGAACTGTACTGAAGCCACGGCGCGCAAACGGTCACCCATCCAGCTGGTAACCACGCTCGACGCTGCTTAACTTGGCTGGGGGAAAGCGAGTGCTCCGACCACTGAGCTATCCCGTCCCCGTATATACATATATATGGGAAAGAGACAGAGACACAGACAGAGAAAAACAGACAGACAGACAGACACAGAGAGATTAACAGAGAGAAAGAGAGAGAGAGAGAGAGAGAGAGAGAGAGAGAGAGAGAGAGAGAGAGGAAAAGAGAGAGAGAGAGAGAAACAAACAAACAGACAGGCAGACAGACAAACAGACAGATAGGTCTGACAGACAGAGAGAAGGAAAATCCCACTGCATGTGTCTGTCTAGCAATTTAACTTGCACAAGTAATCAAGACAAAATGACACTGCTTATAGGAAATGTCTTTTTAAACACTTCTGTCATAAAATATCCCAAAAAACAGCAGCAACAGCAAAAACAAATAACAACAGCAACAAAAACAAAAACAACAACAAGAGCAAAAATCCCGCTTCAGCTACTTTAGGATGCCGTTTCAGATGTCTAGCTTTAGTGAAAGAGTGGGTGTTGTTTTACGTAATGTGATGATATTTTGTTGTTATGTTAAAAAAAAATTACCACTTTTTTCAACAAAAAAAGAAGAGAAATTCCCTCCAGCTGACGTTTCGGAGAGAATTGAAATGTGAAAATGTTCCTACCCTATCTTTCTCTGTCCTTGTCTTAAATTACTTCGCCTTTCATTCTGCTTACTGCATCTCTCTCTTCTCTCTCTTCTCCCCTCTCTCTCTCTCTCTCTCTCTCTCTCTCTCTCTCTCTCTCTCTCTCTGTCCCTGTCTCTCTGTCTGTCTTTCTCTCTGTCTCTCTGTCTATATGTCTCTCTCTGTCTGTCTGTCAGTCTTTGTTTCTCTCTGTATTGTCTATGTATCTTTCTGTCTCTTTGTGTCTGTATGTGTATGTGTCTGTATGTCTTTCTGTCTGTCTGTCTGTCTCTCTCTCTCTCTCTCTCTCTCTCTTTTTCTTTTCTCTCTTCTCTCTCTCTCTCTCTCTCTCCCTGTCTCTCTCTCCCCCCTCTCTCTTTGTCTGTCTCTGTCTTTGTCTATGTATCTTTATGTCTCTTAGTGTCTGTATGCGTATGATTCTGTCTGTCTGTCTCTCTGTGGCTGGCTGTCTTTTCTGTCTCTTTGTATATATATGTGTATGTCTCTGTCTGTCTTTCTGTCTTTGTTTGTCTCTGTATTTGTCTATGTATCTTTCTGTCCCTTTGTGTCTGTATGTGTATGTGTCTATCTGTTTGTCTGTCTCTCTCTGTGGCTGGTAGCCTATCTGTCTGTAGGGTCTGTCTGTATGTATGTATAATTATGTGTATGTCTCTGTCTGTCTGTCTCTCTGTCTTTTGTCTCTGTATTTGTCTATGAATCTTTCTGTATCTTTGTGTCTCTCTTATGTTTCTGTCTTTTTTTGTCTGTATATGTCTATCTATATGTCTGTCGGTCTCTCTCTCTCTCTCTCTCTTCTCTCTCTCTCTCTCTCTCTCTCTCTCTCTCTCTCTCCTCTCTCTCTCTCTCTCTCTTTGTGTGTTTGTCACTGACTCTCTGTCTCTGTCTCTTTCTCCCTCAACACCCCTCCCCACTCTCTCTCTTTCACACAACATATGTCAAAAGTGGCTGACGAATTAATGAAATTCTATTTCATCCATCAGGGTTTATACATTCCGTTCTGTTTATTTCCCAAGAGAAAAGTATTGACCTATTTCTCAAAAGCTTGTTTTCAGAGAGCTGCGTGCGCGCGTGTTTCGCAAGATTTCGAGAGCGCCCTACACACGTTAAAACCCGCTCCGCTTTTCGAAAGAGTACACCACTGTATGTTTGTGGAGAACCCATGACAAAATTCACCCTCCCCCCAAAAAAAAACCCGCATGCGCACGAGTACCTGATATAAAGAAAAAGACATATTACAACTTCTTTTAATATGCTCGAAATTTTAAAACGATGATAGAAAAAATACAACATATAAGAAGAAGAAGAAGAAGAAGAAGAAGAAGAAGAAGAAGAAGAAGAAGAAGAAGAAGAAGAAGAATGTATGGAATTTATATAGCGCTGAATCTTGTAAAGCAACAAATCAAAGCGCTCAGATGACATGATTTTTTAAAATTTATTATTTTATATCGAGGATAATGGAATAAGCACTCAGGTGCTTTTTCTTTTACATGCAGTCCCCGTGTGTATGCGGGTTTGTAAATTTTGTCATCTGTTCCCACCGGCACACGATGGCCTACTCTTTCGAAAAGCGGAACATGATTTAACGTGTGCGCAAGATGTTCTGCATGCGTTCGCACACGGGGCCTCGGTTTATAGTCTCATCCGAAGGACATGTGCTGTTTCTTAAGAGAAAAAACAAGACACAAGCTGGCCAATGTTTTAAAGATGTCCTCACGGAGGTTGCAGACTTCTATAGGGAAAGGATTTGTTGACTGGGATTTCGTCAGTTCCCTAGGCTTTCCTATAAAATATACACCAGTATACACAGACAGAGACGGAATATGTAAACGTTGATGGATGAAATAGAATTTCATGAATGTATCGGTCTCTCTTTCTCTCTGTCACTCACTCTTTGTTTCTGTCTCTCGCTCTGTGTGTGTGTGTGTGTGTGTATGTGTGTGCGCGCGCGCATGTGTTTATTGTTTAATTACTATTTAGCTATTCCTTTGCTTCGAGGATGATGGAATAGGGAATAGGCACTCGTTTAATTCATTTGCACTGGCGCACAATTGCCTACTCTTCCGAAAGGTGGAACGGGTTTTGGCATGTGGGCCGGATGTTCTGCGTGTGCTCCCACACGGGACTTCGCTTATAGTCTCCTGAAATGACCATAATTGTCCCAGGTAAAATTCCCCCCCCCCTATCTCTCTCTCTCTCTCTCTCTCTCCCTCTCTCTCTCTCTCTCTCTAACATCGTCTCAGTATGGTGTTCAATTTAAAATGTCATACGAAAACTTTCACAATGATGTAAAATTGAGATTGACGTCATTCCATCACGTCATAATAACCTCCCCCCCCCCCCCCCCCCCCCACCCACCGAGGAAGGCGAAAGCCGAAATATTGGGGAACATTTATTATGCTGGTTGTTATGCTTTCACTTTGTTTTGTATATATATATATATAGATAGATAGATAGACAGACAGACAGACAGACAGATAGATAGATAGACAGACAGACAGACAGACAGATAAATAGATAGGTAGGTAGGTAGGTAGGTAGATAAATAGATAGGTAGGTAGGTAGGTAGGTAGGTAGATAGATAGATAGATAGATAGATAGGTAGGTAGGTAGGTAGGTAGAGAAAGAGAGAGAAAGAGAGAGATAGAGAGATAGATGAATAGATATACATAAACATATATATATATATATATATTTATGTGCGTGTGTTCATTCATGTATATATTTATTTGTATGTATATCTATCTATATCTATCTATATATATGTAGATATAGCCAGTTTTTAATATATATATATATATATATATATATATATATATATATATATATATATATATATATATATATATATAACTCAGAGATACCTTGATGAAAAAAAAAGAAGAAATGATGTACTCTTTCAGTGTACCATCACAAAATAAAAACTTGACTTCGCGAAGAGAATCAAGTCACTGGAAGGTCTGCACTTCAAGGTAACCTGAGAGATCGTTAAAAAAACAAAAAACACCCAACAACATCCCTTCCCTTCCTTTCATTCACCCAGACGTTGACGCTGAATTCGAACCCACAACTTCATGGCAGGACCCATGATAGCAAACTCAACAGGGCTTAACCATTCAGCCATAGTTGAAACGGAGGGGATGGAACCTTCGACTTCTCGGGGTTGGTCTTTTTCTGAGAGAGAGTTCACTGACCCTGCTTTCAGTGGCAGTAATAATGCGCTCCTGTCTTGTATTTTCCTTGATGGAAACAGACGTGCGATTAGTAACGAAACTTCACACGAGCAGGCAACTTGGAGAAAAAAAGCAGGCGGGTTTCAGAGAGTGTTTTAAGCTCCTTTCTTTCTTTCTTTCTTTCTTTATTCCTTTCTTTCTTTCCTTTCTTCCTTCCTTCTTTTCTTTCTTCCTTCTTTCATTCCTTTCTTCCTTTCTTTCTTCCTTCTTTCCTTCCTTCTTTCCCTCCTTCCTTTTCTTCCTTCCTTCCTCCCTTTCATTCCTCGTTCCTTTCTTCCTTCCTTCCTTTCGTTCCTCCTTCCTTCCTTCCTTCTTTCCTTCCTTCCTTCCTTCCTTTCTTTCCTTTCCTTCTTTCCTTCATTGCTTCCTTCTTTCCTTCCTTCTTTCCTCCCTTCCTTTCTTCCTTACTGCTTTCCTCCCTTCCTTCCTTTCCTTCATTCCTTCCTTCTTTCCTTCTTCCCTGCCTTCATTCCTTCCTTCTTTTCCTTCCTTGTTTCCTTCTTTCTTTCCTTTCTTTCTTCCTTCCTTCCTTCCTTCCTTCCTCCCCCCTTCAACAAACAGCTGTTTAAACAGGAGGAGTTATCTCGCTGCGATCTACATGTTTCTTTTGATAACAGCAGAGCGATTAGTTGGTTTTTTTCCCTTTCTTTGTGGACAGTAAAGGGGACGGGATAGCCTGGGTGGTTAGAGTGATACGCATTGCGCTCGTGATCTGCTGACCCAGGTTCGAATCTCGTTCAAGAGGATTTTTGTTTCCCCTCTGGAGTTAACATCAGTGCTGATTCCACTCGCCCCCACACAAAAGTCCTTCGGATGAGACTATAAACCGAGGTCCCGTGAGCAAACACATGCAGAACGTCTTTGCGCGAAAACTAAAACCCTTTCCACTTTTCGGAAGAGTAGGTTATTGTATGCCGGTGGGAAAGGATTGGCAGAATTGACAAAAGTGCGTACACACGAGGACTGGATGGTTAAAAAAAAAGCGAACGAGTGTTTATTCCATTATCCTTGAAATAAAAGAATGAAAAGAATTAAAGCATATAATTATTTGTTTTCTTCCTTGTGAGAGAACTGAGGATGCTTGTCTCCCTGCCTCCCCCCCCCCCCCCTCCACCCACCTCCCTGCCTGTTCCTCATGTCTGTTTCAGTCTCTCTCTGTCTCCTGGTTGATCTGTATGTGTAGTTTGTTAATCTGTCTGTCTGTCTGTTTTGCTCTTTTTGCTGTATTTTGGTGTTTTTGGCTCGTATGTCTGTCAGTCTGTCGTCATTTCTCTCTGTATTTGTATATGGTTTTTGTGTATGTGTATGTGCTTCTGTATTTCTCAGTCTCTCTCTCTGTGTCCCTCTCTGTCTCTCTAGCTCTATCTCTATCTCTGTCGCTATCTCTGTCTGTCTCTCTGTCTTTCTATCTGTCTCTCTGTCTGTCTGTCTCTCTCTCTTCTATCTCTCTCTCTCAGGCTGGATGTAAAAAAAAGAAGTATTGTTCATATTTTAGTACCCTCAGATACAAAATTTATTATCTCTCTCGCTCTCTCTCTCTCTCTCTCTCTCTCTCTTTCTCTGTCTCCCTCTCTCTCTGTCTGTCTGTCTCTCCCTCCTTATGGCTCTGCCTCTCTGTCATTTACATCATTTACTAAATAATGCACACACACAAACAAACAACCAAACAAGCAAACACACACACATACATGTTGAACAACATCCAGAAAATCAATGAGATCTTTTTTTTCTGTCTAACCACGGAACTAAAGCCACGAGAAGGACAGACAAAACGTGATCATTCTCTGCAGAAAATCCCCGAAAAGCTGTCTCCTGCTACACAATCGCATTCCTGTTTTTAAACCGTCACTTGACGTCACTTAGAAAGTTAACACTACAATCACAAGCCTGTTTTTAAACCGTCACTTGACGTCTCTTAGAACGCTAACATCCAACACAGACAACGTTGTTGTTCACTGAATGTGCCAGGAAAGAAAGTCCAGCCAGACATGTTCTTTTCGCTTTTTTTTAGGCGGGAGGGAGGGTGGGGGGGTCACTGTAGTATTTCTAAAGTTACTTCTATCTGTCTGTCTGTCTGTTTGTCTCTCTCTCTCTCTCTCTCTCTCTCTCTCTCTTTCTCTCTCTATCTTTCTGTCTCTGTCTCTGTCTGTCTTTCTGATGATACTATAAACGGAGGCGTATGTGCGAACGCACGCAGAACTTCTTGCGCACACGTTAAATCCTGTTCCGCTTTTCGTAAGAATAGGCCATTGTGTGCCGGTGGGAACGGATGACAAAATTTACAAAACCGCATACACACGGGGACTGGATGTAAAAAAAGCACATAAGTGCTTATTCCATTATCCTCGATATAAAAGAAGAATAAAATTTTTAAAAAAATAAAGTAGTTTGGTGTTTTGTTTTGTATATCTGTCAGTCTGTCGGCATTTCTCTCTGTATCTGTATATGGTTTTTGTGTATGTGTATGTACCTGTGTATTTCTCAGTCTTTCTCTCTCTGTCTCCCTCTGTCTCTCTCTGTCTCTGTCTCTCTCTCTCTCTCTCTTTCTTTCTCTCTCTGTCTCTATCTCTTTATCTGTCTCTGTCTGTCTGTCTGTCTTTCTATCTGTCTGTCTATCTCTCTATCTCTCTATCTCTCTCTCAGGCTGGATGTAAAAAAGAAAGCATTGTACATACCCTCAGAACCAAATATCGTTATCGTTATCTCTCTCTCTCTCTCTCTCTCTCTCTCTCTCTCTCTTTCTGTCTGTCTGTCTGTCTGTCTGTCTGTCTCTCATCCTTATGGCTCTGGATCTCTGTCATTTACATCATTTACTAAATAATGCACACACACAAAACAAGCAAGCAACCAAACAAGCAAACACACAATGAGATCTTTTTTCTGTCTAACCACAGAACTAAGACCACGAGAAGGACAGACAAAACGTGATCATTCTCTGCAGAAAATACCCGAAAAGCTGTCTCCTGCTACACAATCGCATTCCTGTTTTTAAACCGTCACTTGACGTCACTTAGAAAGTTAACACTACAATCACAAGCCTGTTTTTTAAACTGTCACTTGGCCTCACTTAGAAAGTTAACACTACAATCACATTCCTGTTTTTAAACCGTCACTTGACGTCACTTAGAAAGTTAACACTACAATCAGATGGCTGTTTTTAAACTGTCACTTGACTCGCTTAGAACGCTAACATCCAACACAGACAATGTTGTAATTCTCTGAAGTGCCAGGAAAGAAAGTCGAGCCAGAAATGTTCTTTTCGATTTCTTTTCGCATTTTTTTGGAGGGCGGGAGGGGGGGGGGGGGGGGGGTTCAGTGTTGTATTTCTAAAGTTACTTTTGTCTGTCTGTCTCTCTGTCTGTCTGTCTGTCTGTCTGTCTGTCTCTCTCTCTCTCTCTCTCTCTCTCTCTCTCTCTCTCTCTCTCTCTCTCTCTCTCTCTCTCTCTTTCTCTCTCTTTCTCTCTCTATCTCTCTGTCTCTGTCTGTCTTTCGGATGAGACTATAAACCGATGCCCCATGTGCGAACGCTCGCAGAACATCTTGCGTTGTTCCGCTTTTCGTAAGAGTAGGCCATTGTGTGCCGATGGGAACAGATGACAAAATTGACAAAACCGCATACACACGGGGACTGGATGTAAAAAAGCACATAAGTGCTTATTCCATTATCCTCGATGGAAAAGAATACATTTTAAAAAATTTAATTTTAAATAATTTCTCTCTCTCTCTCTCAATCAAGTTACACTTTGAGTAGATTGGCCTGTCGTTTAGAAGGTGGGAACTAATGGTGAGGGTTCACGTCTCCTCTGAAACATTTGTTTCACTAAAGAGATCTTGACGATGAAGTCAACTTGGGTTTCAGCCCAAGTTACTTTCAAATCATTCCAACCAGACTCTTTTTTTTCTGTGCCTTGGCCAGAGCTTAAAGGTTTCACCAATGGTGAGACTTTTGTGCCAGCAATTTTGTTTTACCTGCCATTGGGGTAACCACGTTTAATCTTCAATGATGATGTCTAAATAAAACGCCAGTGTGAATGCATGGGGTTTTTTTCTCTTTTACATTTTTCACACCTTTTCTTACTGGCATGCAATGGCTTACTCTTGCAAAAGGCGTAACAGGTTTTAACTTGCGTGCGAGGTGGTCTGTATCGTTAATGTTAATACATGGGATTTCGGGTTTATACTCTCATCCAGACTTTCTGGGGAGTGAAGTAAGTAATGATGTTGTCTCCAGGGTGGAAACAATACCCTCACACGGGTTCCTCAGTCATGGCTCAAATTCAGGCCATCAAATCGAATGAGCAACACTCTATCCACCAAGCTAACCGCAAATTGGAAGATCAACTGAGTTCCTATGACTGTGTGAATGCAGATATAGCATCCTGTCTGACATATCTTTTTATAGAGAACAGAAGCAAGATAGAAGACAGAAGTGCATGTTATCTTGCACACACACACACACACTTTACAAAACCATCCCTCTTCCATAAAAGTTTGGATCAGCTATGGTCAATGGCATGGATGTTACAGACATACCCGCATAATTATTCAACCCCCCAAAACCCTTGAGAGGGACTGATGCCGTCTTCCCATCATTTTCTCTGATGCCTTTCTGTACTGCTGTTCCATGTAGGAGACAGTCATGTAAACACAATGCAGCGAAGACAAACATGAGATAGCGAATGCGAACGCTAATGATGGGCTGCCTGGCTACTGTCACATTTTTCCTGTAATGAAAATAGACGTCCATTCTGCCTGCAGGGCAAAATAAACAGGCACGTACCATTGAGAAAGAGCATGCAGGCAGTTCCACGGAGAGTTTGGCCCTTTTGTCAACAAACACACCAGCTCAAACAAGAGAGTTGTTGTACAGTAAGATAAAGGTTTACTTTGATAACAGAATGGATGTAGTGTGTTTTGGGGTAGAGCAGAGAAGAGCCCACGAGCATGTTCTTCTTTTGTGAGAGAAATTATCATTTTACTGTTGATGGTTTGGCTTGTCTGTTTGGTTTGTTCATTTGTTTCGGTCTGTTTGTAAGTCTGTCTGCTTCATTTTCTATCATCTCTCTCTCTCTCTCTCTCTCTCTCTCTCTCTCTCTGTCTGTCTCTCTCTCTATCTCTCTCAGAACAGTCACTGTAGGCTATATACATACCCACACCATACCCAGACACACGCGTGCACCCACGTTGCACATGGACTCCCCCCACCCCCACTAACTCACACACATGCGCACACCCATGTGAGTATATAATTATATGCTTGAAGAGACAGCACACAAAAACCTTTCATGCTTTATGATTAGAAAGATTTTTTTCTCTTCTACTCTATTCATAAAAGACCAGACAGATGGACAGATAAATGTAACAGAGGGCAGAGAGATAAATAATAGACGCACAGAGGGAGAGAGAGAGAGAGAGAGAGAGAGAGAGGGAGAGAGAGAGAGAGAGACAGACAGACAGACAGACAGACCAACAGACACAGACAGAAACAGAGAACAAAACATATGATTTATTTTGATACATCATTACTAATAACTGCTGTGTCAGAATGATATTCAGCAGTGTCGCTATAACTGTAACTCAACAAATAAAACTACAGTTAAGTAAACAAATGAAAAGATCAACAAAAGAGAAACCTGTCTCCCCTCTCTCTGGACAGGTTGAGTGAACAAAAACATTTTCTGTGATGGGTGTTAGCTTTGTAAACGACAGTGAAGGGACAGTTTAAAAACAGGGACTTGATTTTTGCAGCGGGAGACAACCTTTAAGGGATTTTTTGTTGGAAATAATCACACCCATCTGCTCTCATTTACTTTTTGTTTACCAGTATCAAAATCGCTTATTGACACATCTGTGCATTCACATGCACATATCCTCCCCCCTCCCCCCCCCTACACACACATGCACACACTCATGTAAATATATGCGTGAAAAGACAGTCAGAAAACCTTTCCTGTTTTATGATTAGAAAAGTTCTTTTTTCTCATTCATTCCATCATAAAGAGACAGACAGATGAACAGATAAATATAAACAGAGAGAAGAGAGAGATAAATATATAGACACAGCAACAAAGAGAGAGAGAGAGAGAGAGAGAGAGAGAGAGAGAGAGAGAGAGAGAGAGACATAGGATAGATGCTTTATTTTGATATATCAATACTGTTGTCAGAATATCCTTCAGAAGTGTCACTATAACTGCAACTCAACAAAGAAAAAGAAAAGTACCGCTAACTAAATGAAGAAAAACATCAAAACAAAAAAACAATTGCCTTCCCTCTCCCCTGACATGTTGAATAAAAAGAAACATTCTCTGTGTTAAGTGTTAGCTATCTAAGCAATGTCAAGTGACAGTCTAAAAACAGGGAAGTGATTGTAGTGTTAACGTTATAACCACGTCAAGTGACAGCTTAAAACAGGGACGTGATTAGCTCTCTAAGCTCTCTAAGCCATGTCAAGTGACAGCTTAAAGACAGGGACATGATTGTAGTGTTAACTCTCTAAGCCATGTCAAGTGACAGTTTAAAGACAAGGACGTGATTGTAGTGTTAGCTCTCTAAGCCATGTCAAGTGACAGCTTAAAGACAGGGACATGATTGTAGTGTTAGCTCTCTAAGCCATGTCAAGTGACAGCTTAAAGACAGGGACGTGATTGTGGTGTTAGCTCTCTAAGCTCTCTAAGCCACGTCAAGTGACAGCTTAAAGACAGGGACGTGATTGTAGTGTTAACTCTCTAAGCCATGTCAAGTGACAGCTTAAAGACAGGGACATGATTGAAGTGTTAACTCTCTAAGCCATGTCAAGTGACAGCTTAAAGACAGGGACATGATTGTAGTGTTAGCTTTCTCTCTCTCTCTAAGCCACGTCAAGTGACAGCTTAAAACAGGGACATGACTGTAGTGTTAGCTCTCTAAGCCACATCAAGTGACAGCTAAAAAACAGGGATATGACCTTTTTGCCCATCATTGGGGTAGCCACATTCAATCATCAATGATGACATCTAAATTTGGCGCCCGTATGCATGCATGGTTTTTTTTCCTTCTCTCTTTTAGATTTTGTTGCCTGTTCTTACTGGCATGCAATGGCTTACTCTTACAAAAGGCAGAACAGGTTTTAACTTGTGTGCATGATGTTCTGTATCGTTAATGTTGATACATGGAGCCTCGGGTTTACAATCTCATCCAAAGGACTTTCTGTGAAGTGAAGTCAGTAATGATGTTATCTCCAGGGGAAAAAAAGATACCCTCGCATGGGTTCCTCAGTCATAACTTGAAATCAGGCCATTCAAATTGTATGAGCAATGCTCTATCCACCAAGCTAACCACAAATGGGACTATCAACTGAGTTCCTATGACTGTGTGAATGCAGATATAGCATCCTGTCTGACATATCACTTTTTAGAGAACAGACACAAGATAGAAGACAGCAATGCATGCTATCTTGCACACATACTTTACAAACCCATCCATCTTCCATAAAAGTTTGGATCAACTATGGTCAATGGCATGGATGTTAAAATCATATCCACATGTTCAACCCCCAAAACCCTTGAGAGGGACTGATGTCGTCTTCCTATCATTTTCTCTGATGCCTCCTTGTACTGCTGTTCCATGTAGGAGACAGTCATGTAAACACAATGCAGCGAAGACAAACATGAGATAGCGAATGCGAACGCTAATGATGGGCTGCCCTGGCTACTGCCACATTTTTCCTGTAATGAAAATAGACGTCCATTCTACCGCAGGGCAAAATAAACAGGCACGTACCATTGAGAAAGAGCATGCAGGCAGTCCCATGGAGAGTTTGGCCCTTTTGTCAACCAACACACCAACTCAAACAAGAGAGTTGTTGTACAGTAAGATAAAGGTTTACTTTGATAACAGAATGGATGTAGTGTGTTTTGGGGGTAGAGCAGAGAAGAGCCAAGGAGCATGTTCTTCTTTTGTGAGAGAATATATCATTTTAGTGTTGTTGGTTTGGCTTGTCTGTTTGGTTTGTTCATTTGTTTCCGTCTGTTTGTCAGTCTGTCTTTTTCAGTTTCTGTCATGTCGGCCAGTCTGTTTTTGTGTGCCTCTCTCTCTCTCTCTCTATCTCTCTCTCTCTCATAACAGTCACTGTAGGCTATATACACACTCACACCATACCCACACACACGTGTGCACCAACATGGATAAGTGCCTCTTCCACACAAACGTGCGCGTGCACACACACTCACATATACACACATAGATACAGGGGATATATATATAAATATATATATATATATATATATATCATAAACATATGTATGTTTGTATATATATAGACACACACACACACAGATAGAGAACAAGACAGATGATTTATTTTGATACATCATTACTAATAACTGCTGTGTCAGAATGATCTTCAGCAGTGTTGCTATAACTGTAACTCAACAAATAAAATAAAATAAAACTACAGTTAACTAAACGAATGAACAGATCAACAAAAGAGAAACCTGTCTCCCCTCTCTGCTGACAAGCTGAGTGAACAAAAACATTTTCTGTGATGGGTGTTAGCTTTGTAAGTGATGTAAAGAGACAATTTCAAAACAGGGACTTGATTTTTGCAGCGGAAGACAGCCTTTAAGGGATTTTTTGTTGGAAATAATCACGCCCATCTGCTCTCGTTTACTTTTTGTTTGCCAGTATCCAAATCGCTTATTGACACATCTGTGCACCCACATGCACATGTCATCCCCCCTCCCCTCCCCCCCCTACACACACATGCACACACTCATGTAAATATATTGGTGAAAAGACAGCGCAGAAAACCTTTCCTGTTTTATGATTAGAAAAGTTCTTTTTTCTCTTTTATGCCATTATAAAGAGACAGACAGATGGACAGATAAATATAAACAGAGTGGGGAGAGAGATGAATATATAGACACAGCGACAAAGAGAGAGAGAGGGAAAGAGAGAGAGTGGGATAGATGCTTTATTTTGATATATTAATTCTAATAACTGTTATCAGAATATCCTTCAGTAGTGTAACTGTAACTGCAACTCAACAAATAAAAAGAAAACTACAGCTAACTAAATGGAGAAAAACATCAAAACAAATACACGATTGCTTCCATCCTCTCCTGACACGTTGAATAAACAGAAACATTCTCTGTGTTTGATGTTAGCTCTCTAAGCGACGTCAAGTGACAGTTTAACAACAGGGACGTGATTGTAGTGTTAGCTCTCTAAGCCATGTCAAGTGACAGTTTACAAACAGGGATGTGATTGTAGTGTTAGCATTATAAGCGACGTGGAATGACAGTTTTAAAACAGCGACGTGATTGTGGTGTTAGATTTCTAAGTGTCGTGGAATGACAGTTTAAAACAGGGATGTGATTGTAGTGTTAGCTCTCTAAGCAACGTCAAGTGACAGTTTAAAAAACAGGGGAGTGATTGTAGTGTTAGCTTTCTAAGCGACGTCAAGTGACAGTTTAAAAAACAGGGGACGTGATTTTGGTAGCGTGAGACAGCCTTTCAGGGATTATTTTTCCTGTGGAAATAATCGCCTACGTCCTTCTGCTCCTGTTTTTTCTTTGTTTACCAGTGTTAAAATCGCTCATTGATTTTCTGCAGGCTGTTAAGAGAAAACGATGTTGCGATGCCTCTCTGTCTGTCTGTCGTATTTATGTATGTATGTATGTGAGTATGTATGTATGTATGCCATGCTTGTTTGTCTGCTTGTATCTCTATCCTATTGTCTTGTTTGTCTCTGTCTTTGTCTCTATCCTCGTGTCTCTCCCTCCTTTCCTTCCCTCCCTCCCTCCTTCTCTCTCCTCCTGTCTTTCTCTCTGACTCTCTGTCTCTGAATCTCTGTCTGCCTGTCTGTTTGTCTGTGTCTGTCTGTCTGCCTGTCTGTCTCTATCTATCTATCTATCTATCTATCTATCTATCTCAATTTGTGTCCGTTTTCCTGGCTCTACAGTTGTCTGTCTCTGTAACTGCCTGTCTGTCTTTTTCTGTCTGTGTTTCAATCTTTGTCTTTGCCTCTTTTTGTGTCTGCCTCTCTGTCTGCTCCCCCCCCCTCCTCATTCAGACAGTATTACGAAACACACATAAACTGGCAACCAGAAAGACAGGGAGAGAAATAGAGAGAATGGGAAGAGCGATGGGAGAGAGGGAGAGACACACAAACAGACAGAGACAGACAGAAAGACAGACAGAGACAGACAGGCAGAAAATGACAGGCAGGCAGACAGACAGACGGGGAAAGAGAGACATACAGACACAGAGAATGACAGAGAGAGAGAGAGAGAGAGAGAGAGAGAGAGAGAGAAGAGAGAGAGAGAGAGAGAGAGAGAGAGAGAGAGAGAAACGCTTTGACCAATTTGACGCTTTGACCAATTTATTGTCATTGCCCAATTTGGCCTATCGACAAGGGGGGTTATACACGACTTTCTTTTGTAAATACAAATAAATACAAGAAAAATCACATGATGCATTTAATGTAATGAAAACCAAAAAACCCAAAATGAGCTCTTATGAACGGATACGACTTTAAGCTCTGACGTAAACTCAGTTTCAAAATGAACACAAAGTAATAAGAAGGATGAACAATAGGAACCAATAAGCAATAACTAAAATAATGAAAAGAACATTCTAGAATGCTTTATTAGACCATCCATTGACAATGTATGTGAAATTTTCAAAAAATATTCTTGCTGGAGACTACAGCGTAATTATAAATGTTTCTTTATGTGTTTCACAAAATGCTGGAGTTTAACTAATATAAATGTTACTTTAGTTTAATCACAAATGTTAAGCTAACTGGAACTTAGCTGTAATTGTCTTAATTTCAGTGCTTCAGCAATAAACTTTGCAACCGATTTGATCACAATATCATCATCGGACGATAAGATAGAAAAAATATCTTGCCTTCGGAAAGCTTCTAGATTGACTAGATTGAGAACACCACAGTTTTCACGTATGGAAACATATGATTGACAATGAAACAGGAAATGCACTTCATCATCAAGAATATGACCACACATAGGGCATGGGAACTGTGTGGACGTCTCAGGTTGAAACCATCTTTTGTTTGCATTGAAGCCGAGTGTTCTTAGTCGAAATCTTGCATAAATTAGTCGATGCCATTTGTCAGTGACTATTCGAAGATACTTTTCAGCTTGAAAAGCACACTTAAACGAAAAAAACCTGCAGTATTTATCTTTTCTTTCTATGTCCGAGTGCCAATTTTGTTTAAATGAACAAATGAGTCTATCTTTCAATTCAGAAATAAACCCATGCTCGCTACCTACTTCCTGAGACAACCACACGATTCCAAAACCATGTTCTGATAAAAACTTTTTAACTTGATATGCCCAATTCTTCTTACCCAGCTCCATTTGTATAACCATCATGTCATAAGACTGCCTACATAAACGTGACCCTGGAAGTTTCAGTAGTTTTAGCCAGTACTTAATACACTTAACAGACGTTCTGATGTTTAAAGGATATCTTTCCGTTTCTCCATATAGTACAGT
>CM054161.1:28348408-28350908 GCA_028751875.1 Rapana venosa | reverse complement strand
AAGGAGGAGAGGGAGGATGATATTTATTTGCTGAGAGGTACCTGGCTTCCCTACAGGGAGGTATAGACTTGTTGATTAGTGCCGCGTATGTTTTCCCTAAGGTTGATTAATTGTTGGGTTGGGTTGGCTTGGGTTGGGTTGGGTACCGGAGGGCATTGACCTCCAGGGCTGTCATGGTCAATGATGTATATTATTGCCTGTCTCTGTCCCTATCTCTTTCTCATCATCATTAATTCGTCTTTTTTTAATGTGAGTGGATTTTTTTGGTCCCTCTGTCTCTGCAACTCTCTCTGTCTCTCTCTCTGTCTCGGCCTGTCTGTCTGTCTGTCTCTCTCTCTCTCTCACCTCCCTCCCCCCCCCTCTCCTGCTTGTTTTTATGTCTCTGTCTCTGTTTGTGTCTCTATGTCTCTGTATCTCTCAGTCTGTCTCTATGACTGTACTGTCTGTCTGCGTATCTGTCTGTCTGTCTGTCTGTTTTCTCTCTGTGTCTTTCTCTGTGTCTGTTTGTGTCTCTGTCTGTCTTATCTCTTTCTCTCTCTCTCTCTCTCTCTCTCTCTCTCTCTCTCTCTCTCCAGATTTCCCTCTGTCTCTGTGTCTCTATGTCTCTGTATCTCTCTCTGTCTCTGTCTATCTATCTCTGTCTCTGTTTGTCTGTTTGTCTGTCTCCCCCATCTCTCTCTCTCTCTCTCCTTCGCTTAGTGTGTGTGTGAGTGTGTGCGCGTGCATTTCTCTGTATGTCTGTTTGCCTGTCTGTTTGTCCTTTTGTCTCTTACTTTGTCTAGTTTCCTGTCAACCTCTGTTTTTCTCACTATCTCTATCTCTGTAAATGCGCCTGTCTACCTTTGTTCTTTCTGTCTCTCTCCCTCTCTTTCTCTCCCTATCCTTCTCTCTCTCTCTCTCCCACTCTCTCTCTCCCACTCTCACACTCTCTCTCTCTCCCTCCCTTCCCCCCTCCCCCTCCCCCCCCCTCTCTCTCTCTTTCTCTCTCTCACTCTGTATCTTTTCCATCAGATCAAACTATTCCTTTCAAAGACTCCCAACCCAGTATATAGAATCGTGATGGTAATCGGTCTGCAGGTACAGGCGAAGCCACTCTTTTCACCCACTGGCAATTCAGTGACCACAGACACTCCACACACGATCCTTACAAAACCGGACAACAGCATCCACAGTCACAGGAGCCCGATCAGCCTCCTTGACGCCCATTCATTTGATCCTTGCGAGAGGGTCGCGGGGTAGCCGAGTGGTCAGAACGCTCCGCTCGCGATTTGACGGCCCAGGGTTCGAGCCTGGGTTTTGAGCCAGAGCCAAGACGCCCTTTTCAAGGGGATTTTTTTCTCTCCCAGGAGCTAACATCAGTACTGACTCCACTCTTCCCAAAAAAAGCCACTGCCGAGTTGCTCGTTCAAGGGGATTTTTCCCTCCCAGGAGTTAAATTCATACTTATTCCACTCTCCCGAAAGCCACTACTGAGTTGACCGTTATAGGGGATTTTTCCCCGTTAGTTAACATCAGTTCTGACTTCACTTCCTCGAAAATCACTGCAGATTTGCCCGTTTAAAGGTGTTTTTTCACCAGGATTTAACATCAGTACTGACTCCACTCTCCCGAAAGCCACAACCGAATTGACCGTTCAAGGGGATTTTTTCCCTCAGGAGTTAACCAACGGGAAAAAATCCCCTTGAACGGGTAACTCGCTAGTGGCTTTCGAGGGAATGGAGTCTGCACTGATGTTAACTGCTTGGAGGGGAAAAATCCCCTTGAACGAGCAACTCGGAAGCAATTCTCAGGGAAATGGAATCAGTACTGACTCCATTCTCCTGACAGTTACTGCCGAGTTGCTCGTTATAGGGGATTTTTCCCTGTTAATTAACATCAGTTCTGTCTCCCTTCCCTGAAAGTCACTGCCGAGATGACCGTTCAAGGGGATTTTTCTCTTCCAGGAGTTCACATCAGCGCTGATTCCATTTCCATGACAATTACCTCCGAGTTGCCCATTCATGGGGATTTTTCCCCTCCTAACAGTTAACATCGGTGCAGACTCCATTCCCTCGAAAGTCACTGGCGAGTTGCTTGTTCAAGGGGATTTTTCACCAGAAAGTAACATCAGTATTGACTCCACTCTCCCGAAAGCCACTGCTGAAATGACCGTTCAAGAGGATTTTTTTCCTCGTTAGTTAACATCAGTATTGACTCCACTCACCCGAGAGCCACTGCTGAGCTTCCCGTTCAAAGGGATTTTTCTTCATGAGTTAACATCAGTACTGGTTCCATTTCCCTGAGAGTTACTGCCGAGTTCCTCGTTCAAGGTAATAACGGAGAACAAAAGAAAGTGACTTGAGCATCACCGCCATCACTACCACCACCCATATACACCACTACCACCACAACAACACATATACATCACTACCACCATCATCATCACCCCCACCACCATCACCACACCCATATACAACACCACCGCTACCACCATCAGCGCCACCACCATCACCACCATCAC
>CM054161.1:28338408-28343408 GCA_028751875.1 Rapana venosa | reverse complement strand
AAGGTTTTAGTCTGTCTTCTTAATGTTGAAGTTCTAGCTTGTCTTGATGTTTTGATGTTCTTGTGGTTCTTGATGTTGTTGTTGTTGTTCGTCTTCTTCCTCTTCTCCTTGTCTGTCTTCTTCTTGTTCTCCTGCTCCTGCTCCTGCTCCTGCTCCTCCTCCTTCTTCTTCTTCTTCTTCTTTGTTGTTTTTTTCTTCGTCTTCTTCTTCTTCGTCTCTTCTTCTTCGTTGTCTTCTTCTTGTTCTTTCTTTCTTTCTTTTCTCTTTCGTTTTTTTAAAAGTTTTTTCTTCCCTTTTTTCTTGTCCTCTTCATAAGCTAAAAGTGATAGATACAGCACGCGCCTCTCCCTCTCTCTCTGTGTCTCTGTCTCTCATGAAAAAATAAAGATCATTCATTCATCCATTCATTCATTCTCTCTCTTTCTCTCTCTTTACCTCTGATATATATTCCGTGTATACAACTCTGTTCTGTTTGTTTATGTATATTCACCCGTTTACCTAATTCTTTAGACATTTCATTAGTGTATGTTTAATTCATTGTTTGATTGATCGATTTGCTCTTTTTTTGGGACCGAGGGCTGGATGAAAAAAGCCAACTTTTTGCTTATTTTTTCCCCTGAATAAAAATGTTCATTCATTAATAAGAAATTCCATTCATTTATTCATTCATTCATTCATTCTCTCTCTTTTATCTCTCTCTCTCTCTCTCTCTCTCTCTCTCTCTCTCTCTCTCTCTCTCTCCCCCTCCGTCACTCTCTCTCTCTCTCCATCTCCCTTCCTCCCTCTGTTTCTGTCTGTCTGCCTGTCTGTCTGTCCTCTCCCTCTCGCTCTCTCTCTCTCTCTCTTTATCTCTTTCTCTCTCTGTCTCTCTCTCTCTCTCTCTCTCTCTCTCTCTCTCTCTCCCTCTCTCTTTTCTCTCTCTCTCCATCCCTCTCTCTCTCTCCATCTCCCTTCCTCCCTCTGTCTATGTCTCTGCCTGTCTGTCTGCCTGTCTGTCTGTCCTTCTTTTCCTCTCTCTCTCTCTCTTCTCTTTCTCTCTCTCTCTCTCTCTCTCATCTCTCCTCTCCTCTCTCTTCTCTCTCTCCTCTCTCTCTCCTCTCTCTCTCTCCTCTCCTTCCTCCCTCTCTATCTCTCCCTCTGTCCGTCCTCTCCTCTCCTCTTCTCTTCTCTCTCTCCTCTCTCTCTCTCTCTCCTGTCTCTTCCTCTCTCCTCTCATCGTCCTCTCTCTCTCTCTCTCTCCTCTCCATCCTCTCTCTCTCTCTCTCCTCTCCTCTCTCTACTCTCTTCTCTGCCCTCTCCCTCCCTTCTTCCTGTCCTCTGTTTATCTGTTCTCTTCTCTCTCTCTCTCTCTCTCCTCTCTCCTCTCTCTCTCTCTCTTCTCTCTCTCTCTCCTCTCTCCCTCCCTCTTCCTGCTCATCTGTTTATCTGTTTCCTCTCTCTCTCTCTCTCTCCTCTCTCCTTCTCTTCTCTCTCTCTCATCTCCCTCTTCTCTCTTTTCTGTCTCCTCTCTCGTCTCACTCTCTCCTCCTCTCTCTCTCTCTCTCTCTTTCTCTCTCTCTCTCTCCTCCTCTTCTCCTCTCTCTCTCTCTTCCTCTCTCTCTCTCTCTCTCCTTCTCCTCTCTCCCTCCTTCTCTCTCTCTCTTCCCTCCTCCTCTCTCTCTCTCCTCTCTCTCTCTCTCTCTCTCTTCATCTCCTTCCCGCCTTCTGTCACTGTCTCTGTCTGTTTATCTGTTCCTCTCTCTCTCTCCCTCTTTTTTTCTCTCTCTCTCTGTTTCCCCGAAGTCCACTCTCTACATCTCCTTTCATTGACTACAGTGTGCAGTCCATACAAACGGCAGACGACACTTCTGAATCAGCAGCAAGATTAGACCTCCCTCCTTCCCTCCCCTCCCTCCCTCGATTCACGACCATTCCCTCCTACCCCCTCCACCCCGCCCTCTCCACTCGGCAAGGAGACTTTCGCCAGCCGGCCATTTTCTGCGACTGCTTTGGTTACACACCTGTAGTAGCTTGCTGGGTCATGTAGTATATTTTCTGTAGAGTATGAGTCGGACACATTTTTTGGTGTGTGGTGATTTTCATGCAGATTTTTTGTTTAAAGCATGAAAAAAAATGCATTGTTTTGGGGATTGAGGACGTAGATCAATACCAGGTAGTCACGTGAGAGTTGGAAATGGTCATCAAATGAGGATTGCTTGTATTCCTACAGTGTTGACCCCGCGCATGCATATTGTGGTAAGGAAGATAGCAGATGACAAAAGGACTGAGGGGGTACAGTGTTTGCTGGAAAAAAATTCAAACCTACCAAATTTGTGAAAAATCGCATGAGTTTTGAGTCAGAGGCAAGTCTTTCACAATAAAGTGGTCTTTATTTATGTGGACGTCTTAGTGCGTGCGGTAGGAATGTAAGAGTCGTGTGGGAAAAACAAAAGGAAAAGTGTGAATTTTCAATGCAGGTGTGTGGCCTTTAGACTTTCCATCCATTTTGCCCAAAGTACGTGCAGTTGGTGTGTAAAAGACTGTCCTAACCGAATGTTTCTTCTTCTTCTTCTTCTTCTTCCTGTTGTTGTTGTTGTTCTTCTTCTTCTTCTTCTTCTTCTTCTTCTTTTCTTCTGCTTGTTCGTCTTCTTCTTTGCATTCTCCTTCTCCTTCATTTTCTCTTTTCCTCCTCCTCCCCCTCCTCCTTCTTCTTTTTCTTCTTCTCTTCTTCTTCTTCTTCTTCTTCTTCTTCTTCTTCTTCTCTTCTTCTTCTTCTTCTTCTTCTTCTTCTTCTTCTTCTTCTTTCTTCTTCTTCTCTTCTTCTTTTTCTTCGTCTTCTTCTTCTCCTCCTCTTCTTCCTCTTCCTTCTTCTTCTCCTCTTCCTCCTTCTTCTTGTTCTTCTTCTTATCCTCCTTGCTCTGTTCTTCTTGTTGTTGCTGTTGCTATTGTTGTTGTTCTTCTTCTTCTTTTTCTTTTCCTTCTCCTTCTCATTCTTCTTCTCCTCCTTCTCCTCCTCCTCTTTCTCCTCCTTCTTCTTGTTCTTCTTTTCCTTCTCCTCATTCTTCTTCTTCCCTCCTCCTCCTGCTTCTCCTTCTTCTTCTTCTTTTCCTTCTCCTTCTTCTTCTTCTTTTCCTTCTCCTCTTTCTTCTTCTTTCCTTCTCCTTCTTCTTCTTCTTTTCCTTCTCCTTTTTTCTCTTCTTTCCTTCTCCTCCTTCTTCTTTTCCTTCTCCTTCTTCTTCTCCTTCTCCTTCTTCTTCTTCTTTTCCTTCTCCTTCTTCTTCTTCTTCTTTTCCTTCTCCTTCTTCTTCTTCTTCTTCTCCTCCTCCTTCTTCTCTTCCTTGTTTTTCTTCTTTGAACGCTCAGACAAGAACTATTGTTGTATGTTTTATGAGAAAATGCGTCACGCTGCCGTTCAGCGACTGACAAGTGAGGCCCAGCGCATCCGACTTCGGCATAAGGGAGAATCGTTTTAAGTCTTTCTGGAAAACAAAAGGCAGAAGAATGGAACAAGAAGGCAGAAAATCGACACGAAGGAAGTGACAGGAAGAAAAATAAAACGAAGCAGAAACAGAGAGAGTGATAGAAAAGTTAAGATTTCTGGCACAGAATTTCTAGAATGAGGGGATGCTATTGACACTTACAGCCCCCCCCCCCCCCTCCAGCGTCCCCAGGGGGGAACCCAATGTTTAACAACAACTTTGTTCCTTGATTGTTTAGTTGTACGTGCAGTTAATAATGCAGTTGATAACGATGTAGTTATACGTGCAGTTGTTAATGATGTAGTTGTATGTGCAGTTGGTAATGCAGTTGTTAATTTGTTAATGATGTAATTGTAGTGCAGTTGTTAATGATGTAGTTGTATGTGCCGTTAATAATGCAGTTGTTAACGATGTAATTATACGTGCAGTTGTTCATGATGTAAGTGTACGTGCAGTTGGTAATGATGTAGTTGTATGTGCAGTTGTTCTTGATGTAGTTGTATGTGCATTTAATAATGCATTTGTTAATTATGTAATTACACGTGCACTTGTTAATGATGTAGCTGTATGTGCAGTTGATAATGCAGTTGTTAATGATGTAATTGTACGTGAAGTTGTCAATGACATAGTTGTATGTGCAGTTGATAATGCAGTTGTTAATGATGTAATTATGCAGTTAATAATGCAGTTGTTATTGATGTAGTTGTATGTGCAGTTGATAATGCTGTTGGTAATGATGTAGCTGTATGTGCAGTTAATAATACAGTTGTTAATGATGCAGTTGTATGTGCAGTTAATAATGCAGTTGTTAATGATGCAGTTGTATGCTCAGTGCATAATGCAATTGTTAATGATGCAGTTGCATGTACAGTGAATTATGCAATTGTTAATGGATGTAGTTGTACGTTCAGTTAATAATGCAGTTGCTAGTGATGTAATTGTACCTGCAGTTGTTATTGATGTATTTGTACGTGCATTTAATAATGCAATTGTTTATGATGTAATTGTACGTGCAGTTAATAATGCACTTGTTAATGATGTAGTTGTATGTGCAGGTAATAATGCAATTGTTAATGATGTAGTTGTATGTGCAGTTAATAATGCAGTTGTTATTGATGTAGTTGTATGTGCAGTTGATAATGCAGTTGGTAATGATGTAGTTGTATGTGCAAGTAGTAATGCAGTTGGTAATGATGTAGTTGTATGTGGAGGTAATAATGCAGTTGTTAATGATGTAGTTATACGTGGAGTCGTTATCGATGTAGTTGTACGTGACGTGCAGTTCATACTGCAGTTGTTAATGATGTACTTGTACACCCAATTGTTAATGATGCAGTTGTACGTGCAGTTGATAATGCAGTGGTTAATGATGTAGTTGTACGGGCAAGCGTTACTGATTTTTTTTTTCACATCCAAAGACCCTCATTATCACAACCAATCGTTGAAGACAGCCTGCACAATGTGATTGAGACAAACAGTCATCAGGGTGGACTCTTCTGCTTCCTTCTCTCCCTCTCTCTCTCTCTCTCTCTCTCCTCTCTC
>CM054161.1:28302899-28337908 GCA_028751875.1 Rapana venosa | reverse complement strand
CTCTGTCTCTCTGTCTATCTCTTCACCTCTCTCTCTTTCTCTCTCTGTGCAGAACATTTTGTGCGCACATTACATCCTGTTCCGCTTTTAGAAAGAGTAGGCCATTGTGTGCCGCTGGGAAGAGATGACAGAATTTACAAAACCGCATAACCCGGGGACGTAACAAAGCACATGAGTGCTTATTCCATTATCCTCTCAATAAAAGAATGACACCTCTTTCTCTCTCTCCCTCTCTCTCTCTCTCCCTCTCTCTCTCTCTCTCTCTCAATAAAGAATTTGTCATTGTCATTGTCTCTCTGTCTGCGTCAAAGCGTCAAAGCGTCTCTCTCTCTCTCTCTCTCTCTCTCTCTCTCTCTCTCTCTCTCTCTCTCTCTCTCCCCTCTCTCTCTCTCTCTCTCTCTCTCTCCTCTCTCTTCGCTCTCTCTCTCTCTCTCAATCTAGAAGCTTTCCGAAGGCAAGATATTTTTTCTATCTTATCGTCCGATGATGATATTGTGATCAAATCGGTTGCAAAGTTTATTGCTGAAGCACTGAAATTAAGGCAATTACAGCTAAGTTCCAATTAGCTTAACATTTGTGACTAAACTAAAGTAACATTTATATTATGTAAACTCCAGCATTTTGTGAAACACATAAAGAAACATTTATAATTACGCTGTAGTCTCCAGCAAGAATATTTTTTAAAATTTCACATACAATGTCAATGGATGGTCTAATATAGCATTCTAGAATGTTCTTTTCATTATTTTAGTTATTGCTTATTGGTTCCTATTGTTCATCCTTGTTATTACTTTGTGTTCATTTTGAAACTGAGTTTACGTCAGAGCTTAAAGTCGTATCCGTTCATAAGAGCTCATTTTTGGATTTTTGGTTTTCATTACGTTAAATGCATATGTGATTTTTCTTGTATTTATTTGTATTTACAAAAGAAAGTCGTGTATAACCCCCCTTGTCAATAGGCCACTTTGGGCAATGACAATAAATTGGTCAAAGCGTCAAAGCGTCTCTCTCTCTCTCTCTCTCTCTCTCTCTCTCTCTCTCTCTCTCTCTCTCTCTCTCTCTCTCTCTCTCTCTCTATTTCTGCGTGTTTGTCTCTGTCTGTCTATCTGTGTGTGTGTATGTGTGTCTGTCTCTCTCTCTCTTATTTCTGTCTCTGTGTGTGTGTGTCTCTGTGTGTGTGTAAATGTGTCTGTCTGTCTGTCTGTCTCTATCTCTCTCTGCGTGTTTGTCTCTGTCTGTCTGTGTGTCTGTGTGTGTATCTGTCTGTCTCTCTCTTTCTGTCTGTGTGTCTGTCTGTGTGTATGTAAGTCTGTCTGTCTGTCTGTATCTCTCTCTCTCTCCTCTCTCTCTCTCTCTGTCCCGTCTTCTTTTCTAGTGCAGAAGGAAGCAGTTGTCTGGTGTTATGGCTATTATGGTACAAAATGGTCATAGCTGTGCTGTAAGAGACAGATTGAAAGGAAATGGTGAGAAAAAAACGAAAGAAAAAAGAGAAAGAGAGGAGGAGGAAGAGTAGAAAGAGAGAGAGAGAGAGAGAGAGAGAGAGAGAGAGAGAGAGAGAGCGAGAGAGAGAGAGAGAAAGAGAGAGAGAGAGAGAGAGAGAGAGAGAGAGAGAGAGAGAGAGAGAGAGAGAGAGAGAGAGAGAGAGAGAGGTGAGAGAGAATGGACGAATGAATCAATGAGTAACCTTTATTTTTCAAGGGATACATATAAGCATTTACATACTTTTTTATACTATTTTTCAGCCGGCCCTTTTCCTGAGAGAGAGAGAGAGAGACAGAGACAGAGAGAGAGAGAGGAAGGGAGGGAAAGAGAGAGAGGGAGAGGGATATTCATAGTCCCCTTTCTAACCGATAAAAGCTTCAATCTAATCAAGACTGTCACCTCAGTCAAGAAGGAAAAGCTCAGGCAAGAGTAAAAGCTGTGCAGCAAGCTATAGGTAAAGGTAAAGGAGTCCCATAACCTATAAGGTCGTAGGGGAGTTAGGCATCAGAGACCTCAGTGTCCCCAATTAGACAGGGTTGATCTAGTATGAAAGCCGGTAAAAAAAAAAAAAAGGTGAGGAATTTTTTTCTTGGCTTCAAGGGTGGTAACTCCCGCCCCTGTTCCAATAAAAACTCTTGGATTTTACGCAGTTTGAAAGGTAGAAGTGATATGATAATTAGTGTTGGGGCGCTGTAGGGTTTTGATCTAAACTGTGTCTGTTTTGTATTCGGCATGTTAAAAGTGGTTGGGTCATTCATCGTTAGATAGTAGTAAAAATAGAAAGACTTACAAAACAATTAGTAATTCTTGGTGAGTGGTTGGTGGTGTTTGGTTTGGGGCTTGTGTGGGTTTTTCTGGGGTGGGGGGTTTTTTTGTTTGTGGGTGGGTGGTTGGGGGGGGGCGGGGGGGGGAGTCGGGGGTGGTGGGGGGGGTGTTGGATGGTTATTGTTATTATTTTTATATTTGGGGTTTTATGGGGGTGATGGGACTGTGATGGCAATGAGGGAGCGTGTTGTAGTGGGGGGGTGGTGTGGGGGTGTGGTGTTGGTGGAGAGTGTGTGGGTTGTTTGAATATGTGGGTGTGTAGTGTGTGTATATTGGTCGTGAGTGTGTTGGGTGTGGTGTGTGTAGTAGTGGTGGTTGTGGGAGGGTGGGGGTGGGTGTGGTTGGTGGTGTTGAGGGTGTGTGTGTGTGGTATGGTTGTGTGGTGGGGGGGTGGGGGGCGGGGTGTGGTTGGTGGTGGTGTTTGGGTGGGGGTGTGTGTGTGTGTGGTGGTGGGGGTTGTGTGTGCGGGGTGTTTGGGTGTGGTGTGGGGTGTGTGATGGTTATGGTTGTTAGTGGTGGAGTTGAGGGTGGTAGTTGTGGTGGTAAGCCGTAACTCTGTGTCGGGGGTGTGGGGTGTGCTGCAGGTGGTTGTGGTAGTGTTCGGATGTGTGTGTGTGTGTCGTAGTGTTGTTGTGGGTTGTGGTGGTGGTCGTGTGTGTGTGGGTGTGTGTGTATGTGCGTGGTAGGGGTGGGTTGGGGTTTGGGTTGTGTGTGTGTGTGTCGGTAGGTCTGTGGTGGTGGTGTTTGGGTGGGTGTGTGTGTAGGGTGGTAGTGTGTGGTGGGTGGTTGGTGGTGTGGTGGTTGTAGTGTTTAATGTGTTGTGATGCTATGGTGTGTTTTGGTCTTAAAAAACATGGTGTCTTTCATTTAAAAATCTTTAATTTCTACAACGGAGACTGGTTGTTATATTTATTGATATTGAGGGATCTGTCAAGTATCATATAATTTTAAAGAACATTTAAATCAACATTTTTTTTTGAAGATGTCACAAATGGGTTTTTATTGTGTTAGGGAAGATGTTCTGCGTACTTTCTCTCACGTGGTTTGTGGAATTTGTAACTTAAGTTGATATTTTTTTTTTGTTGGAGGAGTGGATGTCAGTTTGTTTTGTTTTCTGGCGGGGTTGGGGAAATATTTTCCCCTTAAAAGGGCAAATGTGGAATGTAAACTGTCAAGGAAGGGTGTACAGAATTGTTTGTTATCTAACTGGGGGAAATAATACCTCTCGTAGGTCATGCATATCGGTGTGTGGCTGTCGGGAGGATTGGAGTCTGTAATGTGTTTAATTACTGGTTGATATACAATGAACATGTATTACGTCAACTCAGGAAGCGATGTCTAAGGGGTAATGGATCAAGTAATGATGTATACGAATGAAGGATATAATACCCTTGTAAGGATAGATACTGACTTGTCGGATTTAGGGGAGTTGTGGAATCAGTAATGATGTTATCTTTATGCGAACCACATCCGTGAATAATTCAACCGTGTTCTAGATGATCGACCTGTCACATTTCGATGGGTTTGGAGTATGACACACGATCTGTTAACTGTTAGGAGGGGAATATTCACCATGATAGGGCATATATCGATGGTTTTTCATCTTGGAAAATGGAATCAAGCGATGATGTGAACTCCTGGGGAGAGAAAATTTCCACTTGATAGGGCTTCTATGCAGTGACGTCAAGGATGGGTAAGATTAATGATGTTAGGTTTTAAATAGGGAAAAACCTCAAATATATCGAGCATTATACGGCACCGTATATCTGTCAGGTGATTGGTCAGTTCTTGATCAAGTTACCCTCGAGATTTGCTTCCGTGTTGATCGTTTTCATGGGGGATTTTTTACCCTACAAAGCTGTGCGTACTTACTGTGAATCTAATGTTCCCTACGAAAGCCACTTACAGATTTCCAGTTATAGGGGATTTTTTACATGGTTGGTTTAACTACTGAGGGGATAAACTTACACATTTGTACGGTCATTCGGTTGTGCTTTCGGGGAGTGTGGAGTATGTACTGATGTTAATTCCTGAGGGGAAAAAATACATTGGAACGAGCTACTCACAGGGAGTGAAGGTCTGAGAAGGGAGACAGGGATATGATGATATCCTAACGTGTAAAAATTCTCTTGATTGGTAATTTCAGCAGTGGCTTTCGAGAGTGTGGGGATTGTACTATTGGTAAATTTCTGTATGTGAATTTTCCCCTTGTTGAACGGGCTTTCTAGGAGTGGGCTTTCGGGGAAATTGGTATCCAGTATGTTGAGGGGGAAAAAATCCACTTGATCGGGCATCTTGAGGTGGATTTCTGAAGAGTGGTGTAAAGTATGTTGTTTACGCATGGCCGAAATTCACACTTAAACGGTATTCATCTGCTGTGCTGCCTACGCTTCGTTCGGTGGCTGGGCTCGGTGCCGTTGTCTTTTCAGAGGGATGGAGTATGTCATGATGTTTATGACTGGCGACGTGTAATTTAAACATTGAACGGATTCTTGGAAGTATAATTGCTAGGCGGGGAGAACGGTGGTATAAGGACTTATGTTTATGACTGCCGTGATATTTATACCCTTTAACGGGCAAATCTGCTGTGATTTCTAGAGGGAATGTTGATGTCAGTACTGTTTTAACTAACGAGCAGGAGGGGTAGAAAGGTCGAAGAGAAAAATTCCACTGTTTGATATGGGTGGTGTGGGCTGGCGGGGGCGTTGGGAGGTGTTCGCCGATGGGGTCGGGGGGGGGAGGTGGGGTCTGGGTGGGTGAGTTGTTGGGTTAACTCGGTTGTGGCTTTTCCGGAGTAGTGGAATCAGTACAATTTAATTTAACTAATCGGGGCATGGGGGGCATAACCTGTAAGGACAACTCTGGCAGTGGCATTTTGGGAAAGTGGAGACGTCTTCTGTACCTGTATGTTAACATAACGCGGATAAAAATGACCCCTTGATACGGAAAAGGGTTTCTCGGTAGTGGACTTTCGTGGGGTATGGAGTATGCATATGATGTTTTTAAATGCTAGGTTGGGATAAAAATACCCTTGATCGGGAATTCTTCAGTGGATTTTGGTAGGGAATGGAATCAGTAAATAAGTGTTAATTTCCTGAGGGGAAATAAATATCCCAACTTTGAATACACGTGATGATCGGGAGTATCTTTTAAGGGTCAATGGTAACAGTATCTAATGTTATTTCCTGGTGATAAGTATATCACCTTGAACGGGTAACTCGCAGATAATCTTTCAGGGTAGGGAGGAAAAGAACTGTTGTTAACTACTGTACGATGGGGATATTTTTCCCTTTTTTGATATCGTAGGACTCACTCGGGACAAGTGGATTTTTTTGGGATGAGTGGAGTCACAGTACTGGAGTTTAATCACTTGGTGGTGAGTGATAATATAACATTGAAAAGGGAGTATTGGCGATGGATCAAATACCAAGGCTTGTAATACATGGGCCGTCAAATTCGCGCGCACGGATACGTTATGACCACTCGGCTAACAGCGACCCTCTAGCATGGATTCAAATGAATGGGGTTAAAGGAGGGCTGATCGGGGCTCCTGTGAATGTGGTCGATGTTGTTACGGTTTTGTATGGATAGCGTGAGGTGTGTCATGTAGTAACTGGAATTGACTGTGGGTGAAAAGAGTGGATTTCGCCTTGTACCTATCGGTTCACGATTACCGTCACGATTTTAACAATGGGTTGGGGTATTTTAATGGAAAGTTTGTTCTGTTGGAATAAGATAAAGGCGGTGAGAGAGAGAGAGATGATTGTGAGGTGGGAAATGCAGGAGAGAGGGGGGTGGTGTGGGGGGAGAGATGAGGGAGAGAGAGAGATGTGAGGGGGAGAGTGAGAGTGGGGGGGGAGAGAGAGGGATGGGGAGAGGAAAGATGAGAGAGATGAGAACGGGATGTATTAGGGGGAGAGATAGAAATGAGAGAGAGAGATAGAGAGACTAGAGAGACAAGAACAAAAGGTTGACAAGGTCGCATTTACGAGATAGTGATAGTGAGAAAAAACAAGAGAATGACAGGATACTAGAATACATAGTCAGCCGATAGAAGGTCATAGAGAAGACAGACATTGCTCTGTGCGCAAACAATCACACACACACTACTAAACGTGAGAGTGAGAGAAGTGAGAGTGGTGAGAGAGATGAGATGTGAAGAGAGAGTGAGAGAGTAGAGAGAGATGGGGGGTGGTGGGACAGTCAAACAGACAGACGGAACAGAGGAAGTGATAGATAGACAGACAGGGACAGAGGGAGAGATACAGAGACAATAGAGACACAGTGGACAGATGGGAAAATATGGAGAGTACGAGAGAGAGAGGAGTGGATGAGGGCGGAGGTCGAGAGGAGTGTAGAGACGAGGTGTCGTTTATTCGGGGATGGCTTACCGAGGACTAGAGACGGTGAGAGTAAGTGAGACGTGTGTGATGAGAGAAGAAGAGAGTGAGGACAGACAGACAGAGACAACAAATAGTGGAGAGGAGAGGAGAGTCGGAGAGAACTGAGAGAGATTGGAGTGAGAGAGTGAAAAGACAGACAGTCCAAACACGCTGACAAAAAAAACTTGATAGTGACCGGATGAGAGATACAGAGACGTGAGACCAAACAGAGACAGGAAATAAAAATGCTGGTCGAGAGGGAGTACCGTGAGAGAGAGAGAGGAGACAGACTGACAGGGAAAGGTCGAGACAGAGTGAGTTGCTGAGACAGAGCAGACATAAAAAAGTTCCACTACACATTCAATAAAAGACGATTATGAATGATGACGAGTAAGAGGAGGGAACAGAGACAGGTAATCATATTCTCTTTGAGTTAGACTGCCATGGTGGTAAATGCCCACTCCAGGTACAACAACAAATAGCCAACCCCATACCAAAGGACAAAGACCTACCCAATCAATTTAATCAACCTTAGGGAAAACATTTTAAAAGGAGGCACTAATCATCTTGTATATTACATACATGTACGGGGATCACTGTGTTAATTCAAGAAAATATTATAGCTTACTCCACCTAAACAATCTCCTTCTGGAACGTTAGGTGTTGCTCTTGGACATTTCCTTTTGTTGTTGGTGGCTTTTTGTTGCCCTCTCTTTTTCGTTTATGCCGTTGTTCCGGTTGTCTTCATCGTCTCCACCTCATTATTTGTCTATGTTCTTTGCCACTTTTCTACACGGTCAATTCTCCTGAATTTTTATTTATGTTTTTTGGTTTTCCAGGAAGATTATAAGATGTTAACACATTCTCTCACTCCTTACGCTGCAGTTTCGGTGCGCTGGCAGGCTGACTTGTATGGAGATTAATTTAGATTTGACGGCAGCACGAATAGTATTTTTTGTGATCCTGTGAACAGACGTATTGGTTGCTGTATCGTTTCTGATGCGGTTCAAAAGAAGAAGAAGGTGAGATGGAGGAAGGAGGTGGAGGAGGAGGAGGAGGAGAAGAGGAGAAGAAGGAGGAGGAGGTGGTGGAGGGAGGAGGAGGAGGAGGAGAAAAGGTGAAGAGAAGAAGCTAGAATAAGAATTGCTGAAGGAGAAGAAATGAGAGAAATTGGGACGAAGAGTTGAAAAGAGATAGAATGCAAGATGAAGTGAATTGCGAAGAAGAAGCCATGGGTCATAAGAAATGCGAAAAGATAAGAATATAAGATAGGAACGAGGATGGAGGAGGGGAGGAGAAGGTTGAAGGTGGATGATGAGAAAGAATTGTGTAGAGAAGAATTGTGAAGAGAAGAATTGCGAAAGAAGGAATTGAGTAGGAGATGAGTGCGAAGAATGAGTTGCGAAGAAGAAAAATTTTTGGCGAAGAAGAAGAATTGACAAAGAAGAAGAATTGCAAAGAAAGAATATTTTGCGACAAGAAGAAGTATTGCATAGAAGATGATGATCTCGGGAATAAGAAATGCGAAGAAGGAAGAATAGGAAGAGGAGGGAGGTGGTGGAAGAGGAGGAGGAAGAGGAGGAGGAGGAAGAGAAGTAGGAGGATGAGGAGGTGGGAGGAGGTAGAGGAAGTGGAGGAGTGAGCGAGGAGAAGAAGTAGAAGTATTGTATCGTTTCGTTTTGTGTGTTGTATTGCGTTACTCCTAACATTCATCAGCCAGATTGTTTACTTCGAAAATGAGAGCGTGTAATACACTTACTCGTTTGATAAACAAAACTGTTTTTTGTTGTTGTTATTTTTGTTGTTTGTGGTTATTGTTGTGGTTGTAGTTTTTTAATCGGCTAAAGCTCTGATGATTACTACAATGGGGTGTTTGTGAGTAGGCGTTGGATTTTTTCATTTCTTTGCTCAAGCATGAAGGTAGCCACTTCCAAACTTCCTGGGTTATTACTAACTGGTAGATATCTTGAATTATTATTTATTTATAAAAAAGTAATATTTTTTTTTAATTACTCAGGCAAATCCCTAGAGTTCAATGTATAAACAGTAGCAACGGAATTGCAGTATCAGCATAAACCACCATACAAAATAATAAGCTAATCACACCGTGACTTCCTTCGATTTAGCCTTCCAGAGGAACCCTTCAACGAGAATTTATTGATCAGTAGAAGATTCGCTTCTCTCTTCTTTTTCCCTCTCCTCCTTCTTTGAAACCCAGACAGTACACAAACTTCAAAAAAACAAATACAATACGAACAACACACACCAAAAGCACACACACTCGCACAAACAAACATGCATACGAAACACACACTCTCTCAACTAACAAAAACTACTCGGAACACACACACACTCAATCAACACACACATCACACAACTCACACACACAATATACACACACACACACGATATAAATGAATAAAATTAAAATAATAAAATAGACGTTAACACATCACTCGATAGCACGGACAAACCTACACATCGCACGCACATACACACCCACGCACAACACCGGGCAAAACACCAAAAAAACACAAGCATGATCACACAACAACTCACAAAAATATAAAAACAAAACATATCTCACAACTAATCACACAAACCAATACATACACATAAGCACACGAGGGGACTTAGAATGGTTTGGTTGGTGTGATGCATACGTGTATATGATGTCCAGGAGTTTCGTATCTCGTTTCAAGGGATTTTTCATTTTGAATTTAATTACACAGTGCCGACTCCACTCTACACAAAAATGCGTCATAAGAATTTGAGCTATAAATCGAAGACAAGTGTGCGAACGCAAGCACCATAAATCATCCTGGTAACTAGATTAAAAACCCAGTTCCACTTTTCGAATGAGTAGGCCATTTTGCGTGCCGGGTTTTGGGTTAGGATGGCAATTTTGTATTATACTGAATAACACGAGGATTGGATGAAAAAAAAGGTCAACGGAAATGCTTATTTCATTACCCTAGATATAATATTAATATTTAAATAAAATATTAAATAAATGCCAAAACACTCTCTTAAACACAAACACACAGACACTCAATCACTCACACTCTAAACGCACAATACTCCATACATAAAAGGGGGGCAAGGATTGCCTGCAATCAGATGCAATATTCCCTTTGACCCCCCCACCCCTCCCCTCAAACACCCGCCATGCTTATCCTTAATTCCCCCCTCCGACCCCCCCCCCCCCCCCAAAACCCCAACACCCTTTCACCTTTCCCTTGGAATTCAGCAAGCCAATTTCTTGCGAACCCGTTGATTCTTTTTTGGTGTCCTCAGCCGTGTGATTGGCTTGTAGAAAGACTGGTATAGGCCAGTTACAGCAATGGGATGGAGATGAAGTTGGTCAATTTCTTGCTCGTCTGGTGCAAGCTAGTGGTTCAGAACATTTGCCCTGGAAAAATTCTGACGATCCGGGTTCGCTTTCCCGTTCAAGGGGGATATTTTCCACCTGGAGTTAACATCAGTGCAGAATACTCTGTCTACTGTCTCTCTGTATCTATATGTATGTATGTCTGTCTGTCTGTCTGTCATGTCTGTCTATCTCTCTCTCTCTCTTCATCTCTCTCTCTATCTATATCGCATCTCTATCTATCTCTCTCTCTCTCTATCCAAAAGTCTTTCGGGTTAGACTATAATTCGAGCCCGTCGTGCGAGCGACACGCGGATCATTTTGCGCACACGTTAAATCATGTTCGTTTTTTTTTTGTTAACAGTTGGCTATTGCTATTGGCGTTGGGGATACAGATGAACAGAATTTACAAAACTGTATATACCGGGACGATGTAAAATGAAAGCACATTTGTGTTTATTACATTTTACTCGATATAATTGAATAAAACTATAAAATTAAATAAAAACTGGTGGAATCGCGACGGTTGAACCTGTGTGTGTGTGTGTGTGTGTGTGTGTGTGTGTGTGTGTGTGTGTGTGTTGTTGTGTGTGTGTGTTTGTGGTGAGTACCTTACACACTCCCACACTCGAAAGAATGTTTGCCTGGATTACGGATGACATAAATTTTATAAACTTACACAAATAAACACACACGGGGGGGACTGGTGTAATAGAAAAGAACGTGGAGTTGGGCTTATTTCTTATACTCGAAGTAAAATAATATTTAATAAGCTTACTCCTGGAGTATTTGTGTGTTGTGGTGGGGGTGGGGGGGATAGCTCAGAGGTCAGAGCACTCGCTTTCCTCAGCTAAGGTTAAGCAGAATCCAGCGTGGTTACTCTGGGACGCCGTGGACCATTTGCGCCGAACCTGGCTTCAGTACAGATTCACCAGTTCACCCAGCTGTAATGGGTACATGCCATTTGGGGTCAGGAAGTAAAACGCAACGAGGTGAGAGGAGATGGCGCCAGCCCTCAATTATACTGGACACTGGAGAAGCTTGAGGTCTCTGATGCACTCGCTCACTACGACCTTATAGGGTTATGGGACACATTTACCTTGTTATACAAGCAGGACAATTCAAAACAGTACCCACGCTAGACAGTGCAGAGCAACACAACACGACGCAAACCATCGTAAAGCAACGCAACGCAGCACGAATTACAATTCAATACAATAAAATACAATACAACATGCGCTAAAAGGTTAAACAGGTAAAATGTGTTCTCATAACATATGTGGTCAGTTAGGGAGATTATATCATTATCCTGGAATTTAAAGAATTTAAAAAAGTAAATAGTATAAAATGATACGCACGCATACATTACAACGCGGTGGACACAAGTGCACGCACGCACATAAACTACACACACACAACACAACACACACACAAACACAAACACTCACACACTCACACAACACCACAAACCACACTCACTCAAACAAACAAACATACAGATGGCCTTGATGAAACTAAACAATCCACTTCCTTATTCATTGTACATCTATAAAATAAAGGGTTTGATTTTGGACTTTCACACCACACACACAAGACACACACACACACCTCTATCTCTCTCTCTCATCTCTATCTCTCTCTCACACACAAACACTCCACACACACACACAACACACACACTCTCTCTCTCTCACACACAAACACACACACAATTTCTCTATCTCTCTCACACACACAACCACCCACACACACACACCACACACCACACACACACACACTCTCTCTCTCATCTCTACTCACACACTCACACCACTCAACCACCCCTCCATCCCCCCTACCCCTACTCACACACACACCCACACTTTTCACTCACACAGAAACAAGACCATTTGACATTTATGACAGTCAGCGTCGAGATACCCAGTCCCTGGAAGCTTTAGAAAAGTTGGTGAAATGTGCTTTAGTATTCAATGGTAAAACACAAGAAACGCTGAAACAGTTGTTTTTTTCTTCTTCTTCTTGTGGTTTGCGGTTGTTGGGCTCCACAACAACCCCCAAACAATAAACAAAACAAACAAATAAAGACCAAAAAGTCATGCGAAATAAGGGTTACAATTCTGAATGTGTAATAAACCTATTGACTAGTTAGATGTATTCAATAGGTGAAACAGGTTTTATTAAAAAAACACGATATTTAAGCTGTTTAAAAGTATGGTAGAAACATTTTGTGAGAGCGAAATAATTGTGAAAAGAAAAATGGTAGCAAAGTAAGCCCATCAAAATAATTTCCTTGGTATACTAGAATAAAAACTGTTTTTTTAAAGACACTAAAGAAAACAACAAATACATCAAAATCCCCCCTCCCCCCAATCAAAAAGAAAAAACAAACAAAAACTAAAACAACAAAACAACAAACAAAGCAAAGAAAAAATCAACACCCGGAAAACCCGACCATAAGAAAATAAAACCACTTTCACTTCAAGTGCTGGGTACAAAAATGTGACAAACTGTATTTGCTCTTTTTGTGGTTGTGGATTAGTTTAAAAGATCCTATCAATATGTTCTTTTCAGCCTTGTTAAGCAAACCGTATCAACCAAAACAAAACAAACACTAACAATCAAAAACGCCTTTCGTGCCAACTTGCAAGGAGTTGTAGTTGTAGTAGTAGTAGTAGTAGTAGCTAGTAGTAGTTAGTTGTGGTTAGTTGTGGTTGTAGTTTGATTGTAGTTGTAATTGGTTGTAGTCGTAGTAGTAAGTAGTCATTGTAGGTGATAGTAGTAGTAGTTAGTAGTAGTTGTGTAGGTGTTGGTAGTAGTAGTTAGTAGTTGTTGTAGTGGTAGTGGTAGTTTGTTGTAGTATTGTTAGTAGTAGTAGTCAGTGGTAGTAGTAGTAGTAGTTGTAGTTGTAGTAGTAGTTGTAGTAGTGGTTGTTGTTCAGTATAGTAGTAGTACTAGTAGTAGTAAGTAGTTTAAAAGTAATTAGTAGTAGTGGTTTGTAGTTTGTAGTAGTAGTAGTTGTAGCGATAGTAGTAGTAGTTGTCGTAGTGATATAGTAGTAGTGATATAGTAGTTACTAGTGATAGGAGTTAGTAGTAGTAGTAGTGTAAAGTAGTAGTGATAGTACTAGTAGGAGTAGTAGTAGTAGTTGTAGTTGTGATAGTAGTAGTAGTAGTAGTGATAGTAGTAGTAGTGTAATAGTAGTAGTAGTAGTAGTGATTGTAGAGTAGTGATTAATAGTAAGTAGTAGTCGTAGTAGTGTGATATAGTCAGTTAGTTAGTAGTAGTAGTAGTGTTAGTAGTAGTGTAGTAAGTAGTTAGTTGTAGTAGTTGATTGTAGTAGTAGTAGTGAATAGTTAGTAGTAGTAGTGATAGTAGTAGGTAGTGGTAGTAATTAGTAGTAGTAGTCAGTAGTGAGAGTAGTTGTAGTAGTGATGTTGTAGTGGCTAGTGATAGTAGAAGTAGAAGTAGTAGTAGTAGTAGTAGTAGTAGTAGTAGTAGTAGTAGTAGTTGGTAGTAGTTGGTAGTAGAATGATGTACGTCTGTGGTCTAAAGATAACGCACCTGCCTACAAAAGTGAAAAGTCTGGGTTCGAAGTGTGCAGTGGTTCGATCCCCGTCTGGGCCCGAGATTCCTTCACCCCGTGAGTGGTAGTCTGGGTGCTAGTCTTTCGGATGAGACGATAAACCGAGATCCCGTGCATGCAACACGCATTTAGCACACGTGAAAACATCCCACGGCAACAAGGGAGTTTTTTTCTGCCAAAATTATGTCGAAAAAAGTCATTCTGATAGGGAAACAAACACACATACAGGGAAGAAAAAAAATGGGTGGCGCTGCTCTTGTGGCGACGGGCTCTTCCCGAGAACAGCAGCCCGAATTGCACGCAGACGTGCCGTCGTCCTCTCCAAAATGAGCGAGCCACCTATTTTTTTTCTATACGCGTGTGTGTTATGTGTGAAGAGTGTGTTGTATTTGTGAGTGTGAGGTTAGTGTGTGTTTCAATTTGATATCTGTTTTCCTTTTTATGTTGTGGAACGGTTGCATTGCGTTTTTTTGTGTAAATGATCTCAATGTAAGCGATTTGATTTTGCTGCTTTACAACATTCAGCGCTAATGAGGTGAGGACATCGCGCATCACTACTCACTCACTCAGTGTGTAGTTGCTGGCTGGGTATCGTCGGGTGGGTGTCATCATCATCATCTAATAATCCTCATTAGATAGAGATACTATCATCAATCATTATCACAATTCAAGCAGGGAAAACACCGCACATATCCCACTATCCTGACTGAAACCTGTCACAAAGTTACCTAAGGCGTATTAGGCCTTAAGTGCCGGTGGGAACAGATGAAAAACATGACATTCATTAGCCTCAAAATAACACACGTACGTTCCAAGCAAAACCGCTGGTATGCTCTTACACATCACTATACCAGACGGCAGGATGGCTTGCTACATGTGTGTTAGAAGTAAAAAGGGACGAACATGCGGGGAGCTGAATGATGGAGAGAGAGAGGAATGTAGAGAGAGAGGCAGAGAGATGAGAGAGAGTAGAGAAGAGATTGAGACTGGAGAGAGAGGATGGATGGAGAGAGACGATCGTCAAGTCAGTGTCGCACGTGGTACTGAATGTCTATTAACTTATAGTGGGAGAGGGAGAGAGAGAGAGAGAGAGTGCCAACGCTTTACAGCGGACAGTCATTAAAAGCAGCCTTTGACAATCACTCTCCTGCCTGCGCTAATGTCGAACACGGTACTGACAAATCAGCGTGCTAGGTACAAGCATGCTTGGTAAGTAAAAGAGCTAATGTATTGACAGACTGCCAGGCTGACAGACAGGCAGACAGATTGACTGAACAGTGAGAGCGGAACAGACAGAGAGAGACACTGATAGAAACACTCGCGACGGCGCGTGCGATGTGCTCATGAAATTACATAGTCACCAGGATCAGAACCATTCTTGTTCAGTCCATGGAAGACATACCCAAATGAAAGGGATATTGGATAATAGGCAGAGAGGTAGACAGAAAAACCAGATAGAATGTCTGACAATGGCACAATACGGTGTGTTTGTTGCTATTAGCTAATGGGGGCGTGGTAATAGACAAATGAGCTAATAAAGCCAGAGAGAGAGGAGGGGAGAGAGGGGAAGAAGAGAGATGAGAGAGATTAGAAGACGAGAGATGATGAAGAGAGAGAGAAGAGAGAGACAGAAGAGAGAGACAGGACAGACCAGACAGGAAGAGAGACAAAGACAGAGAGACAGAGATAGAGACAGACATTACAGTGACAGTACAGGGGACAGGTCAGGAAAGAGAGCTGATAGAGAGACAGAGATTTGAGGAGAGCGAGAGGCAGATAGAAACAAATGACAAAGACAGAGAAGGATGACTGGACTTTCTAACATCGCCACTTTTAAAGGGCGTACAAAAAATCAAATGAGATATATTTCAACCAGCAAAACAAAGAGAAACAGAATCATGAGGCATAAATACATACACAGTAAATCACAGAAACCTGGTTCCACGCTACAGTAAAATCCCTGTTTTTAAACTGTCACTCGACGACGTCTCTGGAACGTTTTAAACTAAAACGCAGAATAATAATGCTGATTAATAATAATAATATTATTAATAATAAATACAAAATAATAAATGGAATTTATGTAGCACTATATCTTGTAAAAAGCAAATTCAAAGCGCTTGCTATCGATCCTACTCTTCACATTAACCAACAATAGTTAACAAGTTTTAAACACACACAAACTAGACTTTTTTTTTATTTAATTTTGAATGTATGGTTTAATATATGATCAGGTTTTTGTTTTGATTTCAATTCCATGTTTGCCATGTATTATGTCTTCTCTTATTTGATTTGTATGTTTTATCATCTGATAGGTTTTTTTTTCTATGTCTGCATAAGAGAGGTTTTTCACTCTCTTTTTCTTTAGTTAGGTTACTTGATGCAAAATAGCTTATACAAGCGTTTTTTCACATGAAAACCATCTGAAATAAAAGTTTGACTTTGACTTTGACTTTCACACACACACACACACCACCACACACACACACCACCCACCACACACAACACACACACACACTCCAAACCCACCACACCCAACCATCACAACACACAAACATACACACACAAACACACACACACCATACACAACACCCACCACCAACACAACCCCACAGGATAATCCACCAACCCCCCTCATATCCCTCGCACCCCCTCGCGCATCCTGCTCTCTTTGTCATTGAAGGCAGGGACAGATAATTTGAGATGAAACATAGGGATAGTCATCTGGTTTGTAATTGGTTGGTCTTGAGGGCTGGTTTAAAAGTTTCGTAAGTACGGCTTTCGCGAAGGGAGCCGACGTAAAAGAAGATGGGGATGTCATCCAAGATTGGTTGGACCAGAAACAGAGAAAGAGCGACGGCCAACGGGTGGTACTGTGGTTGAAGCTTTGGTATTCCCGTAAGCGCAGGGTTATCTGCAAGAGAGCGGATGGGTAACGAGAAGGAGTGTACAGCGTGGAGACATTCTACAGAAGGTAGGAGGAGGCTGTTTTTGTGGAGACATTTGTAACAGAGAGGTAATAATAATAATAATAATAATAATCTATAATTAATAAATGGACTTATATTGCGCTAATCTTGCAAAGTCAAATCAAAGTGCATGCATTTTCAACCTAATCTTACACAGTCATACAACCAATGTATAAATAATAACATGTTTAAACAGTTATTACTATAAACATGGTAATGATCATGTTATTCTTCGTATGACTACACGTGCGAAGAGACGTAGGAAAGGATCTATCATTGAACATTTGAAAAAAGCATAACACCTACACCAGTTATTTATCTCCTGTCTCCTTCACCGCTGTCTACAGGTAGGAGCTCCAACGCAACTTGCCCCAACACAAGGGTTACCACATATTTCTTATCCCTGCAGAGTTCTACAATCTTCTTTAGCCATCTCCCAACCAATGATCTATCTCAGTGATGTCGCAGGCCGTTGTCGGATGTTGGTGGTTTGCTTTCCTTTCCTTCTTGCGATACTCAACCTTACCTTGGTGAACTGACCGAAATCAGATTTGTGTGTTTTTTTGTGTGGTGTGTTACTGTTTGCCATGACCAACAGATATCTCAGTCTGCGCTTATTCAATTTAAGCTGAAATTTGCTTGCTCTGGTAGAGAGATAGACAGCTTTTTGATAAAAAGAGAGTAATTACTCTTTCTCTCCATCTGGCTTTCTTTTTCTCTTAATGTCCGCCTCTTCCTCTCTCTATCTCTGTGTCTTTCTCTGTGTCTGTCTGTCTCTACACGTCTATATTGTCTGTTTTTCTGTCTTGTCATTTTCTCTCTGTTCTCATTTTCTGTCTGTCTGTCTGTCTGTCTGTCTGTCTTCTAACTCTCTCTCTCTCTCTCTGTGTCTCTCTGCAGCCTCTCTCTCTCCACGATATATTACCACTCTCTTTATTCTCTCATTGTCTCTCTGGTTGTCCAGTTTATTGACGGTGTTTAGTAATTACTGTTTGATTAGGGTGGAGAGGGGGCACGACGGGGTAGAGGGCAGGGTGGAGGTTTTGTGGAGGGACAGAGAGGACAGACACTCTCTCTCTGCTCACGCACTTCAGAGAGTGGTTAGGAGTGCGCTCAGTAGACAGAATGTTACATGACCAGACAGAAAAAGACAGCAGGCTTGATACAGTGTAAGTGAGTGTAGAGAAGGAAAAGTTGACACTGGACTAGAGATGAGAGAGATAAGTTTGACTAGAGAGTTAGATAGATAGAGAGGGAGGGATGGAGGGAAAGAACAGACAGACAACATAGACAGACAGTTAGGACAGACACAGACAACTAGATGACACGAAACATAGATACAGTCAATCCCCCCAGTACAGAATACAGTTACAGTAACGAGTTAACAGTGCAGTGGGGAAACCAACAGTTTAACACGTACTTACAGAGTTACTAACACTACTAGTGTAAGTGCCAGGCAACAGAAATAGCACAGTTTTACCATACCACAAGTTGATTAATAAGAAACTCAGTGAAAGCTAGATGGACAAGACAACAGTGATTCAGAGACAAGAGACAGAGGAGACGGAGAAGAGGAGGAGAGGGGGGGGGGTGGGGAGAGAGAGGAGAGAGAGAGAGAGTGGGGGGGAGGGTGGGAGGAAAGCGAAAGGAGAGAGAGACATGAAGATAGAGACAAAGACAGAGGACAAAATAGACAATTGGAATAGTGATTACAAGCAGACAAACAAGCATGGCATCATAAATACTACATACATAAACAAAGACAGTGTCCCCAATTAGACAGGGTTGATCTAGTATGAAAGCCGGTAAAAAAAAAAAAAAGGTGAGGAATTTTTTTCTTGGCTTCAAGGGTGGTAACTCCCGCCCCTGTTCCAATAAAAACTCTTGGATTTTACGCAGTTTGAAAGGTAGAAGTGATATGATAATTAGTGTTGGGGCGCTGTAGGGTTTTGATCTAAACTGTGTCTGTTTTGTATTCGGCATGTTAAAAGTGGTTGGGTCATTCATCGTTAGATAGTAGTAAAAATAGAAAGACTTACAAAACAATTAGTAATTCTTGGTGAGTGGTTGGTGGTGTTTGGTTTGGGGCTTGTGTGGGTTTTTCTGGGGTGGGGGGTTTTTTTGTTTGTGGGTGGGTGGTTGGGGGGGGGCGGGGGGGGGAGTCGGGGGTGGTGGGGGGGGTGTTGGATGGTTATTGTTATTATTTTTATATTTGGGGTTTTATGGGGGTGATGGGACTGTGATGGCAATGAGGGAGCGTGTTGTAGTGGGGGGGTGGTGTGGGGGTGTGGTGTTGGTGGAGAGTGTGTGGGTTGTTTGAATATGTGGGTGTGTAGTGTGTGTATATTGGTCGTGAGTGTGTTGGGTGTGGTGTGTGTAGTAGTGGTGGTTGTGGGAGGGTGGGGGTGGGTGTGGTTGGTGGTGTTGAGGGTGTGTGTGTGTGGTATGGTTGTGTGGTGGGGGGGTGGGGGGCGGGGTGTGGTTGGTGGTGGTGTTTGGGTGGGGGTGTGTGTGTGTGTGGTGGTGGGGGTTGTGTGTGCGGGGTGTTTGGGTGTGGTGTGGGGTGTGTGATGGTTATGGTTGTTAGTGGTGGAGTTGAGGGTGGTAGTTGTGGTGGTAAGCCGTAACTCTGTGTCGGGGGTGTGGGGTGTGCTGCAGGTGGTTGTGGTAGTGTTCGGATGTGTGTGTGTGTGTCGTAGTGTTGTTGTGGGTTGTGGTGGTGGTCGTGTGTGTGTGGGTGTGTGTGTATGTGCGTGGTAGGGGTGGGTTGGGGTTTGGGTTGTGTGTGTGTGTGTCGGTAGGTCTGTGGTGGTGGTGTTTGGGTGGGTGTGTGTGTAGGGTGGTAGTGTGTGGTGGGTGGTTGGTGGTGTGGTGGTTGTAGTGTTTAATGTGTTGTGATGCTATGGTGTGTTTTGGTCTTAAAAAACATGGTGTCTTTCATTTAAAAATCTTTAATTTCTACAACGGAGACTGGTTGTTATATTTATTGATATTGAGGGATCTGTCAAGTATCATATAATTTTAAAGAACATTTAAATCAACATTTTTTTTTGAAGATGTCACAAATGGGTTTTTATTGTGTTAGGGAAGATGTTCTGCGTACTTTCTCTCACGTGGTTTGTGGAATTTGTAACTTAAGTTGATATTTTTTTTTTGTTGGAGGAGTGGATGTCAGTTTGTTTTGTTTTCTGGCGGGGTTGGGGAAATATTTTCCCCTTAAAAGGGCAAATGTGGAATGTAAACTGTCAAGGAAGGGTGTACAGAATTGTTTGTTATCTAACTGGGGGAAATAATACCTCTCGTAGGTCATGCATATCGGTGTGTGGCTGTCGGGAGGATTGGAGTCTGTAATGTGTTTAATTACTGGTTGATATACAATGAACATGTATTACGTCAACTCAGGAAGCGATGTCTAAGGGGTAATGGATCAAGTAATGATGTATACGAATGAAGGATATAATACCCTTGTAAGGATAGATACTGACTTGTCGGATTTAGGGGAGTTGTGGAATCAGTAATGATGTTATCTTTATGCGAACCACATCCGTGAATAATTCAACCGTGTTCTAGATGATCGACCTGTCACATTTCGATGGGTTTGGAGTATGACACACGATCTGTTAACTGTTAGGAGGGGAATATTCACCATGATAGGGCATATATCGATGGTTTTTCATCTTGGAAAATGGAATCAAGCGATGATGTGAACTCCTGGGGAGAGAAAATTTCCACTTGATAGGGCTTCTATGCAGTGACGTCAAGGATGGGTAAGATTAATGATGTTAGGTTTTAAATAGGGAAAAACCTCAAATATATCGAGCATTATACGGCACCGTATATCTGTCAGGTGATTGGTCAGTTCTTGATCAAGTTACCCTCGAGATTTGCTTCCGTGTTGATCGTTTTCATGGGGGATTTTTTACCCTACAAAGCTGTGCGTACTTACTGTGAATCTAATGTTCCCTACGAAAGCCACTTACAGATTTCCAGTTATAGGGGATTTTTTACATGGTTGGTTTAACTACTGAGGGGATAAACTTACACATTTGTACGGTCATTCGGTTGTGCTTTCGGGGAGTGTGGAGTATGTACTGATGTTAATTCCTGAGGGGAAAAAATACATTGGAACGAGCTACTCACAGGGAGTGAAGGTCTGAGAAGGGAGACAGGGATATGATGATATCCTAACGTGTAAAAATTCTCTTGATTGGTAATTTCAGCAGTGGCTTTCGAGAGTGTGGGGATTGTACTATTGGTAAATTTCTGTATGTGAATTTTCCCCTTGTTGAACGGGCTTTCTAGGAGTGGGCTTTCGGGGAAATTGGTATCCAGTATGTTGAGGGGGAAAAAATCCACTTGATCGGGCATCTTGAGGTGGATTTCTGAAGAGTGGTGTAAAGTATGTTGTTTACGCATGGCCGAAATTCACACTTAAACGGTATTCATCTGCTGTGCTGCCTACGCTTCGTTCGGTGGCTGGGCTCGGTGCCGTTGTCTTTTCAGAGGGATGGAGTATGTCATGATGTTTATGACTGGCGACGTGTAATTTAAACATTGAACGGATTCTTGGAAGTATAATTGCTAGGCGGGGAGAACGGTGGTATAAGGACTTATGTTTATGACTGCCGTGATATTTATACCCTTTAACGGGCAAATCTGCTGTGATTTCTAGAGGGAATGTTGATGTCAGTACTGTTTTAACTAACGAGCAGGAGGGGTAGAAAGGTCGAAGAGAAAAATTCCACTGTTTGATATGGGTGGTGTGGGCTGGCGGGGGCGTTGGGAGGTGTTCGCCGATGGGGTCGGGGGGGGGAGGTGGGGTCTGGGTGGGTGAGTTGTTGGGTTAACTCGGTTGTGGCTTTTCCGGAGTAGTGGAATCAGTACAATTTAATTTAACTAATCGGGGCATGGGGGGCATAACCTGTAAGGACAACTCTGGCAGTGGCATTTTGGGAAAGTGGAGACGTCTTCTGTACCTGTATGTTAACATAACGCGGATAAAAATGACCCCTTGATACGGAAAAGGGTTTCTCGGTAGTGGACTTTCGTGGGGTATGGAGTATGCATATGATGTTTTTAAATGCTAGGTTGGGATAAAAATACCCTTGATCGGGAATTCTTCAGTGGATTTTGGTAGGGAATGGAATCAGTAAATAAGTGTTAATTTCCTGAGGGGAAATAAATATCCCAACTTTGAATACACGTGATGATCGGGAGTATCTTTTAAGGGTCAATGGTAACAGTATCTAATGTTATTTCCTGGTGATAAGTATATCACCTTGAACGGGTAACTCGCAGATAATCTTTCAGGGTAGGGAGGAAAAGAACTGTTGTTAACTACTGTACGATGGGGATATTTTTCCCTTTTTTGATATCGTAGGACTCACTCGGGACAAGTGGATTTTTTTGGGATGAGTGGAGTCACAGTACTGGAGTTTAATCACTTGGTGGTGAGTGATAATATAACATTGAAAAGGGAGTATTGGCGATGGATCAAATACCAAGGCTTGTAATACATGGGCCGTCAAATTCGCGCGCACGGATACGTTATGACCACTCGGCTAACAGCGACCCTCTAGCATGGATTCAAATGAATGGGGTTAAAGGAGGGCTGATCGGGGCTCCTGTGAATGTGGTCGATGTTGTTACGGTTTTGTATGGATAGCGTGAGGTGTGTCATGTAGTAACTGGAATTGACTGTGGGTGAAAAGAGTGGATTTCGCCTTGTACCTATCGGTTCACGATTACCGTCACGATTTTAACAATGGGTTGGGGTATTTTAATGGAAAGTTTGTTCTGTTGGAATAAGATAAAGGCGGTGAGAGAGAGAGAGATGATTGTGAGGTGGGAAATGCAGGAGAGAGGGGGGTGGTGTGGGGGGAGAGATGAGGGAGAGAGAGAGATGTGAGGGGGAGAGTGAGAGTGGGGGGGGAGAGAGAGGGATGGGGAGAGGAAAGATGAGAGAGATGAGAACGGGATGTATTAGGGGGAGAGATAGAAATGAGAGAGAGAGATAGAGAGACTAGAGAGACAAGAACAAAAGGTTGACAAGGTCGCATTTACGAGATAGTGATAGTGAGAAAAAACAAGAGAATGACAGGATACTAGAATACATAGTCAGCCGATAGAAGGTCATAGAGAAGACAGACATTGCTCTGTGCGCAAACAATCACACACACACTACTAAACGTGAGAGTGAGAGAAGTGAGAGTGGTGAGAGAGATGAGATGTGAAGAGAGAGTGAGAGAGTAGAGAGAGATGGGGGGTGGTGGGACAGTCAAACAGACAGACGGAACAGAGGAAGTGATAGATAGACAGACAGGGACAGAGGGAGAGATACAGAGACAATAGAGACACAGTGGACAGATGGGAAAATATGGAGAGTACGAGAGAGAGAGGAGTGGATGAGGGCGGAGGTCGAGAGGAGTGTAGAGACGAGGTGTCGTTTATTCGGGGATGGCTTACCGAGGACTAGAGACGGTGAGAGTAAGTGAGACGTGTGTGATGAGAGAAGAAGAGAGTGAGGACAGACAGACAGAGACAACAAATAGTGGAGAGGAGAGGAGAGTCGGAGAGAACTGAGAGAGATTGGAGTGAGAGAGTGAAAAGACAGACAGTCCAAACACGCTGACAAAAAAAACTTGATAGTGACCGGATGAGAGATACAGAGACGTGAGACCAAACAGAGACAGGAAATAAAAATGCTGGTCGAGAGGGAGTACCGTGAGAGAGAGAGAGGAGACAGACTGACAGGGAAAGGTCGAGACAGAGTGAGTTGCTGAGACAGAGCAGACATAAAAAAGTTCCACTACACATTCAATAAAAGACGATTATGAATGATGACGAGTAAGAGGAGGGAACAGAGACAGGTAATCATATTCTCTTTGAGTTAGACTGCCATGGTGGTAAATGCCCACTCCAGGTACAACAACAAATAGCCAACCCCATACCAAAGGACAAAGACCTACCCAATCAATTTAATCAACCTTAGGGAAAACATTTTAAAAGGAGGCACTAATCATCTTGTATATTACATACATGTACGGGGATCACTGTGTTAATTCAAGAAAATATTATAGCTTACTCCACCTAAACAATCTCCTTCTGGAACGTTAGGTGTTGCTCTTGGACATTTCCTTTTGTTGTTGGTGGCTTTTTGTTGCCCTCTCTTTTTCGTTTATGCCGTTGTTCCGGTTGTCTTCATCGTCTCCACCTCATTATTTGTCTATGTTCTTTGCCACTTTTCTACACGGTCAATTCTCCTGAATTTTTATTTATGTTTTTTGGTTTTCCAGGAAGATTATAAGATGTTAACACATTCTCTCACTCCTTACGCTGCAGTTTCGGTGCGCTGGCAGGCTGACTTGTATGGAGATTAATTTAGATTTGACGGCAGCACGAATAGTATTTTTTGTGATCCTGTGAACAGACGTATTGGTTGCTGTATCGTTTCTGATGCGGTTCAAAAGAAGAAGAAGGTGAGATGGAGGAAGGAGGTGGAGGAGGAGGAGGAGGAGAAGAGGAGAAGAAGGAGGAGGAGGTGGTGGAGGGAGGAGGAGGAGGAGGAGAAAAGGTGAAGAGAAGAAGCTAGAATAAGAATTGCTGAAGGAGAAGAAATGAGAGAAATTGGGACGAAGAGTTGAAAAGAGATAGAATGCAAGATGAAGTGAATTGCGAAGAAGAAGCCATGGGTCATAAGAAATGCGAAAAGATAAGAATATAAGATAGGAACGAGGATGGAGGAGGGGAGGAGAAGGTTGAAGGTGGATGATGAGAAAGAATTGTGTAGAGAAGAATTGTGAAGAGAAGAATTGCGAAAGAAGGAATTGAGTAGGAGATGAGTGCGAAGAATGAGTTGCGAAGAAGAAAAATTTTTGGCGAAGAAGAAGAATTGACAAAGAAGAAGAATTGCAAAGAAAGAATATTTTGCGACAAGAAGAAGTATTGCATAGAAGATGATGATCTCGGGAATAAGAAATGCGAAGAAGGAAGAATAGGAAGAGGAGGGAGGTGGTGGAAGAGGAGGAGGAAGAGGAGGAGGAGGAAGAGAAGTAGGAGGATGAGGAGGTGGGAGGAGGTAGAGGAAGTGGAGGAGTGAGCGAGGAGAAGAAGTAGAAGTATTGTATCGTTTCGTTTTGTGTGTTGTATTGCGTTACTCCTAACATTCATCAGCCAGATTGTTTACTTCGAAAATGAGAGCGTGTAATACACTTACTCGTTTGATAAACAAAACTGTTTTTTGTTGTTGTTATTTTTGTTGTTTGTGGTTATTGTTGTGGTTGTAGTTTTTTAATCGGCTAAAGCTCTGATGATTACTACAATGGGGTGTTTGTGAGTAGGCGTTGGATTTTTTCATTTCTTTGCTCAAGCATGAAGGTAGCCACTTCCAAACTTCCTGGGTTATTACTAACTGGTAGATATCTTGAATTATTATTTATTTATAAAAAAGTAATATTTTTTTTTAATTACTCAGGCAAATCCCTAGAGTTCAATGTATAAACAGTAGCAACGGAATTGCAGTATCAGCATAAACCACCATACAAAATAATAAGCTAATCACACCGTGACTTCCTTCGATTTAGCCTTCCAGAGGAACCCTTCAACGAGAATTTATTGATCAGTAGAAGATTCGCTTCTCTCTTCTTTTTCCCTCTCCTCCTTCTTTGAAACCCAGACAGTACACAAACTTCAAAAAAACAAATACAATACGAACAACACACACCAAAAGCACACACACTCGCACAAACAAACATGCATACGAAACACACACTCTCTCAACTAACAAAAACTACTCGGAACACACACACACTCAATCAACACACACATCACACAACTCACACACACAATATACACACACACACACGATATAAATGAATAAAATTAAAATAATAAAATAGACGTTAACACATCACTCGATAGCACGGACAAACCTACACATCGCACGCACATACACACCCACGCACAACACCGGGCAAAACACCAAAAAAACACAAGCATGATCACACAACAACTCACAAAAATATAAAAACAAAACATATCTCACAACTAATCACACAAACCAATACATACACATAAGCACACGAGGGGACTTAGAATGGTTTGGTTGGTGTGATGCATACGTGTATATGATGTCCAGGAGTTTCGTATCTCGTTTCAAGGGATTTTTCATTTTGAATTTAATTACACAGTGCCGACTCCACTCTACACAAAAATGCGTCATAAGAATTTGAGCTATAAATCGAAGACAAGTGTGCGAACGCAAGCACCATAAATCATCCTGGTAACTAGATTAAAAACCCAGTTCCACTTTTCGAATGAGTAGGCCATTTTGCGTGCCGGGTTTTGGGTTAGGATGGCAATTTTGTATTATACTGAATAACACGAGGATTGGATGAAAAAAAAGGTCAACGGAAATGCTTATTTCATTACCCTAGATATAATATTAATATTTAAATAAAATATTAAATAAATGCCAAAACACTCTCTTAAACACAAACACACAGACACTCAATCACTCACACTCTAAACGCACAATACTCCATACATAAAAGGGGGGCAAGGATTGCCTGCAATCAGATGCAATATTCCCTTTGACCCCCCCACCCCTCCCCTCAAACACCCGCCATGCTTATCCTTAATTCCCCCCTCCGACCCCCCCCCCCCCCCCAAAACCCCAACACCCTTTCACCTTTCCCTTGGAATTCAGCAAGCCAATTTCTTGCGAACCCGTTGATTCTTTTTTGGTGTCCTCAGCCGTGTGATTGGCTTGTAGAAAGACTGGTATAGGCCAGTTACAGCAATGGGATGGAGATGAAGTTGGTCAATTTCTTGCTCGTCTGGTGCAAGCTAGTGGTTCAGAACATTTGCCCTGGAAAAATTCTGACGATCCGGGTTCGCTTTCCCGTTCAAGGGGGATATTTTCCACCTGGAGTTAACATCAGTGCAGAATACTCTGTCTACTGTCTCTCTGTATCTATATGTATGTATGTCTGTCTGTCTGTCTGTCATGTCTGTCTATCTCTCTCTCTCTCTTCATCTCTCTCTCTATCTATATCGCATCTCTATCTATCTCTCTCTCTCTCTATCCAAAAGTCTTTCGGGTTAGACTATAATTCGAGCCCGTCGTGCGAGCGACACGCGGATCATTTTGCGCACACGTTAAATCATGTTCGTTTTTTTTTTGTTAACAGTTGGCTATTGCTATTGGCGTTGGGGATACAGATGAACAGAATTTACAAAACTGTATATACCGGGACGATGTAAAATGAAAGCACATTTGTGTTTATTACATTTTACTCGATATAATTGAATAAAACTATAAAATTAAATAAAAACTGGTGGAATCGCGACGGTTGAACCTGTGTGTGTGTGTGTGTGTGTGTGTGTGTGTGTGTGTGTGTGTGTGTGTTGTTGTGTGTGTGTGTTTGTGGTGAGTACCTTACACACTCCCACACTCGAAAGAATGTTTGCCTGGATTACGGATGACATAAATTTTATAAACTTACACAAATAAACACACACGGGGGGGACTGGTGTAATAGAAAAGAACGTGGAGTTGGGCTTATTTCTTATACTCGAAGTAAAATAATATTTAATAAGCTTACTCCTGGAGTATTTGTGTGTTGTGGTGGGGGTGGGGGGGATAGCTCAGAGGTCAGAGCACTCGCTTTCCTCAGCTAAGGTTAAGCAGAATCCAGCGTGGTTACTCTGGGACGCCGTGGACCATTTGCGCCGAACCTGGCTTCAGTACAGATTCACCAGTTCACCCAGCTGTAATGGGTACATGCCATTTGGGGTCAGGAAGTAAAACGCAACGAGGTGAGAGGAGATGGCGCCAGCCCTCAATTATACTGGACACTGGAGAAGCTTGAGGTCTCTGATGCACTCGCTCACTACGACCTTATAGGGTTATGGGACACATTTACCTTGTTATACAAGCAGGACAATTCAAAACAGTACCCACGCTAGACAGTGCAGAGCAACACAACACGACGCAAACCATCGTAAAGCAACGCAACGCAGCACGAATTACAATTCAATACAATAAAATACAATACAACATGCGCTAAAAGGTTAAACAGGTAAAATGTGTTCTCATAACATATGTGGTCAGTTAGGGAGATTATATCATTATCCTGGAATTTAAAGAATTTAAAAAAGTAAATAGTATAAAATGATACGCACGCATACATTACAACGCGGTGGACACAAGTGCACGCACGCACATAAACTACACACACACAACACAACACACACACAAACACAAACACTCACACACTCACACAACACCACAAACCACACTCACTCAAACAAACAAACATACAGATGGCCTTGATGAAACTAAACAATCCACTTCCTTATTCATTGTACATCTATAAAATAAAGGGTTTGATTTTGGACTTTCACACCACACACACAAGACACACACACACACCTCTATCTCTCTCTCTCATCTCTATCTCTCTCTCACACACAAACACTCCACACACACACACAACACACACACTCTCTCTCTCTCACACACAAACACACACACAATTTCTCTATCTCTCTCACACACACAACCACCCACACACACACACCACACACCACACACACACACACTCTCTCTCTCATCTCTACTCACACACTCACACCACTCAACCACCCCTCCATCCCCCCTACCCCTACTCACACACACACCCACACTTTTCACTCACACAGAAACAAGACCATTTGACATTTATGACAGTCAGCGTCGAGATACCCAGTCCCTGGAAGCTTTAGAAAAGTTGGTGAAATGTGCTTTAGTATTCAATGGTAAAACACAAGAAACGCTGAAACAGTTGTTTTTTTCTTCTTCTTCTTGTGGTTTGCGGTTGTTGGGCTCCACAACAACCCCCAAACAATAAACAAAACAAACAAATAAAGACCAAAAAGTCATGCGAAATAAGGGTTACAATTCTGAATGTGTAATAAACCTATTGACTAGTTAGATGTATTCAATAGGTGAAACAGGTTTTATTAAAAAAACACGATATTTAAGCTGTTTAAAAGTATGGTAGAAACATTTTGTGAGAGCGAAATAATTGTGAAAAGAAAAATGGTAGCAAAGTAAGCCCATCAAAATAATTTCCTTGGTATACTAGAATAAAAACTGTTTTTTTAAAGACACTAAAGAAAACAACAAATACATCAAAATCCCCCCTCCCCCCAATCAAAAAGAAAAAACAAACAAAAACTAAAACAACAAAACAACAAACAAAGCAAAGAAAAAATCAACACCCGGAAAACCCGACCATAAGAAAATAAAACCACTTTCACTTCAAGTGCTGGGTACAAAAATGTGACAAACTGTATTTGCTCTTTTTGTGGTTGTGGATTAGTTTAAAAGATCCTATCAATATGTTCTTTTCAGCCTTGTTAAGCAAACCGTATCAACCAAAACAAAACAAACACTAACAATCAAAAACGCCTTTCGTGCCAACTTGCAAGGAGTTGTAGTTGTAGTAGTAGTAGTAGTAGTAGCTAGTAGTAGTTAGTTGTGGTTAGTTGTGGTTGTAGTTTGATTGTAGTTGTAATTGGTTGTAGTCGTAGTAGTAAGTAGTCATTGTAGGTGATAGTAGTAGTAGTTAGTAGTAGTTGTGTAGGTGTTGGTAGTAGTAGTTAGTAGTTGTTGTAGTGGTAGTGGTAGTTTGTTGTAGTATTGTTAGTAGTAGTAGTCAGTGGTAGTAGTAGTAGTAGTTGTAGTTGTAGTAGTAGTTGTAGTAGTGGTTGTTGTTCAGTATAGTAGTAGTACTAGTAGTAGTAAGTAGTTTAAAAGTAATTAGTAGTAGTGGTTTGTAGTTTGTAGTAGTAGTAGTTGTAGCGATAGTAGTAGTAGTTGTCGTAGTGATATAGTAGTAGTGATATAGTAGTTACTAGTGATAGGAGTTAGTAGTAGTAGTAGTGTAAAGTAGTAGTGATAGTACTAGTAGGAGTAGTAGTAGTAGTTGTAGTTGTGATAGTAGTAGTAGTAGTAGTGATAGTAGTAGTAGTGTAATAGTAGTAGTAGTAGTAGTGATTGTAGAGTAGTGATTAATAGTAAGTAGTAGTCGTAGTAGTGTGATATAGTCAGTTAGTTAGTAGTAGTAGTAGTGTTAGTAGTAGTGTAGTAAGTAGTTAGTTGTAGTAGTTGATTGTAGTAGTAGTAGTGAATAGTTAGTAGTAGTAGTGATAGTAGTAGGTAGTGGTAGTAATTAGTAGTAGTAGTCAGTAGTGAGAGTAGTTGTAGTAGTGATGTTGTAGTGGCTAGTGATGAGTAGAAGTAGATCAAGTTGTAGTAGTTGTAGTAGTAGTAGTAGTAGTAGTAGTAGTTGTTGGTAGTGTGGTAGTAGAATGATGTTAGTCTGTGGTCTAAAGATAACGCACCTGCCTACAAAAGTGAAAAGTCTGGGTTCGAAGTGTGCAGTGGTTCGATCCCCGTCTGGGCCCGAGATTCCTTCACCCCGTGAGTGGTAGTCTGGGTGCTAGTCTTTGGATGAGACGATAAACCGAGATCCCGTGCATGCAACACGCATTTAGCACACGTAGAAAACATCCACGGAAAAAAGGAAGTTTTTTTCTGCCCAAAAATTATGTCGAATAAAAAGTCATTCTGATAGGGAAACAATCACACATACAGGGAAAGATAAAAAATGGGTGGCGCTGCTCTTGTGGCGACCGGGCTCTTCCGAGAAAGCAAGCCAGAATTGCCGCAGACGTGCCGTCGTCCTCTCCAAAATGAGCGAGCCACCTATTTTTTTTCTATACGCGTGTGTGTTATGTGTGAAGAGTGTGTTGTATTTGTGAGTGTGAGGTTAGTGTGTGTTTCAATTTGATATCTGTTTTCCTTTTTATGTTGTGGAACGGTTGCATTGCGTTTTTTTGTGTAAATGATCTCAATGTAAGCGATTTGATTTTGCTGCTTTACAACATTCAGCGCTAATGAGGTGAGGACATCGCGCATCACTACTCACTCACTCAGTGTGTAGTTGCTGGCTGGGTATCGTCGGGTGGGTGTCATCATCATCATCTAATAATCCTCATTAGATAGAGATACTATCATCAATCATTATCACAATTCAAGCAGGGAAAACACCGCACATATCCCACTATCCTGACTGAAACCTGTCACAAAGTTACCTAAGGCGTATTAGGCCTTAAGTGCCGGTGGGAACAGATGAAAAACATGACATTCATTAGCCTCAAAATAACACACGTACGTTCCAAGCAAAACCGCTGGTATGCTCTTACACATCACTATACCAGACGGCAGGATGGCTTGCTACATGTGTGTTAGAAGTAAAAAGGGACGAACATGCGGGGAGCTGAATGATGGAGAGAGAGAGGAATGTAGAGAGAGAGGCAGAGAGATGAGAGAGAGTAGAGAAGAGATTGAGACTGGAGAGAGAGGATGGATGGAGAGAGACGATCGTCAAGTCAGTGTCGCACGTGGTACTGAATGTCTATTAACTTATAGTGGGAGAGGGAGAGAGAGAGAGAGAGAGTGCCAACGCTTTACAGCGGACAGTCATTAAAAGCAGCCTTTGACAATCACTCTCCTGCCTGCGCTAATGTCGAACACGGTACTGACAAATCAGCGTGCTAGGTACAAGCATGCTTGGTAAGTAAAAGAGCTAATGTATTGACAGACTGCCAGGCTGACAGACAGGCAGACAGATTGACTGAACAGTGAGAGCGGAACAGACAGAGAGAGACACTGATAGAAACACTCGCGACGGCGCGTGCGATGTGCTCATGAAATTACATAGTCACCAGGATCAGAACCATTCTTGTTCAGTCCATGGAAGACATACCCAAATGAAAGGGATATTGGATAATAGGCAGAGAGGTAGACAGAAAAACCAGATAGAATGTCTGACAATGGCACAATACGGTGTGTTTGTTGCTATTAGCTAATGGGGGCGTGGTAATAGACAAATGAGCTAATAAAGCCAGAGAGAGAGGAGGGGAGAGAGGGGAAGAAGAGAGATGAGAGAGATTAGAAGACGAGAGATGATGAAGAGAGAGAGAAGAGAGAGACAGAAGAGAGAGACAGGACAGACCAGACAGGAAGAGAGACAAAGACAGAGAGACAGAGATAGAGACAGACATTACAGTGACAGTACAGGGGACAGGTCAGGAAAGAGAGCTGATAGAGAGACAGAGATTTGAGGAGAGCGAGAGGCAGATAGAAACAAATGACAAAGACAGAGAAGGATGACTGGACTTTCTAACATCGCCACTTTTAAAGGGCGTACAAAAAATCAAATGAGATATATTTCAACCAGCAAAACAAAGAGAAACAGAATCATGAGGCATAAATACATACACAGTAAATCACAGAAACCTGGTTCCACGCTACAGTAAAATCCCTGTTTTTAAACTGTCACTCGACGACGTCTCTGGAACGTTTTAAACTAAAACGCAGAATAATAATGCTGATTAATAATAATAATATTATTAATAATAAATACAAAATAATAAATGGAATTTATGTAGCACTATATCTTGTAAAAAGCAAATTCAAAGCGCTTGCTATCGATCCTACTCTTCACATTAACCAACAATAGTTAACAAGTTTTAAACACACACAAACTAGACTTTTTTTTTATTTAATTTTGAATGTATGGTTTAATATATGATCAGGTTTTTGTTTTGATTTCAATTCCATGTTTGCCATGTATTATGTCTTCTCTTATTTGATTTGTATGTTTTATCATCTGATAGGTTTTTTTTTCTATGTCTGCATAAGAGAGGTTTTTCACTCTCTTTTTCTTTAGTTAGGTTACTTGATGCAAAATAGCTTATACAAGCGTTTTTTCACATGAAAACCATCTGAAATAAAAGTTTGACTTTGACTTTGACTTTCACACACACACACACACCACCACACACACACACCACCCACCACACACAACACACACACACACTCCAAACCCACCACACCCAACCATCACAACACACAAACATACACACACAAACACACACACACCATACACAACACCCACCACCAACACAACCCCACAGGATAATCCACCAACCCCCCTCATATCCCTCGCACCCCCTCGCGCATCCTGCTCTCTTTGTCATTGAAGGCAGGGACAGATAATTTGAGATGAAACATAGGGATAGTCATCTGGTTTGTAATTGGTTGGTCTTGAGGGCTGGTTTAAAAGTTTCGTAAGTACGGCTTTCGCGAAGGGAGCCGACGTAAAAGAAGATGGGGATGTCATCCAAGATTGGTTGGACCAGAAACAGAGAAAGAGCGACGGCCAACGGGTGGTACTGTGGTTGAAGCTTTGGTATTCCCGTAAGCGCAGGGTTATCTGCAAGAGAGCGGATGGGTAACGAGAAGGAGTGTACAGCGTGGAGACATTCTACAGAAGGTAGGAGGAGGCTGTTTTTGTGGAGACATTTGTAACAGAGAGGTAATAATAATAATAATAATAATAATCTATAATTAATAAATGGACTTATATTGCGCTAATCTTGCAAAGTCAAATCAAAGTGCATGCATTTTCAACCTAATCTTACACAGTCATACAACCAATGTATAAATAATAACATGTTTAAACAGTTATTACTATAAACATGGTAATGATCATGTTATTCTTCGTATGACTACACGTGCGAAGAGACGTAGGAAAGGATCTATCATTGAACATTTGAAAAAAGCATAACACCTACACCAGTTATTTATCTCCTGTCTCCTTCACCGCTGTCTACAGGTAGGAGCTCCAACGCAACTTGCCCCAACACAAGGGTTACCACATATTTCTTATCCCTGCAGAGTTCTACAATCTTCTTTAGCCATCTCCCAACCAATGATCTATCTCAGTGATGTCGCAGGCCGTTGTCGGATGTTGGTGGTTTGCTTTCCTTTCCTTCTTGCGATACTCAACCTTACCTTGGTGAACTGACCGTCATCAGATTTGTGTGTTTTTTTGTGTGTGTGTTTCTGTTTGCATGACCAACACGATTATCTCAGTCTGCGCTTATCAATTTCAGCTGACATTTGTTGCACTGGTAGAGATAGACAGCTATTTGATAAAAAGAAGAGTTAATTACTCTTTCTCTCCATCTGGCTTTCTTTTTCTCTTCCTGTCCGCCTCTCTCTCTCTCTCTCTCTGTGTCTTTCTCTGTGTCTGTCTGTCTCTCCCCGTCTATCTGTCTGTTTTTCTGTCTGTCATTTTCTCTCTGTCATTTTCTGTCTGTCTGTCTGTCTGTCTGTCTGTCTGTCTCTCTCTCTCTCTCTCTCTCTGTGTCTCTCTCTCTCTCTCTCTCCCATCTCTCTTCCCACTCTCTTTATTTCTCTCCTTGTCTCTCTGGTTGCCAGTTTATGCGTGTTTAGTAATACTGTTTGAATGAGGGGAGGGGGGGGGGGGGGGGGGGGGGAGACAGAGAGGCACAAAAAGGGCAAAGAGAAAGATTGAAACACAGACAGAAAAAGACAGACAGGCAGATACAGAGACAGAGAAGTGTAGAGCCAGGAAAAGTGACACTAGACAAATTGAGATAGATAGATAGATAGATAGATAGATAGAGAGGGGGGATGGGAGGAGAGACAGACAGACACATAGACAGACAGATAGACAGACACAGACAACTAGATAGACAGACAGTGATTCAGAGACAAGAGACAGAGAGAAGGAGAAGGGAGAGAGAGGGGGTGGGGAGAGAGAGAGAGAGAGAGAGAGGGGGAGGGAGGGAGGGAGGAAAGGAAAGGAGAGAGAGACATGAAGATAGAGACAAAGACAGAGAAAACAAGACAATAGGATAGAGATACAAGCAGACAAACAAGCATGGCATACATACATACATACATACATACATACATACATGCATGCATACATACATACATAAATACGGATGGACAGACAGACAACCAGACAGACAGACATGGAAACATCGTTTTCCCTTAACAGCCTGCAGAAAATCAATGAGCGATTTTAACACCGGTAAACAAAGATAAAACAGGAGCAGAAAGGCATAGGTGATTATTTCCACAGGAAAAAATAATCCCTGAAAGGCTGTCTCACGCTACCAAAATCACGTCCCCTGTTTTTTAAACTGTCACTTGACGTCGCTTAGAAAGCTAACACTACAATCACGTCCCTGTTTTTAAACTGTCATTCCACGTCGCTTAGAAAGCTAACACTACAATCATGCCCCTGTTTTTAAACTGTCATTCTACGTCGCTTAGAAAGCTAACACTACAATCACGTCCCTGTTTTTAAACTGTCACTTGACGTTGCTTAGAGAGCTAACACTACAATCACATCCCTGTTGTTAAACTGTCACTTGGCTTAGAACGTTAACACTTAACACAGAGAATGTTTCTGTTTATTCAAGGTGTCAGGAGAGAGGGGAGGTAATGGTTTATTTGTTTTGATGTA
>CM054161.1:28160127-28302399 GCA_028751875.1 Rapana venosa | reverse complement strand
ATGCTGGATCTGTGTGCTGTGAACATATCTTACCCCTTCTACATTCCGTCGATAGCGTCGCCCTCGATGTCTCGAGGATGATCGACCAGAGGAAGATCGAGTTTCTGACTGTGCTCGGGTTCTGGATAGACTGCGTGACCTGCACAAGATTTACATCACACTGTGCCAAGAGTTGTGTATGCATGTGTGAGAGAGAGAGAAAGAAAGACTATGTGTATGTGTGTGTTGTGTGTGTGTGTGTGTGTGTGTGTGTGTGTGTGTGTGTGTGTGTGGTGTGTGTGTGTGTGTAAACTCATTTTTTACATAAATTCTTTTATTTCATGGATAATAAAATTTATAAGCATTAAAGTACTTTTCACATCCTGGCCCCATGTGGATGCGCTTTTGTAAATGTCATCTGTTTCCATGTGTGCATGCATGCTTGCATCTGTGTGCGTGTGTGTGTGCATGTGTGTGTGTGTGTGTGTGTGTGTGTGTGTGTGTGTGTTGTGTGTGTGTGTGTGTGTGCATGAGTTACATTTAAGTCATTATCTTTATACTTTCAAAACCTTTTCTTATGTAGTCATTCTATTTCCAGTCCAGGATATAATTACAAGGGAATAAAAAATTATCTTGTTTTATGATCTGTTTGACCCTTGATTAGAGATTACCTTTCGAGGAAAAAACAAAAAAATACTTCTTTTGGTTTTTAAACACACACACACACCTGGACCCTATCCCACCTCTCTTCCCCAACAACATATACATACTTGTATCACCACCCCCCCTCCCACTACCACCACCAACAACACACATATATCGCTAATTTGCACACTAACCTGCGACGTCCTCTGTCAGACTCGTCACTGATGCTCTCGCCAAATTCCCTCACAAGGTACCGACTATGGGAAGAACTGCGCTCTGGGGTGTAGTGCCGCGTCCTTGAGGCTGACCTCGACCTTGGCCTGCTGCGACCTCTAGGCTCTTGTCTGAAAAGCAATCAATATCCATTTGCTTATCTTGAGAAATGCATATGGGGCGGGGCTTAAAAATAAGCTGTAGCTTGATGCCTTCCCCCTGCTGTATCGTTGTCTGATTATGATGTGTGAGTTTTCGATAAACAATGATGAAAAAAATCACATGCGTAGCTTTACGAGTTGAAACAGCCTGGTGGGAAGTATCTATTATTATTATTATTATTACTATTAATTATATTATCATTATTATTATTATTAATTATATTATCATTATTATTATTATTCTTTCATTTGGAGGATAATGGAATAAGAACTCTTGTGCTATTTTACATTCAGTCCTTGTGTGAATGCAGTTTTATCAATTTTGTCATCCTTTCCCACTGGCACACAACAGCCTACTCTTCCAAAAAGCAGAACAGGTTTTAACATGTGCGCAAGATGATCTGCATGTGTTTGCACACGGGACCTCAGTTTCTAGTCTCATCCAAAGGACTTTTGGGGGGAGTGGAGTCGGCACTGATGTCAACTCCAGAGGAAAAAACCTCTTGAATGAGATTTGAACCCGGATCAGCAGATCACGAGCACAATGCGTATCACTCTAACCACCAGGCTATCCTGTCCCCCCATATCAAGTATACATTTATACGATCTCCCTTTTGGTACCAAAGGGTGGGAACAGCCTGGTGGTCAGAGCATCATACTCTTGTTCTGACAGTAGCTGAGGGTATGGGTTTGAGATGTCCTATTTTTTGTGTACAAAAAGACATTAGGGAATATTCATCTCCAGCCAGGTTTGCCACATCTGTGGTTCAGTGGTTAGTAAGTCAGATCCCTGGCTGGAAGATCATAGGTTCAAACCCCACAAAGGGTAGGGTCATATTATATTATATTAGGGTCCAGACAGCTCCTTCACAGAGTGAGTGTGCCCAAGACAGGGAAGACTGGAATCATACTATTGAAGGGGAAGACTGGGAAGACTGGAATCACACTGTTGAAGAACATCATCCATTCTACAAAAGCAGTTTTGACAGTGCTGCTCAAATGTATTAAACAGCACTGTAGATGATTCTCAGGTCTACATGACTGCTGTTGGAATATGTTGTAATAAGGAATGCCTAGTGCATACCTGTCAAGTAGTAACTGTACCAGTCTCAAACCAAGATGCATAGACTTCCACATCATCATCCTCAATACCACTCCATTTTCTTACAGTAAAACAAGATTGTCTTTTGATTCAGTGCTCCCTGTTGCCTTGTCATACGGTGACCTCAGTTCCAGTTCCCTTTTACCGTCATCATTTTATCATGCCTATGATGAGTTCATGTCAAAGCCTTTGGAGTCTAGGTCATAGGAAACTTAGGTCACTTGAGGAACATGCTTGCAAAGGTGGATTTGTTCCACAAAATAAGCATCTCATTCTTTCTGGCTGAATGAATATGCTGATACTGCTGTCAACAGGGAGCTTAGTTAACTGTGACCTGCAAAGGTTGGATTAGAGCAGTTAGTATTATCCACTGAACACCACCAAAATACCTCCATAGATACAAATTTCTGTCTTAATAGACACAAGAAAACAAGCTTGGGTATGATGATGGTGATCAATGGAATCATAATGAGTGGTACAAAAACAGACATGTCACACAAGAAATATGGCAAAAAATATAACATCACTACCATAATCATGAGTTTTTCAAAAAATTGAAAAAAAAATTTCAGGTGCAAAAGTAACACAAGTGCTCACTATACCCATTGTTGCTGGCATACACATACTGTGCTTGTGGAAAAGCAGCCCAAATTTTATGCAGAAAAATCTGCCATGACTGTACTATAGCTGTAGGTGACAATGTCATACACGACAGAAAAAATCAAAACAATTCAATATGATTATTTATATCACTTGATGATGGCTGCTACAGAATCTAAACTAACTGTTTAAGTTGCAAAGATGACAAAATTAAAATAATAACAAAGATTATAATGGTAATAGTACTATTCTAAACACTGTTACTTGAAATGAATCAAAACTGAAAGCATTGCTTCAGTAATTTATATGTACATTCATCCTCAGGGTATGAAATGATAACGGAACTCTTTGTCTCTTAATCAATTGTTTATAATTATGAGCACTTTTTAAATCAATTTATAAATTCAAACATAACAATCCCATCACTGCAATGTTAAATGTTAGTCCTAAATACTTTTTTGTTGTCTTCCTTACAAAGTTGTTTCTACAGCTTTAGTACTGAGAGACAATACCAAAAAATCCCTGCTTTCTTCATTCATTCTGGTCAAACATTAGTGATTTTCAAGTCTGATTCAGACTCAAGACTGACATGTGACTCTGAGTGAATAAATGAGTGAGTGAGTTTGTTTGTTTTCTTTATTCTTTTATTTTGAGGATAATGAAATAAACACTCATATGCTTTTATACATTCAGTCCCTATGTGTATGCAGTGTGTGTGTGTGTGTGTGTGTGTGTGTGTGTGTGTGTGTGTGTGTGTGTGTGTGTGTGTGTGTGTGTGTGTGTGTGTGTGTGTGTGTGTGTGCATGTGCATGCATGTGTGCATGTGTGTGTACACAGTATTCATGACTGTGTGTCAGAGCATACATGTATGGCAATGAATTTGAATCTGGATAGATATATGTATCCGTTCAGTGTTAGTCCCATCTGTCCATGAATGGATATTCATGAGGATAGACTATAGTGACTGCTCACCATACAAATCTACGTAAAAAACTGTGTCTGTCCGTATCATGTGTATGTCTCAGTAAATGCATAAAAATATAAACTTGTTCACTTGAAACTTTTAAAAACATGCTTAGAGACCCACCTATTTTCAGTGTGATGCCCCTTTAACTCTTTACCCCCAGTATGCCACTTTTGTTACTAAGCAGATTTTAAAACAAGCATTCCCTTATTTCATTCATCTGTTTCCCTGGGGGTTTTGGTTTTATCATTTCAAGTATATTTATAAATATATTTACCTTGTATTGTGCATGTGATGCATGTGCCCAGAAGCACCTATATCAATGCGATTCTATGCATGATTTTGTGCTATATCAAGTTATATCTTATCATTATCTTTAAGTGTGAGATTAATATAATCTACAATACATAAAAATATTATACAGTAAGAATAAGTCTACTGCATGTTAGCATTACAACATATAATTATATACAACAAAATAGAAACAACAATGACTACAACATGGACACAAAGACACAGGTGAAACCTCTGGAACCTGTAGTGTAGACAACCAGGTGTTAGTGACCAAGTATAACAAGAAATGAAGAACTAAAGACTTTTGAAAATTTAAATTTTCTATGAAGATGTATACACAGCTATTGTGAATTAAATATTATATGATAACCATGGTTGATCTGATTTTTGGAATATTACAATTTCTTTCTGTTATGAAACATACAGTGATACACATATTGTGAAGTCTTACACGTCCTTTTTCCAGCCCAAAAAAAACATTACACAAAACCACAACATTGCCTTTGGATGTTAAAGAAGCACATAGAATTTTGTGTGAGAAACTACATAAAATGTTGTTAGTTCATCTTTACTCCATGATGCAAAGGGGGGAGGGGGATGCCGAGGTCATAAAAAGGACAAAAGGGGAGGGGGGTTTGATACCGAACAAAAAGAAAACATTGATCAGCCTGAATGAATACTCAGCAGAAGATAAATGATGGGAGTATTTTTGGCAAATAGCAACAGAACAAAACGAAGAGTTTCTGATACTCAACAACAAATAAACGATGGGGATTTGTGATACAATACACAACAACAAATCAAGTTTTTGACACACACAACAAATAAACATTGGAAGGGAGGGGGGATACCTGGCAATAAATAAACAATGGGGGTTACTTTTAGTTTGGAGAGTGATACACAAGAACAAAAACAAAAAACACACACAAAAAGATTTTTGATACCTAAGATTTAACAACAAGGCTTTTGACAAACAAGAGGAAAACAAGAAAGGGAGGGAGGATGGTACACATTAAGAAATACACAATGAAGGTTTTGAGGGAAGGGGGGAGGGGTTGATACACATCAAGTAAACAATGGAGGTTTGGGACACCTTACAAGTAAGACAGCCGTCAGCGCCTGGGCTTTATCACAGTTCTTGATTAAACCATTGACGCTGGGGGCAACAGCAAAGTGAGAGGCTGTATGACCAGTGGCTTTCCCACCCATGGAATTCCACTTTACAGCTTAGTCTTTAGTGATCAACTATGACTCTCTGACTAGGAGGCTTGACTCGCACAGTCATTATGTGCTTCAGCCCTGGGGGCTGGTTGGCCTTTGGAGAACATCTCCAATGCTGACTGTCCTTATGCCCACTTGGCCGAGAGAGTTGGGATGTACTGTGGGCAAGGCATCTCCACTATAATCAAATTTCTGCCCAGTTTCCAAAACAGCAGCTGCCTCCTCTGCTGTTTTGGAGGTCATCGTCGGACATGACGGACAAACATACACAGAAGTAAGAAAAGGGGTTTTTTAAACACAAGTATAAAATGGAGGTTTTTGATGTTTTATAATTTTATACATGTATACATACATACATGTACACAACACAAGGTAAACAATGAAGCTATTGAAACACATCAAACAAACCGCAGAGGTTTTTAACACCAAATACCACGTAAGCAATAAAAAAAAAAGTTGGTAATGTATGACAGTTGACACAACAACAACAACCAAATTAATAACAAGGTTTTTTTTTATTTATCTTAACAATCAACAAGAAAACAAAACGAGTTTTATACTGTACAACATGTAAACAAGAGGAATGATACATAACAAACACACTTGTACTCAAGAGTTCCCAATACACAAAGTTAACAACGAAGCAATTATCAAGCTACATGTGACCACCTCCCAAACGAAACAGAAAAGCCCACCAACATTGCCAAACCAATGACATCAAAACCTCACCTTTGGTACTCTCGATATGTGTACCTATACACTCTGAAAGCGTTGGAAGACAGAGCAGAGTTCTCTATTATTTCTTATTGCCAGTGTGAATAGGGCTGAGAGAGGCAGACAGAGGGAGAAGGAGAGGGAGAGAGAGGGTGAGGGTGAGAGGGCGGGGAGAGAGGAGAGAGAGAGAGGGCATGTGTGAAAGAGAGAGAGAGAGAGAAAGACAGACAGACAGAGAGGATAGAGAGAGAGGGGGTGTGAGAGAGAGAAAGACAGACAGACAGACATACACAGAGAAACAGACAGACACAGAGAAACAGACAAACACAGATAGAGAGGTCATGATGTGTGTGTGTGTATGTGTGTGTGTGTGTATGTGTGTGTGTGTGTGTGTGTGTGTGTGTGTGTGTGTGTGTGTAAGAGTGTGTGTGTCTTCAATTTTATGTCTGTTCACTTAAAGTGATATTAGATTATGGAGGCGGGGGGAGAGGGGGTGGCAGCATAATGAGATAAAGGCTTCAAGTAGAAGAGATATTTGTTGGTATGAATGCACATTAAAAGACTATTCCAAACTATATGAACAGTATGTTGCAAAAAACATGGCAAACAAATACCAAAATTAATATAAGCACAGAACAATTGAACACCCCAAGAGTGTGTGTGTGTGTGAGTGTGTGTGTGCATGTGTGTGTGTGTGTGTGTGTGTGTGTGTGTGTGTGTGTGTGTGTGTGTGTGTGTGTGTGTGTGTGAGTGTGTGTGTGTGTGTGCATGCGTGTGTGTGTGCATGCGTGTGTGTGTATGCCTGTGTGTGTGTCTCCTGTCTATCTAAATGCATGAAGGTTAGTGTATCTCTCAGTGTGTGCATGCATGTAAGTGCACTGGTCTACATCTATCTGTGAATTGTGTAAGTGGTTGATTTAGAACAAAAAAGACTAAGAACAGAATCAAACAAGTGATATGAATAATGGAATCATCCACCCCAAACCAGCATAAATACCATTCATCCTATTTTGTACTTATTCTATTTAATAAATAATCAATTTAACAATGTCAAAACCTGGAACAACAAAAACTTATGGTGAGAAACAACTGACACACATTTGAAAACATCTTCTTCACTTTCTCACTCATGGTGACTATAAAAAGACAGTGATAGGTAAACGTGAAAATATATGGCAAGTATATAATCTGCTAAAGACGAATTCTGCTTGATACTTGGCAACATGAACATGATCAAAGTGGTTAATGACTAGTAGTTGATTAATAACTTTTTCTCTTAAATTAAAGTAAACCTTTATTAACTGAATTTCAAACTACTTGATAGATTTTTATAAACTAAAGGTTTTTATAAACTATTTTCTAACTAAACAATATGGTTTATAAACTGCAATGAGAAGAAAGGATGCAGCCCAAGCAGACAGACCAGCGTCAGATTTCATCTGTGTCCTCTGCCATAGGGACTGTCATTGCCGTATCGGACTGGCCAGCTACACCCAATGCTGTACCAGAATAAACACCTAAAGCGCAATTCCATAGTCTTGTGAGAACGAAGGATGCCTAAGTATAAACTGCTAACTACCACATCTTGTCTTTAGTCCTCTACATTATTTTAGAGAAATGAAACAGCAGACATGTTCACAATCAAACCGCTTCAGAACTTTCATATATTTATTAAAAAACCACTATCTAAGATAAACATTGTTAAGAACATTCTCCTTCCTCAAATCTAACATACAAACGAAACAGTACAAGAACCAAAAAAACAAAGACTCACAGAGAGAAAAATGGCGGTCATAAAAAGTCACCTATCATCCTGTTACAAATGACTTTATATATTTTAAAAAACACCAAACAAAAAATAACCAGAAAAACAACCAACAGATAGGAACGGACAAGTCCAAAAAAAACAAAAACGAAACGAAAACCACTTACGCAGGATCGGTGGCGAAATCCTGAGCCATGTATCCGTGCACGGGTTCCACGTCCTCCTCGTGAATGTGAGCCCCCGCCCCCCCACACAACGGACACGTCTCCACCCTGCTGTACCCCACCCCCTCCTGAACCGGGTAGTACACTGTAGCCTGCTGCTGGGGTGGGGAGGGGACAGCGGCCGGCCGCTGACCCACGCTTCGCGCCTGGAAACCCAGGGTGGGGAAGTACTGTCCTGACGACAACGAAGAAGCCACCGCTGGCCACTGCGACCGACGGATGGTGTACCACGGCCGTTTGCTCTGCGTCTGCTGGACGTACCCCGCTGGTTCCACCCCGGCCAGCGTTCCGGACAAGTTAGGCTGGGAGGCGGAGAGCGGGGTGGTGTGCTGGCGGTAAGGGTTGGCGCCGGGGTTGGGGACGGCCACGCTCTGCCGTGAAGGAATGTAGTAGTTGTACAACGCCTGAGGATCGGTCGTTGGCGGTCGCAGTACTTGTAACGACCGCCTGGCAGGGGATCCGGCGTTGACCGTTCGAGCCCCTGCCCCCCCTGGCTCGTTCCCCGCACCTTCCGCCGTTTTGGGGCCAGTCTCCTGCCCCTCGCCTCGATGACGTAATCGCGGATGACCGGTCCTGCTTCGATGATGGCGGTTGTAGGAATCTGCAGCGGCGTATCCCAGTGGGATGTCTCCGTCGTCGTCGGTTCTCTTTTCCCCCGGCGGCGCGGTCATGTACCAGTCGTCAAATTCGCGCACACGCCCGCCAGAGAAGGAGTTGGCACGGCGACGAGGGACGCGCATGAAGCCGTACGGGTCTTCGAAGGGGTCGTAGTACTGAGGTTCGTCTGACTGTTGGGGTTGAGGTGGGGGTGGGGGAGGTGGTGGTGGTGGCAACGGTCGCTGTGCGGCTTTCTCGTGGGCCTGCTTCACTCCCCCCTTCAGCTTCTCTATCTCGTCCTGGAGCGCTCGCAGTGTGCGCTGTTGATCAAAAGGAGTCAGTCGCGTCAATTTTCTTTTCGTTCAGAGGAAAAGTACTTTAGAACGAAAGAGGAGGAGGAAAATATTCTTCATCTGTTCACAGATAATCCTTCTGTTTAAGCTCATAAATAAGTGCGTATGTACACAGATAATCCATGTGTTTAAGCTCATAACTCAAAGTAACATCTGTTCACAGATAATCCGTGTGTTTAAGCTCATAACACAAAGTAACATCTGTTCACAGAGTGTTTAAGCTCATAACTCAAAGTAACATCTGTTCACAGAGTGTTTAAGCTCATAACTCAAAGTAACATCTGTTCAAAGATAGTCCATGTGTTTAAGCTCATAACTCAAAGTAACATCTGTTCACAGATAATCCATGTGTTTTGCTTATAACTTAAAAATGTAACATCTGTTTACAGATAATCCCAGTGTTTAAGCTCATAAATCAAAGTAACAATGCACACAGATAATCCATCTGTTTAAGCTCATAACTCAAAAGTAACATCTGTTCACAGATAATCCATGTGTTTATGCTTATAACTTAAAAATGTAACATCTGTTTACAGATAATCCCAGTGTTTAAGCTCATAAATCAAAGTAACATATGTACACAGATAATCCATCTGTTTAAACTCTAACTCAAAAGTAACATCTGTTCAAGATAAACCATGTGTTTAAGCTCTACTCAAAAAACATCTTTCAGAGTAATCCCTGGTTTAAACTCTAACTCAAAGAACATCTGTTCACAGATAACCCGTGTTTTAAGCTCATAACCAAAAGTAAATCTTTCACAGATAATCCATGTGTTTAAGTCATAAACCCCAAAGTAACATCTGTTTACAGATATTCCATGTATTTAAGCCATAACTCAAATGTGTGTGTATGTGTGTGTGTGTGTATGTGTGTGTGTGTGTGTGTGTGTGTGTGTGGTGTGTGTGTAAGAGTGTGTGTGTCTTCAATTTTATGTCTGTTCACTTAAGTGATATTAGATTATGGAGGCGGGGGGAGAGGGGGTGGCAGCATAATGAGATAAAGGCTTCAAGTAGAAGAGATATTTGTTGGTATGAATGCACATTAAAGACTATTCCAAACTTGTATGAACGTATGTTGCAAAAACATGGCAAACAAATACCAAAATTAATATAAGCACAGAACAATTGAACACCCCAAGAGTGTGGTGTGTGTGTGAGTGTGTGTGTGCATGTGTGTGTGTGTGTGTTGTGTGTGTGTGTGTTTGTGTGTGTGTGTGTGTGTGTGTTGTGGTGAGTGTGTGTGTGTGTGTGCATGCGTGGGGTGTGTGCATGCGTGTGTGTGTATTGCCTGTGTGTGTGTCTCCTGTTCTATCTAAATGCATGAAGGTTAGTGTATCTCTCAGTGTGTGCATGCATGTAAGTGCACTGGTCTACATCTATCTGTGAATTGTGTAAGTGGTTGATTTAGAACAAAAAAGACTAAGAACAGAATCAAACAAGTGATATGAATAATGGAATCATCCACCCAAACCAGCATATAATACCATTCATCCTATTTGTACTTATTCTATTTAATAAATAATCAATTTAACAATGTCAAAACCTGGAACAACAAAAACTTATGGTGAGAAACAACTGACACACATTTGAAAACATCTTCTTCACTTTCTCACTCATGGTGACTATAAAAAGACAGTGATAGGTAAACGTGAAAATATATGGCAAGTATATAATCTGCTAAAGACGAATTCTGCTTGATACTTGGCAACACGATCAAAAGTGGTTAATGACTGACTACTGGTTGATTAATAACTTTTTTTTCAAAATTAAAGTAAACCTTTATTAACTGAATTTCAAACTACTTGATAGATTTTTTTATAAACTAAAGGTTTTTGTAAACTATTTTCTAACTAAACAATAGTTTATAAACTGCAATGAGAAGAAAGACTGCAGCCCAAGCAGACAAAACAGCATCAGACTTCATCTGTGCCCTCTGCCATAGGGACTGTCATTCCCATGTCGGACTGGCCAGCTACACCCAACGTTGTACCAGAATAAACAACTTAAGCGCAATTCCATAGTCTTGTGAGAACGAAGGATGCCTAAGTATAAACTGCTAACTACCACATCTTGTCTTTAGTCCTCTACATTATTTTAGAGAAATGAAACAGCAGACATGTTCACAATCAAATCACTTCAGAACTTTCATATATTTATTAAAAACCACTATCTAAGATAAACATTGTTAAGAACATTCTCCTTCCTCATATCTAACATACAAATGAAACAGTTCAAGAACCAAAAAAACAAAAGACTCACAAAGAGAGAAAAATGGCGGTCGTAACAAGTCACCTACCATCCTGTTACAAATGACTTTATATATTTTTTAAAAAACACCCAAACAAAACAAATAACCAGAACCAAAAAAAACAACCCAACAGACGGGAACGGACAAACAAGCCAAAAAAACACAAAAACCGAAAACCACTCACGCAGGATCGGTGGCGAAATCCTGAGCCATGTATCCATGCACGGGTTCCACGTCCTCCTCGTGAATGTGAGCCCCCGCCCCCCCACACAACGGACACGCCTCCACCCTGCTGTACCCCACCCCCTCCTGAACCGGGTAGTACACTGTAGCCTGCTGCTGGGGTGGGGAAGGGACAGCGGCCGGCCGCTGACCCACGCTTCGCGCCTGGAAACCCAGGGTGGGAAAGTACTGTCCTGACGACAACGAAGAAGAGCCGGCCACCGCCGCTGGCCACTGCGACCGACGGATGGTGTACCACGGCCGTTTGCTCTGCGTCTGCTGGACGTACCCCGCTGGTTTCCACCCGGCCAGCGTTACGGACAAGTTAGGGCTGGGGGCGGGAGGCGGGGTGGTGTGGCTGGCGGTAAGGGTTGGCGCCGGGGTTGGGGACGGCCACGCTCTGCCGTGAAGGAATGTAGTAGTTGTACAACGCCTGAGGATCGGTCGTTGGCGGTCGCAGTATCTGTAACGACCCGCCTGGCAGGGGATCCGGCGTTGACCGTTCGAGCCCCTGCCCCCCCTGGCTCGTTCCCCGCACCTTCCGCCGTTTTGGGGCCAGTCTCCTGCCCCTCGCCTCGATGACGTAATCGCGGATGACCGGTCCTGCTTCGATGATGGCGGTTGTAGGAATCTGCAGCGGCGTATCCCAGTGGGATGTCTCCGTCGTCGTCGGTTCTCTTTTCCCCCGGCGGCGCGGTCATGTACCAGTCGTCAAATTCGCGCACACGCCCGCCAGAGAAGGAGTTGGCACGGCGACGAGGGACGCGCATGAAGCCGTACGGGTCTTCGAAGGGGTCGTAGTACTGAGGTTCGTCTGACTGTTGGGGTTGAGGTGGGGGTGGGGGAGGTGGTGGTGGTGGCAACGGTCGCTGTGCGGCTTTCTCGTGGGCCTGCTTCACTCCCTCCTTCAGCTTCTCTATCTCGTCCTGGAGCGCTCGCAGTCGTGCGCTGTTGATCAAAAGGAGTCAGTCGCGTCAATTTTCTTTTCGTTCAGAGGAAAAGTACTTTAGAACGAAAGAGGAGGAGGAAAATATTCTTCATCTGTTCACAGATAATCCTTCTGTTTAAGCTCATAAATAAAGTGCGTATGTACACAGATAATCCATGTGTTTAAGCTCATAACTCAAAGTAACATCTGTTCACAGATAATCCGTGTGTTTAAGCTCATAACACAAAGTAACATCTGTTCACAGAGTGTTTAAGCTCATAACTCAAAGTAACATCTGTTCACAGAGTGTTTAAGCTCATAACTCAAAGTAACATCTGTTCAAAGATAGTCCATGTGTTTAAGCTCATAACTCAAAGTAACATCTGTTCACAGATAATCCATGTGTTTATGCTTATAACTTAAAAATGTAACATCTGTTTACAGATAATCCCAGTGTTTAAGCTCATAAATCAAAGTAACATATGCACACAGATAATCCATCTGTTTAAGCTCATAACTCAAAAGTAACATCTGTTCACAGATAATCCATGTGTTTATGCTTATAACTTAAAAATGTAACATCTGTTTACAGATAATCCCAGTGTTTAAGCTCATAAATCAAAGTAACATATGTACACAGATAATCCATCTGTTTAAGCTCATAACTCAAAAGTAACATCTGTTCACAGATAATCCATGTGTTTAAGCTCATAGCTCAAAAAACATCTGTTCAGAGATAATCCGTGTGTTTAAGCTCATTAACTCAAAGTAACATCTGTTCACAGATAATCCGTGTGTTTAAGCTCATAACTCAAAAGTAACATCTGTTCACAGATAATCCATGTGTTTAAGCTCATAACTCAAAAGTAACATCTGTTCACAGATATTCCATGTATTTAAGCTCATAACTCAAAAAGTAACATCTGTTCACAGATAATCCATGTGTTTAAGCTCATAACTCAAAAGTAACATATGTTCACAGATAATCCATGTGTTAAAGCTCAGAACTCAAAAGTAACATATGTACACAGATAATCCATGTGTTTAAGCTCATAACTCAAAAGTAACATATGTTCACAGATAATCCAAGTGTTTAAGCTCATAACTCAAAGTAACATCTGTTCACAGATAATCCATGTGTTTAAGCTCATAACTCAAAAGTAACATTTTTGACCCCCCCAAAAAACCTCACCTGTTGACAGAGGATCCCCGGGTGGCATCAGAATGAATGTCCACGTCAGATCCCACCCCTCGCTCCTCTCCCCGCATGGATCCCGATGCCAAACTCCCTCGTGCGTCCTGTCGAGATCCAGACCTGTCCACACAGGTAAAGGGAGGAATGATGGGTGTGACTGACAGTGACTTCTGCAATTTTTGCAGGGCAGCAGTAGACAGTATGCTACGGTACATGACAAAGATCAAATGGGAAGACAGGATCACGAATAAAGAACCTTAGCAGCAACAAGTCTGAAATATCACTGGGTTTGGTGGGGGGTTTTTAATATACTATACCATTATTCGCTGTCTGATATACAAGGCCTGCATTAGACCTGGTTTCCTGTATGGTTCGGAGATGTGGGTTTTCACAAAAACCGTCAAACGTTTGTTGATGAGCTGTGAAAACCGAATGCTACACTACATGACAACGATCAAATGGGAAGACAGCATCACGAATGAAGAACTATGGAGAATGTGCAAAAGTTTGATGATCTGAAGTCTGTTGCTAGTAGCAATAGACTGCGCTGGTTTGGGCACGTTCAACGGAAAGCAGACCGACCACATCATAAAAAGAGCAATGAACTTCGTAGTGGATGGAAAGAGACCAAAGGGAAGACCTAGCAAAACCTGGGCTACCTGTATTGCAGATGATCTTAAGAGAAAGGGGCATAAATAAGGAGGAAGCTCAAAACAGAGAGAGATGGAGAAGGCTCATCAATGTCAAACCTCCCCTGGGAGAAACATGACAAAAAACGAAGAAGAAGAAGAAGTAGACAGCATCAGACAAATGTTTTGGCAGTGCACAGCTGTTCAGAGTTTTTGGCTGGCACTTACTGAAGTAATTAACGAAAAATGTCAGAACCTGTTCAATCTGAATATAACAGAGTGTCTGGCTATACTCGGATGTGACAGAAATATAAGTATTGATGACATTTTTTTATTTTCATCATGCTACTGGCCAAACAATACATATTGTAAATGAATAAGAATAGACCTGTAAATCATGTATTCATTAACACCCTGTGTGAATGTCAGCACTCCATGTGTCACAGAAACACAAGCATGAACCAGGGAACGGGGATAGCCTGGTGGTTAGTGTGATGCACTCATGATCTGCTGACCCAAGTTCGATTCCCATTCAAGAAGATTTTTCCTCTGGAGTTAAATATCAGTGCCAACTCCACTACCCCTAAAAGTCCTTCGGATAAGACTATAAACCAAGTCCCCGTGTGCAAACACACGCAGAACATCTTGCACACATGTTAAAACCCATTCCACTTTTCGGAAGAGTAGGCCATTGTGTGCCGGTGGGAATGGATGACAAAATTGACAAAAATGCATACACATGGAGACTGGATGTAAAAAAAATTTTAAAAGCACATGAGTGCTTAATCCATTATCCTCGAAATAAAAGAATGAAAATAAACAAAATAAAAGAATGAAAAACAACACACGCACACAAAGTCTTTTCCATCCTCATGTATCTACCCAACACACTAAATCCCACCCCCCCAAAAAAACAACAAAAACCTTTTTACCTGGCTGACTGCACCGACATAGCCCTCTCTCCTTCACGACTCCGGTCTCGACGCTGCTCTTTCCTGGGGCGAGTGTGGTACAAGTCCGTCGTCGGCTGTCCGCGACTCGGTGGCCTCTGACCGTGTGGGGTCAACGAGGGCGGCCCTGGCGGTGACCTTGACCTTTGCTGCTGACCTCTGTTCTGAAGCACCTGGCGGAGAGACACGGAGAGAATGTCAGCACTCCACGGGCCACGAGCACGAACCAACTGCAGAAGTGAAGTCAGTGAGCTGGAGTTGTTGCTTGTCACAGGTTGGAATTCCATTACAAGTCTGTTTCTTCATTGATGGCATAAAGTGTAGGTGTCTATTCAGTGTCCACGTGTATCTGAATGCATACATCATAGAGCACGAATTCAGCGTGGCTCAGTCAAGGATCCCGGAGCCCAGTGCTAAAATTAGCATGCCCCTTCCTTTTACTGAGTCCAAGTGCAGTCAGTTTCTGCTAGCTACAGTTAGCACCCGCTGGGATTTTTGTGCTTTTTTACATCCAGTCCCTGTGTGTATGCGGTTTTGTAAATTTTGTCATCTGTTTCCACCGGCACACAATGGCCTACTCTTACAAAAAGCAGAACAGGATTTAACGTGTGCGCAAGATGTTTTGCATGCGTTCGAACACGGGGCCTCGGTTTATAGTCTCATCCGAAGGACTTTGACATTCAGTTCGAATTTTTTTGTCAAACTGGGAAGAAAGGGCGAGGCTGGGATGGGGAATGGGTAGCAGCTGAGAGCAGCTGAAAGTGAAGGGGGAAACTGACAGCTGTGACATGTGATTATATCCATATTTTCACACATCCCCCCAAAAAAATTGTATTGGACTCAAAGGGATTTTTCTCGACTCTGGCCCAAAGTGAGTTTGCTATGGACTCATTGGGAAGACTGGGTTCCCTCAGTCGAGCTTCATCCGCTTTACGGATTTTTATTTAGTTATTTATTCTTTTATATCGAGGATAATGGAATAAGCACTCGTGTGCTTTTTTACATCCAGTCCCCGTGCGTATGCAGTTTTGTAAATTTTGTCATGTTTCCACCGGCACACAATGGCCTACTCTTCTGAAAAGCAGAATAGGATTTAACATGTGCGCGAGATGTTCTGCGTGCGTTCAAACACGGGGCCTTGGTATATAGTCTCATCCAAAGGATGTGATTTTAAGAGTGTTGCTCACTCTGCTTGCCCAACACTGCAGGTGTCTGTATTTCTAAAGACGCGACTGACCCCAGGATATATTATGATGGCAGGTGTTGTTGAGTACAGCCTCATCAAGAAAGTCTGTAAGCTTATGCAATTTTCATGGTATCATCATCATTGTTCCTTTACGAGTAGTTGCAGTGTTGATATTCAGTTAGCAACATCAGTGGCAGCAGCAGTGATAGTTAACAGCAACTGCAGCAAGAGGAGGAGGAGGAGTAGTAGAAGTATATAGTGTAGTAGTAGTCATTGTAACAGCAGTAGTATAAGGAGGAATAGTAGTAGCAGCAGGAGTAGAAGTAGAAGAAGTAGTAGTAGTAGTAGTAGTAGTAGTAGCAGTAGTAGTAGTAGTAGTAGCAGTAGTAGTTGACCCAACATACACACACACACACATGACCACATATGCATGCCCACATACACACAAATGCATTCTCTTTCATGCACACACACACACACACATGCTCTCTCTCTCTCACACACACATACCACTACCTATCCACAACCACCACCACCGCTGCTCACCCCCACCCACCCCTCCCGCCCAGTCCATTCACACCCCACACCCACCCATCCATCCCACTCACCTGGTCATTACCCAGCCTCTGCCCTCTCATCCTCGCTTCCTGCATCCTCCGCTCCTCCTTCTCTCTCTCCTCCTCTTCAGGACGATACGGGGTGGGCGGCCTTTGTGGGGTGGAGGGTTGGTGCGGGGTGGGGGGTCGGTACACGTGAGGAGAGGGTCCTACAGGGTGGGAACCAGGTGGTCCCCTCCGATCGTTCCTCTGGGCCCCTTGAGGGGTGACGGAGTCTGATATTTCTGAAAAGGATGAAAAAATTTGTTTTTTCTTCTCTCTCTCTCTCTCTCTTTCTCTCTCTCGTTCCTCTGCTAGAGCTCTACCGAGGATCTCCAATGGTGAGATTTTGGAGTACGTGACTGTTTTTTGCCCACCATGAAGGTAGCTGCATTCTGTCTTTGGGGAATAATATAAAAATATATATTATATATATATTGTTTTATATATATATATATATATATGTTCTATATTTTATTCGTGAATGATTGAATAAGTGTAAACGATTTGAATGTAAGCACTTTAATTTGTTCCTTTGCAAGATTCAGCACAGTATAACTCCATACATTATGTGTGTTGATAATATATATATATATATATATATATATATAAAATATATAATTATATATTTTATATGAATATATGAATAGTAGAAGACGATTTGAAATGTAACGCTTTGATTTGTTCCTTGCAAGATTCAGCACGTATATAAATATTTATGTAGTGGACAATTATATAGAAAGGATTTAAAGATAAATAGATATATAGATAACGATAGATAGAAAGATCGATAGATAGATAGATATAACATATACCACCATATGAACTTTGCAGAACGGACAGGCTTGGCACAAAACCAACATAAAGGGACGAATTTGGCGAAACTGCCTTCTGTGTGATTCGAAATGATTCTTAAGAAGAAAAAACTGAAAAGCGTTTATCAAAAAGGGGTTTTTTAAGCATAAAAAAATCAATAATAAAATAAACAAGCCAAGCAAGTTTATATGATAAGGATAAGATAATAACAATAATAATAAAATGGAATTTTTATATCACTGAATCTGTAAAGTAGGAAAAATACAATGCTTTGGGCTTTCAAATCATTTCGTACATGCAACCATTCACAAATAAAAATAACCGATTTTGAATTCTCATACACACATACACAGAGTGCTTATTCATTATCCTTAATATAAAAAAATAAATAAAAATAAATTAACAACTAACACACCACAAACCATGCTTAGGCAGGATAGATAGAGATGCAGATGTGTAGGAGTGAGTAAGAGATACAGATCTCATAGGAAATGTGTCTTGAAGCTGGGTTCAAAGTGTGTCAAAAATATGTAGGCCTTTTGCCAAAGGGAGAAAGGAGAGAAATTATTCCACACAGATGGACTAGAACTAGACGACAAATTGTTTCACCACTCCACACACCACACTCACCAACATCACTGACGTCTTCCAACGTCTCGTCCTCGCGCACCGAACGCGACATCCGCGACATCTGCAACGACGGCACCGACACCCCCTCCCCCTTCCTCCTGCTCAGTGGCGCCCTCTTGCTGCCCACCCTACTGCTGCTGCTGACCTCTTGGCTGGAGGTCAGCTTGGACCCCGGGCCTCGCAGATTGGACGCCTGCGTGTCGCTGAGGGTCGACTCCTCTAACTCGGCGTCATAGCTTCGGTCCATGCTGCGGTTGATGCCCACTAGCGCGGGGACGGCGGCAGGGCGGGGAGGGGGAGGGGGGTGGGCGAGTTGTTGGCGCCGCATGGTGGCGGTGGGTCTGCCGCCGCTCTCCTGTCTCTGGCTGGCGATGGTGGAGGTGGAGTCGGTGCTGTTGTTACGCGTGCGGCTCTGAGTCCTGGAAACATTGTTTGGTTTTTTTTGACTGAGCGGAGTGGGGGGGTTTGATGGATATATATAAGGGTAGACACGAGGGGTCTAAAAAGTGGCCTGAATCGTGTTGAGTTTGGGTTTTTTTTAATTTTATTTATTTATGCTTTTATGCGAGGATGATGGAATAAGCACTCATGTGCTTTTTTATTTTTACATCCAGTCCCCGTGTGTATGGGGTTTGATGGATATATAAGGGTAGACACGGGGGTCTAAAAAGTGGCCGAATCGTGTTGAGTTTTGGTTTTTAAATTTTATTTATTTATTCTTTTATATCGAGGATAATGGAATAAGCACTCGTGTGCTTTTTTTTTTACATCCAGTCCCGGTGTGTATGCGGTTTGATGGAATAAGGGTAGACAAGGGTCGAAAAGTGGCCCAAATCATGTTGAGTTTGGGTTTTATTTATTTTATTTATTTATGCTTTTATATCGAGGATAATGGAATAAGCACTCATGTGCTTTTTTTTTTTACATCCAGTCCCCGGTGTGTATGCGGTTTGATGGAATAAGGGTAGACAAGGGTCTAAAAGTGGCCCAAATCATGTTGAGTTCGGTTTTTAAAATTTTATTATTTTATTATTACTTTTAATTTATTTATTATTATGCTTTTATATCGCGGATCATGGAATAAGCACTCATGTGCTTTTTTTTACATCCAGTCCCCGGTGTGTATGCGGTTTGATGGAATAAGGGTAGACAAGGGTCTAAAAGGGGCCCAAATCATGTTGAGTTTGGGTTTTATTTATTTTATTTTTTTATGCTTTTATATCGAGGATCATGGAATAAGCACTCATGTGCTTTTTTTTTAACATCCAGTCCCCGTGTGTATGCGGTTTGATGGAATAAGGGTAGGTAAAGGTAAAGGTGTCCCATAACCTATAAAGTCGTAGGGGAGCAAGGCGTCAGAGACCTCACTTCTCTAGGGGCCAGCATATTGAGGGCAGCACCCATCTCCTCTCCCTCGCTGCTTTACCTTCCCTCACCCTAAAGAGGGCAGGTACCCATTTACAGCTGGGTGAACTGGGGGAACTGTACTGAAGCCAAGGCGCGCAAACGGTCACCCATCCAAGTGGTAACCACGCTCGATGCTGCTTAACTTAGCTGGGGGAAAGCGGGTCTAAAAGTGGCCCAAATCATGCTGAGTTGGTTTCTTTTTTATTTTTATTTATTTTATTTATTTATTCTTTTATATCGAGGATCATGGAATAAGCACTCGTGTGCTTTTTTTTTTACATCCAGTCCCCGTGTGTATGCGGTTTGATGGAATAAGGGTAGACAATGGTCTAAAAGTGGCCCAAATCATGTTGAGTTGGGTTTTTTTTAATTTTATTTATTTATTCTCTTATATCGAGGATAATGAATTAAGCACTCATGTGCTTTTTTTTTTACATCCAGTCCCCGGTGTGTATGCGGTTTGATGGAATAAGGGTAGACAAGGGTCTAAAAGTGGCCCAAATCATGTTGAGTTGGGTTTTAAACTTTTTTATTTATTTTACTTATTTATGCTTTTATATTGAGGATCATGGAATAAGCACTCGTGTGCTTTTTTTTTTTTACATCTAGTGCCCGGTGTGTATGCGGTTTGATGGAATAAGGGTAGACAAGGGTCTAAAAGTGGCCCAAATCATGTGGGGTTGGGTTTTTTTAAAATTTTATTTATTTATACTTTTATATCGAGGATTGTGGAATAAGCACTCATGTGCTTTTTTTTTACACCCAGTCCCTGGTGTGTATGCGGTTTGATGGAATAAGGGTAGACAAGGGTCTAAAAGTGGCCCAAATCATGTTGGGTTTGGTTTTGGGTTGGTTTTTTTAGTACCAAAAATTGCTATATATGCAAATATGGAGCTTTTCCTGTATGAATCTAAAGAAGTTAAGTTGCGGGCTAATGCAGGTTTCTGGTACTTGTTATAAACAAAAAGGTGTGGAAGTTTGCTACTGCAGTTTCACACTCGTGAAACCAAATCATGGAGTTTATTTTTATAGTACCAAAATTGCTAAATGCAAATATGGAGCTTTTCCTGTGTGAATGAAAAGAATTTAAGTTGCAGATTATGTCTGTAAAAAACAGGGGGGTTTTTCTGGTACTTGTTATAAACAAAAAGGTGTGGAAGTTTGCCACTGCAGTTTCGCACTTGTGAAACCAAATCATGGAGTTTATTTTTTTTAGTACAAAAAAAAAAAAAAAAAAAAAAATTGCGATAAGTGCAAATGGAGATTTTCCTGTTTAAATCTAAAGAATTTAAGTTGCAGACTAAGACAGGTTTCTTGTACTTGTTATAAAAATAAAAAAAGTGTGGAAGTTTGCCACTGCAGTTTCGCACTCGAGTTTCACACTTGCCGACTACAGTGTCCCACTTGCCCACTACTGCCTGCAGACAGAAACCCTTGTTTTGTTTGTTGTTCATTCACATACCTAGTCTCTGAGCTCTGCTTTCATTGGTGATACAGCATTTCATGCAGTTTCTGCCTTGCTTAGTTCTTTTGAACTTGGATAGATACAAACCCTTTCCAGACCCACTTCCAACCCAAAACAGGAAAATACCCACATCCCTTCCCTAGGGGGACGGGATAGCCTAGTGGTTAGAACATTGCGCTCGCAATCTGACAACCCGGGTTCGATTAGTGGTTAGAACATTGCGCTCGCAATCTGACAACCCGGGTTTGATTGCCGTTGAAGGGGATATTTTCTCCTGGAGTTAACATCAGTGCAGACTCCACTCTCCCCAAAAGTCCTTCGGATGAGACTATAAACCGAGGCCCCGTGTGTGAACGCACGCAGAACATCTTGTGCACACGTTAAAATCCTGTTCCGCTTTTCGTAAGAGCAGGCCATTGTGTGCCAGTGGGAAGATGACAATTTTACAAAACCGCAAACACACGGGGACTGGATGTAAAAAAAGCACATAGGTGCTTATTCCATTATCCTCGATATAAAAGAATAAAATAAATAAATAAATAAATAGCTCACATCACCACACACACAAAATCTGAACTAGCAAAATACCCTGTTAATACAGTTTTTCCTAGATCACACCTTACACACCTGTAATAATAACAATAATAATAATAATAATGTATAGAATTTATATAGCGCTGAATCTTGTAAAGCAACAAATCAAAGCGCTCAGATGATTTTTTTTATGCGTGTGTATGCGTTTTTAAAAATTTTGTCATCTGTTCCCACCGGCACACAATGGCCTACTCTTTCGAACAGCGGAACAGGATTTAACGTGTGTGCAAGATGTTCTGCATGCGTTCGCACACGGGGCCTCGGTTTATAGTCTCATCTGAAGGACTTTCTGTCAGTCACCTGTCTCGAAGCCTCAGTGGAGTCTCCGGCAGTCGATGCCGGGCGGGAGAATGACCGCCATCTCCACTGACCACGGAGCCGATGAAGCCACTGTCCAAGTCATTGTCTCCCCTTTGGTGGGTCAGCTGCTTCAGAGTGCCGGGCCCTGGCAAGTGGGCGAGCGCTTCGTCCTGGGGCCGGCGATCCCGGGGGAAGTCCTGGTCCGAAATGCCGCTGTCAGGAAGGCTGGAGTAGCTTCCCCTGTCTGGCATCTGCGCAAAATGGTATTTTGGTGAGGGTGGGTTTTTTTGGGGGGGTTGTTGTTTGGGTTTGTTTTCATTTTTTTGGTTTTGTTTTTTTTACACAAAGTATGTATAGCAGGTTATAGAAATGAATTTGTTCTGTCAATGTAAATGCAAAAAAACAAACAAGAAATCTGTCATGACTTTCCCTCTGAAAATCTCTGAATTCTAATCATCCTCTCTCTCTCTTTCTTTCTCTCTCTCTAGGTGGGAACGGATGACAAAAATTGACAAAACTGCGTACACACAGGGACTAGATGAAAAAAGCTTATTCCCTTATCCTCAAAATAAAAGAATAAATAAAATATAAAAAAGAATCTCTCTCTCTCTCCCTTTCTTCCCCCTCTCTCTCTTCTCCAATTCATTGTCCTTCAAGTTCTGTCCTTTTCACCTTTTGCGTAATCTTCTCATGCATCTTTTGCCCACCATTTCCGCTCTGTGACTGATATTTTCTTTCCCATTTCTCCTTGATGTCCATGTCATAATTATTTTTATATTCCATCTGATTACTCTTTTTTTACTAAATCTAATTCTGCTCCTCAAGCTCTTGTCATTTAGCCCCTGTCTCCCCCAAAAGCCTAGTGCACTCCACTTATACTGGGGACGGGATAGCCTAGTGGTTAGAAAATTGCACTCGCATTCTGACGACCCGGGTTCAATTCCCATTCAAGGGAATATTTTCCCTTGGAGTTAACATCAGTGCAGACTCCACTCTCCCCAAAAGTCCTTCGGATGAGACTATAAACCAAGGCCTCGTGTGCAAACGCACACAGAACACCTTGCGCACAAGTTAAATCCTGTTCCGCTTTTCATAAGAGTAGGCCATTGTGTGCCGGTGGGAACAGATGACAATATTTACAAAACCGCATACACACGGGGACTGGATGTAAAAACGCACATGAGTGCTTATTCCATTATCCTCGATATAAAAGAATAAATAAAATTTAAAAAATAAACAAGTGTGCACACACCTCAAGTGCGCGCACACACACACACACCTCAAGCGCACACACACACACCTCAAGCACACACACACACCTCAAGAACACAAACACACCTCAAGCGCACACACACACACACCTCAAGCACACACACACACCTTAAAGCGCACACACACACACCTCAAGCGCGCACACACACACCTCAAGCACACACACACCTCAAGCGCGCACACACACACCTCAAAGTGCGCACACACACACACACACCTCAAAATGCGCACACACACACACACCTCAAAGTGCACACACACCACACCCCCAAAGTGCGCACACACACACCTCAAAGTGCGCACACACACCTCAAGCACACACCCCCCTTAAAGCGCACACACACCCCTCAAACACACACCTCAAGCGCGCGCACACACACACACTCAAGCACACTTTTTTTTGTTATATATTATATATATATATATATATATATATTATATATATATATATATATTCTATATTTTATTCATGAATGATTGAATAAGTGTAAACGATTTGAATGTAAGCGCTTTGATTTGTTCCTTTGCAAGATTCAGCACAGTATAAATACCTTATGTGTGTGTATGTGGACATATATATAGATAGATAGATAGATAGATAGATAGATATATAGATAGATCGATAGATAGATAGATCGATAGATAGATAGATATAGACATATATCCACCATATAAACTTTGCAGAACGGACAGGCTTGGGCACAAAACCAACATAAAGGGACGAATTTGGCGAACTGCCTTTCTGTGTGATTTCGAAATGATTCTTAAGAAGAAGAAAACTGAAAAGCTGTTTATCAAAAGGGGTTTTTTTAAGCATAAAAAAATCAATAATAAAATAAACAAGCCAAGCAAAGTTTATATGATAAGGATAAGAATAATAACAATAATAATAATACATGGAATTTTTATATCACTGAATCTTGTAAAGTAAAACAAATCAATGCGCTTGCATTCAAATCATTTCCGTACATGCAACCATTCACAAATAAAACTAACCGATTTTGAATTCTCATACACACATACACATGAGTGCTTATTCCATTATCCTTAATATAAAAAAATAAATAAAAATAAATAACACACACACACACACACAAACACCCTGCTTAGGCAGGATGATAGAGATGCAGATGTGTAGGAGTGAGTAAGAGATACAAGATCTCAATAGGAAATGTGTCTTGAAGCTGGGTTTCAAAGTGTCAAAAATATGTAGGCCTTTTTCCAAAGGGAGAAAGGAGAGAAATTATTCCACACAGATGGACTAGAACTAGACGACAAATTGTTTCACCACTCCACACCACACTCACCAACATCACTGACGTCTTCCAACGTCTCGTCCTCGCGCACCGAACGCGACATCCGCGACATCTGCAACGACGGCACCGACACCCCCTCCCCCTTCCTCCTGCTCAGTGCCGCCCTCTTGCTGCCCCCTACCCTACTGCTGCTGCTGACCTCCTGACTGGAGGTCAGCTTGGACCCGGCCTCGCAGATTGGACGCCTGCGTGTCGCTGAGGGTCGACTCCTCTAACTCGGCGTCGTAGCTTCGGTCCATGCTGCGGTTGATGCCCACTAGCGCGGGACGGCGGCAGGGCGGGGAGGGGGAGGGGGTGGGCGAGTTGTTGGCGCCGCATGGTGGCGGTGGGTCTGCCGCCGCTCTCCTGTCTCTGGCTGGCGATGGTGGAGGTGGAGTCGGTGCTGTTGTTGCGCGTGCGGCTCTGAGTCCTGGAAAAGTTGTTTGGTTTTTTTTGACTGAGCGGAGTGGGGGGGTTTGATGGATATATATAAGGGTAGACACGAGGGGTCTAAAAAGTGGCCCGAATCGTGTTGATTTTGGGGTTTTTTTTAATTTTATTTATTTATGCTTTTATATCGAGGATGATGGAATAAGCACTCATGTGCTTTTTTATTTTTTACATCCAGTCCCCGTGTGTATGGGGTTTGATGGATATATAAGGGTAGACACGGGGGTCTAAAAAGTGGCCCGAATCGTGTTGAGTTTGGTTTTTTAAAATTTTATTTATTTATTCTTTTATATCGAGGATAATGGAATAAGCACTCGTGTGCTTTTTTTTTTACATCCAGTCCCCGGTGTGTATGCGGTTTGATGGAATAAGGGTAGACAAGGGTCGAAAAGTGGCCCAAATCATGTTGAGTTTGGGTTTTATTTATTTTATTTATTTATGCTTTTATATCGAGGATAATGGAATAAGCACTCATGTGCTTTTTTTTTTTACATCCAGTCCCCGGTGTGTATGCGGTTTGATGGAATAAGGGTAGACAAGGGTCTAAAAGTGGCCCAAATCATGTTGAGTTCGGGTTTTTAAAATTTTATTTATTTTATTTATTACTTTTAATTTAATTTATTATTATGCTTTTATATCGCGGATCATGGAATAAGCACTCATGTGCTTTTTTTTACATCCAGTCCCCGGTGTGTATGCGGTTTGATGGAATAAGGGTAGACAAGGGTCTAAAAGGGGCCCAAATCATGTTGAGTTTGGGTTTTTTTATTTATTTTTTTTTTTTATGCTTTTATATCGAGGATCATGGAATAAGCACTCATGTGCTTTTTTTTTAACATCCAGTCCCCGTGTGTATGCGGTTTGATGGAATAAGGGTAGGTAAAGGTAAAGGTGTCCCATAACCTATAAAGTCGTAGGGAGCAAGGCGTCAGAGACCTCACTTCTCTAGGGGCCAGCATATTGAGGGCAGCACCCATCTCCTCTCCCTCGCTGCTTTACCTTCCCTCACCCTAAAGAGGGCAGGTACCCATTTACAGCTGGGTGAACTGGGGGAACTGTACTGAAGCCAAGGCGCGCAAACGGTCACCCATCCAACTGGTAACCACGCTCGATGCTGCTTAACTTGGCTGGGGGAAAGCGGGTCTAAAAGTGGCCCAAATCATGTTGAGTTGGGGTTGTTTTTTTTTGTTTTTTTTTTCTTTTATATCGAGGATCATGGAATAAGCACTCATGTGCTTTTTTTTTTACATCCAGTCCCCGGTGTGTATGCGGTTTGATGGAATAATGGTAGACAATGGTCTAAAAGTGGCCCAAATCATGTTGAGTTGGGTTTTAAATTTTTTTATTTATTTTACTTATTTATGCTTTTATATTGAGGATCATGGAATAAGCACTCGTGTGCTTTTTTTTTTTTACATCTAGTCCCCGGTGTGTATGCGGTTTGATGGAATAAGGGTAGACAAGGGTCTAAAAGTGGCCCAAATCATGTGGGGTTGGGTTTTGAAAAAATTTTATTTATTTTATTTATTTATACTTTTATATCGAGGATTGTGGAAAAAGCACTCATGTGCTTTTTTTTTACACCCAGTCCCCGGTGTGTATGCAGTTTGATGGAATAAGGGTAGACAAGGGTCTAAAAGTGGCCCAAATCATGTTGGGTTTGGTTTTGGGTTGGTTTTTTTAGTACCAAAAATTGCTATATATGCAAATATGGAGCTTTTCCTGTATGAATCTAAAGAATTTAAGTTGCGGGCTAATGCAGGTTTCTGGTACTTGTTATAAACAAAAAGGTGTGGAAGTTTGCTACTGCAGTTTCACACTCGTGAAACCAAATCATGGAGTTTATTTTTATAGTACCAAAATTGCTAAATGCAAATATGGAGCTTTTCCTGTGTGAATGAAAAGAATTTAAGTTGCAGATTATGTCTGTAAAAAACAGGGGGGTTTTTCTGGTACTTGTTATAAACAAAAAGGTGTGGAAGTTTGCCACTGCAGTTTCGCACTTGTGAAACCAAATCATGGAGTTTATTTTTTTTAGTACCAAAAATTGCGATAAGTGCAAATGGAGATTTTCCTGTTTAAATCTAAAGAATTTAAGTTGCAGACTAAGACACGTTTCTTGTACTTGTTATAAAAAAAAAAGGCATGGAAGTTTGCAACTGCAGTTTCGCACTCGAGCTTCACACTTGCCGACTACAGTGTCCCACTTGCCCACTACTGCCTGCAGACAGAAACCCTCGTTTTGTTTGTTGTTCATTCACATACCAAGTCTCTGAGCTCTGCTTTCATCGGTGATACAGCATTTCATGCGCAGTTTCTGCCTTGCTTAGTTCTTTTGGACTTCGATAGATACAAACCCTTCCCAGAACCACTTCCAACCCAAAACAGGAAAACACCCACATCCCTTCCCTAGGGGCACGGGATAGCCTAGTGGTTAGAAACATTGCGCTCGCAATCTGACAACCCGGGTTCGGTTCCCGTTCAAGGGGATATTTTCTCCTGGAGTTAACATCAGTGCAGACTCCACTCTCCCCAAAAGTCCTTCGGACGAGACTATAAACCGAGGCCCCGTATGCGAACGCACGCAGAACATCTTGCGCACACGTTAAAATCCTGTGTTCCACTTTTTGTAAGAGCAGGCCATTGTGTGCTGGTGGGAACAGATGACAACATTTACAAAACCGCATACACACGAGGACTGGATGTAAAAAAAGCACATATGTGCTTATTCCATTATAGTAAAAAAAGTAAAGGAGTCCCATAACCTATAAGGTCATAGGGGAGCGAGACGTCAGAGACCTCACTTCTCTAGGGCCAGCATATTGAGGACGGCGCCCATCTCCTCTCCCTCGCTGCTTTACCTTCCCTGACCCTAAAGAGGGCAGGTACCCATTTACAGCTGGGTGAACTGGGGGAACTGTACTGAAGCCAAGGCGCGCAAACGGTCACCCATCCAACTGGTAACCATGCTTGACGCTGCTTAACTTGGCTGGGGGAAAGCGAGTGCTCCGACCACTGAGCTATCCCGTCCCCTATTCCATTATCCTCAATATAAAAGAATTAAATAAATAAATAAATAGCTCACATCAACACACAACAAAAACTGAACTAGCTAAAAACCCCGTTAATAATACAGTCTTTCCTTGACCACACCTTACACACCTGTCTCGAAGCCTCAGTGGAGTCTCCGGCAGTCGATGCCGGGCGGGAGAATGACCGCCATCTCCACTGACCACGGAGCCGATGAAGCCACTGTCCAAGTCATTGTCTCCCCTTTGGTGGGTCAGCTGCTTCAGAGTGCCGGGCCCTGGCAAGTGGGCAAGCGCTTCGTCCTGGGGCCGGCGATCCCGGGGAAAGTCCTGGTCCGAAATGCCGCTGTCAGGAAGGCTGGAGTAGCTTCCCCCTGTCCGCATCTGCGCAAAATGGTATTTTAGTGAGGGTGGGGGGGTTTTTTTTTTTGGGGGGGGGGGTTGTTGTATGGGTTTGTTTTGTTTTTCATTTTTTTTTTTTTACACAAAGTATGTATAGCAGGTTATAGAAATGAATTTGTTCTGTCAATGAAATTGCAAAAATCAAAAAGAAATCTGTCACTCCTTTTCATGGCTTTTTCTCTGAAAATCTCTGAATTCTAATCATCCTCTCTCTCTGCTCTCTTGCATGCTCTCTCTCTCTCTCTCACTTGTGCTCTCTCTCTCTCTCTCTGTCTCTCTCTCCTCTCTCTCTCACTCCTCTCTCTCTTTCTGCCCTCTCTCTCTCTCTTCAATTCATTGTCCTTCAAGTTCTGTCCTTTTCACCTTTTGCGAAATTTCTTCTCATGCATCTTTTGCCCACCATTTCCGCTCTGTGACTGACATTTTCTTTCCCATTTCTCCATGATATCCACGTCATAATTATTTTTATATTCCATCTGATTACTCGTTTTTTTACTAAATCTAACTCTGCTCCTCAAGCTCTTGTCATTTAGCCCCTGTCTCCCCCAAAAGCCTAGTACATCCACTTATACTGGGGACGGGATAGCCCAGTGGTCAGAACATTGCGCTCGCATTCTGACGATCCGGGTTCAATTCCTGTTCAAGGGGATATTTTCCCTTGGAGTTGACATCAGTGCACACTCCACTCTCCCCAGAAGTCCTTCAGATGAGACTATAAACCGAGGCCCCGTGTGCGAACACACGCAGAACATCTTGCGCACATGTTAAATCCTGTTCCGCTTTTCGTAAGAGTAGGCCATTGTGTGCCGGTGGGAACATATGACAGAATTTACAAAACTGCATACACACGGGGACTAGTTGTAAAAAAGCACATAAGAGCTTATTACATTATCCTCGATATAAAAGAATAAAATAAAATAAATCAATACCTCCTCTAACACCTCTTCCCTCCCAAAGTCTAGTCTACTCCCCTTTTACCTCCCTTTACAACCCCCTCTCCAACATGCAAAACTCGATTTTCTTGCTATTGTTATTATCATTGTTTAGCCCTTTTCTATCTGCTGTATAAGTTGTCTAGTAGGAGATGTGTGTTTTACTACCTACATGCATCGACGAACCTCCCTTTTTTCCCCCATTCCCACCATCTAGTATCCCTTGTAGTGAACAGGCATAAAATGAAAAACAACAACACACACACATGCATTCACACACGCATGCACACACAAATACACCCCCCCCCCCCCCCCCTACACACACACACCCACAGCTGTCAGTTTCCCCAACTTTCAGCTACTCTTACCTGCTATCCATTCCATCCCAGCTGGTGCTGATTATAGCAGAAACTGACCACACTTGGACTTGGTAAATAGAAGGGGAGCTAAATTTAGCACCCTTGACTAAATGATGTTAGGTTTGCGTACTGTGACCCCCCCCCCTCACACACATCCCATTTTGTCAAGTCCTTCGGATGAGACTATAAACCGAGGTCCCGTGTGCGAACGCATGCAGAACATCTTGCGCACACGTTAAATCCTGTTCCGCTTTTCGTAAGAGTAGGCCATTGTGTGCCGGTGGGAACAGATGACATCATTTACAAAACCGCATACACACGGGGACTGGATGTAAAAAAGCACATCAGTGCTTATTCCATTATCCTCGATATAAAAGAATGAATAAATAAAATTTAAAAATAAACAAGTGCACACACACCTCAAGTGCGCGCGCACACACACACACACACCTCAAGCACACACACACACCTCAAGCACACACACACCTCGAGCCACAACACACACCTCGAGCACACACACACACCTCAAGCACACACACACACACCTCAAGCACACACAACACACACACACACCTCGAGCACACACACACACACCTCAAGCACACACACACACACACACCTCAAGCACACACACCTCAAGCACACACACACACACACACACCTAGCGCACACACACACACCTCAAACACACACCTCAAAGCGCACGCACACCTCAAACACACCTCAAAGCGCACGCACACCTCAAAGCGCACACACACACAACACACACCTCAAAGTGCGCACACACACACCTCAAGCACACACACACCTCAAGCACACACACACCTCAAGCACACACACACACCTCAAACACACACCTCAACCGCGCACACACCTCAAAGCGCACACACACCCACCTCAAAGCGCACACCCCCCCACCTCAAAGCGCACCACACACCTCAAAGCGCGCGCACACACACACACCTCAAGCGCACGGACACACACACCTCAAGCACCCCCCCCCCCAAGAGCACACACACACACACCTCAAAACACGCGCGCACACACACACCTCAAGCGCACACACCTCAAGCGCACACACCTCAGCGCAAACACACACACCTCAGCACACACACAAAACCATCACCCCACCCACCTACTAACCCCCCACACCCACTGACACCCACCCCCCACACACCCTCCCCCACACACACTCCCCCCTCCCCCCCCCACAACCAACCACCCCCCCCCCAATCCTCCCCACTCCACTACCCCCCCCCCCCCCCCCCCCCCCCCCCCCCCGACACACACACACACACACCCCCAAACCACTCCTGACCTTGCTCAGTTTGGGATCTCTGAAGTCGTGCTGGTGACGACGGGGTCGGGCGATACGAGGGTCATAGTTGTCTCTGTCCCTGCCAGGGGCTGCAACTGCTCCGTCCAGACTGCTCGGGGAAACAGCGCCCTCTCTATCTATTGCTGACGGAAGAGAAGACAAAAAAAGGGTGGACTTGATTTTCCATGCTTCACGATCCTGTGTGTGGCTAGTAGAAGGTGATTTCTCAAGTTGGTTAATTAAAAATAAAAAAATGTTTTAAGTCACTGGCATGTGCACACATTTAAAAAAAAAAAATTTATTTATTTTATACCACTTTAAGTCACGGCAGATTTCTCTGTGTGAAATTCGGGCTGCTCTCCCCTGGGGAGAGAGTCTCGCCACAAGAGCAGCGCCACCTTTTTTTTGTTTTTGTCTACAAGTGGTTTTTTTTTCCCTATCAGAGTGGGGGGGTTTTCTACAGAATTTTGCCAGGGACAACTCTCTTGTTGCTATAGGTTCTTTAACATGTGCTAAATAATTTGATGTAACACACAGGACCTGGGTTTATCATCTCATCCAAAAGACTAGCACCCAGACCACCACTCATGGTCTGATGGATGAGGGGGGAAATTTCGGGCCCAAACAGGATTCAAACCACCACACACTTCTGGACCTGGATTTTTTGCTTTCTAGACAGGCGCGTTACCTCTAGACCACCGATCCACTATGATCCCTTGTGTGTTAATAATAATAATAATAATAATCATGTATGGGATTTATATAGCGCTGAATCTTGCAAAGGAAATATCAAAGTCACACCCCAACTATAATCAAACACACTGCCAACCACAGACAGGCATAGACAACAACAACAACAACAACAAGAAGCAAACCCACACCTGCAGTGGCAGAATTGCGATCAACAGGCGACACCAGGTTGGAACGACTTCCGTTGAGGCTGTTAGGGGATGTGACTATCAAAGTCACGCCCCAACCCATAATCAAACACACTGTCAACCACAAACAAACACAGACAACAACAACAACAACAGCAACAACAACAAGAAGCAAACTCGCACCTGCAGTGGCAGAATTGCGATCAACAGGCGACACCAGGTTGGAACGACTTCCGTTGAGACTGTTAGGGGATGTGACTATCAAAGTCACGCCCCAACCCATAATCAAACACACTGCCAACCACAAACAAACATAGACAACAACAACAACAAGAAGAAGCAAACCTACACACCTGCAGTGGCAGAATTGCGATCAACAGGCGACACCAGGTTGGAACGACTTCCGTTGAGGCTGTTGGGGGTGTGCCGAAAACTGCCATCTGCTCTTCCGCCATGTGGGTTGGACATGTAAGGGCTGATGGAGTGATCTCCCACCATGGGTAAGCCTCGCATCTGAACAGCGAAAGAAGACATTGCAAACTTTTGCGTTGTCGTTTTGGTTTGTTTTGGTTAGTTTGTTTGGGTGGGGGGTGGGGTTGGGGTGTGGGTGAGGGATGGGGGGGGGGGGGGGGGGGGGGTGAAGAAGAATCTGGTTGGGAGTAGTGGTGGGTTGGGGGTGGGGTGGGGGGAGGGTGGGGGTGGGGGGGAGATGGGGGAGGGGGGGGGGAGTGGGGTGAGGGGGAGGGGTTGGGGGGTAAATAAATACTGTTTCATTGTAGTTTGTTGTTTGTTTGGCGGGGGAGTTGGGGTTTTTTTGTTTGGGGTAAAACTAAGAATCTGTTTCAGAGTAAGTTTGTTTGTTTGTTTGGGGTGGGGGGGAGGAGGGGGGGGGGGGGGGTTGGGGGTGGTGGGGGGGGGAGGGGGTGGTGGGGGGTAAAATAATACTATGTTTCAGTGTAGTTTTGTTTTTTGTTTGGGTGGGGGGGAGGAGGGGGTGGGGGGATGTAAAAATAATACTATGTTTCATTGTAGTTTTGTTTGTTTGTTTGGCTGGGAGGGAGGAGGGGGTGGGGGGGAGGTAAAATAATACTATGTTTCATGTAGTTTGTTGTTTGTTTGGCAGGGGGAGGGGGGGGTAGGTAAAATAATAGTATGTTTCATTGTAGTTTGTGATGGGTGATTGTTATAATTGTATCTCTATTATAATAATGAGTATTGTAATCTATTTAACTGATCTTGCTTTGATAGTTATTATGTGAATATGTCATTTTTAAATAAGCGCTATTTGAAAAGTATGAGCGCAAAAAAGCACACGTTGCTGGGTGGAGGAGGAGAGGAGGGAGGTCATTGAAGGTAATATTGTCAGTAATGACGAATGCCTAGTATTTCTAACGTTTTATTCCTGTACCTTTTTATTATCTAAAGTATAAACGTGAAAGAATGGATGAAACAGTAGGTGAAGCAATGTGTTTGTCCTGACGTTTTATGATTTTCTTTTTTTAATTCTTAAAACATTTTTATTTAAATGTGTGTGTGGACGTGAACGCGCACGCGCTCAGGTGTGCATGAGTATGTGTGTGCGTGTTATATGTATATGTGGTAATTTGTATTTTCAATGTATTTCCTTATCGATTCTTTCCTCTTTTTTTACTGGTTTAATTTAATGGTAAATGATGCAATAATGTAGTGTCTTAGTATAATCATTACGAAATTTGTTCTTAGATCGATGGCTTGATGAAAAAAAGCAAATGCATTGCTTATTCAATGTACCATCTGGAAATAAAATTTTGACTTGACTTGACTTGACTTGACTTTATTTGTTTGGCAGAGGGAAGGGGGGGGAGGGAGGTAAAATAATACTATGTTTCATTGTAGTTTGTTGTTCGTTTGGGTGGGGGGAGGAGGGGGGGGGGGTAAAATAATACTATGTTTCATTGTAGTTTGTTGTTCGTTTGGGTGGGGGGGGAGAGGGGGGGGGGTAAAATAATACTATGTTTCATTGTAGTTTGTTGTTTGTTTGGGTGGGGGGGGAGGAGGGGGGGTAAAATAATACTATGTTTCATTGTAGTTTGTTGTTTGTTTGGGGTGGGGGGGAGGAGGGGGGGGGTAAAATAATACTATGTTTCATTGTAGTTTGTTGTTTGTTTGGGTGGGGGGGGAGGAGGGGGGGGGGTAAAATAATACTATGTTTCATTGTAGTTTGTTGTTTTTTGGGTGGGGGGGGAGGAGGGGGGGGTAAAATAATACTATGTTTCATTGTAGTTTGTTGTTTGTTTGGGTGGGGGGGGAGGAGGGGGGGGGGGGGGGTAAAATAATACTATGTTTCATTGTAGTTTGTTGTTTGTTTGGGTGGGGGGGGAGGAGGGGGGGGGGGTAAAATAATACTATGTTTCATTGTAGTTTGTTGTTTGTTTGTGGGTGGGGGGAGGAGGGGGGGGGGTAAAATAATACTATGTTTCATTGTATTTGTTTTGTTTGGATGGGGGGTTGGGGGTTGTAAAAAATCAGTTCCTGCTGTAATTAGCACCATCTGGCGCGGGGATTGGAAGAAAGAGATAGCAGCTGAGAGTAGCTGAAAAGTGGGGGTGAAACTGACAGCTGTGTTGTATTCCACTTTCAAGTCATAGCAGATTTTTCTGCATGAAATTCAGGCTGTCTCTCTCCAGGGAGAGAGTGGGTTGCCACAAGAGCAGTGCCACCCATCTTTTTTCTTCTTTTCCTGTCTGTGTATTTGTTTCCCTGTCAGGGTTGTTTTCTCCCTTTGTTTCCCTATCAGAGTGGCTTTTTTCGTTTGTTTCCCTGTCAGAGTGGCTTTTTCCCCTGTCAGAGTGGTTTTTTCCCCTTGTTTCCCCGTCAACGTGGCTTTTCCCCCTTGTTTCCCTGTCAGAGTGCCTTTTCCCCCTTGTTTCCCTGTCAGAGTGCCTTTTCCCCCTTGTTTCCCTATCAGAGTGCCTTTTTCCCCTTGTTTCCCTGTCAGAGTGCCTTTTTTCCCTGTCAGAGTGGTTTTTTCCCTTGTTTCCCTGTCAGAGTGCCTTTTTCCCCTTGTTTCCCTGTCAGAGTGGCTTTTCCCCCTTGTTTCCCTGTCAGAGTGGCTTTTTTCCCTTGTTTCCCTATCAGAGTGGCTTTTTTCCCTTGTTTCCCTATCAGAGTGGCTTTTTTCCCTTGTTTCCCTATCAGAGTGGCTTTTTTCCCTTGTTTCCCTGTCAGAGTGGCTTTTTCCCCTTGTTTCCCTGTCAAAGTGGCTTTTTTTCCTACATAATTTTGGCAGGGACAACTCTTTTGTTCCCATGGGTTATTTTAAGTGTGTGTTGCACATGGGACCTCGGTTTATCGTCTCATCTGAAAGACTAGCAGCCAAGCCACCACTTATGGTCGAGCAGATGAGGAAAACATTTCAGGCACAAACAGGGATCGAACCCAGACCTGAAGTTTTCGTTTTCTCAGCAGGCGCGTTACCTCTAGACCACCGATCCACTTTGGTTAGGCCAATACTCTCGATGGTCAGAATAGTCATCATTTGCATGGTGGATCAAGAGGGCTAGAACTAACACACTGGCCTTCAATTCAAAACTTCATGGATTTAATCCCCATTTAAACTCAAGTTTTTCCCCCATCCACTAGACCTTGAGTCGTGGTCTTCTTCTTTAAACGCTACAACAACTACAGCTTTCTGCTTCTTCTTTGAATGCTACAGCAACTACTGTTTTCTGTCACATAAGTGATAATGTGTTGTGCTGCTGTCAAACCCCTGAAAAGTCAGGCCCAGTACATCCAAATTGGGCATGGGAGAGAACTGCTATCTTTCGATTTAGGTAGTCTTTCCACAAAAAAGGCAGGAGAGTGGACCAAGAAGGCAGAAAATAGACAAGGAAGAGGTGACAGGAAGAGAAGGAACAAGGCAGAAACAAAGAAAGGGATGGAAAAGAGAGAATTCCTAGCACAGAATTTCCAGAAGGTGGGGATGTTCTCTATACTAACAGTCCCTATGCCCACAGGGAAAGAGTAGTGGTCTGGGTGCTGGTCTTTCGGATGAGATGATAAATTGCAGTCCTCTGTGCTACAAACATTTAGTGCATTGTATAAAAGAACACACAGCAACAAGAGAGTTATCCCTGGTAAAATACTGTAGAACAAAAAAAATGCCACTATGATAGGGACAGAAATACACATGCAGACAAGTTAACATGAAAGATACTTCCTTCGGATGAGACTATAAACCGAGGCCCCGTGTGCGAACGCATGCAGAACATCTTGCACACACATTAAATCCTGTTCCGCTGTTTGAAAGAGTAGGCCATTGTGTGCCAGTGGGAACAGATGACAAAATTTTTTAAAACGCATACACACGCATAAAAAAAAAAAATTTAAATGTCATCTGAGCGCTTTGATTTGTTGCTTTACAAGATTTAGCGCTATATAAATTCCATACATTATTATTATTATTATTAAAATAAAATAAAAAAATGTCTAAAGTGGTGCTGCTCTTGAGGCGATGTACTCTCCTTGTAGAAAGCATTCCAATTTCCACACAAAGAAATGTGCTGTAACTGTCAGTGGTATACAGATTACATTTTTCCCAAGGAGAGTGGAGTCAGCAACTGATGTTAACTCCAGGGGGAAAATTCCCTCGAATGGATGCCTAGGAGTTGGCACAATCCTGGGCCATCAAGTCATAAGCACAATTTATTTATGTATTTATTCTTTTATATCGAGGATAATAGAAAAAGCACTTATATGCTTTTTTTACATCCAGTCCCCGTGTGTATGCGGATTTGTGAATTCTGTCATCTGTTCCCACCGGCACTCAATAGCCTACTCTTACGAAAAGAGGAACAGGATTAAACGTGTGCGCAAGATGTTCTGCATGCGTTCACACACGGAACCTCAGTTTATAGTCTCATCCAAAGGACTTGAAAGACAATCCAAAGAACAATGCCGTAACCATTCAGCTATCCCCCACCCCCACCCCACATACATGAATAACAGAATTTTTGCCACATACCCAAATTGTTCACATTGGAGAAAGGGGGTTGACATCATGTTTCACACATTCCCATGCTCTAGATTTTTTTTCTCTCTTTCTCTCTCAATCAAACCTTCCAAGACCTCAAAGAAAAATCAGGACCATGCTAACCTGATCTCCTCAGGACATTGTAGTCTTCTTTGGCCTGCAGGTAAGTGCGACGCAGTTTCTCGTGGTCAGTGCGGATGTTCTCGAACGCCTTCTCCTGCTCCTCTGCTGTCAACTGCCCGTTCTCCATCAGAGTGCGGAACTGATCCAGCTGCGTACCAATAATCACAGCCAAAAAGAAAAGTCAATAATATTATAGTATATCTTTTCCATGTGTTTTATATCTATTTATTTATTTATTCTTTTATATTTATTTATTTATTCTTTAATATCGAGGATAATGGAATAAGCACTCATGTGATTTTTTACATCCAGTCCCCGTGTGTATGCGGTTTTGTAAACTTTGTCATCTGTTCCCACCGGCACACAATGGCCTACTCTTTCGAAAAGCGGAACAGGATTTAACATGTGCGCAAGATGTTCTGCATGCGTTCGCACATGGGGCCTCAGTTTATAGTCTCATCCGAAGTATGATATTATTATCTATTATCAATAGTTCTCCTGACAGCGAGTGTTGTCATGATGAGGTGACCCTAAAGGGAGCTTCTGATGGAAAAAGCTGTCCTCAATAATGCACACATGCTTATACATGCATGTGTGCATGCACACACACACATAGTGGTTAGAACATTGCGCTCACAATCTGACGACCCGGGTTTGATTCCCGTTCAAGGGGATATTTTTCCCTAGAGTTAACATCAGTGCAGACTCCACTCTCCCCAAAAGTCCTTCGGATGAGACTATAAACCGAGGCCCCGTGTGCGAACGAACGCAGAACATCTTGTGCACACGTTAAATCCTGTTCCTCAATATAAAAGAATAAAATAAATAAAATGAATAAATAAAACACGCACACCACTGTGTGTAAGTAGAAATGGATGACAAAGTTTACAAAGCTGCATACACATGGGGACTGGATTTTTAAAAAGCACATTAGTGCTTATTCCACTATCCTCAAAATAACAGAAGAAAAAAAAAATTTTGTAATACAATAAAACACACACACTAATACCACATTTTAGAAGAAGCCTGTTGAACTGGATAACCAAAATTCTCTCTCTCTCTTGTCTCACACACACACACACACACACACACACAACACACACACACACACAACACACACACACTCCTCCTCCCCCCACTCACACACAAATACACCCACTTCCACCCACACAAACACCCACCCACCAACATCACTTCCTACCCCCCCCCCTCCCACACCCACCCACCCCTCTCTCACTCTCTCTCTCTCTCTCTCTCACACACACACAAACCCTCACCCCCCCCCCCCCCCCCACTCACACCAAACACACCCACTTCCACCAACACAAACCCACCACATCACTTCCTACCCCCCCTCCACACCCACCTCTCTCTCTCTCTCCCTCTCTCTCTCTCTCTCCTTCCCCCCCCCCCCCCCTCTCTCTCCCCTCTCTCTTGCCCCCCTTACCCTGTCATTCAGAGAATCAGCCTGGGTCTGCAGACTGAGTTTCACGGACTCCGCCGTCCTGGGCGTTTTTGTCATTGTGCGGTCTTCCGATGTCGCAGCTCCTTGTCTGCCCATCTCGCTGCTGCTCCCATCTCCATGTCCTGAGTGAGAAGGATCTGTGGAGGAGGTCTGGACCTGACTGGTCGCCAGGGAGGCTCCATCTGAACATGAATCATTTATACCACTTTAAGTCAATAGCTCAGTGGTCGGAGCACTCGCTTTCCCCCAGCCAAGTTCCCCCAGTTCACCCAGCTGTAAATGGGTACCTGCCCTCTTTAGGGTCAGGGAAGGTAAAGCAGCGAGGGAGAGGAGATGGGCGCTGCCCTCAATATGCTGGCCTCTAGAGAAGTTGAGGTCTCTGACGCCTCGCTCCCCTACGACCTTATAGGTTATGGGACACCTTTACCTTTTTTTTTTACCACTTTAAGTCACAAGATTTCTCTGCGTGAAATTCGGGCTGCTCTCCCCCGGGGAGAGCGCGTCTCCACAAGAGCAGCGCCACCCTTTTTTTTTGTTTTTTTGGTCTGCAACTGTATTTGTTTCCCTATCAGAGTGGCTTTTTTCTAAGAATTTTGCCAGGGACAACTCTCTTGTTGCCGTGGGTTCTTTTACGTGTGCTGAATAATTATGTGTAAGACACGAGACCTTGGTTTATCATCTCATCCGAAAGACTAGCGCCCAGACCACCACCCATGGTCTAATGGATGGGGGAAAAGTTTCAGGCCCAAGCGGGATTTGAACCACCGCACACTTCCGACCCAGACTTTTCGCTTCCTAGACAGGCGCGTAACCTCTAGACCACCGACCCACCGAATCAAGAATCAGAATCATCACTAATATTATCATCACCATCGTTTTATCGTCATCATGAAATTCTCCGTCATAGAATGAAACTTGCTTCCTTTTTTAATGGATTTTTTTCTCATTTATTACTTTTTTTTTAATTTCGAGGATAATGGAATAAGTACTCGTGAGTTTTTTTTTACATCCCGTCCCTGTGTGTATGCAGTTTTGTAAATTTCATCGTCCGTTCCCTTGGCACACAATGGCCTATTTTTCTGATAAGTGGAGCAGGTTTTAATGTGTGCGCAAGATGTTCTGCGTACGTTCACACATCGGACCTTGGTTTATAGTCTCATTCCTCAGTTAGAGCTCTGAAGTTAACCAATGGTAAGATTTTGCATACATGTGGCTATTGTTAGCTTTTGTTCTAGCTAAGAAATATATATAATTATATATCTTATGTGTCCATCCCTCGTGACATCATAGAGAACACATATCCTGTATCTATTTTATGAGGTAGATTTCCTGTCATAATTTCCATTTGCCTCTCTTGTCATTTTTCAAGACTTACGTGTTTTTCGATACTTTATGAGAAAAGTTTTTGTACTATTCCACTTCAGCTGCCTGGAAGGGTATCTGCTACTGCTGGCATTTTCTTTGAACTCTTACAAAACATGAATTCTTCTTATTCATCAAACGCTAAGACAGCAACTCTTTTTGACCAAAAATGCATCACACCGCTGTTAAGCGCCTGACAAGTCAAGCCCAGCGCATTCAACCTCGGCATAAAAGAGAATTGTTATCTTTTAAGTCTCTCAGGACCAAGGAGGCAGAAAAGAGACAAGAAGGAGGTGACAGAAAGAAAAGGAACAAGGCAGAAACAAGGAGAGCAACAGAAAAGAGGGAATTTCTTGCACAGAATTTCCAAAACGTGGGGATGACATTCATGGTGACAGGCCCCCCAGCATCCCCACAGCAGAGAAAAAAAAGCTAATCAAAAATTACACAAATCAAAAAACTACAAAATTCATCAAAAGTAAACCAAAACGAAACAGTACAACAATCGCCTAACTTTCCGACACTAACTTTTCACACAAAACTTCCCATGCCCTAGTGACCTACGATGGACGTCTCTGTCGCATTCCGGCACATCATCATCACAATCCAACAGCAAAGAGGCATCAAAGATTCTGCAGCGGTGGTGGTGGCGTCTATGCTCCGAACAAACACATGTCTCTCCCACGCCACCGCCACAGTTCTGAAAGCCGTCACTACTGTCCACATCCAGGAACTCAAAACTCAGGCTCTCTTGAAGCTCTACCCAGGGGCTGGCTTCTTCAATCGTCATCAGTGGCAGTTTTGACGAGCGTCTCATTCCCATTTCAGGGCACAGATGATCTCAAAGCGGTAATCATGCAAAGCTTAAAGTGGTATACACAAGATTTAAAGTGGTATACATACAAGACTTAAAGTGGTACACAAGATTTAAAGTGGTATTTTATGTTATTCTTTTATATTGAAAATAATGGAATAAGCACTTATGCGCTTTTTTGCATCCAGTCCCCGTGTGTATGCGGATTTGTGAATTCAGTCATCTGTTCCCACTGGCACGCAATGGCCTACTCTTACGAAAAGCGGAACAGGATTTAACGTATGCGCAAGATGTTCTGCGCGCGTTCGCACAAGGGACCTCGGTTTATAGTCTCATCCGAAGGACTTTTGGGGAGAGTGAAGTCTGCACTGATGTTAACTCCAGGGGAAGATATCCCCTTGAATGGGAATTGAACCCGGGTCATCAGATTGCGAGCGCAATGTTCTGACCACTAGTACAGGGCACTAGGCTATCCCGTCCCACGAATACAAGACTTAAAGTGGTACACAAGACTGTGGTATACATTACAACTGGGTTAACTCAAAAGCAGCATGGACGTCGCAAAATGCTGTGTCGTGGCTCTAGCAATGGTACATGTCAGATTTTTGTTTTGTTTTAAGTACTTAAAGCATTCAATCAAAGGGAAACTACTCATACTGTTGACTCAACTATTTTCCTTTGGCGTGGAGTTGCTTCCCTGTAACTGTCAAGTTTTCTGTGTGTTATAGAAATTGAATTTTGATCTGACAATGGGCTTTTTTTAAAGGATACCAGCAAAAAATGTAGTTAATTGATTTTTTTGGGGGGTGAATTTGAAAACTTTTGACTTCAAAACTGATTTTGAGGATAAGCAAATGTAACTGTGTACAAAATCAGTCATTTTTTCTTCCTTGGTTTAGCTATCGGATATAGCCCTATATAAATTCCATTTATTATTATTATTATTATATACCTGATCAAGATAAGCGTAAGAATATCAAAAGAAAATACACATAGACATACAATTTATATTGAAAAAATTCTTTATAATATCAAAAGCACCCAAAAGAAACGATTTATTAAAACAATATGGCTCTATTTATCAATTATATCATGTTTCCAGGATTTTTGGGGGAGGAAATGGCCAAAACAGTGCATCGCAAAACAGCGATCACATAAACTTTAAAACGACTCCAGTGAGTTAAAAAAAAAATTCAAAAAATAAAGTACGACATCACAAGAAAATCAGGCTCAATCAACTCAATGACACAATTCTTCCTTTCAAAAAATCCAGCTCAAAGTATCTAAACCCCGACGCTTCTTTCTGTTTTTGCGAAACCTCCACTCCAATCGCTAACAAACTCCACACCCCATGAAGTTACTTTCCAAATTACGTCTGGAAACTAAGAAGCAATGCCGGCTGTACATATATATGTGCCTCACTCCCCCCCCCCCCCCTCCCTCCCTGCCTCCTTTTCTTTTCTGGATATAATATAAGAAAATCTCTACACAAATAACAGCACTGTGATAATCCTAATAATCTTGCTGAAATGTTGACTGTGCTAAGTCCCTTGCTCTGGTTCTTTGTATGTTCATTAATTCACACAGCTTTTTTTTTCAGTCAACAGAGAGAAACAACAATAACACAAAAGGCTGAGAGGGTTGAGGGGGGGGGTGGGGGGTGGGAGGAGATGAGGAAGGGCAACAACAACAAAAAAGAAACAAGAGAGGGGAAAAGGTGGGTGAAGAGAGAGAAGAGACGAGAGAGAGAGAGAGGAGAGAGAGAGAGAGAGAGAGAGAAGAGAGAGAGAGAGAGAGAGAGAGAGAGAACTTTTTATAAATCTTTATTTAATGAATTTTTCAAGAGTTACAAATAAGCATTCACATACTTTTTTCACAAGACAGAGAGAGAGAGAGAGGGGGGGGGGAGAAAGAGAGAGAGAGAGAAATTCTTTTATTATGAGGATAATGAATAAGCACTCATGTACATTTTTACATCCAGTCCCTGCCCATAGGGATACATCTTAATAATGAACCCAACGCTTATACTCTCACACAGTAGATACAAAGGAAACATAAAAAACATTTTTTTTAAACAAACAAACAAGCAAACAAAAGAAAATCCCCAAAACAACCCCACCCCACCCCCACCCCTACACCCAAAAAACAACAAACAAACAAACAACAAAAAAACCACCAACAACCAAAAACAAGGACTAAAAAAAAAAAAAAGAAGAGAGAGAGAGGGAGAGAGATTTAACTGATGATTCATATTAATGATGATAATATAATTATCACAAGCTGTTATCAGTTAGGTAAATCATAAACCCAAAACAAAAGCATGATAAAGTATCAAATGCAACCAGTCCACACAAAAAATACAGTTATTTAATAAAGAATATTGGATTTTATATGCATACATTGTCTTGGATATAATATACATATTTCAAAATTCAATGCATTATAATTATTCCTCAGCATTCAAAGTATGCACATGTATGTTGTGCACTATACAGCATACTGTTTGATATGATTTTTTTTGTAAGTTTCTAGAAGATGCGGAGAAAGACAGACAGACAGACATGCATGCACGCATGCACACATACACACAGAACTAGACCACAAAAACAAATACTCTATAATTTACAAAATTATCTTTTCAAGGCTGTTGATGTCAGACATGCTCAACCCAATCCAATCCTGTTGTTTATAGCGGGTCCAACCACAAAGGCCATATCACTTTATCAGGGCTGTCACCTCAAAATTTTTAATCTCAGATTAAAACTGTGCAACTGTGTTCTGTGTGTGTGTTGGGGAGAGGGGGGAGGTCTCTGTGTGTGATAGTGTGTGTGTGTGTGTTTTATTTTATTTATTTTATTTTATTCTTTTATATCGAGGATAATGGATTAAGTGCTTATGTGCTTTTTTACATCAGTCCCTGTGTGTATGTGGTTTTGTAAATTTGTCATCTGTTTCCACCGGCACACAATGGCCTACTCTTTCGAAAAGTGGAACAGGATTTAACGTGTGCGCAAGATGTTCTGCGTGGTGTGTGTGTGTGTGTGTGTGTGTGTGTGTGTGTGTGTGTGGTGTGTGTGTGTGTGTGGTGTGTGTGTGTGTGTGTCTGTTGTCTGTCTGTGTGTAGGAGGAAATGGAATGGAGACCTGTATATATATGCCAACGGCTATCAAAGGGCAGTAAACAGCACCGTACTGTATCAAATGTAACATACGCCATTTTCAGCCATGGCAGATCACTGCATGAATCATGAATAATTTGCTCTCTCTTGGGACAGCACACTGGCACTAAAGCAGAGCCACCCCTTTTTATTTCGTTTTCAGGAAGGAGGGGGGGGGAGCGTGGAGGGGGGTAGCCTAGTGATTAGAGCATTGTGCTCATGATCTGATGGCCCAGGATCAAGCTACCAACAGAGGCACCTGTACTAGGGGATTTTACCCTAGAGTTAATATCAGTATTGTTGACTCCACTCCTCCCAAAAGTCCTTCAGATCAGACTATAAACCGAGGCCCAGCATGCCAGTGCACGCAAAACATCTTGCACGCACATTAAAAACCTGTTCCGCTGTTTGGAAGAGTAGGCCATTTCATGCCAATAGAAACAGATGACATCATTTTTTTTCAAAAACGCATGCAGTGGTTTTGTGATTAGGCACCAACCAAAAGTAATAATGCAGCTACCTTAATGGTGGGTAAAAATGGTCACGTATATAATTTAAGCAAAATCTCGCCACTGGTGAGCCTCAGAGCTCTAGCTAAGAAACTAAAAATGACAAAAATGTATTCTACTTTTTTTATTTATTGATTTATTTTTTATTCTTTCATATTGCGGATATTGGAATTAGCACTTATGCGCTTTTTTACATCCAGTCCCCGTGTGTATGTGATTTTATAAGTTCTGTCATCTGTTCCCACCAGCACATGATGGCCTATTCTTACGAAAAGCGGAACAGGATTTAACATGTGCGCAAGATGTTCTGCGTGCATTCACGCACGGGGCTTCAGTTTATAGTCTCATCCGAAGGACTTTTGGGGACAGTGGAGTCTGCACTGATGTTAACTCCAGGGGAAAACATCCCCTTGAACGGGAATCGAACCCGGGTCGTCAGATTGCGAGCGCTATGTTCTAACCACTAGGCTATCCCGTCAAGGCAGATACTGCATGAAATTGGGGCTGCTCTCCCTCAGGACAGTATACTGCCACAAGAGCAGAGCCACCCCTTTTCTTTTTCATTTCATTTTCTTGACCTAGTGTTGGGATTTGCTTCCCCAAAGAGGTGGCTTTATGTTGTGTGTTGTTTGTGGGGGGGGGGGGGGGGGGAAAAGAGGGAACAGGATTAAAACGTGTGCGAAGATGTTCTGCATGCGTTCACACACGGAACCTCAGTTTATAGTCTCATCCCAAAGGACTTGAAAGGACATCCACAAGAACAATGCCGTTTAACCATTCAGCTATTCCCCCCCACCCCCACCCACATACATGAATAACTGAATTTTTGCACATACCAAATTGTTCACATTGGAGTAAGGGGGTTGACATCATGTTTCAAACATTCCCATGTCTAGATTTTTTTTCTCTCTTCTCTATCAATCAAACCTTCCTAAGACCTCAAGAAAAAATCAGGACCATTGCTAACCTGATTCTCTCAGGAATTGTAAGTCTTCTTTAGGACTTCAGGTATTGTCAGTGCGACGCAGTTTCTCGTGGTTCAGTTGCGGATGTTCTCGAACAGCTTCTCCTGCTCCTCTGCTGGTAAACTGCCCGTTCTTCCATCAGGTGCGGAAATGATCCAGCTGCGTTACCAATAATCACAGCATAAGAAAAGTCAATAATCATTATAGTATATCTTGTTCATGGTGTTATTATATCTATTTATTTATTTATTCTTTTATATTTATTTAGTTATTCTTTAATATCGGGATATTGGAATAAGCACTCATGTGATTTTTTTACATCCAGTCCCCGTGGTGTATGCGGTTTTCGTAAACTTTGTCATCTGTTCCACCGGCACTAATGGCCTACTCTCTTCGAAAAGCGGAACAGGATATAAACATGTGCGACAGATGTGTCTGCTGCGTCTCGCACATGGCGGCCTCAGTTTATAGTCTCATCGAAGTATGTATTATTATTATTATCAATAGTTCTCCTGACAGCGAGTGTTGTCATGATGAGGTGACCTAAAGGGAGCATTCTGATGGAAAAAGCTGTCTCTCAATAATGCACACATGCTTATACATGCATGTGTGCATGCACACACACACATAGTCGGTTAAGAACATTGCGCTCACAATCTGACGACCAGGGTTTGTATTCCCGTTCAAGGGGATTATTTTTCCCTACGAGTTAACATCCAGTGAGACAGATCCACTCTCCACTAAAAGTCTTCGGATGGGACTTTAAACCGAACGAAGCCCGTGTTGCGATACGAACGCAGAACATCTTGTGCACACGTTTTGTTTTTGTTAATTCCTGTTTTTCTCTCAATATAAAAGAAATAAAATAAATTAATGAATAAATATAAAACAGCAATACCACTGTGTGTAAGTAGAATTGGATATGACAAGTTTACAAACGATTTTGCTATACACATGGGGAACTGGATTTTTAAAAAGCACATTAGTGTTCTTCCATATCCTAAAATAACAGAAGAAAATAAAAATTTTGTAATTCAATAAAACACACACACTAATACAACTTTTAGAAGGATGCCTGTTGAATGGATAACTCAAAATTCTCTCTTCTCTTGTCTCCACCACACACAAACACACCACACACACACACACAACCACACTCACACACAACAACACACACACTCCTCTCCCCCCACCCTCACACACAAATACACCCACTTCCAACCACACAAACAAGAACCCACCAATCATTCACTTCCTTCCCCCCCCCCTCCACCATCCCACCCACCCACTCTCTCACTCTCTCTCTCGCTTCTCTACCCACACACAACATAACTCTCACCCCCCCTCCCCCACTCACACACAAACAATCACTCCCTCTTCCACCAACACAAACCCCCCACACAGCACTTCCTACCCCCCCCCTACCACACCCACCTCTCTCTCTCTCTCCCTCTCTCTCTCTCTCTCCTTCCCCCCCCCCCCCCCCCCCCCCCCTCTCTTCCCTCTCTCTCTTGCCCCATTACCCTGTCATTCAGAGAATCAGCACTGGGTCTGCAGACTGAGGTTTACGGTCTCCGCAGTCCTGGGCGTTTTTGTCATTGTGCGGTCTTCCGATGTCGCAAGCTCCTTGTTGCCATCTCGCTGCAGCTCCCATCTCCTTGTCCTGAGTGAGAAGGATCTGTGGAGGAGGTTCTGGACCCTGAACTGGTGCGCCAGGGATGCTCCATCTGGAACATGAATATTTATACACTTTAAGTCAATAGCTCGTGGTCGGAAGCACTCGCTTTCCCCAGCCAAAGTTCTCCCAGTTCACCCAGCAGTAATTGGGTACCTGCCCTCTTTAGGGTCAGGGAAGTAAAGCTGCGAGGGAGAGGAGATGGGCGCTTGCCCTCAATTATGCTGGCCTCTAGAGAGTTGAGGTCTCTGACGCCTCGACTCCCTACGACCTTATAGGTTATGGGATCCTTTACCTTTTTTTTTTACCACTTTAAGTCACAAGATTTCTCTGCGTGAAATTCGGGGGCTGCTCTCCCCCGGGGAGAGCGCGTCTCCACATGAGCAGCGCACCTTTTTTTTTTTTGTTTTTTGGTCTGCTACTGTATGTGTTTCACATCAGAGTGGCTCTTTTTCTAAGAATTTTGGCCAGGGACCAACTCTACTTGTTGCACCGTGGGTTCTTTTACGAGTGCTGAATAATTATGTGTAAGACTCACGAGACCTTGGTTTATCTCTCATCCGAAAGACTAGCGCCCAGCACCACCCATGTTAATGGATGGGGGAATAAGTTTCAGGCCCAAGGGGGATTTGAACCACCGCACACTTCCGACCCAAGACTTTTTCGCTTCTACGACAGGCGCGTAACCTCTAGACCCACCGACCAACCGAATCAAGAATATGATCATCACTAATATAGCATCACCATCGTTTTTCGTCATATGTAATTCTCTCGTCATAGAATGAAACTTGCTTCCTTTTTTATTGGATTTTTTTTCTCATTTATTACTTTTTTTTTATTTCGAGGATAATGGACTAAAGTACTCGTGAGTTTTTTTTTCATCCGTCCCCTGTGTGTATGCAGTTTTGTAATTTTCTTCGTACGTTCCCTTGGCACACAATGGCCTATTTTTCTGATAAGTGGAGCAGGTTTAATGTGTGCGCAAGGATGTTCTGGTTTACGTTCCACACATGGACCCTTTTTTGGTTTATAGTCTCATCCTCAGTTAGAGCTCTGAAAGTTAACCTATGGTAAGATTTTGCATACATGTGGCTATGTTAGCTTTTGTTCTAGTAAGAAATATATATAAATTATATATCTTATGTTGTCCATCCTCGTGACATTCATAGAGTACACATTATCCTGTATCTATTTTATGGGTAGATTTCCTGTCTAATTTCCATTTGCCTCTCTTGTCATTTTCAAGACTTACGTGTTTTTCGATACTTTATGAGGAATATGTTTTTGTACTATTCCACTTCAGCTGCCGGAAGGGTATCTGCTTACTGCTGGGCATTTTCTTTGAACTCTTACAAAAATGAATTCTTTACTTATCATCAACGCTAAGACAGCAAACTCTTTTTGACCAAAAAATGCAATTCACTCCGTGTTAAGCGCCTGACAAGTCATGCCAGCGCATTAACTCGGCATAAAAGAGAATTGTTATCTTTTTAAGTCTCTCAGACCAAGGAGCAGAAAAAAAAAGAGACAAGAAGGAGGGGACAGAAGAAAAGGATCAAGGCAGAAACAAGGAGAGCAACAGAAAAGAGGGAATTTCTTGCACAGAAGTTCCAAAACGTGGGGAAGACATTCATGGTGACAGGCCCCCAGCATCACCCTCTGCAAGAGAAAAAAAAGTATATCTAAAATTTCACAAATCATAAAACTACAAAATTATTCAAAAAGTAAACCAAAACGAAACAGTATAACAATCGCCTAACTTTCCGACACTAACTTTTCAACAAAACTTCCATGCCTAAGTTTTGGGGGGGGGGGGACCTACGATGGACGTCTCTGTCGCATTCCGGCCACATCATCATCACAATCCAACAGCAAAGAGGCATCAAAGATTATGCAGCGGTGGTGGTGGCGTTCTATGCTCCGAAAAACACATGTCTTCTCCCACCGCCCACCGCCTCAGTTCTGAAAGCGTCACTACTGTCACATCCTGGAAACTCAAAAACTCAGCTCTCTTGAAGCTTTACCCAGGGGCTGGCTTCTTCAATCGTCATCGTCAGTGGCAGTTTGGTTACGAGGTCTCATTCCCATTTCAGGGAAGATGATCTCAAAGCAGTGGTAATATTGCAAGCTTAAAGTGGTATACACATAGATTTAAAGTGGTATACATACAAGACTTAAGTGGTACACAAGTTTTAAAGTGGTATTTTATGTTATTCTTTTATATTGAAAATAATGGAATAAGGCACTTATGCGCTTTTTTGCATCCAGGTCCCCGTGTGTCTGCGGATTTGTGATTTCAGTTATGTTCCCACTGGCACGCAATGGCCTCTCTTTTTACGAAAAGCGGAATCAGGATTTAACGTATGCGACAAGATGTTCTGCGCGCCTGTTCGCACAATGGGACCTCGGTTTATAGTATCATCCGAAGGACTTTGGGGTGAGTGAATCTGCCTTGATGTTAACTCCAGGGGAAGATATCCCCTTGATTGGGGAATTGAACCGGGTCAATCAGATGCGAGCGCATTCGTTTCTGACCCACTAGTACTGGGCACTAGGTATCCCGTACCATCGAATACAAGACTTAAAGTGGTACACAAGACTGTGGTTTTCAGTACAACTGGGTAACTCAAAAGCACAGCAATGGACGTCGCAAAATGCTGTGTCGTGGCTCTAGCAATGGTACATGTCAGTTTTTGTTTTTGGTTTTAAGTACTTAAAGCATTCAATCAAATGGATTCTACCATACTGTTGACTCAACCTATTTTCCTTGGGCTGGAGTTGCTTCCTGTAACTGTCAAGTTTGCTGTGTGTTTAAAGTTAATTGAATTTTGATCTGACCCAATGGGCTTTTTTAAAGGATACCAGCAAAAATGTAGTTATTTGATTTTTTTGGGGGGTGTGATTTTGAAAACTTTTTGATTCAAACTGATTTTGAGGATAAGCAAATGTAACTGTGTACAAAATCAGTCATTTTTTCTTCCTTGGTTTTAGCTATCGGATATAGCCCTATATAAAATTCCATTTATTAATTATATGATATTACCTGATCAAGATAAGCGTAAGAATTACAAAAGAAAATCATCATAGACACTTACAATTTATATTGAAAAAATTCTTTAAAATATTTTTTTTCCAAAAGCACCCAAAAGAAAAACGATTGTATTAAAAATATGGTCTATATTATCCAATTATATCATGTTTCCAGATTTTTGGGGGAGGAAATGGCCAAAACAGTGCATCGCCAAGACCAGCGATCTCATAAACTTTAAAAAACGACTCCAGTGAGGGTTTAAAAAAAAATATCAAAAAATAAGTGAACGACATCACAAGAAAATCAGGCTCCAATCAACTCATGGACACAATTCTTCCTTGCAAATATTCCAGATCAAAGTATTTAACCCCGACGCTTCTTTCTGTTTTTGCGAAACCTCCACTCATTCGCGACAAACTCCACACCCCATGAAGTTACTTTCCAAATTACGTCTGGAACTAAGAAGCAATGACGGCTGTACATATATATGTGCCTCACTCCCCCCCCCCCATCCTCCCTAGCTCTTTTCTTTTCTGGGATATAATATAAGAATAATTTCTACACAAATAACGCACTGTGATAATCTAATAATCTTGCTGAAAGTTTGACTGTGCCTAAGTCCCTTGCTCTGGTTCTTGTATGTTCATTAATTTCCACAGCTTTTTTTTTCAGTCAAAGAGAGAACAACAATTACACAAAAGGCTGGAGGGTTGAGGGGGGTAGGGGTGGGGGCGTGGGAGGATGTGAGGCAAGGGCACAACAACAAAAGAAACAAGAGAGGGGGAAACGGTGGGTGAAGGAGAGAGAAGATGAGATGAATGAGAGGATTGAGAGAGAGAGAGTGAGAGATGAGAGATTCGACGAGAGACGAGACGAGAGAGTGAGAGAGAGAACTTTTTATAAATCTTTTATTTATGAATTTTTCAAAGAGTTACCAAATAAGCTTTCACATACTTTTTTTCACAAGTCAGAGAGAGAGAGAGGGGGGGGGGAAGGAAAGAAAGAGAGAGAGAGAGAGAGTGAAATTCTTGTGATTATGAGGATATGAATAAGCACTCATGTACATTTTTACCATCCGTCATGCCCATAGGGGATAACATCTTAATAATGAACCCAACGCTTATACTCTTCAACAGTTGATACAAAGGAAACATAAAAAACATTTTTTTTAAACAAAACCAAACAAGCAAACAAAAGAAAATCCCAAAACAAAATCCCCACCCCACCCCCACCCTACACCAATAAAACAACAACAAACAACAAAAAAAAACCACCATACAACCAAAAACAAGGACTAAAAAAAAAAAAAAAGAAGAGAGAGAGAGGGATGAGAGATTTAAACGATGATTCATATTAATGATGTATAATATAATTATCACAAGTTGGTTATCAGTTAGAGTAAATCTTAAACCTAAACATAAGCTTTGATAAAGTATCAAATGCAAACCAGTCACACAAAAAATCACAGTTATTTAATATAGAATATTGGAATTTTATATGCATACATTGTCTTGGATATCTAATATAACAATATTTCAAAAATTAACTGCATTATAATTATTCCTCAGCATTCAAAGTATGCACCCATGTTTGTTGTGCTCTATACAGCATACTGTTTGATATGATTTTTTTTTGTAAGTTTCTAGAAGATGCGGAGATAGACAGGGAAAGACAGACTTGCATGCACGCATGACAATCATACAAACAGAACTAGTCCACAAAAACAAATACTCTATAATTTACAAAATTATCTTTTCAAGGTGTTGATGTCAGAACATGATCAACCCAATCCAATCCTGTTGTTTATAGCGGGTCCAACACATAAGCCCATAATCCACTTTATCAGGGCTGTCACTCCAAAATTTTGAATCTCAGATTAAAAACTGGGCACTGTGTTCTGTGTGTGGTTGGGGAGAGGGGGGAGGTCTCTGTGTGTGATAGTGTGTGGGTGTCCTTTGTGTTTTATTTTATTTATTTTATTTTATACTTTTATATGAGGATTAATGGAATTAAGTGCTTATGTGCTTTTTTACATCAGTCCCTGTGTGGATGTGGTTTTGATTAATTTTGGCATCTGTTTCCACCGGCACACAATGCCTACTCTTTTCGAAATAGTAGGAACAGGATTTTTAACGTGTGTCGCAAGATGTTCTGCTTGTGTTGTGTGTTGTGTGTTGTGTGTGTGTGTGTGTGTTCTTGTGTGTTTTGTGTGGTGTGTGTGTGTTTGTGTGTGTGTGTGTTCCCCGTGTGTGTATGTTCTGTCGGTCTGTGTGTAGGAGAAAAATGGAATGGAGATCCTGTTTAATATGCCTACGGCTATTCAATGGCAGTAAACTGCACCGTACTGTATCAAATGTATCTTACGCCCATTTTCTGCCAAGGCAGATACACTGCATGATCTTGAATAATTTGCTCCTCTCTGGGGGACAGCACACTGGCACTTAAGCAGAGCCAACCCCTTTTTTTATTTCGTTTTCAGGAAGGGAGGGGGGGGGAGCGTGGCGGGGGGTTGCTGTGATTTTAGAGCATTGGTCATGATCTGATGGACCAGGATCAAGCTACCACAGAGGCACTGTAGTGGGGAATTTTTTCCCTAGAGTTAATTTCAGTATTGTTGGGTACTCACTCCTCCATTAAGTACCTTCTGATAAGACTTTATAAAGAGGCCAGCATGCCAGTTGTTGCTCGCATAAAAATCGTGCTAAGCACTTTATAAACAGGTTCCGCGGTTTGGATAGTGTAGGCAATTTCATGCCATAGAATCTGAGGCATCATTTTTTTGTCTATAATAGGATTGCTGTGGTTTTGGGATTTGCACCAACAAAAAGTAATACTGCAGATACCTTAATGGTGGGTAAACATGGTCACGTATTAATTTAAGCAAAATCTCGCATATGGTGAGCCTCAGAGCTCTGCTAAGAAACTAAAAATGACAAAAATGTATTCTACTTTTTTTTTATTTATTGGATTTATTTTTTTTTTTTTTTAATTTTTTCTTTTATCCATTAAAATATTCGCGGATATATTGGAAAATAGCACTTATGCGCTTTTTTACATCAGTCCCCGTGAGTATGTGATTTTATAAGTTCTGTATCTGTTCCACCAGCAATGAATGGCCTATTCTACGAAAAGGCGGAACAGGATTTATACATGTGCGCAAGATGTTCTGCGTTGCATTCAGCACGGGCTTCAGTTTATGTCTCATCCGAATGACTTTTGGGGACAGTGGAGACTGCACTGATGTTAACTCCAGGGGAAAACATCCCCTTGATCGGAGTAAAAAAAAAAAAAAAATAAAAAATAATATAAAAAATAAAAAAAAAAATAAAAAAAAAAAAAACAAAAAAAAAAAAGAAAAAAAAAAAAAAGAATAAAAAAATAAATCGAACGGGTCGTCAGATTGCGGAGCTATGTTCTAACCTCTAGGCTATCCCGTAACGGGCAGATACTGCTTGAAATTGGGGCTGCTCTTCCCTCAGGGACTGTATACATGCACAAGAGCAGAGCCACCCCTTTTCTTTTTCATTTCATTTCTTGACCTTAGTTGTATTGCTTCCCAATGAGAGTGCTTAAGTGTGTGGTGTGTGTGTGTGGGGGGGGGGGGCGGGGGGGGGGGGGGGGGGTTTACAGAATGTTTTAGCCTCACATACTTCTAGGGATTCTCATTGAATGTCAAAGTCCTGTGATGAGACTATAAACCGTGGACCCGTGTTCGAAGCATGCAGAACTTCTTGCGCACACATTAAATCCTGTTCGGCTTTTCGGAAGTGTAGGCCATTGTGTGCCAGTGGGGAAAACAGTTGACAAAAATTTACAAACCGCTTACACACGGGGTCTGGTTGTTGTAAAAATGCACATGAGTGTCTTATTCCATTATCCTCTATATAAAGAATAAATAAAAAATTAAAAAATAAAAAATAAATGAATGTAATGGATAGAAGAATAATAATAGTTGGAATTTATATAGCACTATACCTTGCAAAAAAAACCAAATCAAAGCTCGCTTCAATTCAACCCACACCTACACATGCAACCAACATGGCAACAATGATTAAAACAGGTTTTAAGACTTTCATATGACATCAGGTGCTCGCACACACACACACACACACACCACCCACATCCAACTCACTAAATCACACCAAACACACACACACACACTCACACACACACACACACACACCCCACACACAAACAACACACACAACTCACACACACACACTCACAAACACACCACCCCACCAACACAACCACACACACACACTCACACACACACCACACACACACAACACACACAGGTTATTACATTCTGGAAGGGGTTTCAAGGTGATGGGAATTTTGTTGTTTGAAGGCAGGGACAGATATGAGTGATAATAATAATACTAATTACTACTACTACTACTAATTCTATATATAATGTATGGAAATTTATATAGCGCTGTCTCTTGTAAAGCAACTAATCAAAGCGCTCTATGAAACAGGGACAACTCTCCTAACACAGTAGGAGAGGGGGGGAGGGGGAGGTTTACGCTGCACACACAGACTTGGTATGTCATGGTCTCCTTTAAGAGCCACACTTGAGCTGGCCACCCATGGTCTAGGGGGGGGGGAGGGTGATGAAATTCAAAACGGGATTGAAGAATTTTCTCGCTTTAAATGGGTGCACTCTCCAGACCACCAATCCACCCTCAATGGAATTGGAAAACCATCCTACTGACCATAGCTGACCTACTCGTCTTCAAAAAATAGGGTATTACTATCATTATTATCATCATTATTATTATTATCATTTTTATCACTATTATTATCATTATTATCACTATTATTATTATTATTATTATTATTATCACTATTATTATTATTGTGGGGACAGGATAGTTCAGTGGTCAGAGCACTCGCTTTCCCCAAGCTAAGGTTAAGCAGCATCGAGCGTGGTTATCAAGTGGATGGGTGACCGTTTGTATGTCTTGGCTTCAGTACAGTCCCCCAGTTCACCCAGCTGTAAATGGGTACCTGCCCTCTTTAGGGTCAGGGAAGGTAAAGCAGCAAGGGAGAGGAGATAGGCCCTGCCCTTCAATATGCTGGCACCTAGAGTTGTTGAGTCTCTAACGATGCGTACTCCCCTATAGACCAAATAGAGTTATGGGACACCTTCCTTCTTCTTTTTCTTCTTATTCTTCTTATTATTATTCATATTATCTATTATTATTATTATCACTATTATTATTATTACTGTTGTTGTTTTTGCTTTTCTTATTTTCTCAGACAACCTTGAAATCATGCCCTATCCATTTTTTTTACACAAACTTTTTCTTAACTTCTAGCTAAGTTGGGTTTTTTTATTTGGTTTAGTTTTATTCATCCTTTAATCAAACTGTTTAACTCCAACACACACACACACACTTACACACGACTCTTACATTACAAAACTCTACACATACACTCACAATACAGATAATACACTACGACCCTACACACACATACGATGATTGATCATGGATGATTTAACGTCTAAAATCACTAATGTGAAAGAGTTTAACTGAAGATCACACACTGCACACAAACACTCCACCCCCCACACACACTCACCTACACACTACACTACACACTTCCCCAAACACACCTACACACAACACACCACTCCCCCCCCCCCACCCCCCACCCCTGCATCAAATCCCCCCCCCCCCCTCCCCCGCCCCCCTCCACCCCCCCCTCTCCCCCCCCCCCCCCCCCTCCCCCCCCCACCCCCCCCCCCCCCCCACCCCCACCCCCCCCCCCCCCCCCCCCCCCCCCCCCCCCCCCCCCCCCCCCCCCCCCTTGGTGAAAAAAAACAAAAACAAGCGCTTTTGAAACATAATAATTTTCCACCATGTTCTAAACCTTTTGTTGTCCCGACGTGTCAGGTTGTATGTGTGGTGCTTTATATATATAGTATATTATCTTCTACACTACAAGTCTTTTCAAATGTCGATTAGATCAGCTTCGTGTTAATTCCCTTAACCCTCTTACCCGACACCTTTTCAAGCTTAGGCATTATAGACAAGTCTCTGAGTCCTCAACATAAAAACTAGTGGGGGGAAAAACACATCCCGGTTTCAGCATAAATGAAGTTCTGATAGTCTTGTGGGATGGGTTTTTTTTTTATCGTTTAAGTGGTTTACTTGTAATATTGGAATGTGTGTGTGTGTGTGTGTTGTGTTTGTGTGTGTGAAGTCATGTCAAGTCAAGTCAAATTTTTATTTCAGATGGTACAATGAATAAGCATTGAATTTGATTTTTTTCACCAAGCATCTATCTGTGAGATGTGTGTGTGTGTTGTGTGTGTTGTGAAGTGAGTGTGTGTGTTGTGTTTTTTGGCGTGTGTGTTTGAGTGAGAGAGAGAGAGAGAGAGGTTCGTGTGTGAGTGTGAGTGGTTTCCTTTACTTACTTTTTTATATTTATACATTGTTGTTTGCACACATGTATGTGTGTATAAGCATGTGTGGTGTGTATGTAGGTAGGTTGTGTGTGTGTGAACCTGTGGAATGTGTGTGAGTATTTATTCTGATGGGGAAGTGGGACATTATGTATGAGTTTGTGTGTGTTGTGGTGTGTGTAATTGTGCGTGAGAGAGTTAAGGTGGTTGTGCGTGCATGCGTGCGTGCATGTCTTGTGTTGTGTGTTTTGCATGATGCGCATGTATGCATGCATGAACTGGTTCTGAATGATGGGAATGATATCCCAGCAGTCACTTCAGCTGTTCTGTGATTCAGATTCCTTTGCTCTTGTTGTTGTTGTTGTCTGATTTCTGGCAGCGAAGCCATCCGTTCAGGTTTTTCTCTGTAGTTAACCTGGTTTCAACCACCCACTCTGCTGCTCAAGTTTCAAATAGATTCAACAGTATTCTCGCATGACTTTCTCAACATACTTAATAATTTAGAAAACACCATCCGTGTTTTATCTAGAGATGGTATGGCTGATGGAATGGATGACATTAAAACACGTACTCAAATCTTCAACTTATACTCTGGCTATGCATTGATGAAACATCTGTCAAATATGGCCAGCGCTGTTATCGCAAGTACGATTATTAATCTTCCATGAGTGTGACTACATCTCCTTGGAAAAACCCAAATTAAAAACCTCAACCTTCCACCCATCTGAAATGTTAAACAATCCGAGCTTTTGAATAAAAACCGAAACAAACACAAATCAACTCTTTTCCATTAAAAACGACAATATTCTGCCACACAACTCGCCCAAACTGAAAACCGACTGACTTGCTCTCCAAATGGCGCTGACCGCACGCTGCGCAGACGGGGTAGGTAACTGATTAACGTGTGGGCTTTTGACCCCCTCCGCAGGGGGAGCTGTTGCTGGCTGCTTCGTGGCCGGTGTTGGGGAGTCTGCGTGGCAGGTGAAGCGAGCCCCGAGTCGCATCTGGTCATTGGTAATCTCAGCCAGTGGATACTTGGACAGGAGCGGGTCGTTAGTCTTCGTAGCTGCTTGCACAGCTTGCCGCTGCTGTCTCTTGGACGACTCCTGCTTCAGCTTTGCGTGGTCAGTTCTACGTCGAGCGGTCGTGGGTGCGTGTCCCCTGCAGTGGTGGACAATGACTCTACGGTGGCCGTTCCCGCTGCGGTCCATGTGGCCAGCCTACTGAGAGCGAGCGATTGGGTCGGCTTGACGTGGATCCGCCCGGCACCGAACGTTCCGAAACTTTTGCTCTTGCTCTTGAGCGGAAGAATGGCTGGGCCGGGGGCGCTCGGGGTGGGCAGCATGACGTTTGGGGATCTTTTAGTCCGCGCTTTTGTGGTGGCCAGCGGCTCTCCTGCTCGAAGAAGCTCTCCTGGGAGTGGGCCTTGGCCATGGGCCTTGTTGGTATGGCTCCCGTAGTCTGACCATATCCGAGGCAACGACACGTGGCTGGCCATAGAGTCCTGGACGCGCTTGAAGGAGGATGGTTGTTGGCCTCTGACCTGGAATCCGCGCGTAGATAGCCATGGTGGTCGCTTCCCGACGGAGATGGACTTCTGGAAGACCAGTGTCTTCTCGGCGTTTCAGAGCCGTTGTTGGCTTGACTGTCAGGACCGTCCTCGTGCTCGAAGGACCGCTCCGGATGCTCATGAAGAGGCATTCGTGAGGAAGGACCCGAATGATGGCTGTTCCGGTACGTCTCGTGGTCTACTCCATGTCTCTGCGAACCAGGGTACATCATCTCGGCATCCTCGGGAGAAATTTCCGGGAAGGACTGTTCGCTGATGGTGGGGGCCGAGTTCGCTCGTGAGCTGGGACCGTAATGCGACTGACTCCTTCCGCCCTTTTCGTCAGTGTCTTCCTCCCCTCCCTCTTCCTCGGCGCGCTCCCGCTCGTACTGGTTCTGCAGGTACTCCCCGATCAGGTCGCGGTTCGTCGTCGTCGTCGTCAAAGTCTCCCTGGTCTCTGGACAGATGGGTCTCCAGAGCCTCGAACTCCGTCTGGGACTCGTCTCTGGAGAAGTCCGTCCCGTCCACCAGGACCCCGAGTTCTCGAGCTGCCGGTAGTAGTCCTCCGTGAACAGGTCCTGCTCTTCCCCAGCATGGTGCTGCCCCCTGCCTCCGCCAGAAGCCTTCGCAGCGCTGGACCGGTAGTCCTCGGGGCGTTCCAGGGTGCTTCCCGGAGTCTCCAGCTCCCGGGCACCCCGGGACGTCCTCGACCTTCTGCCGCCCCTCGCATCCCCGTCGAAGCTGTCCAGCTCGTCCCTGGAGGCTTCAAAGTCACTGATGTTGATGCTCTCGTCCCCCAGAGGGGCAAGGTCTTCGTCAAAACTGGCGTGGAGATGCTGCAAGGTGGAGGTGCTGGACTGCTTGTCTGCCCCAATGCCAGAGTCGGTGCCGTGGCCTCCGGTGCCGATGCCTGCGTTTTTGAAGAGGTCAAGGTTGTCGTGGAGGATTCCTTCGTCGTCCACGTGGAAGTCCGCTGAGAACACGACAAGTCAGGAGAGACAGGTTTTGGTGCCATAAACCATTCCTTCGCTATCATAAATGTTGATGTTGTAGTAGTAGTTGTAGTCGTAACTGTAGTAGTACAAAAGTAGCAGTTTTAGTAGAAGTGCACAGTAGCAATATTGGTAGTAACAGTAGAAGTATTATCATTATTGGTATCATTATCATTATTATCACCATCATCACTATTACAACCATTACTACTGCTATGGGGAGTAGACAGTCTAGTGGTTAGAGCACTGAGAGCACACACACATCATCACCATCAGTGATGACTCCACTTTCCCAAAAGTCTTTCAGATGAGACTATAAACCAAGGTCCCGTGTGCAAACACACGCAGATTATCTTACACACGTTAAAACCTTTTCCACTTTTTGTAAGAGTAGGTCATTGTGTGCTGGTAGGAACGGATGACAAAATTACAAAGCCACATACACACTGGGACTGGATGTAAAAAAGCACATGAGTGTTTATTCCATTATCCCCAGAAAAGAAAACATTTTTTTTAACGTAAATGCATACACACACAGAGCTATACTCACACACACATACACCTCCACTCACTCACACACACCACCTCACTCACCCTCACTCACCATCACACAACACACAAAACACATCACTCACCACTCTCTCTCATTCTTTGGTTTTAGCCCCATGTTTCTAATATCAAACTGTCTCCCCCCCCATCCCCTCCACCTCTCTGCCCCCCCCCCCCCACCCCTTTTACCTCCATACATCCTCCAACCCCATCTCTTGTCCCTCCACAATGACTTACATGCAAAGGAATCGCGGAGGATGCCATGATCATCGAGGTCAAAATCGATGACTCATCCTCGGAAATGCCATGGTTCCCTTCAGCTCTTGTCCCTGCTCCTCTTCTCCTTGGAACTATGGATCAATCAGCAGGCAGGCTCAGCACTCTTTCTCTGATGTCTCACACGTCAAATACACAGGACAGTCTTTCCGCATCGATGGATTTTCTGTTGTGTTGGCATCATCATGGAGAACAAGTCGGTACTTGGGCGCCATGCCATTTTCATTCAATGTCCTGGAAAAAGAAAAAAAGCCATTTATGTAATAATATTTAATAGAGGGACCAGCTGAAATTGGACAGAAAAAGGACAGACATTTAAGACAGAATTATAGCATAAAGCTGAATTCATTTCTCCTGACACTTGAGAACTTTTGTTGTTTGTTTGACTGTGGGGGATTTGTGTGGGTTGGGTTTTTTTTGCCCATATCTCAGCTAGAGCTCTGAGGTTTCACAAATGAAATGGTGAGATTTTTGTGTATACTGACAACCATTAAAAAATTTTTGGCCAGCGCTGAGGGCAGCCAAATTCGACCAGGGAAAAACATTTCTGAATTTATAAATTTGGTGATTTACTGATCTGAAGAATTATTATACATAACTTCCCCCGAAGTTGTCTATGTGGGAGGTTAATGTAATGATGGGTCATAATTTATTGATTATGATGGTAAGTATGCATACACGTGCTCATGAATACATACACATCTGCACACATGTATGCATGCACACACACACAAGCACACACAAAACATGTCACACAACACACTCACATATCTACCTTTACATACATACACACACACACAGCATCATACCCACACTCACATGTATATTTCCACTATAATCTCTCTCTCTTTCTCCTTTTTCTCTCTCTCTCATCTCTCTCTCTCTCTCTCTCTCTCTCTCTCTCCCCTCTCCAGCAGGTGGACAAAAAACTCGAACAGTCTTAGGTTCAATTCCACCCCAACACACAACACACACTCCTCTCTCTCTTCTCTCTCTGTTTCTCTCTCTCTCTGGTCTCTCTTATTATATATCCCTAAGGGCGGGGAGGACTCTGGATGTAAAAAAAGCACATGGGTGCTTATTCATTATCCTCAAATAAAAGAATTTTGTCATTTTTTTCTCTCTCTCTCTCTCTCTCTCTCTCACACACACCCCACACACCACACACACAACACACACACACCACACAAAACCCACCAAAACACTCGGAAGCCCCACAAAACTTCATCAAGACACTGTCATTGACACAAATCCAGCAAAAGACCCATCAGCCACACATTCGTACCCACAATCCACTCAACGCACCAAAATCACCAAATTCAATCAACATTACCCCGACTCAATCACGCATGGCCTGCCACTCACACCCAATATTTTTCAGGCAGTACATATGATAGGCCAGCTTGGACAAGCCACCAACAAAAGTGTAAGTCAGAATGCAAACGTTGGCTGGACGCCAGCTTTGCACAACGACTACTAGCGTGAGAAGAACTGTATCGGTATAGGCTTAAGTTCCGCTCCTGAGGCACTTACTGCCCCAACAAGTCTTTTTTTTCTTCTTTCTTTTCTTCTCAAAGTCACATATATGCAAAATAGGTTTCTGCCCGCTTAATATTTTCGTTGTTTGATCGTCCGCTGTGGAAAGTGGTGGTTGGTACGATAAAACACTGCTGAAGAGGTTGAGTCCAAAACTACTGCCAGTTTTTATCTGAGTGGGGATTTTTCTTAAATTTCATTTTTGAATTTTCAAGTAGGTCCTACATGATAAAAAAAATTATGCAGGTTGATTGGGAATCACTGAGGAGCCTTTTTTTTTTTTCTTTTTTTTTTCTTTTTTTTTTGGGGGGGGGGGGGCTTTTTCTGGAAGAGAAGACTAAGTCAAGTGCATGGCAGTTCTTGAATACCTTGCTACACTAGAAACCATACTCCAATGTTAGAGACCCTGTTTTTCTCACATGATAAGTCATAGGGCCTAAGTGAAAGAAGGCTGCTTATATATATATAGGTAATAATTATGAAAGGAGTTTGACTTCTGAAGATAATTTACACATCTCCTTCTAAGCATAACAGTAACTTGAAATCAATATTATATCTTTGCACCTCAATTTTTATCAATCACAGGCAAATTTTCCAACGGCAATAAGTAACACTATTACACACAATGCTACATGTTGAGCAAGGCTGGACTTCTTGTAACTTCTTTAAAAGTCATATGACCTTACTCCTTCAAAATCCAGTCAAGAATAGATGGTTGAAGTCTGCAATGACACTTAAAAATCTACTAATGCTGGACTGAAGACAATACAAACAAATATTTCTAGATCCATCTTTTTCACCTGATCTGATCTAATGTAAATCTACAGATATAATGATCTGCAAAGCTGCATAAGTGCTTACCCATGACTTCTCTGACTTCCCTGAGGAATTCCACGGGTTTTACACTAAACTGTTCATGCTATAATCCTTCCTAGGACAAATTTACCATAGCAGAGCCAACGCCTCTCAAGTTTCCAAGTTACAACTTACATCCTGGCTATATTTGTGTTATCCCTACCACTGGCCATAGATGGCCTACTCTTATACCAATAAATCCAATGTATGCTGTCTAGCATGATCAGAGTGTGTGTGTGACTGTGAGTGTGTGTATCTGTGTGCATGCACGTGCATGCGCGTGTGTGCACATACGTGTACGTGTACATGTGCGTGTGTGTGTGTGTCACTGTGTGTTTACACAACTATAGTGGTGCATGAAACAACAAAACAAATCAAAAACCATGTTGACAAAATGTTGGGACGGATGACAAAATTTACAAACTGCATACACACGGGGACTGGATGAAAAAAGCACATGAATGCTTATTCCATTATCCTCAAAATAAAATAAATAAATAAATAAATAAAATAAATAAAAGTAATGAAAACACTGCCTCCAACATCCTAGGGAATTCAAAATCTAATTTATGGGATTATGCTCAAATTCAGTGCGTAAAATTCAACACTCACTTAACACACATTCACCAAAGTTAAGCAAATAACATTCACTCATTCAGTCAGTATTCAGTAAAAAGTAGCTCAGAATCAATTACTTGTTGTTGTTTTTAATGTGCAACTCACCGAAGAAATAGTGGTTTTACTTTCCATACACTGTAAGTGTTATGTTAATTTTCATGTTCAGATTAACTGCAAGCATTGCATGGGACTCTACATGGCTTTATAGTTACACTGATGACATTTAGAGTTAGGAACTTGAGCGGCAAAGGTCATATGAAATGCCTATGGTGTCAATTCAAATCAGTCTGTTATTCACAATTTGAAAAGCACAGATCCACTGTGAGGCTCTGTGTGTGTGTGTGTGTGTGTGTGTGTGTGTGTGTGTGTGTGTGTGTGTGTGTGTGTGTGTGTGTTTGAGGTTTGAAACAGGCTGGGTTTTTTGCTATTTTACTGCTTCTGTTTTTGCATTTTTTATTTACTTTTGCCAGAAAGATAGGAAATGGGAATAAGAGGAAGACAAGCAAGTGGGGCAGGCTCCAAGTTCAACACTACCTCTGAGAGAGAGAGAGAGATGAGAGAGAGAGAGAGAGAGAGAGATGAGAGAGAGAGGTAGTAGAGAGAGGAGAGGAGAGAGATGAGATGAGAGAGTGAGTGGTGTGTGTGTGTGTGTGTGTGTGTGTGTGTGTGTGTGTGTGTGTGTGTGTGTGTGTGAGAAGATGACAATGCGTAGTTGTATGTGTGCAAGTTAATGCATGTGCATTTATGTGTCTGTGAGTATGGGTGTGGATGCTTGTTATGTGCATTTGTGATACAATTTTTAAATCATTGAAAAAGAAACATTTCACAACTTTAGCTGAGCTGTACAATTCATTTTAAAAACATTTTCTCAAAGAACAACAACAAAAATCACTTCGGTCCTGACAATGAAAATGATCAAAGAAATTGAGATAAACATTTACACAATTTTTGGAGATGTGTTAAAAAAAAAAAAAAGCAAAAGCAAACACTCAAACTGAGCAGGGGGGAAATGGAATTGCAGTTAGGCCTACTTCCAACTGTTCCTGATTAGGCCTGTTGGTCTACTTATTCTTTACCATATCTGTTACATCTGCTTTAAGAAAATGAGCATGCAAACACTGCTGGATCAAACTGATGTTGCGTTATAATCCATTCATACAACAGCGCAAGTTTAGGCTTGCAATCCCTGACTACACTTTGACGAAGTTGGCAAGAACGCAAAGATTAGCCTAGCACAGTAGCAGACGACAGTATGTTTACTCTTCCCCCCCCCCCCCCCCTCCCCTTTTCCCCCCTTCTCAACTGCATGATTTTCGAAAATGCACTTGATTCATGTAGGCTAATCTCAAATTCCCGCATTTTCCCTGACTCAATCAGTACAGTGCATTCAACAGATTGCCCCAACTTCACCGAATGCAGAGCTAAAAAATCAAACGTGCGCACACTGACACAACGCTAACTGCTGAAAATATCAACACGACCTAACAAAGAAGATTAATACGGTGATCGACTTACTTTGAACTGATAGAAACATGGAGAGGTGGCGGTGCAAACGAGTATATCGATGATCCGGCGTGGGAGAAGCCCGCGTTGTCACAGAAACGGCGTCCGTAGCTTGGGAATGATACACACTCAACGCCGACATTTTCCTCTCGCGCTAGCACTTACCGTGACGTCACTCGCTAGCAGGGTTTATTACAAGGGACAGAACTGTTACTAATGTGAGAAAACCTGTCTGCTACAGGTACAGTCTCTTTTTTTCTTGTGATAATTATACCAAGGGCTCTTGTTTGGTATCTGTTTTTGTTTTAATTCGATTTGGGCTGGTTCCGTTCTGTTTTCAGTTTTTAGGCTTTATTTATAGTCGACTATTGATGTCCATAAAGTCCACAGAACACGGAAGGGGGAAGGGAGAGGGGGGTATATTTGTGCACTGTAGTGTTCGTTTACATTTACTTGCTCATAACTTACTTACTTGTGGGATCTCACGCCAGTCTTATGCACACATGTTGCAGTATAGGCCCTACTGGTCACTCCATGGAATGCTTTTGTAGTTTTTGGTTCTAACCTTTATTACTGCACGATTTTTCACTTGGTTGTTTGGGGGGTTGTTTGGGGGTTTTTTCACCAGCTTCTGTTTCCTTGGGAACAGCTTGCTTCCATTAAGACCTGTTTGTGGCCATGATTTTCCACCGTTTTTCATCAGTGTGACATTTCTGAAGAGATTATTTCATGGTGCCTTTGTAACAAAGCTTTGGCCATCCTCTCGGTTGATGCCTTCTGTCAGCTCACTGTGGAAAAGTTGCTTTGGTAGTATGTTATCCTGCATGTGCACGAGATGTCCAGAACATCTTAGTCGACACTGTGCTGGCAGGGCGTCTATGCTTGGCATCTGGGCTACTAAAAGTTCTTTCACGTTTAAGACGGTTGTACCCTTAGATGTTTAAGCTATGTCAGAAGCAGCTCTGGTGAAACTGGTCTAGTAGCTTGACATGTCTATGGTAGAGTGCAGGACTGGCGTCCATACAGCAATGCAGTCAGGGCCACTGCTCTGTATACTGCACACTTCGTCTCCTGTTTCAAGCCACAATTAATCTATACTCGCTCATGGAGTCTGCCTTAGAAAACACTTGACTTCGTAAAGCAGTTGGATGCCTCCTTAACGAAATTGATGGAAGAGGGCATGCTACTCCAAAGATAGGTGAAAGAATCAACACTGTTAAGGACCTTGCCGTCAATCATTATTACGGGCAGGTCTGCTGTTAATCCTTTTGCAGGTTGATATATGAAGGAAGTGAAGGAAGGTGGCAGGATGGTTAAGACGTTTGCCTGCCAACAAGTAAATCGTGAGGTTCTGGGTTCGATTCCCAGCCTCGCCCTTTCTTCCCAGTTTGACCCCAAAAAATCGAACTGAAGGTCAAAGTCCTTCGGATGAGACTATAAACCGAGGCGAACGCATGCAGAACATCTTGCGCACACGTTAAATCCTGTTCCGCTTTTCGAAAGAGTAGGCCATTGTGTGCCGGTGGGAACAGATGACAAAAATTTACAAAAGTGCATACACACGGGGACTGGATGTAAAAAAAAAGCACATGAGTGCTTATTCCATTATCCACGATAAAAAAAATTTAAAATCTGAGCGCTTTGATTTGTTGCTTTACAAGATTCAGCGCTATATAAATTCCATACATTATTATTATTATTATTATTAATAAATGGAACTTATATAGCGCTATATCTTGCAAAGAGAAATCAAAGCCCATGCATTCAACCTAATCTTACACAGTCATGCAATCAATGATAAATAATCAAAAAGTTTAAACAAACAGATATTTACAAACATGGTGCGATGCAGACAAAATCTAGAAAAAAAATTTCGATAGTAAAAGTTTTTAAAAAAGCACACACACACTCGCACGGCCTTATACTTTGCGGGGTCTTAGGACAGGGGTTAGTATGAAACAGGGGGGGGGGAAGTCTTAGGTTTGAAAAAAATATGTCTTGAGGCTGGTTTTTAAAAAGTGTCATAACGGGGTTTCTGGCGAAAGAGAGAGGGAGCTCTTTCCCAGGTGGGGCCCCGAAATGAAAATGAACGGCGGCCAAAGTGGATTGGTTTTGAATTGGGTATTCGTGGCCAAGGTATCTGCAGTAGGCGGGGGAAACATAAAAGGAGTGTACGGGTTTAAAGAATTCACTGGTAGGAGGGGCAGTTTTGTGGAGACTTTGTAACGGGGTACTGATCTTAAAAATCTACTCCGGGGACAGGACCCTGGAGAGATCACAAGAGAGGGGAAAAGTGTCAGTTTTTTCTTTCTGGAAACTGTCGAGCTGCGGAGTTTTGTATACGTTGAGGGGTGGATAGTGATGCTGGCAGCCATAAAAAAGAGAATTGAATAGCCCAGACGTAAAAGAATGAGAGAGTGACAAGTTTGGCTGTTGCATCAGTGGACAGGTCTTTCGAATTGCACTAATAGTCCGTAATTGATATTTAGCACGACTGACAGGTTGGGTAATGAATTTTTTTTAGAGAGTGTGTTGCGTAACCACATGATACTTCACAGAAGGGAAGAGGGACTGATGTATTGCCGAGTTCTATTGAAGCGTTGTAAGGGAAGAGGTTTGTGTTTGGCCCCTCAAACATGGCTTGGGTTTTATCTGCATTTAGCTGAAATTTTGTTCTGTGTCATCCAGTTTTGAATATCTTAAAAGCAGGGGCCCTATTTGTCGGGAGAAAGGTAGATTTTCAGGAGAAACATGCTTTGAATCTGAGATATCTGCGTAAAAATGTGGTTGATTTGATGACGGTTAATTATATGTGACAGTGGGGCATGTAAAGAGTGAAAAGAACGGGGGCCCAGAATGATCCCTGTGGGATCCCCATTCGTTTTTGGCAGGTATTTATTGAATCTTGTTTCTGCAATGTCTGGAACGGTCGTAAGGTTGAAATTTAAACCCGGGGGGGCTTTTTGCCAGAACACCGAACGTGTTTTTAAGACGGGAAAAAAAAATTGAGTGGTCTATGTATCGAAGGCTGTGATAAGTCGGTAGAGGAGAAGGGGATTTTCCCCGGTCAGAAGCGAGTAGAACCCGTTTTAAAAGGGGAACTAGGGGGGTTTCAGTGCTGTGGTTGATGCGATAGGCGACTGAAAATCAGGAAGAAGATTATTGGAGAGAAGGGGGGTTTTTGAGTGTTTGGAACTATCTTTCAAAGGGCTTTTGAAATAAAAAAGGGAGATTGGGAAAAAAAAAGGGTTTAATTTTTAGAATGTTAGGGTCAAGGTCATGCTTTTTGAGTAGAGGTGTGACTTAGCAGCTTTGAGAGTGATGGAAAATTTCCCGAAAAAAAGAAGAGTTTTCTATTTTCATGTAGTGGGTATGAGTTGTGGAGGGATTGTGAAAGGAAGAAAGGGATGGGATCGATCACTGATTTTATAGTCATTTCTTTCAGAATTGTTGATTTTTTTTCCACTTGTCGGGTGAAAAAAAAAAGGAGAGGGCCAGGAATTTTAGGATCAGGAAATGCAGGTGGGAAAAGGGTCTGATCAGTTTTTGGGGCGAATGTTATAGACTTTTTAGGAAGAATGAGAAAAAAATTTGAAGGAGTTCAGGTGGCGTGGGTGGAAGGGAGAGGGCTTTCCTTACAGTCCAAGAAGAGTAGTGGAGGGAAAAAGAGAGATTTCATAGCGTGGCATCAAAAACTTGAGAAGAGTAAAAACTTTGTTTTTTCTGAAAGGATTAAAGATTTGACTTTGTTTCTTGTTTTCGAAAAGAGCTGCTTATTTTAAATTCCGTTTTTGATTTTCGCCCCTGCCGCTTAGTTGCCTGGTTTGCGCTTTTCGACCAGGATGTATGAGTGTACCTGGTGCACAGGCCTATCAGGCAGGAGACGGTCAGGGGGGGTGCATGCCATCAAGCAGTTTTCTGAGAACATCATTGAGTGTTTAGAGGGGTTATTGTTAGGGGTTTTTGTGATAGGCGTTCACATTTGTGAAGAAAATTTAATATCTAGGCCTTCAGGTTGGGGGAAGGGTGACATACTTTTTTTCTTTCTGATAGGCTAATTTGAGAGAAAAGAACAGGGGATTTCAGAAGTAGTTTCATCAGTGATAGATACAGATTTTGAAAGATCTTGGGAAAATCAGTAATTAGCCAGTCTAAAAATGTCCTGATCTGGTTTTGCTTCGTTTCCCAGCTGAGAGAAGAGTGGTTCGACAAAGAAAGAGACCGAGTTTGACATAAGAGAAGACTGGTTTCAAAATGGAATTTAAAAGTCCCCGAGAATGATGAGCTTTCTGGGAGAGAGGCTTAGTGATCAAGAGTGACTGAAATCTTATTGGAAAAGGGAAGATGTCAGATATTCTTACGCTTGAGTGCGGAAAAAGACAGCAGAATAATAAGTGCCAGGGTGTGGGTGAGTTCACACTTCGAAAGATTCATGTGGAAAGAAGGGAGTACAGAAAGAAAGAGAGGTCGAGTGATCTTTATAAACGATGGCAATGCCCACCTCCATGGAGGGTCGGGGAAAAGAAAGAGTTTTATAACAGGGTTCAGTTTTTTATTTTCGGTTCATGCCGTGTGTTTAACCAGTTCTGTAAGAAATTTAGACAATGTTCTTTTCAGAGATAAATCAGAATGAGATCAGCTTTACCTTCTGGGCAGACAGATTGCCGTTGAACAAGCACATGTGAAGGGTTAAAAGAGGCAGAGAGGTTGATGATAACTGTGGTAAATTTTGGATAACTGTCAGTGGAAGAGGATGAAGGCGATGGTAAAGATGTGGAGAGTGGAAGAGCAGACAAAAGTTTGGATTGAGAGTCAGGTGTAGAAGCTGGTGAAAGAACTGGGGAAGTTTGGGGGGTTACAGTTTCATACACACCATGATACACATTATCAGAACACGTTTTATCAAAGTCATAAACACAGGGAGAAGCAGGTGGATCAGAGGGAAGCGAAGCAGTGTTGTCCTTGGTTACGGTGGTAGCGGTAGTGACGTCAGAAATGAGGCTGGAGACGGATGTAGGGGGCCACAGGTGATGAGGTCTGCCAGCACTGTACCTCGTCTAGTTTTGTGGCGGTTGATTCCTAAGGTGTTGTTTAAGTTTGTATGGTATATAGTAAAACCCATGTGAGAGCAAAGCTCTCATGTCTTCGGCAGTTAGTGTCATATCGGTGGAAGGAGGAGCACTGGGTAGTTGTGGTGGGGGAGATCTGAGTTCGTGTTTCATGTGCAATTTTTCACACGCAGCAGGGTTACAGTAAAATGGGTCACAAGGACCAGCAATGTCAGCTGAACACAAATCATACAGTCAGTTGAATCTTCAAAAATTTATCGAAAATGAAAATTATAAATTAAAGTAATTCGAAATGTAAATGATATTAAGAAAAACCAATCTGACCAGTCAATGCACGGTGAAATCACAAAAACGTAGATATACAATTTGTTTTGCTGAACGAGAAAAAAGCACAAAAACAACACTCAAACACAGAGAGACACACCCTGCTGCCATCCAGCGCAAAGGCCAATCAATCAATTATTTATTATTATTATTATTATTATTATATATCCCAGGTAACCCTCGATCGTCATCCAGCGACTGTCCGCATCAGAAAACCTCTCAGAATGGGTACATGGAACTTACGGACTATGCTTCAAAAAGGAAAATTGGAAAATCTCAAACAAGAAATGGAAAGAATGAACCTCAATATACTAGGTCTTTCAGAAGTGAGATGGAAAGCAGGCTGCATAACATCCGACAACTACACCATTCTTTACTCAGGAGGAGATCAACACCAGAAAGGAGTTGGCATGATTCTAGATCAAGAAACCTCAAAGACCATCAAAGGTTTCTGGACTGTAAATGACAGAGTCCTGATGGTAAAACTTAAGGGCACACCTTTCGACATTGGAATAGTACAAGTATATGCACCAACAGCTGATAAAGATGACGCAGAAATTGAGGAGTTTTATGAAAATATTGAAAAGGCAATGAAGCAACTGAAGTCTCAAGATATCAGAATAATAATGGGTGACCTCAATTTAAAGGTAGGAAAAGGGAAAGATGAAACCACAGTTGGCCCATTTGGAATAGGAGTGAGAAATGAAAGAGGACAGCGGCTCACCGAACGGTGCAAGGAACAAAAGCTGGCTGTCATGAACACATGGTTTGAAAACCATCCATGAAGATGCTGGACATGGAAAAGCCCTGGCGACAGAACCAGGAATCAAATAGATTACATCCTGATTCAAGAACGCTTCCGTAACTCTATAACATCTTGTAAGTCCATGCCAGGTGCAGACTGTGGAAGTGATCATGTCCCAGTTATCGGGACAATGCGACTAAAATTGAAAAAGTTGTCCAAAGCAAAAGAAACACCAAAACTGCAAATGAACATGCTACAAACTGACGAAAAAAATCAAAGAAAAATACAAGATCAAAGTTGGAAACAAATTCGATGGCTAGATCAACTCACACTACAGAGGAAAAATGGCAGATGATGAAAGATAGCATCAGCGAGGCAGCAAAAGAATATATACCAGTCATAAATAGAAAGGAACATAAGAAGTGGATGAGCTCCGAGATTTTAAACCTAATGGAAAACAGGAGAAAGGCAAAAGTAGATGAAAAGAAGTATAAAGAACTCGACAAACTGGTTAAGAAAAAATGTAATGAAGCCAAAGAAGAATGGATCAATATGCAGTGCAAAGAAAATGAAATGAATGCAAATTTTGATAGCAAACTTATGCATGAAAAAATAAAAGATGTGACAGGGAAGAAATCATCTGCAAAAACAGGTTGTATAAAGTCGAGAGACGGAGATATACTCATGGAAAAAGAAGATATTCTTAATAGGTGGTCAGAATACATCGAAGAGTTATACCACGACGACAGAGGTCCACCTCCTCATATTAGCAACGAAGATGGCCACATAATCATGGAAGACGAAGTGAGACATGCACTCAGCAAGATGAAAAGTGGTAAGGCACCAGGACCTGATGATATCCCATCTGAATTGATAACAGCCATGGATGAAGTGGGAATTAAGGCAGTCACAAAACTACTAAACAATATATATGACACAGGAGAGATTCCGACAGATATGAAGAAGTCTATCTACATTGCGATCCCTAAGAAACTGGGTACAGCTGAATGTGACCAACATCGTACAATCAGCCTGATGAGTCACCTCACCAAAGTTCTTTTACGAATACTCATGAAGAGAATGAGAAATAAAATACTCCCAGAAATATCAGAAACGCAATTTGGATTCATGGCAGACAAAGGCACCAGAAATGCAATCTTCGCATTGAAAACTCTCATGGAAAGATCCATCGAGGTCCAGAAAGACCTGTACCTCTGCTTCATTGACTACTCAAAAGCGTTCGACAAAGTACGACACTCCGACTTGTTTGATATTCTGGCAGGGCTATACATCGACGGGAAAGATCTTCGAGTCCTCAGAAACATATATTGGGAACAGGAGGCAGCCATTAGAGTCGACAATGACATCAGTCAATATAGACCAATCTGCAGGGGTGTGAGGCAGGGCTGCGTGTTCTCGCCTGATTTATTTAATGAATATAGTGAAATAATTCTACGAAATATTGAGAATCATGAGGTAATTAGTGTAGGTGGCCACAACATCAACAACCTGAGATATGCAGATGACACAGTCCTTATCGCCGACTCTGAAGAAAAACTGCAAAAGATTTTAACAACAGTAACAGACGAAAGCGAAAAGAAAGGATTACAGCTCAATGCAAAGAAGACAGAATGCATGGTGATCTCGAAAAAAGCTGTTATACCACAATGCAACATAGCCTGTAAAGGAGAAAGAATCAGACAAGTAAACACCTTTAAATACCTTGGTTGTACTATCACCCCGGACGGCAAGTGTGACACAGAAATCAAGAAGAGAATCGGTCAATCTAAGGCAACTTTTAACAACATGAAATGCATTTTTACCAACAGTAAGATAAGCCTCAAGACAAAGATCCATGTTTTGAGAGCCTACGTATGGTCCATTCTTCTGTACGGATGTGAGTGCTGGACCCTAGCCAAGGACACAGAACACCGACTAGAAGCAGTGAAAATGTGGTTCATCCGGAGAATCATGAAAATCTCATGGACAAAAAGAAAAACTAATGCAGAAGTAATGGAAATGGCTGGGTACAAGAGATCCCTTCTCAACACCACCAGAGAAAGACAGCTCAAATTTTTCGGCCATATAATCAGGGCTGACGGACTAGAGAAACTGTTATGGAGTGGCAAAATCTGTGGAAACAAGAGCAGAGGAAGACAACAAACAAAATTCACAGACAGCTTAAACAAATTCGCAACGAATAAAGAGGGCACCAACAATGAGCTCATGAGAGGGACCGAGAACAGGGAAGAATGGAGAGCCATGATCGTCGATGTCTGCAGGACCAGACCGGACACTTGAAGAAGAAGATATCCCTTTGGTTTTCTTGATGCTGATTGCGAGTCCAAAGCGTTCAGTGGCTACAGACAGAGAACCCGAAAGTCTTTGAAGGTAATCCTCCAAGTTGTTAACGATAGCACCGTCATCAGCATAGAGGAGATCCGAACAAGTGATGTGACTTTCATCTTTGCCTACAAGTGATGGGTACTGAAGATATCTCTGTCTGATATGTGATCTGCACGCATGGGTCTGAGTCAAGGCAGAGAGATGCATCATGCTAAAAAGAAAGATGAAGAATGTTAGAGCAAGAACGCATCCTTGCTTGACTCTGTTAGTGATGGAGAACTCATCATCATCTCTGCCATAGACTTATCTTGTGTTCATGCCATCCTGAAAGCATCTGATTATTTTGCCATCTTGGGGCAGTGGGTGAGGGGTTCCGATTTGGGCATTAAGTTCCACCATCCTGGGTGTGACTGTGGTGAAAGCCTTGGTGAGGTCAACAAAGAGGATGTAGAGATCCATTGTTTGTTCTTTACCTTTCTCATGGATAGATCTATCTGCAGCAAATTATCAAGTCGATAACACCTGTCACCCACCCACCCCCTTGCTCTGGCGAGTATCACTCTTTCTCGTACTGTTTAATGGAGGAGATGAGTATTCAACCTATTTAAGATAACCTTGGAAAGGATTTTGCCAGCAATGCTCAAAGGTGAGATCCAACATAGCTTAAACATCTAAGGGAGTGTTTGGCTTCTACCCTGTTGATCCATAAAAGTGTGGATTCGAATCTCCCTCAGTGCTTTCTTGTGAATAACAGGTGAGGAACAGAACCTTTCAATTTACAAGCTCACCCTGCGGAAGGTCCCACACTGGGTGAATTCCGCCCTTTCCTGAACTGGGTCAATACCTGACAAAGCAAATAGTTTCCTGCCCTCAATGAAGTCTCGGCGAGTGCCGCCACCACCACCACCAGATCTGGCACAGTGGACACCAATCCAATCCAATCTTCTTGTTTCTAGCCCCCACCAATCACAGAGGCCATATCAGGGCTGTCACACAGCGGACACTTGACTTGTTCTGAGGAAAACTGAATCAAATATGAAAAAAGTAATAACAAAACGACGCACATGCTGTGACCCGTATGATATACCCACAGTGTGTCCAGCATGTCGACTGATACTTACACACTAGCAATATGGGTGGGTTTTTTAAATTGTATTCGTTAAGAGCACCTAATGCCAATACATGAATACAAGCAATGCTTATACTAACAACATGACCGACATAAATGCGCCTTGATTTGTCTTTGCAAGATATAGCGCTATATAAGTTCCATTTATTATTATTATAAATTGACAGACACATCATACATAATATATGAACAATGTGACAAACATACCAACCTGATGTCTATCTTCATTCTGTATGGAGTCATTTGGGCAGTGTACTGAGTTTTTCTGGCAGCGTGTAGTAGGCTGGTTAACCTGGCTCTCTGTGTTGCAGCTCTGGCTCTCTGTGTCGCAGCTCTGGCTCTCTGTGTCGCAGCTCTGGCTCTCTGTGTCGCAACTCTGGCTGTGTGTGTTGCAGCTCTGGCTCTCTGTGTTGCAGCTCTGGCTCTGTGTTGCAGCTCTGGCTCTCTGTGTCGCAGCTCTGGCTCTCTGGGTCGCAGCTCTAGCTCTCTGGGTCGCAGGTCTAGCTCTCTGGGTCGCAGCTCTGGTTGTGTGTGTCGCAGCTCTGGCTCTCTGTGTCGCAGCTCTGGCTCTCTGTGTTGCAGCTCTGGCTCTCTGTGTCGCAGCTCTGGCTCTCTGTGTCGCAGTTCTGGCTGTGTGTGTTGCAGCTCTGGCTCTCTGTGTTGCAGCTCTGGCTCTCTGTGTCGCAGCTCTGGCTCTCTGTGTCGCAGCTCTGGCTCTCTGTGTCGCAGCTCTGGCTCTCTGTGTTGCAGCTCTGGCTCTCTGTGTTGCAGCTCTGGCTCTCTGTGTCGCAGCTCTGGCTCTCTGTGTCGCAGCTCTAGCTCTCTGGGTCGCAGCTCTAGCTCTCTGGGTCGCAGGTCTCCGACTCTCTGGGTCGCAGCTCTCCCCATCTCCCTTTTCACCATAATCATGGCCTCTTGCATGTTGATGAAGAGCATGTTTGAGCACATGAGTGACTTTTCACTGGTATGTCCCTTACCACAACCTTTAAAAATGAACCAGATAAACAACGGTGAGACTGAGGAGGATTCTGTTTCTCATGGAGGTGAGACTGAGGATGATCGTGTTTCTCGTGGAGGTGAGACTGAGGATGATCATGTTTCTCATGGAGGTGAGACTGAGGATGATCCTGTTTCTCATAGAGGTGAGAACTAGTGTGTTTCAGATTTACTGGAAACTCCCTATTCCGCAGCTAGCAGGAGAACAAGGCACAAAGTGACTCTAAAGCAAACTCCAAAACTAGCAAAATCAGTGAAAGGCTATCGCAGACGGACCCTGTGCCCATCTCAAAATGGGAGCAAGACACTCTCTGATAAACTGCAGAGCATAGAAACAAGTCCTGGCTTGATACTGAATACTCAGTCGGAATGTGATAGCAACCTTTTGTCTATACTGCAAGATTTAAAGGTCTCTATCGAAAATGAACTTAAACACCATGTTGACCTCAGGGTAGAATCATTGCAGTCAATGATTAGTGATTTAAAAACTAGTGTCTCAAGCATGCACACTACACTAACCATTCTGACCAAGGAAAACCATACCTTAAAATCCTGTCTTGGTTCAATATCCTCCCAGCTAAAACAAACAAAACAGAAACCATGCTCAGGAAAGAATGTGTATACACAGTGTGATCCTTCTCCACAGAGGGAAATGGACAAGTCCCTAAAGACTAATGGGGAATTGGAGTGTGTTCCAAGTGATTCTCCAACCATTCCCTCACATGAACACACCGTAGTAAAAGACAAAAGCTCTGATAATCCCCCAAGCCCACATGCTGTCATTGCTGAAAATAATAAACAAAATACTGATATTATCAATGTGTCTGTGACAAATCGTTTTCAAGCTCTTTCTGATCAAAGCCAGGGGCAAGATACCTCTGAAGAAATAAAACGTGATTTACATCTCCAAAAAGAATTCTCTGCCTTATCAAAATCTATCAGCTCACTTCAATATGAAACATCACAAAAGGTAACAGATACTGAGAAAACTGTGGAACAAACATTCAACAAACTGACTATCCCTGCTGAGGCGACATCTGCACTAATTGGTGATTCAGTCATAAGGCACATAGATCCTAAAAGGTTGGAAACGCACAATAGGTTGTTCAAGATATGCATTCCGGGACTTTCTGTTTTAGATATAATCCGCTGGTTACATGATTTAGCCAAACATGAACAAATTCGCACAGTTATCATCCACGCAGGCGTCAATGATTGTCCTAGAAGGCCTATTTCCACTAAGGTCTGGAATTAACTTATTTCATTGTGCAAGAACTGTTTTCCAAAAGCTTACATTGCCCTCAGTTCAATTTTCCTGTTCAAGGAAGACACGAACTAAATAATTCAATTGTACCTTCCAATAGAAACCTCTATTCAGCCTGCACAAGCATGCAGGTTGACATGATAGATCATTTCAGAACTTTTGTCACTGTACATGGTGCTCCCCGACAGGCTCTGTACAGATATGTGATTCATCCCAGTCTCAAGGGAACAGCCCGTTTGGCAGTGAACTTTTAAACAGATTCTCCCCCAGCCTTCACACTTACGATCACAAGAACCACTGCCATCATAGGGCCTATCAGTAAACAAAGGTATCATGATCGTAACCCTCCTTATGGACATGGAAACACCAGGGTCAGAAACTATCCTGACAATAGAACTGCATTCAAAACTGTTCACAATACCAGAAACTCAGACATGCCACTAACATCAATGGATGACTTTCCACCATTAACCTCAAGAAGAAATGGCCAGGAGACACTGAACAAAACTGGTCATCCCCAAGATTCCTCACAGGGATCTAGAGCTCCAGAATCTTCTGGGGATGTGGCATTTCCAGAGGGAAGAAGTCAGTCCCAGTCTGGTGGAGATACACGACCACTCTTCCTACTTCCCCCTTTTCCCTCACATTTCCCTTCCCCACTTCCGAACCCTAGTTACATGGCTCCAGATGTCCCCTGTCCCAGGTTGCCGCACCACTATCTTCAGCATGATGTCCACAGCAGAGACATCTTGCAGCGACAGGCCAACTTGCCCATGGTGTTTGCTCCTCCTGGGATGAATCATCCACCGCTGTACAGCCCTGACCGACGGGCCTGGATCCCTCCTCCTCCTCCCCCTGCTGCTGGCCAATACGCGTAGCAGCTGATGGACCTGGCATTACAGCTGGTAGCTCAGCATGGACATAGATGACCTGTTCATTGGTCATCTGACTGAGTCAGTGCCTCCATTAATAACTGTATCTGTGTGTGTGTGTGCGCGCACGTGCATGTTTGTGTTCGAGCGGGTGTGTATTGTTATGTAGGCCACAAGACCACGCGGACTGGGGTACTGGGGATGAAGAACTGCAGAGCTTATCAGTTTTGCTTACTGAGATACACTCTGCCACAACTCTATGTGTATGGTGGCATTTGATTCACGTTTGTTCTTGATTATATATTGCATTCGTATTTTCTTACATTGTCTTTTCCTTTTGTGTTATTATTATTGTTCTAATATTTTGTTGCAGATTTTTTTTCTTTCATCTATTTCCAGTGATTTGTGGGTGTGTAAGGACGTGAAAAGTGTGTTGTGACGACAATTGAAGCTTGTAAAATAATATGTCTGTGTGTAAGCATGACTCAGTCTGTTTTGGACAGTAAAGTAATATAGCAATAATATGGAAAATAATCTTCATGCAGGAAGCTGGCTAACCAAATTTGGCTTTAAAGCAGGTTATCTGAATGCTTGTCACCTGCTGAACAAGTTATCCGATATTCATTCCATTTTTTTTAATGCTGATAATTGTTTTCATGTCTTTTGTTTTTCAGAATCTCATTTCTTTGATGTAGTGTCAAATAACACACTTTCAGTTCCAGGATATAATGTCATTAGAAGGGATGCAAAAGCAAGACTGGAAACAGGACTGATAGCATACGTGATCAGTCTATTAATTACAAACGGTCTAGTGATTTTGACAAATATGGAATTTAATTTATATGGCTACAAATCCATTTAAAAGGATCTACACCAATGCTGGTTGGCTTCTTATATAGAAACCCAGATGAACCAATTGAATGGTTTGATCGTTTTGAACAAATGATGGACGACGTTTCGACCTATTCAACAGAAGAAATCTTGCTAGGTGATTTTAATACTGACTTATGTAAACCTCACAACAAATGGAAAAGCCTTTACGAATCATATAACCTTTCACAATTAATCAATACCCCAACAAGGAAAATGATGTTTTCTGAAACGCTAATCGATCACATCTATGTTACTAATCCTACTAACATAATAGAAACGTCTGTGCCTGTGTTTGGACTTAGTGATCATTTTCCTGTTTGTTTAACTTGGTCCAAAAGGGTGCCGAAATCCCTAAATGTCGACACAAATGTATTTCTTTTAGAAGTTACAAATCGTTTCGTACTGAGGAGTTTCTGTCTGATTAATGTCTGGCCAATTTTTCTGAGGTGTATCTGTACAATGTTCCAAACGAAGCTCTTGCTGCTTGGTACAAAATGTTTCTGTCTGTCTATGACAAGCACGCACCACTCAAAATATAAACGTGTTAAATTTAAAGAAAAACCACCTTGGCGTACTGACGAAATTAATGCAGCTATTTCAATCCGAGATTCTCTGCTAAGATCAACAGGCAGAGATGACAATTTCAGGAAACAACGAAATAAGATAACAGCAAAGAAAGCTGCAAAAAAGAAATATTTCAGTGATCTTATATCATATAAAAAGGACACTAAATCACTCTGAAAAGCAATAAACCAACTGTCTAGTAAACCATCGGTATCTTTTTCACCTTCTTGCAACTTAACAGATGTAAGTATCAATAAATATTTCACCACAGTAGGAGAAACGGTTGTTCCTGTAGACTATACAAAATGTAACAATTTGCGTGCATTAAAAGATTTTTGTAATTCAACAAGAATACTTCCTAGGTTGAAATTTGGTTTTATTGGTGTACATGAGGTATAATGATTTGTTTGTTTTTTACAAGATTCAGCGCTATATAAGTTCCATATATTATTATTATTATTAAAGAACTGTGCTTATTAAAACAGTCAAAATCGCAGGGCTTCGATGACACTGACAGTAGAATTTTAAAGATCTATGCTCCCATAATTTATGAACATATCACATATATTTATAATCTCTGTGTAGAAAAATCCTGCTTCCCTCAATCATTTAAAGATGCCAAAGTAATACCACTCTTTAAATCTGGCAACCCAAATGATCCCGCAAATTATAGACCTATCTCTATTCTGTCTAAGTTGTCTAAACCCCTTGAGAAACACCTTAAGAGCAACCTTCAATCTCACTTTATTGCGTATGATTTATTTCACCAAAACCAGAGTGGATTCAGGAAGAACAGCTCCTGTCATACTATACTCACAAATCTCATAAAACAATGGCATGGAAACATCAATAACAATATGTTACCAGGAGCCATTTTTGTAGATTTTACCAAGGCATTTTACACTATTGATCATGCTCTTCTATTAAAAAAAACCCAGACATGTATGGCTTATGTTCTGAATCAGTTGAACTTATATCGTCCTTTCTAGGTAATAGACGACAAGCAGTATACCAAGATTGTGTTACCTCCCCCTTTATGCCGATTAATTATGGAGTTTCACAGGACTAGTTTTAGGTCCCATTTTATTTTCATTTTATGTAAATGATCTTCCATTTAACGTTTCCACCTCATGTGAACTATTTGCTGATGATACCACGATCCATAATAAAGGTAAGGATGCAAGTTCGCTTTGTTTTGAATTGCAAAAAAAAATTGATAAACTTATTTACTGGTCTGAACTTAACCATATGGCTCTCCATCCTGAAAAGTCTAAATTTATATTAATTACAACCAGACAAAAGTGACAAAACATTAGATTGAAGTTACCTGATCTTAAAGTTCACAATAAACACTTGGAAGAAGTGGATTCTCATAAATTGCTTGGGTTGAATATTGATAACAATTTGTCTTAGTCTAGTCATCTTTCAAATTTGTCTAAAAAGTTAGCCCAGAAAATCTTTCAGCTCAACAGAATAAAACTTTTGCTTGATCAACATACCCGCAAACTATTTTTTCATGCTTATATACAGCCTGACATAGATTATGCTTCCACATGCTTAGATTTAGCTAGCAAAAATTGTCTAAAGCGATTTGAAAGTTTGTATAGACATTCCTTAAAAATAGTGCTTCTTAAATCAACACCCTTGGAAGTAACATATTACAAGGAACTTAATATTCTTCCCTTCCATCTAAGTCGTTTTAACAAAGGTGTGTTCATATACAAAATTATGTATAATCTTGCTCCATGCTATCTTCACAAAAAGTTTATTGTAAATAATGTTCGAGGTAAAAGTATACTGTTTATCCCACGTCCAAGAACTGATCTCTTTATGTCTTCTTTAATTTATTCATGAGATAAACTATGGAATGAAATCCCTGATCACTTAAAACAAAAACCCAGTTTTTCATCCATTAAAACATCGTTTTAAAGATATTTGTTTCAGGTGGTCTGAAAGAACTAAGCACTTGGCCCTGTCGTATTGCTATAGCCGAGAGGAAATGAATATCAGAAGACGTGGACTGAGTGGGGACAGATGGACGGTGAAGAACTTGAAGGAAGGACGAGGGGCAATGAAAGAAGCTGCATCAACATGTTTCCTACTCCTGCTTAGACTAGAAATTATTGTTACGCCATTATTGAAAAAGTGTTACATAGTTGATTGTGAATATATTGTGTGCATGAGTGTGTTATATTTGCTTGTAACCTTGTTTGAGACTGTTCTGTCCTTTTCTTCATATTCTTTCGTGTTCTCGTTGATAATAGGGGCTTGTGTGTGTGTTGTGTGTGGTGTGTGTGTGTGTGTGTGTGTGTGTGTGTGTGTGTGTGTGTGTGTGTGTGTGTGTGTGTGTTTATGCATTCTTCTTCAAATTCCTTTGGTTTGGATGAGACTTTTTTACCAGAGAAAATTTGTAAAGAAAGGGATGGATGGGCGGGCAAAGTAGAGATTCAGTGAGGAATAGTATGAACATAGAAGGAGAGCTTGGGTGTGTTTAACCTTTTCTTACATTTCATTGCTGTGTCATACTTATATTGACAAGTTTTTTTCTGGAAGTTTGCTTGCTTTGTTGTTGGGTTTATTCTATAATATTTTCCTTAGGAAAATGGGGAGTGGAGTAGGGAATGGAGCAAAGAAACGTTGTACTTCTTCATTTCCCTACAACATAGTGTTAAATGCGTTTGTATATTCTCTGTCATCTGTCTGTCTGTACTTGTCTCTATCTCTGTCTCTCCCTGTCTGTTGTCTGTCTCTCTCCCTCCTGCTCTCTCTCTCTCCCCCTCTCATTGTCTCTTTGATTTTCATCTAATTTAGTAGTAGTATTTCATTATGATGCTCATTTGAATCTTCATTGGAATGTATCTAAAACTGCTGATTCTTACTGTTTGCATACTTTGTTTACGTGAAGGTGTGTCGCATTGGTGTGTGTTTTGTCTAATTGTTGCTGTTAGGCTTAGTTTCAGTTCTTCTGTTTTGATTAGTGCTATTGTGTGTGTGTGTGGGGGGGTGGGGGGGGGTATGTAATTTTTCTTGACTTTTTTTTTCTTTTCTTTCTTTTCTTTTTTTTCTGGGGGGTTTTCTGGGGGATTTTGTGAGAGCATGGTGTAAAGAAGCCCTGTGGTTATCCATTTACTCTCAATAAACATTTCGAGTTCGAGTTCGAGCTGTACGACTCTCTGGGTCGCAGCTCTCTGATTCTCTGGGTTGCAGTTCTCTGGCTCTTTGGGTCACAGCTCTCTGCCTCTCTGGGTCGCAGCTCTCTGGCTATTTGGGTCACAGCTCTCTGGCTATTTGGGTCACAGCTCTCCGATTCTCTGGGTCACAGTTCTCTGATTCTCTGGGTTGCAGCTCTCAGGGTCGCAGCTATCTGGCTATTTGGATCACAGCTGTGCCTCTCTGGGTCGCAGCTCTCTGCCTCTCTGGGCCGCAGCTCTCTGCCTCTCTGGGTCGCAGCTTTCTGCCTCTCTGGGTCAAAGATATCTGCCTCTCTGGGTCACAGCTTTCTGCCTCTCTGGGTCGCAGCTCTGTCTCTCTGGGCCACAGCTCTCTGGGTCGCAGCTCTCTGCCTCTCTGGCTGCCTCTCTGGGTCGCAGCTCTCTGCCTCTCTGGGTCGCAGCTCTCTGCCTCTCTGGGTCGCAGCTCTCTGATTCTCTGGGTAGCAGCTCTCTGGCTCTTTGGGTCGCAGCTCTCTGCCTCTCTGGGTCGCAGCTCTTTTGCTCTCAGGTTCGCAGCTCTTTTGCTCTCAGGGTCGCAGCTCTCTCGTATTCTGGCTCTCTGGGTCTCAGCGTGCATACTGACTGGCTATACTTTTTTATATATTTTTTTTTATACCACTTTAAGTCACGAGATTTCTCTGCGTGAAATTCGGGCTGCTCTCCCCGGGAAGAGCGCGTCGCCACAAGAGCAGCGCCACCCTTTTTTTTCTTTTTTTTTTGGTCTGCAACTGTATTTGTTTTCCTATCAGAGTGGCTTTTTTCTAAGAATTTTGCCAGGCCACAGGCCTTTTACTACATTTTACTACAGGCCACACCTAAACTACTCTTTTATCCCCCAAAAAGTGGATGGGTTTTTAGCATGAAGCACAAGATGCTCTTCATGCTTTCACACAGAGGACCTCGGTTTACAGGCTCATCTGAAAGAATTTCAGGGTAAGGGAGTCGGCGCTATTGTTAACTTCAGGAGAAAAAAACATCTCCTCAACAAGACACCCTTAGCCGAGACACTTCAGGTGAACTTCAGGTTCTTCCGACCTTGTAGACATAGGCCTACTGCCCGATATCTCTATGCCCGCAATGTGACAAGCATAATACTTTACGTCGGCTCACAGTGTACAATTAGATCCCTATCAACAGCCACAGAAGGAAGAAAGGAGACCTCGGTTCATGACTGAAGAGTTGCAAACAGAAAACCCAGACCCCGGGAATTGTGATTCGGACACACGGACACACCCAATCCAATCCAACCTTGTTTATAGCAATCTAGTCCAATCCAACCTTGTTTATAGCAATTCAGTCCAATCCAACCTTGTTTATAGCAATCCAGTCCAATCCAACCTTGTTTATAGCAATCCAGTCCAATCCAACCTTGTTTGTAGCAATCCAGTCCAATCCAACCTTGTTTGTAGCAATCCAGTCCAATCCAACCTTTTTTGTAGCAATCCAGTCCAATCCAACCTTGTTTATAGCAATCCAGTCCAATCCAACCTTGTTTATAGCAATCCAGTCCAGTCCAACCTTGTTTGTAACAATCCAGTCCAATCCAAACCTTGTTTGTAGCAATCCAGTCCAATCCAACCTTGTTTATAGCAACCCAGTCCAATCCAACCTTGTTTGTAGCAACCCAGTCCAATCCAACCTTGTTTGTAGCAATCCAGTCCAATCAATCCGGTCCAATCCAACCTTGTTTATAGCAACCCAGTCCAATCCAACCTTGTTTATAGCAATCCAGTCCAATCCAACCTTGTTTATAGCAATCCAGTCAAATCAATCCAGTCCAATCCAACCTTGTTTATAACGATCCAGTCCAATCCAACCTTGTTTATAGCGATCCAGTGCAATCCAACCTTGTTTATAGCAATCCAGTCCAATCCAACCTTGTTTATAGCAACCCAGTCCAATCCAACCTTGTTTATAGCAATCCAGTCCAATCCAACCTTGTTTATAGCAATCCAGTCCAATCCAACCTTCTTGTTTATAGCCCTGCTGACCTCTTGGACTTGGATCCGTCAGTCAAAGCGCTTCTATAAGATGGATAAGACTGTTCTGACAGAGTTAAAAAAAAAAACGGTTGTGTACACCTTCAAACTGGTGACATCAATCTTATTAGTGGCAGGATGAAACCCAACAACCTAGGTTTCCACCATCCAGAGGCGTCACAGGGAACTTGAGGAAGTTGCAGATAACACCCAAATCAATCAGAGTCAGTTCCAGTCCACTCCAATCTTGTTTTATAGCGCCGCCAACCACAGAGGTCACAGTCATCAGGGCTGTTACCTTGCCATCTCAGATTAAAACTGTGCACTATGTACAGATCAAAACAGCGTTTAAAAATAACTCTACTGACGGGTCCTTGTATCAACGCCTTGGCCAACCATAAGAGTCAACCTAGGATGGTCACCACGTTGCGGGGGAAACCACATCAACCACACATAAAAATGAGATAAAACCAAAACCAGATTCCTTAAAGCAGCCTTGTTCTTAGAGACCTAACTATGGCATCTTCACCCATATCATACAGGAACGACCCGATTTTCTCAGGACGCTAAAATGATGCCCACTGGAGCATCGCTAAAAAGGATCTGTTGGGAGTCTGCAGTAATAATTATACTTGTACCTAATATCCTGGACATCCTGATAATCCAGAATTCAAAGTCACTTTCAAATAGTGGTGTGTTTTTCAGGGAGCATTCTCTGGCTACCACAAAAAGAATGTAAACAGGTGTATTTCTGAATGCTCCCAAACAAACCTTAAACCCCTTAATGATGAATGAGGTCCATAGAGTGTGAGGTGAACTTCTGTGTATAGGGCGTATTCTCCGCAAGGTTGTGTGCTCTGTGTGCGCAGCCAGGTGTTTTTTACTAGTCTGTTTCTTTTCCCCCCAAAGTCTATGACGAAATGACGGGTGCAGCCATGGCTCTGAGTGAGTATTAACATTGTATTATGTATGGCCATGTCCGAATCTACCATTTCTCAATATTTTACAACTCCTTCGCAAAAACGTAAACAGACTGCATCGTCTTCCAGTGACTCGAGCACTGCTAGTAACAAGCTACCACCTGAGAAAAAAAGACTGTTTCATCAGCTGTCGGACTCATTTCAGGAAGAAGAAGAAAGTTTTTTCGAAGAGAGTGGGGAAATAAACTGTGACACAATGTCGGAAAAAATCACCTTAGCCGATATTATGAAACGTTTTGACAGTCTGGCTACAAAGGACGATATTCAACAGCTTAGATCTGAGGTCAACAAGATAGCAAATAAATTAGAAACAAGAATGGACAAAATAGAAAGTGTGTGGTTTGAAGTCAGTAACGAAATGGACAGAATAAAAAGAGAGAACTCTAAACTCAAAGAGCAGATAAAAGAGCAAGATGAAAAACTACATAAATTTGAGAGCGATCAAAATGACTTACAGCAGTACGATCGCCGATGGAATGTTAGAGTGTATAATGTAAAGGAGAAGGCGGGGGAGACTAGTGCGGACTGTGCAAAAGCCTGTTGCAAGATATTTTCAGAACTAATCGGGGTGTCAACAACTGAGGACGATCTAGAGGTGGTGCACAGGTCAGGAGCTACTACTACAAGGGGAAAGCCACGCCCCATTATTGTGCGATTCCAGTCTCGAAAATTAAAAGACAGTGTGCTGAAGGATCGCAGAAAGCTGAAACATAAGGGCGTGTCTGTGGGGGAGGATCTGACCCCTGCCAATTACAGACTTCTGCAGCAAGCATTCAGACACAGTGCATCATTGGCAACCTGGTCATCCCAGGGAAAGATCTTTGCAAAACTAAAAAATGGCAAGACTGTTCCAATAAAATTCGGAGCAAATATAGACGAGCTATTTCAAAGAGAGATGCGTGCTAGTTCTAAGTAACAGACTGATGTCAGAACCCAGTGATTCATAATTCCTTTTAAAAAAAATTGTGTGTGTGTGTGCGCGCGCGCTTTATTATTGTTCTCTTTCTTCATTAGCTCAACTTCTTATAAAATGTGTACATTTTTCCTGATGTATATCTTTACCTTTTTTCTTTTATTTTTCAAGCGTAAAGTTCAGGCAACATTGGTGTCGTCTATTCGCTTGGCGTTTGTTGTCGATTCCGCATCATCGTGCTGATGCTGACCGGTACACTACAACAGTTCTTGCGGAACTGTGAAAAGGGGGGTGATGTACCAATTTTTGTATTTACTCATTTTTGATATATGCAGGCACCGTTTGAAAAGGGATAGTTGGACATTATTAATAGATCTCTCTTTCTCTTTCTGTCTCTGTCTCTCTCAGGAAGGGATGAGGTAGAGTGCACCAACAAAACGGAGACCATACATTCGTACTCTGCAGATGGTCTCTCCCCCTTTGTGTTTGCCTTGTCTTTATTTTTTTTTTTTTTTTTTTTTTTTTTTTTTTTTATCTGATCTGATCTGTGCATGTGCGTATGCAAGCCGGCATATTTGAATAATACTTATAGGTATACGAGTGCATGTAAGAGTATGTGTGGAATACGCATCCTTTTACAGCCTATAAATGTACGTTGATGCTGAGCTGCTGAAAAATGTTTTGTGTGTATAGATCGCGGAGCGAGGAGGAGACTTTTTTTTTTTTTTTAATTCTTTGGGTAAAGAAAAAAAGAACATCGCTAAAGCAGTAAAGCAGTGGATGCTATGCATATTTGTGGTGCATGTGTCAGTTGAGGCAGAATTTAACACGACATGGATTCTGTTGATGACGTTGTTCATGATCAATGCCTATATGTCCAGGAAATTATGTCCTGAAGGCGGAGAGGTTCGGCTGCATGGTTGCAGCTGCTGCTGTAACTGACTGACTGACTGAGAAAATCCATTGAAGAGAACAGAAACTCCTAGAAGTCTCTGTTACTTAGTCGTGCGTATGTGATTGTTGTTATACCCTTTCTTGAATTATTTATTTATTTATTTGTTTATTCTTTTGTATCGAGGATGGTGGAGTGGGCACTCGTGTGCTTTTTTTCATCCGGTCCCCGTGTGTGTACGGCTTTGTAAATTTTGTCATCTGGCACACGGTGGCCTGCTCTTGCGGAGGGCGGAGCAGGATTTGGCGTGTGCGCAGGGTGTTCTGCGTGCGTTCGCGCACGGGGCCTCGGTTTGTAGTCTCATCCGAGGAACTTTTGGGGAGAGTGGAGTCTGCACTGATGTTGGCTCCAGCGGAAGGTGTCCCCTTAGGCGGGAATCAGCCCGGGTCGTCGGATTGCAAGCGCAATGTTCTGACCACTGGGCTGTCCCGTCATTATCGTTATCATCGGTGTGTTGAAGACGAGGATGTGGGGATGGGGATGATGATGGCGATAATGATGGCGATAATTTTTATTGTTGTTGCTATTATGATTTTTATTATTATTATTGTTGTTGTTATTGTAGTTACTATTATTATTATTATTATTGACTACGAGGTTATACGCAAAGGTATTTGTGTTAGTAAATGATCGGATGCTTTGCATTCCTTTTTTCTTCTTTGAAGCATGTACGGAAGTGTGCGTATATAAGAGTTGCAGAAATGTGTATTCTGATTATGTGCGAATATTACACAGTGCATACACGTCTATAGATATTGTACCTATCTGATTTCTGCACTGCCCTGAGCAGATCCATCAAGGTATTATAGTATATTCATATTAAGTGTGTATTAATTTTCTTTTTGTTTATCTGTGTACGTGTTGTAAATGTCTAGTCGTTCAAATCAGGCATTGAATATGACCAACAATGTATTCTGGCATGTATTTTTGTTATACTGCAGCACGCCTGATTGTCCACGCCGAGGGTGCCTTTTCCATGGGTTAGCAAAGTGTTTTGGATGTGACGAGTCTGTACAGTGTTTTATTTTAGGTGAAAGTAATGGGGGTTTACGATAATGTTCTTGTGCTAACAATGTATCAGCTTTCTATATTGCAAACCATTTACGATGGAGAGAGCCATTAGAATTATATCTATGAACTGCCAGGGCCTTGCAAATGCAACAAAGAGACGAGATGTCTTTCATTATTTAAGAAATATAAATTGCTCTATTTTCCTACTACAAGATACCCATATTGACCCCAAAACGGAGCGATATATTCGTTCTGAATGGGGCTACAAGTGTTATTTTGCTTCCCACAATTCAAGCTCAAGAGGTGTGGCCATCCTCTTTAATAACAATTTTGAATTCAAATTAAAGAAAATCTATAAAGACCCTGATGGTAATTATATATTTGTCTCGGTTCATATAATGAATAAAGACTTTCTTATAGTTAGTATGTATGGACCTAACAGAGACTCACCAGAGTTTTATAATGAATTGGAGGGCCATATACACGATGTGGGCTCTGAAAATCTTATTGTTGAAGGAGACTGGAATCTTGTGCTAGATCCAGACTTTGATTACTTTAATTACAAGCATGTCAACAACCCAAAGGCTCAGGAACAGGTCAAACATATGATGACAAATTTAAACTTGTCAGACATGTGGAGGGAATTCCATCCCCAGGCCAAAAGGTACACATGGCGAAGGAGTAACCCTGTGCAACAAAGCCGGCTAGATTTTTTCCTGGTCTCAGACTCCCTGTACCTTACAGTCAAAGACGCAGATATAAAACCAGGTTATAGAACAGACCACTCGATCATAACATTGGAGCTCTCATTGAACAAAGAAAGAAAGAGGAGCTCATTATGGAAATTTAACTCATCTCTTCTGAGAGATAAACTATTTGTGGAAGAGGTAAACAATGTTATAAAAATAGTTATTGAAGAATATGCTGCTCTTCCTTATTCTCGGGAACAAATCATTAATATTCCTAGTGACGAGATTCAGTTTACTATCCCTGATCAATTGTTCTTAGATGTTTTACTTATGAAAATAAGATCAAAAACAATTTCATTTGCCACAATGAAAAAGCGTAAAACTGTAGACCGCACTAACTATTTAGAAAACAGTATTGAACATCTTGAAAAGAAACTTGTACTGACCGACGAAGAGACTCGACAACTTAACAATGACAAAGAGGAACTGGTTAGGATTAGAGAGAAACAAATGCAAGGGGTTTTACTACGTTCGCGAGCAAGATGGGTGGCTGAAGGGGAAAAAGTAACAAAATATTTCTGTAGTCTTGAAAAACGTCATTATATTAGTAAATACATGAACAAATTAAGGCTATCAAATGGTAACGTAACATCAGATCATGAAGAGATAGTTAAAGAAGTACAACATTTTTATGAAAACCTGTATGCAAGGAAGCAAATAGAGGATTGTGAAATATCAGATCTAGTAGGAAATATCCCTAAACTCACTGATATAGAGAAATCGCAGTTAGAAGGGGAAATATCCATGGAAGAAGCCACACAGGCACTGAAAAATATGAAAAACAATAAAAGTCCTGGCTCAGATGGATTTACTGTTGAATTTTTTAAAATTTTTCTGGAAACAGGTTGGTCCATTTGTGGTAAGAGCTCTAAATAATAGTTTTTGGAAAGGGGAACTTTCAGCACCTCAAAAAGAAAGTATTATTACTTGTATTCCAAAAGGAGATAAAGAAAAAGAATTTATTAAGAACTGGAGGCCCATTTCCCTCTTAAATGTTGTGTACAAAATTGGCTCTGCAAGCATTGCAAATAGAGTAAAATCTATATTACCTTCTCTTATTAATGAAGATCAAACAGGATTTATAAAAAAAATAGATTTATAGGAGACAACATTCGACTAATTTATGATATGATTCAGTATTTAAACAGGGAAAGTTTACCAGGGTTACTTTTATGCCTTGATTTTGAAAAAGCCTTCGACTCTATTGCCTGGTCATTTATGTTCAAGGTCCTTTCTGCTTTTGGTTTTGGCAAAGACTTCTGTCAGTGGATATCTGTTTTCTACAAAAATATAAAATCGTCTGCCCTGGTTAATGGACAAATGTCACAGTGGTTTCCCATCTCGAGGGGTTGCCGACAGGGAGATCCTATATCGCCATATCTGTTTATTTTGTGTGTAGAAGTCCTTGGTATAATGACTAGACAAGCTGAAAAGATAAAAGGCATTAGGATTGGAGAAACCGAGCACAAAATTTCACAATACGCAGACGACACTGAACTTTTTTTTAGATGGAACTGAAGAAACATTTACAGAGGCAGTTAACATTCTTGATACATTTGGGAAGAAGTCTGGCCTGTACTTGAATGCAAACAAGACTGAGGCTGTGTGGCTTGGAAGACAGAAGAACTCACCAAGACGCTACAGTCCTCATTTACACATGCAGTGGAATCCTCCAAGGTTTAAGATATTAGGAATATGGCTCTCTAATAATTTAAAGGAATGTGAAGAATTTAATCTGAAAGAAAAATTTGCTGAAATTGAATATCTTTATAAACTATGGCTTAAGCGACAAATTACCCCATTAGGTAGAGTTGCTATTCTTAAATCATTAATTTTATCCAAGATTGTACACTTGTGGATGTTGTTGCCTAACCCTCCAGATAAAGTAGTTGATTTGATCCAAAAAACAGTGTATCAGTTTGTATGGAATAACAAACAGGATAGGATTAGTCGAAAAACAGTTGTTAAAGCTATTCGCGAAGGTGGACTTGGAGTACCAGATATCAAAAGGTACATAAACGCTTTAAAACTGCTTTGGATAATAATAATAATAATAATAATGTATGGAATTTATATAGCGCTGAATCTTGTAAAGCAACAAATCAAAGCGCTCAGATTTTATTTCATACCACTTTAAGTCATGGCAGATTTCTCTCCGTGAAATTCGGGCTGCTCTCCCCGGGGAGAGCGGGAGAACGCGTCGCCACTTAGCGCTGCGCCACCCTTTCACCCCTTTTTTTTTATTTTTTATTTTTTATTTTTTTTTATAAGACGATAAGACGATAAGACGGTTACGAAAAAGTACTCATAAATGGAAAAAAATAATCTTGAAAATAAACCCTATTCTAGCTCATCTTTAATATCTTGGCACTGATCTCCCATGTGACAGAAACCATCAACCTAATCACTTTTGGAATAATGTCCTAAGATCATACAAAGAATTTGGAAAGAAGGTTTCTGTATCAACATCTGAAGAAATAATAGGAGAACCTTTGTTTTATAATGATAACATTCAGATTGGGAACAGAAGCTTTTTTTAAAAAGAAATGGTATGAAAAAGGTGTATGTTTCATTCATAATTTGCTTGATGAGAATGGTCTTTTTCTCACAGTTCAAGAGTTTAATGGTAAATATAATCTACAGACTGATTGTATTACATACATGGGATGTGTACAAGCTGTTAAGAGTTATGTAAGAAAACAACTCACTCACTCACTCACTCACTCATCCCTTGGTCGGGACGACCGTTGGGGTACCCGCACGGACGCTGCAAGTGGACCGCCAAATGGTTCTGTCCTGAGCTGCTTTCAGGAGGTTTGGTACAGTGAGGCCGGTCCACTCCTTGATGTTGGATATCCAGCTTTTGCGTGGTCGTCCCTGCCTCCTTGCTCCTTCCACCATTCCCTGCAGGACTGTCTTTGACAGGCTGTTATGCCTTGTTGTGTGGCCAAACCATTTCAGTTTCCTCCGTTTGACTGTATCTAGCAATGGTTCTTGTTTGCCAGCCAGTGCCTCGATCTGCTGCCAGACGTAGTCATTGGTTTTACGGTCTCTGTAGGTGATGTTCAGGATCTGCCTGAGGCACTTCATCTCAAAGGCTTGAATGCGACGTTCTAAATCGGCAGTAAGTGTCCATGCTTCATAGCTGTACAAGGCAATGGATGTGACGAGTGCCTTGTAGAGTCTGACCTTAGTGTGGGTTCTGATGTTGTGGTTTCTCCACACTTTCGCCAGCTTAGTCATGGAGGAGAGTGCCACAGCAAGTCTGATCTTCACCTCTTGTGTGCTCGTGCCTTCTTTGGTGATGACTGCTCCAAGGTACTTGAAAGTTTCCACCTCCTCTAGTGTCTCGCCACTCATCTTGATGCTGGTGGGAGTGGTCGGTGTGGTACTGTTCACTAGGATCTTGCTCTTTTCCGTGCTGATCTCCATACGTGGGCATTGGCTGATGTTTCCAGTCTGGTGGTGAGATCCTGGAGTTCTTCACTGCGGCCCATGAGATCAATATCGTCTGCGAATCGAAGATTGCAGACTGGCCTTCCTCCTATTGTAATTGTGGTCTTGAAGTCAAGGAGGGCCTCCTGCATGATGTTCTCCAGGAACACGTTGAAAAGAACGGGGGATAGCGGGCAGCCTTGTCGAACTCCAACTGAAGTCCGGAAGAACTCCCCGATTTCTCCACCCATGAGGACTGCACTGTGGGAGCTGTTATAGAGCGCCTGGATGACTTGAATCAGGTCCTCGTCGAAGCTATAGTCTCTCATGACTTGCCACAGAGCTTCTTGCCACACTCGGTCGAAGGCCTTCTTGAGGTCAATGAAGTTGTTGTAGAGCTGTAGCTGATGTTGGAGATGCTTCTCTATGAGCATTCTGATGTTGAAGATCTGCTCAACAGTGCTTCGACCTGGTCTGAATCCTGCCTGTTCTTCTGATAGGATTTCTTCTGCTTGTGGTTTCAGTCTGTTCAAGGCAATGCGTAGCATAACTTTGCTTGGATGGCTTATCAGACTGATTGTTCTGTAATTTTGGCACTTCTTCAGGTCTCCCTTCTTTGGAAGTGGAACTATGATGGATTGGGTCCACTGTTCAGGCCACTCTTTGCTGGTCCAGATGCGTTGGCAGATGATTGTTAATGCCTTGATCATCTCTGGGCCTCCGTTCTTGATGAGCTCAGCCGGGATGTTGTCAATCCCTGGTGACTTGCCTCCTTTCAGGGATCTTACTGCTTCTTCTACCTCTTCCTCCAGCACCTGTGTGCTTTCAGGATCTGATGGTCTGGGATCTTGCTCGTGAAATTTGTTCGGATCAGCCTTCAGCTTGTAGTTGTACAGGTCGCTGCAATATTCTGTCCACCTCTTCATGATAGTGGAGCTCTCTGTAAGGACTGACCCCTCTTTGTCTTCAATAACGGAGGTCTTTGGCTGCTGGGACTTGGTTAGTACCTTGATGGTCTGGTACGCCTCTTTGCTGTCTCCTTTCGCCATTGCCTTCTCAACCTTGGAGCATTGTTCTGGAGCATTGTTATTTGATAACATAGCATTGAATTGCCCTAAAGCTCTTAAGGTTATTGCATCATATCCCAAAGGGGCTCGATTATTTTACGATATCCTCATGCGGGATGATGCAAAACCAAACTGTTGTCAAAAATGGGACAATAAATTAAATTCCAATGTCAATTGGAATGGAACTTTCAGAAAAATTCAACAGATTAAAGAAATTAAACTACGTTGGTTCCAAATAAGACTTACACATAGAATATTAGCAACAAATACTGTCCTCATGCACATGAATGTGGTTCATGAAAGCAGCTGCAGCTTCTGCAGAAGAGTTCAGGATAGTATAAGCCATATGCTCTGGACTTGTGATTGTATCCAACCTTTTGGGGCACAGCTGGAAAGATATATAAATCAAAATTGTGAAAATGCAAACAACGTAATGCTGAATGAAGTAATTGTATTGTTTGGATGTGATGATGCCTATAGGTCTGACCACATTTTTGACATGATTATATTACATGCAAAATTTTATATTTACAGATGCAAGATCAATAAAACAATCCCTCAGTTCTGTCACTTCAGGACATACTTGAGAAAGGTGTTTGAAATTGACAAATATATTTCGTTTATCAACATGACTCATAATAAGTTTGTAACTGATTGGCTACCATATAGACATATTGTCGAAATTTGACATTCTCTTTGATAGCAAATTAAAGAGAATCCTCTATTACCTGTCTTTTTTCCCAAATTAGCAAACTGCTGTTATATCTACTCTGATAATTATGTTGTTGTGACTAATGGGTAGTAGGTATGTGCATCAAATAGTGTATGGAGGCAGGTGACATGTATCTAGTCTCCACATGGATCAGTAACCCTGCTATTGTTGTGATAGATACGTATATGTATGTGTGTGTACCAATATGTGTGTGGTAAAATGTTTGTGGACTCCTCTTAGCACATACAAGAATCGTAAGTGCTATACAAAAAATAATCCAAACAAATAACAGATTTGCATGCCTATAAAGTGATCAATGATTTGAATTGATAACCCTTTGTGTCAGTGTATGTTTATGTATATGTGTGTGTGTGTGTGTATGCGTGTGTATGTAGGTATTTGTATGTATGTATGTATGTATGTGTGTATGCGTGTGTATGTAGGTATTTGTATGTATGTATGTATGTATGTATGTATGTATGTGTGTGTATGTATGCTTGTATGCATATCTATATGTATGTTTGCTTGTATCTTTCCCTGTTTTAATGTGTTAGAATGTAACATTTTATTAATATTACCTCATAAGTGTAGAACATTTTTTGAATTAGTTACTTGTGCCTCTATTACTTAGTACCATTTATTAACAAAATTAATGTACAAAATACTATAGCTAGCTTGAAAAATGGTGTATGTATTGATATTGAATTCATGTGCATTTATGTGTTAAAACGGTGGGGACACGGGTTAGAAATGATACTTATGATGTTCAACTTATATTTGTTTTGTGTTCATATGCAAAAATTGAATAAAAATGTTTATAAAAAAAATGAATGAGGTCCATAGGTTTCGGGTACGAGCTGATCCATAAACTTGGCAGCCATACTCCAATTTGGAGCGCACACACAAGCGCCCTGTTGAGATGCAGCAGTCTTACAATCAGCTCCTCAATCCGAATGGGTGATCACGGGCAGAAGGCTCAACACCTTCTCACATGAGGTTTTCAGATGCTGGATATCACTTTAGAAATCTAACCTCGGGTTGAAAACATTGATCAAGAACTCGGCCTGTCACCACCGGGGTGGTGGATTCTCCTAGGCAGATGACGGGATTGCACATAAAAAAAAGATCCAGTCAGTCCACTCAGCTCCAGGATGACCGAATCAGAAACGACAACTGCTTCTTTCTTTGAAGATACGAAGGCTTATGTAAAAAATGAATTTCGCATCCTCTGCAGAGACAAATCAGAAGAGCTGTATATGGTGAATTAGAGAAACTGAAATCTAGAGTGATACATCTAGAACAGAAAAACATGTCACTTGAAAAGGAAATACATTCTCTGACATCCCATCAAGGAACTGTGCAGTCTGAACTGAAAAAGATACAAAGTCCAATACTCACAGGAAACATGGGCATCCAAACAACACCTGTGCCACCATTATCATCCGCATGCTCAACTGACCATACTGGGGCTTTTCATACTAATCATGACCCAGAGCAGCAACATGACAGTGACTGTGTTCCCCTAAAATCAGTTAAAAGTTTGCATTCAGACTACATCACCTCACCTAGTAAAGAACAATATGAAAAAAAGGTGAAAAATGAGATAGGTAGACAAAGTACGCCATCTCCACCTGAAATCATTTTTCAGTGCTCAGTACAGACCCAGAGGAAACGGCGTATAACGAAACGGAAGAAACATTACCAAAGCCAAGAATGACTCAAGTCTCTGATTCTGGAAACCCCCAGTCTACATCCAAACCATCTTCCATGGACATATTGAAAAACCTATCCATTCCTGAGAGAACAACAACAACAATGCTCCTCATTGAAGATTCAGTCCTAAGATTTGTCAGTACAAGAAGATTCTCTCCAAGAAATGAATTTGTATACAAAATCTGTGTTCCGGGTATGATGGTACAAGATCTGTTTCCTTGGCTGACTTCAGTGCCACCAACCCTAGGCATAAAACATGTCATACTCCACGTTGGCGTGACAACGTGAAGACACTGTAAAGTTCTTGGGTGTTATTCTCACTTCTAAGCTAACTTGGAATGCACCTATCGAAGACAATTTAACTAAAGCAAAGAAAGGCTTAAACTTTTTGAAGATGGTAAGTAAACAGTTCTGGGGCCAAGACACATTAAATATGAAATATTTAGCTACATCCCTTATTCGTTCAAAATTATTCTATGGTCAAGAGGTCTTTTTCAGAGCGCCTAAGTATTTACTTAAAAAGTTACAAAGTATAGACTGCAAAGCATACAGACTGGCTCTTGGTGTGCCTTATCACGCCTCAGCCCTGGGAACATATAACGAAGTCGGCATATTGCCTTTAGATGATTACTGTCAACTGGCATGTGCTAAATATTTGCTTAGAAACAAAACGACAGAAAACTTTATTTCAGAAGAAATAGAAGTGAAATCAGAGTTTAATTTTCCTAAAAGAGCGAAATATATATCCTCTTTCATGCCCATAAGTACATATGTGCCTGATCTGGTAGAAAACTCTGAAGTCAATCAACACAGCATGGACACACGAGAAGCAATCTTACCTTGCCCATCATGGGAGATGAATAAAGCACATTTTGATATAGAGGTGTCTAATGAAAACAAGAATGACAACCAGAATATCATGGTTGCTGATGTCTGATCCCACATCCATCATAAATATTTTGACCATTTACAAATTTATACAGATGGATCACGCCTAGATAATCAAGAAACAGGTTCTGCTTTTGTTATACCAGCGTTAAAAATTGAAAAATCATACTATATTGGTAAACATCACTCGATATTTACAGCAGAACTTGTAGCAATACTAATGGGTCTTACTTATATCTTTGATTTTCCGTTGGGTATATTTCAAATTCTTCTTTGCGTTGATTCTAAATCGGCATTGTATGCTTTAAAATCGCCATGTTACAAGAAAACTTCGAAAATCATATTAGAGATTAAGCATGTCATACATCTCTTAACCTTAAAGGGCATAAGTGTGAATTTTTGTTGGGTGCCTTCACACACTGGGTTCTTTCCAAATGAGTGGGCGGATAGAGCTGCCAAAAAGGGTGCAAAACATGGACGGGATGCAATAGAATTGCATGTGCCTTTATCCTTACAAGAAGGGTATAGCTTACTAGAACAAAAATCATGGAGAAAGGTCACTGATAGTAATCAGCAAAATGAGAGACTTTTAACTAGAACTGCAATCTATAACGATAATCTAACAGTGGGGAACCATTCAGAAGTTAGTACAAGTGGTTTTTACGTCAAGGAGAATTAATACTTTATTCTATAGGTAAAAAGGTAAAGGTAAAGGTGTCCCATAACCTATAAGGTCGTAGGGGAGCGAGGCGTCAGAGACCTCACTTCTCTAGGGCCTGCATATTGAGGGCGGTGCCCATCTCCTCTCCCTCGCTGCTTTACCTTCCCTGACCCTAAAGAGGACAGGTACCCATTTACAGCTGGGTGAACTGGGGGAACTGTACTGAAGCCAAGGCGCGCATACGGTCACCCATCCAAGTGGTAACCACGCTCGACGCTGCTTAACTTGGCTGGGGGAAAGCGAGTGCTCCGACCACTGAGCTATCCCGTCCCCCTTATTCTATAGAATGAAACTAAATGCATTGATAACCAAATTCAGCAAAAATGGTAAATGCCTGTGTGGTGAGAATATCACTAATACTCATATACTTTTTGACTGCCAGAGTGTAAAACCTTTCATGCCCCATTTTTCTGAAAACTCCCTCACCAGCATATTCAGTAATTTAAAACTGGCATTTGAAATTGTGAAAGGTCTTTGTCACAGTCCCATAGGGCATTTGTTATAGTTACATTAACGTTAATGACTTGTTTGGGGGGTTTTTTGGGTTTTTTAAAAATTCCTGTTGCATTGCCAAGTTTTTCGAGATTTTTTTTTAACACCACATCCACATCTCCCGGTTTGTTTGTTTTTTGGTTTGGGTTGGTTTTTTTTGAGGGGGGTGGGGGTGGGGGGGGGGGGGGCGTCTAATATCACTAAAAGTGAACAGACGTAAAATTGAAGTCAACAACAACAACGTTGGCGTGAATTCTTGCCGTGCAGGTCCTCTACAAGCAGAGGATTGGGCTAGGCTGATCTCCAGATGTCACGTTGTTTTTCCTCAGGAGCTGCCAGAGGTCGACACCACTTCAACAATTCCATCAGACCATCCAATCACCACCTTCAGATTGTCTGTGAACACCTGGGTGTGACGTATATTGACAATGTCTCCACCTTCACCACCCCAACAGGCGCTCCCCGTCTGGCCCTCTACCAGGTCCTGATCCATCCTAGTGCAAAAGGAACTGCAAAACTTGTGGCCAATAAAAAGACTTGTTTGCACATGACACCAGCCAGTGAAGAAGCCATACCCCAATCATCACTACATGGTCAATCTAGAACAGTGACAAACAACTTTCCTGTTGGGGCAAACCGTCACAAGCGAAATGATCAGAACTATAGAAGAAGAGATGCGGGCAGAAGCATCAGTGATACTTCTGGACATTTACATCCTTACCCCACAGTGGTTACTGCCCCCACCCCCTCACACTGTCCTCCTCCTCCTCCTTCTTCTTTACTTAACTATCCATCTTTTAGTTCTGGTCCAAGACGAACACTCCCCTCATTTTTAAAACCACCCCTCCCCTTCAATTTGTCCCTAATAATGCAAGCACATCAGAAACAAATATGCCAGCATCTAGCCACTACAGCCAGGATAGAGGCTACCTCAGTAACTACTGTCCTGATCCCCCAGTCTTGGCTTCTCAAGTCTCCAGTCACAACCCAAGACTCCCTGATCACTCCACAAGTGCTGACAGGGTCAGTAGCTATGTCTTTGATTTGCTCAGAATGGCATGGCAACTGTTGTCTCAGCAACAAACTTCAATGGTGTAAAATTGCCCATAAGACAAATATGATTCTCATGCATATGCGTGTGTGTTGATGTTATCACTGATGTGTATGCATACGTTAGTATGTGTGTGTTTGTGTGCACGAGTGCGCACGCGCGCGCGTGTGGATGTATGTGTGGGTGCGTATATGCGTGAGTATGTATGGTTATTAGTGTGTATACGCGCGCGCGCGTGTGTGCGTGTGAAGAGGGAGAGAGGGGAGAGAGGAGTGATACAGGAGGGGAAAATGTGAACAGGCTTACATGTCTGCCTGCTTTCATGCCCGTGTTGTGTTGTGTGCATATGTGTCTGAATGCGAGATTGTTTTTGCAAACACAATCCATGGAAATTGGATGGAGTGTGCATCGACGTGTATCTGAACGAATAACCGGGCTGGGCGTATCTTTTTAAAAAAAAGAGAGAGAGAGAGAGAGAAAAAAAAACTGTTGTATTTTTTTGAGGGATTGGATTATTGCCTTGGCGAACAGACCTCGTGACTGACAGAGAAAGTAAATTGTGAATTTGCTTTTGGTGTCAGTTTTGCTGACTTTTCTTGAACTTTTTTTGTATTTGTCTTTTCCCCTTGATTATCTTTTTTGCAAAGAGTGCAAATAGCCTTTTTTGGCCTTTTTGTGTTTTGTACTTTGGAGGTTTATTGAATTACAGTCCTTAAAAGTTCTTTTTCAGTTGTTTATTATTTATAAATTTGCTATTCATTGAATTGTGCACAATAATACAAGTGTTTACAACTATCATGTCTGGAAAAAATAGTACTTGGCTAACAAAACAAGATTTTCGTGTAGGGCATGTAAATATCAATCATGTGATAAACAAATTGACAGAAATACCTGCAATTCTATCAAATTCTGAAAAAAATTCCATGTTTTTGGCTTTTCTGAAACACATTTAAATCCTCATACTTCGGATAATGACATCTCCATTCCAGGTTATACCGTTGTTCGTACAGACCCCCAGAGTTTGCATGAAACAGGTTTAATGGTCTACATTCACAACTCTATTCAGTTTAAAGGTTTATAGATTTCGAGCAGCATACAGTAGAAACGATTTGGATAGAAATCAAAATCAAACATTCTAAACCACTTCTTTTGTGTTTTCTGTACAGAAATCCTGCTGAAAATGTTAACTGGATTAATCGATATACAGATATGATGGAAAATATCAATGAGGATTCAAAGGACATAATGCAGTTAGGGGACTTATACATTGACTTGATTAAAACAAATAACCAATGGACGCAAACAATCGAGTTATTCAATTGGAAACAGTTGATACACACACCAACAGGTATCACAAAGATTTCGAAAATTTTAACAGACCACGTTTATACTACCAATCCTAATACTCTTGTTGAGATCGCTGCTCCAGTTTTTGGTTGTAGCGACCATTTTCCAGTCTGTATCACTTTGTCCAAAAAAGGAATAAACGTACCCAATCTTAATTTGGGCAACATTTGTAGAGAGCATTTGTTACCTGTACTTTCCTACCAGTTTTTTAAAATTGATTTTTCACTGGAGCTATTTCTACATAAGTATGTAATCTTGTATTTGGAAACTCTCCCTCATTGTCTCTGTCTGTCTGTCTATTTGTCTGTCTGTTTGTCTGTCTGTCTGTGTGTCTGTCTGTGTGTCTGTATGTCTGTCTCTCTCTCTCTAAATTAGATGGATATATACTCAAACTTGCAGCCCCTGTTATAACAGATAAACTTACTTATATTTATAATCCTTGCATTAACAAGAACTATGTTCCATTATGTTTCAAGCAAGCAAGGGTAATTCCAATGTTAAAAAAAGGAGACCGTACAAACCCATCCAATTATAGGCCTATATCATTTTTGTCTGTTTTGTCAAAGCCATTCGAAAAACATATTAGACTACATTTAATTCACCATCTGAACAAATACAATTTGATACATCCAAAGCAATCAGCTTACAGAGAAAACCCCTCTTGCCATACAGAACTGACCCAAATGATTGATAAATGGCTTCTAAATATAAATAAGAATGAACTCACTGGCACTGTTTTCATTGACTTTGCTAAGGCATTTGATGTCATTAACCATACTCTTCTTTTAAAGAAATTAATGGTATATGGTTTTTCAGATTCCACAGTCCAACTAATTTCCTCCTTTTTATCAAATAGAAAACAGTGTGTGTTAACTTTTCTGTTTCAGATTTCAAGACTATTAAACATGGAGTACCTCAAGGATCCGTACTAGGTCTCCTGTTATTCATATTGTATATTAATGATTTACCAATGCATCTCGCAACAACTTGTGAACTATTTGCAGATGACAGTTCCATGCATTGTAACAATGTTAGCCTTTGTAAATTAACAACTAACCTCCAAAATAGTATTGACAAATTAGTTCGTTGGACAGAACTCAATCATATGTGCCTAAATACACAAAAAACAAAATGCATGTGTATAACTACTAGACAGAAACGACAAAATGTATTAACAAATTTGTTTTCTATTTCAGTTGCCGGACAAAGTGTGGAAATAGTCAATTCGCATCGTGTACTGGGTATCATTATTGACAATAACCAGTCATGGACTGACCACATTTCTCATATTTGCAAACGAATCTCTCAAAGAGTGTTCCAGCTATCAAAAATTAAACACTTTTTAAACATTCATGCCCGTAAACTGTTTTTTCAAGCACACATTCAGTCGATTATGGACTTTTCCTCTACATTGTGGGATTCTGCAAGTGCAAATGCTCTAAAACCTTTATTGAGGCTACACAAGCGAGCTCTAAAATTAGTTCTTCTTAAGTCAAGTTCATTGACCATAAATAATTATAAAACATTGGGTATTTTACCATTAAAGCAGATATGCTGCTACAACAAGGCACTGTTGATGCATAAGGTAATTAATGGAGCGGCACCTCCTTCCATTTCAGATTGTTTCCATATAAATAACAACAGGCATCATTGCAAAATAGCAGTGCCTCTCCCAAGAGTTGATATTTTTAACACAAGCTTTCTCTACAGTGGTGGTTCCTTGTGGAACCAGCTTCCATCGTCTCTTAAAGAGATTTCTAGCCATAACTCCTTTAGAAGCTCTTTTTAAAAAATCACCTTTTTGATGTAATGAGCATTATATGACAAAACATTGCATATGAAAAAGTAACGTATATTATGAAATTTTTCACGGCATTGTTCATTAATAACTTTCCTTGCAATTGTACATATACTGTGTGTGCGAGTGTGTGTGTGTGTGTTTGTGTGTGTGTGTGTGTGTGTGTTGGCAAGCAGGCAAGCGCGAGCGTGCACGTGTGCGAATGTGTAATGTATATGTGTTAGTGTATGTATGAGTATGACATGTATTATGCACGAGTATGTATTATAATTATATTGTATTGTATGCCGCTTGGGATCGCGGCACGTTTCTCTGCGTGGATTTCGGGCTGCTCTTCCCAGGGGAGAGCGCGTCTCCACAGGAGCAACGCGCCATTATCATTATTTTTCATGTAAGCATGTGAATGTATGCGACCAAGTGGCGTGCACGTGAATTGTGCGTAGGTGATGGCGAACGTATGTCCCCGTATGTGTGCGCGCTTTATGTGTCCATGGGAGAAAAATGAATGAAGTGGATGCAGGCAGCTCTCTTTCTCTCCCTCTAGCTCTCTCTCTCTCTCTTTTTCTATACATTTATTGTCATAGATTTTTTCCCCTTGGAAATTGTTTGTGATTGTGATTTTTTGTGGAAATTGTATGATTTGTATTTTTGATACAAGTAGCTGCAAGATCTTACGACCAGACTTGAGAACAGAGCTGGAGCATATGGGATGGAGGTGAGCTCGGAGAAAAGTAAAGTACTTGTGAACAGCACGAGCAACGCCACTGCTAAAATTTACATGAACGGCCAGCAACTGGAGGAGGTAGACGCTTTTAAATACCTTGGCGCTACACTCACAAAGGACGGGCGATCGACGACAGAAATCAAAGTCAGAATAGCCATGGCAACATCTTCCATGACAAAACTCACCACCATATGGAAAAGTAAAGAGATCAGTTTCCCAATCAAACTAAAGCTCTACAAAGCCCTAATTCAGACTATCCTGCTGTACGGAAGTGAAACCTGGACATTGACTGCTGAAACAGCAAAGCGAATCCAGTCATTTGAAACAAAATGCCATAGAAAACTGCTGGCATATCCTGGAGAGAACGAAAGACCAATGAATTTGTCAAGAGTCAAATAACACGGCTGGCAGGTCCAAAGGAACCCCTTCTCACCATCGTCAAGAAAAAAAAGCTGACATGGTTCGGCCACGTCACCCGCCACAACACTCTGCCAAAAACAGTACTGCAGGGGAACACTCGAAGGTGGCAGAAAGAGGGGAAGACAGAACAAGTCATGGATGGACAACACCAGGAGAATGGACTAGGATGAATGACTCGGCACTACTGCTGGACCGAGATGGATGGAGGAGGCTTACCACGGCATCATCTTTCGTGTCTCCCCCACGACCGCCAAGGTCACGGGTCTGATGATGATGATGATTCTTCACATGGGTTTTTGGAAGCTGTGAGTGTGTATTTGAGCGGGGGATTTTTTTAAACTTTATTTTATTTATTTATTTAAATTTATTTATTCTTTTTTTTTAAATGTTGCTCCAAGGGCAAGTGGTAAACGGGATTCACGAAGATATTCATTCCTATGGCCATAATGAAACAGAATATGATTTGCCTTGCCTTGCCTTGATTTCTTGCCATCCACTCTCTCTCTCTCACTCTCTGTCAGTCTGTCTGCTTGTCTGTCTGCCTGTCTATCTATCTATCTATCTCTCCCTCTGTCACTCTCTCTCTCTGTCAGTCTCTGTCTGTCCGTCTCTCCCTATGGCTCTGGCTCTGGCTCTGTCTGTCTGTCTCTCTCTCCTTGCATTCCTCTTCTATTTTCCATTTACATTATTGAAATAACTTTTCTTTGAACTTCATCATTTTGTCTTTATATATATATATGTGTGTGTGTGTGTGTGTGTGTGTGTGTGTGTGTGTGTGTGTGTGTGTGTGTGTGTGTGTGTATTATGAAATTAATTAGCCGTGCCTATCCTTGCTTGGCTTATTCCTGTTTATGTTTAGGCCTACCTTCTTTTTTTTCCATGTATAAACTAGATTGGGGTGATTTTGCATGGAAAGTCTATCATCAATGTATAGTTTTTTTTCTTTCTTTATATCATTCTCCATGCTATGTATTGCACGTTAATTACTTTCGATTTTTTCCGCAGAGGGCTGGATGTAAAAAAGCTATTGTTATGCTTATTCTATGACCCTCTATAAATAAAACTTGTTCATTTGTTCTCTCTCTTGTCATCATCTTCATCGCTGTCGTTTTTTATTATCATCGTCGGCACTGCCATCCTCATCACTACCCTGCATAGTAAAACATCATTATCTCTACTACTAATACTACTGCTACTACTACGACAACGGCGACTATTATTACATTGGCGTCGACGATAGCGACGACATTACTACCTTCTTGTTCTTGATGTATTTGTATATTCTTGGTGCATTTTCTCTTTTGTCGTTTGCTTTACTCTTTTCCTTTCCATTTTTTTCTTTCAAACATATTGCTTTGCTTTGGTATTTATACTTTTTCCCCTTAAAAGTCAGTTTACTTAACCTATTACCCTCTTTAAATAAAATTTCGTGTTTTCTTCATTCTCACTGACCTGAACATGCTTACCCTTTCCTATAGTGCATCCTCACTGCCCTCCCCCTTCCAAAATACCCCCTCTTCTTTGCCTACGCGCACGCACGCACAAACACAGACACGCATGCACGCTACACATACACGCATACACACACACACACACACACAGACACGCATGCACGCTACACACACATTTCCTTCACATCTCCATGATTATTTAATCATGTGTTTCAGTAACCAGCCCCCCACCCACCCCTTTTTTGTTTTAAGATAAACTTTTCTTTTCCTAAAGTGCCCCCTCCCAATTTATTACAATGACGGCTGCCTACAACTCATCCATTCGCACATATTCTGTCATCATAACTTTTCACAGAGATCCATTTACAGAGACAAAAGTACACTAATTCTAATCTTCCCCATTCCTCGCATCTCTTTCCTCGAAATTCCAATCATCCTCCAACCCTCGCAAGACAACAACGTTTCATGATAGTGTCAGCTTGCACCGTGTTCTCCACCTGCCTTTTGTGTCCGCATGATGGGCCAGGGTTAGAGTTAAGGCTGGTTGTTGGGGTTGAGTTGGTGTTAAAGAATTATGTTAGTATAAATGTAAAGGGTCGTCAGTGTGTTGGCAAGTCTGCCTGTAAGCTTCAATGCATGTGGACACAAAATGCACAGAGACACACTATGGTGTGTAGATTTAGATTCAATACAAAATACGGTTATCTGAGTTATTGATTACCAGTTCTTTCAACAGCTAATGTTGGGGGATTTTTTGTTGGATTTCAGTGTTCGGATTTTTAATCAGGAATTTGCAGTTTGCCTATCAGGAAAGTGATAGAGGCCTGAAGACATTTTTGAATAGATTGTATCCATTTAAAAAACGAAAAAAGAGGAATAGTCCCAAAATGAATTATACGACAAAAATTAAAGATAAAGGATTATGCCCAATACAAAACCAAGTGTGGAAAATAAATCTATCAACCAGCCCTCTTTTCTATCCCTGGATTTCAGTGTTCAGATTTTTAATCAGGAATTTGCAGTTTGCCTGTCAGCAAAGTGATAGGCCTGGAGATATTTTTGAACAGATTGTATCCATTTAAAAAACAAAAAAGAGGAATAGTCCCAAAATGAATTATACGACAAAAATTAAAGATAAAGGATTATTCCCAATACAAAACCAAGTGTGGAAAATAAATCTATCAACCAGCTATCTTTTCTATCCCTACTGATCCAGTCATGTGTATTTTACCCCCACCTCCCAAACAATCCTTTCACTAAAGTACCTTTAATCAACCTGATGTCCCCTCCTCACAACTACCTTTTCACACAGACACACACACAGACACACACACAGACACACACACACACACACACACGGAAGCACGAACGCACACACACACACGTAAACACATCATCAAAGGGAAGGATCATTCGACATGTGGCAAAGCCATGGCAGCGGCTGTACAGGCTGTTCAGAAAACCTTCCCGAAAGCGCATGTCGTATGCAGCAGGGCGACCCCAGTGAAACAACATCATCTAGAAGCTCACGCTTACTCGGAAATAGTCATCCAAAATATCAGCAACGTTTCCCACCTTGCATACGAGAATATTCATCGATTCAAACATCTTCAATATGAAATTCAATTAAACAACCATGGTGCTGGCAACGTTGCAGGAGTCTTGGGCCGCCACCTCTGTCAGCTGTTCTGGGAACGGCCACGAAGACGACAGAGACGCGGGGGTTTCAGCGCCAGCAACACAGGCCGTCCATTCCAAGGCAACCCATGGACTGGCAGACCTGGTCACCCTCTTTCACCTGCGCTGTATCCTCTGACCCCTCCATGGGCGTTCTGTCAGTATTAACCGGATTGCTTTGTCGGACAGTTCACACTCATGCACACATGCACGCACTTATGCACCGATGTTCACTCAGATTCATTTCCCTATACAGCAGTACATTTATTTTCAGATAAGGATCTCTCCATCTACCACATTCGTTCACCATGGATTCTCCATTACTTTCTACAGTGTCTGCATCACTGGACTGTGTATTGAATTTCTACCCCACCCCACCCTTACCCGTCATTTACTCTTTTGTGTATGTGTGAGTGTATATTTTCCACATGAGTAACGTATTGTCGACTAAAACCATTTGACTACAATATTGTATACATGTATAACAAAACAAAATTTACAACATGAAGACAAGCTTGGACATGACATTACATTTTTCTAAAGGTGTTAAAGTTTTGCACTGGAACGCTTGGAGCATAGCCACCAATCTGTTCGGCTTTACTCAATTTTTAACAACTGATAATTATGCTATATTAGCACTTCAGTCTTTGAATGTAGAAAAAGGGAAAATGCCTAAATTGGCAAATTATTATTACCCACCATTATGTGATTGTGATACTAATTCTAAAGTGAAATCTGCCATATATGTCAGTCAGGGTTTATATTATGAAAAGCTAGTTATATCTCCAATTGTGCAAAGTACAGCATATATTTATCATACAGGTGTGACAGTTAAAATTAACAAAGATGAAATATTAAATGTAGTTTCTGATATATTTACCTCAAGGTCCAAAAAATGACAACATTGATTGATTAAAAAACACAGACTTCACAAAACGTAAATGGATCATTCTGGGAGATTTCAATTCTCATGCTCCTTTTTGGGATTCTGGGTGCTCTACCATCACTAGGAATCGTTTAGTAGAAAATATTGTAGATTCAAAGCTTTGCTTATTAAATGATGGTAGAGTAACCAGAATACTTGATGTTCCTACTCATAAACCCAGTGCCATTGATTTAGCTATGATATCTCCAGGGTTAGCAATTAATTGCACCTGGAATGTTGAAGAAGACTGTCTCAGAAGTGATCATTTTCCTATTACATTGTTATTTGAGGACCTTGCCACATCAGATCTACCACATATTGAAGATAAAATCCCTCAATTTATATACAAACTGGCTAACTGGAGTACTTTTCAATCATTTCTGCAAGCTATTGATTTTGAAGCGATTGCAGAGGATGATGTTGATAAATTCTATTCAAATTTTGTGGCAAAGCTCATGCTTGCAGCTGAGTTTTTCATACCCAAACGCAAAACCAGCAAAAATGGAAAGCGATCAGGCAATAGATGGTGGACGAAAACATGTGAAGAAGCAGTAAACTATAAAAAGGAACAGTACAAAACATGGTAAAAAGACTAATCAGAAGAAAACTTTATTCGTATGAAATGTGCTAAATGTCATTGTAAAAAAAGTAATTGCTCAGGCGAAAGACAAATATTGGACAGAATTATGTACAACTGGAGTATCAGAATCCAAGGACTTACATAAAGTTTGGAAGAAAGTTGCTGAAATGAAAAATGGATTTTAACTTCCATCATATCCAGTCAAGTTTGAAAATAATAGATTTCCAAGCACAGTTGAAAAGCAGAAGCCTTCGTCACAATGTTTTCCAAAAATAGTTCATCCTTAAAGCTTCTGTCGGACTTCACAAATCAAACAACAAATCAGAAAATCCATCATCATATAATGCTGATTATTTGAATGCTCCCTTTCAATATGACGAATTTATTGAAACGTTAGATTCTTTTTCACATAACAAGACAGCAGTTGGTCCCGATGGTGTATCTTATCAAATGTTGACCCATATGCCTACTTTTTTTCATTTTTCCAAAATTGTTGGATAAATGGCACTCTTCCTAATATCTGGAGGCAGTCGATAGTAGTTCCAATCCTTAAGAAAGGTAAGATGCGGTCATCAGTAGATAGTTATAGACCAATTGCCCTTACTTTCCAAGTGGGTAAAGTAATGGGAAAAAGTTATACATAAGCGTCTGTTTTATTATTGTGAAAAGAATGATGTTATCCCGACCAATCAGGCTGGCTTTCGAAAGGGAAGATGTACTTCTGATCACTTAGTTAAATTAACACCTCAAATTAAAAAAACAATTTTCCAGAAGAAAAAGCGTATTAGCCACATTCTTTGACGTGAAGAACGCTTACCATAGAGTCTGTCATGAACAATTGTTGCATAAATTGAAGCACATTGGTATCAACGGAATGTTATATAAATATCTTACAATTTTTTTTATCTGATAGATTAATTTGTACTAAACTGGGTCCAGTGTACTCATCCTTTAAATCTATTGATTTAGGTATTCTGCAGGGACCAGTGCTTGCCCAGGTTTTGTTCTCTATTCTTGTACATGACCTTCCTAGTTGTTTGTCAACTGATACACAAGTTGTTCAATATGATGATGATATCGCTATATGGATAAATACTTCAGTTCGGAAAAACACCACAAAAAGAGTTATCAATCATGTTTAAAATTATATCAAGACGAGCTTAATAAATTCTGTAGTTTCATGAATGAGAATAAGTTAGAATTATCTGCAGAAAAAACATGTCTGGTGCTTTTTAATAATGGTGAAAACCCATCAAAATTACCAATCCTGAAATTAGAAGGAACAGTGCTTAAGTATAAACCAAATGTCAAATTCTTAGGTGTAATTCTAACTAGAAAGCTGAGCTGGAAGTTGCACATCAACCAGTTCATATCTGAGGCTAGAAAAAGACTTAACTTCTTAAAAATAATAAGTTCTCAGGCATGGAGCCAAGATACTAAGACACTGATACATTTGGCTCAATCTTTAGTACGCTCAAAATTAATCTATGGACAAGAAGTTTATTTTTCTGCTGCAGATTATCTACTTTAAAAATTACAAAGTTTAGACAGTAAAGCCATAAAAATAGCACTTGGTGTTCCAGTCCATGCTACCATAACTAATACTTATAAAGAAGCACAGCTACTCACTCTTTCTGATCAACGAAGATTGGCCGTATCAAAGTATGTGATTCGAAGTCTCTCTGTTCCAAATTCAGTAAAAGGTGAAATTCTTATGAATCAAGACACGGTTTATCCAAAACGAGCAAGCAATATTTCATTTCTACTGCCATTAAAAATTATACAGATTCATTAATTAAAGACATTGGTATTAACCTAACAACAATTCCAATTTTTCCAATGGTTCCTCAAATGCCTCCTTGGGAACATATATCAGCTAACTTTGACACTGACTACACGGATGTAAAAAAGAATGAAGATCAAAATTTGCTCCTCGTTGATGTAAAAAGTCACATTGAAAGTAATTATTCTAATTATTTAAAAGTGTATACTGATGGCTCTGTACTGGAATCAGGAAGAAATGGGGCAGCATTTGTGATTCCTGTTTTAAAAGTACAAAAATCATTTCATTTAGGAAAACATTTTTCTATTTTTACGTGTGAATTGTTTGCAATCCTTATGGCCTTGATTTTTTTGTCAAATACTGCGCTTGATATTCGCCACATTCTTTTTTGTGTTGACTCAAAAGCAGTATTGATGGCACTAAAGAGCTGGCAGGGGAACATAAGGAAAGATATTATATTTGAGATTAAATTCTTGATACATTGTATTGCAAGCAGAGGCATACAAATAACTTTTTGCTGGATCCCTTCTCACTGTGGAATCTATTGGAATGAGTTGGTCGATTCTTTAGCAAAACAAGGTGCCTCTGATTGTAACATTGAAACGTTTGATTCCAATCTCGCATTGTCCTTGCATGAATCTAATGCTAAATTGATGAATTGTATGCATTCCAAAATGAAGAAAACACACTTTGAAAACGTTTCTTGCTCACGGAAAGTAGAAATTTTAATATATAAAAAGAGGCTAAATGCATGGAACCCCAAATATTCTAAAAATGTGACATGTTGCTGTTCTCAATCTCTTTCAATCCACCATTTATTGTTTGATTGCCTAATCGTAACTGACCTGTTTAAAAGGACAGAAATAGATATTCATGAAAAATATGCCACTGTTCAAGAAGTTTTATATGACTCTCAGCAGTTCATAACATCAGTTGCTGAGATTATATATTCTTCCCCAGTAAGACCTATACTGTAGACAGTTGTGAGAATATAAATATACATACATTAGAGATAAATAGATAGATAGATAGATAGATAGATAGATAGATAGATAGATAGATAGATAGATAGATAGAAAGATAGATAGAGAGAGAGAGAGAGAGAGAGAGAGAGAGAGAGAGAGAGAGAGAGAGATGTTGGTTTGAATGCGGGTGTGTCCTTGTCACCAAATAGTGAATGGACATTAAACAAAAACAAAACAAAACGTAAACACACAGACACATCCACCCCCCACATCACATGGCTAAATGAAAAAATCAAATGCATTGCTTAATCAATGTACAATCTGGAAATAAAAATTTCACACACAACATCATCATCATCATCATCATCACATCCCAATCCAATCATACTGTTCATACACCCGAGACAATAAAGACCACGTCTTGGCTGTCACCTCATTAGAACTTCAATCTTGGATTTAAACAATGCAACAATAAAACGGATTCAAACCAACTCGTCTGCCATTCCTAGTGTCAACACCCTAGCAAACCTATTGGTCAACCCAGGACGGTCACTGCGTTGTGGGAGAACCACATAAACGACATATAAGATGAGATCAAACCAATATCCATATCCTCAAAATCAATCTTGTTCGTATCAAATAATTGTATGATGTAACCCATTTCTGTCATAGGTGTATCCCAATATTATGTCACCGAGATCTCTTCTTTTATATGTTCGCTTTACACCACCAGGTGTGTCTGAGAAAACTCATGGCATGTCCTTTCCAGCTCCTCTAGTGAGCCGTACAGCTTAATCGGCCAGGCAATCTTCCCCAGGTCGCTGTTTAGCGTGCATCTTTGAAGGATGTGCTTTTCTTTGCCACAGGCACACAAGGGAGAGGGAACGAGTTCCAGCTTTGTGAACATGTGGTGATTTAGCCTGTTGTGCCCAGCGCGGAGTCTTGGAATGGTGACCTGCTCTTTTCTTCTGAGATGGATGTCACTGAGATGATTCAGCCACACGTACCTGTGCAACAACTTCAGCAAGCTACTAATTCACAGTCTCTTCCTAACACCTCGAACAAACACTTTTATCTTTCGGCCAGCCAGCTTTCTCATATTCAGCCCCTTCTGTCTGGAACACTTTACCTCGGTATCTTTGTAGTTCCCTTTCTCTTTCTTCTTTTAAAATCGATGTAAAAACTCTTCTCTTTCAATGTTGAGTGGATGAGTAAATGAAGGGGTGAGTGAGTGAGTGAGTTGAGAGAGAGAGAGAATGTGTGTGTGTGTGTGTGTGTGTGTGTGTGTGTGTGTGTGTGTGTGTGTGTGTGTCCGTGCGCGCGCATGTGTGTGTGTGTCCGTCTGTCTGCTAACTGGTATTATTTATGGGGGTATGTATACATGTTCTGTGTCTGTTTATTATTTTTGTTTTGAAAGCGATGGGTATGTACGTTGCGCTACATAGCACTGCAGTCCAATCAAATAGTATTTAGGCCCTATAGCCCCACAGAGGCCATATCAGGGCTGTCACCTTATGAAAATGGAAATTCTATATTAAAATTGTGCAACTGTATACAAATCTTAGCAAGATTTCAAAACCAACTCGTTTCCCTCTTCCTCACAGGAGGGTTGTCTGGCCTTGATAACGCAGCAGCAGAAGTGTTCAGCCCTGTGTTCAGTATTTACCTTAAAGTGCTTTAATGTCATCGATGTGCATTATTCTGCATCGATTCGAGTCAGTGATTTGGACTTTCAACTAGTGTAGTTCTCATACTATATACTTGTTTAGTTTTCATTAATTATTAGGGTTTTTTTTTATCGTGTCAACGAGTGCTGCTTTACCGTCACCTTCCACAGCTTTCAGTTTGACTATTGTGCTTTAAATACAGGCCCAGTCCAATCCAATCCTGTTGTTTATAGCCCCGCCGACCACAGAGGCCATATCAGGGCTGTCACCTTGTAAAAATTTTATTCTCAGATTAAAACTGTGCAACAACATAGAGATTAAAACAGGGTATAAAACCAACTCTACTGTCACTCCTTGTATCAACGCCCTGGCCAACCATAAGGGTCAACCCAGGACGGTGCACCGCGTTGTGGGAAAAACCACATCAACCACACGTAAAATAAGATAAAACCAAAACCGGATTCTTCTAAACAACCTTGTTCTTAGTGACCAACTATGGCACTTTCACTCATATCAGATGGATAAAGCCTGATTCTTTCAATAAGTTAAAAATGGTGTCCGGTGGAACATCACGAAAAAGGATCTTCAGGGAGTCTGCAGTAAAATGCTTAAGCCTAACATCCTGGACATCTCGACACTCCAGAAGCAGATGTTTGACGGCTACCCGCACATCACAAGTCACACACTATGGGGTTCCCTCTCCTTTAAGTAAATGAACGTGGGTGATATGAGAATGACCCGTGTGTAGCCTGGTGAGCATTGTTGCTTCCCTTCGGTTTTTGACACAAAGAGGGAGAACTTCTTTCAGGTTAGGGCAAATCTGGAAAAAGTTTATTGTCCGTCTGAGCTTTCCATTCCTCTTGCCAGAGGGGCTGGGTGAACTGTTCGCTTTTAGGTTTCAGATCTGTGTATGGCACGGTAGACCTAGAAATGTCCTTCTCCGTGGCACCCCTGGCAAATCAGTCAACCGTTTTGTTGCCCCGGGATCCATAACAAAACAATATCACAGCCATCCCATCTCAAGGAAATATACAATTCATAGAACTCCTGAAGCTTAGGATGATTGTTTTCTACAAACCATAGCCTCCATAGCTGAGAACGAATCCGCACGTACCGAGGATCCTTTCCCTCCACAACACTGAATCAGTTTTAGGGACAAAACAAGAGCACCAAGTTTGGTAGTGTACACGAGCTGTGGGAAGGCAAGTGCTTGGAAAGCACAGATTCCTTGATGATGGGACAGTAGGCCGCACAGGCCACCCCCTACTTGGACTTGGAGCCCTCTGTGAAATGCTTGTATAGGACAGATAAGACTGACACAAATTTAGGAAAATATCTTGTAAGCCTTTGAGCCCGTCACATCCTTCCTATGATACTAAAAGTTTGTGCAGTCATAAAATTTATGACGTCATGAATGTTATTGCATCATACCATGACCTACTTTTTTTAAAAATAAGAAAGAAAAAACTCTTCAAATGATACTTCTGGAGGGAATTGTTTTGAGGAGTTGATGTAGACGTGTTGTTTTGTTCTCTTCAGTAATAATTGAGAGATTAATTAATTACTGTATTTTACAGTCACTAATGAGTTGTCAAATAATCATGCCAAATTAAATACACATAATCAACTCTCTTAACTAATAAGTTATCTTGAATTCCAATTAGTGACCCTGTTCCATAATCTTCAGTATAAAATCCATGCTCATCTGTGTGTAATTTCTGCACCTGTTCAAAAAAGGTTTTTGTGATCATGCTTGGTCTATTTGTTTCACGTTTCAAGCCTGGTCAACTTAATGTGATGGGACTGTTGGGCCTATTCAGGTGCTGCTGTGTTCATTACAGTGCCTGGCTGTAGTGTGTGCTTCAGGTCTCTTTGCTTTCTTCATTATCTATATGAAAGTGCGAAATAGAATTTTGGAGTTGCCCATAATGGGTATGATTGGGCACTAGACGTGGGGTGGTCCAGTTGTGTGACTGAAACTGCGAGTACCTTTGTGTAATGTGTGGTATGATCTGTCTTAAAAGTTATGACACCAACTTCAGCTGTGAGTAACCCGGTGTGATGTGGATGTTGTCATGTATAAACGCCGATTGTGACTTCGACCATATGTAGCTTGGTGTGATATGTAGCTTGAGTGTGTGTCTGAAAAAGAACTATGGCTAGCTCTCTGCCTCATAAAGATTCAAAAAGTAAAAGGAGGTTAACACCTACTTTGGAAATCATCCAAATACGATTTTCATGCCACACTAAAGATTTGTGTCCCTGGAGACACCGTTTGTTGTTTCGTTACTCTTCCACAGACAATGATGACATTTCTTTTGAATTTAATAAACTTGATGACAATGAGTCTTATTACTCCATCTTCAGGCCTCCTACCTATACCTCCGCCACTATCTCTTGCAAAGTCTGTTTTCCGCATTATGTTCCAGTCCTCAAAATCAGTAACAATAACTCTCTATTTCGTCCATCCCTCTGGAACTAATCAATTTTATCGTAGGTGCTCATTTCCTACCACTTCTTTCTTACAATACTTCTATTTTGACATGTATTTCTATTGACATTACAATGAGACTTTTTTTTCTAAATTTTGCTTTGTTTTTGTTAATTCGTTTTCATTATTATGATCTTCTTTGACAGAGGGCTGGAAGTAAAAAAAGAAATAAAAAAGAACCATTATGTGTTTATTCTTTTCCCTCAATAAAAAGTTTCAAGTTTCACACACTCTGACCAACCATCTAGGGTCAACCCTGGATGTCATGTGTTGTGGGAAAACCACATAAAGGATAATTATATAAAAGACATCAAACCAATCCAATCCTTTGTTTATAGCCCTGCCGACCGCAGAGGCCATATCGGGACTGTCACCTTGTCACTTATTTATAAAATCTCAGCTTAAAACTGTAAAACTACCTACAGATTAACACAGGGTTTAAAGCAAACTCTACAGTTGTTCCTTGTATCAATGCCCAGGATTATCATAAGGGTCAATCAAGGACGGTCACCGCGTTGTGGGAGAACCCTTGCAACCACACATATAAAATTATATCAAATTGATACCCGACTTCTCGAAACTAATCTTATTCCTTACTAAGTACTTATGACATGTTAACTTCTATCAGGCGAAAATCGCCCGATTGTCACAGGATGTTCATGATGTCCACTGAAACAGTGTGAATCAGAGACGGTAAGCATGCTGTGGTAAAAGGCATGTACCTAATATCCTGTGCATCACAACAGTTGAAGCAGAAGTTGGATGATTACTGGCATATCACATGTCACACACTATTGGGTCATTTAATGTCTACAGCCCCATCGACCACAAAGGTCATGTCAGAGCTGTCACCTTATTTCGACTTCAGCCTATCACCTTTACTTCAAGTTCAAAATCAACACCATCAAAGCCCTTCACATATTTAACACATTCTGTCTGAAAAAAGAAATCTTAGATATCTTACTTCTTAAGGCCATTAAAACCAGGATGTGTTGAGGATGCCAGCCATATGGCTTAAATTATCATCAAAAGGCTACCAAAAGCATGAAAACAGGATAATAAACACTTCAATGAAGAAATGAAATAGATCAAAAAAATTAATCTGCAGGATGGTCATCCTGGGTTTAATTAAATCTACTGTTGTTCCTCTCTCAACGCCCAGGACACCATGAGGGTCAACCCAGGACGGTCATCACATAGTGATATAACCACATAACGACATAAAAACTTGAGATAAAACCCAAACCAGATCTCTGAAAATCAGCCTTGTTCGTATTGACCAACTATGACATCTTCACTCATATCAACCAGGAAATGCCTGATTCTCTCAGGAAGTTTTAAAAATCTTGTCATGTGGAACATCGCAAAAAAGGAATTATAGGAAGTTTCTAGTAAAATGCTTGTGCCTTGTATCCTGGACATCTCGACAGCCCAGAAGCAGATGCTCGATGGTTATTCACACATCACAAGTCACTCACCATGGGGTTCCCTCACCTTTGAACGAGCAAATGAATGTAAGTAATCTGAGTGGCCAGTGTATATCCTGGTGAAAACCGTTTCTTCCCTTCTGTTTTTGGCACAAAAAAGGGAGGACTTCCTTGAAGTTAGGGCAAACCTGGAAAAGTTTATTGTTGGTCTGAGTGTTCTATTCTTATTTCCAGAGGGACTGCGCAAAGGTCGCTTTTAGGTTTCAGGTCTGTGTATGGTATAGTAGACTTGACATCTGCTTCTTTGTGGCACTCTTGGGGATTCATTCAACTGCTTCTTGCCCCAAATTCAGAATTCACAACCACATTGACTACCCAGTCATATATGTCGGTTGAAAGTATTCTCCGTGTCTTTGTTTTAACGACTATCCACTAGAAAGTGATATTATGTGATAGGGAGGGGTCAGAAATGAGAAGTTAATGTCAGTGTGTTTGTTTGGACAGTCGAATGAAGGATAAAAGGGAAAACTGATCTAGCCATCAGCAACTCGTGGAATTTTATGTACAAACAATAAAAGGTAAAAGGTAAAGGTAAAGGAGTCCCATAACCTATAAGGTCGTAGGGGAGCGAGGCGTCAGAGACCTCACTTCTCTAGGGCCAGCATATTGAGGGCGGCGCCCATCTCCTCTCCCTCGCTGCTTTACCTTCCCTGACCCTAAAGAGGGCAGGTACCCATTTACAGCTGGGTGAACTGGGGGAACTGTACTGAAGCCAAGGCGCGCAAACGGTCACCCATCCAACTGGTAACCACGCTCGATGCTGCTTAACTTGGCTGGGGGAAAGCGAGTGCTCTGACCACTGAGCTGTCCCGTCCCCTACACAAACAATAAGCAAAGGAAAACAGATAAACCTCATTAAAATAAGTGTCAGAATGTGTGTGTGTGTGTGTGTGTGTGTGTGTGTGTGTGTGTTGTGTGTGTGTGTGTGTGTGTGTTGCATGCGTGTGTGCATGCGTGTGTGTGTGTGTGTTTTATAACAGGCAAAAATCATCATAAGTAAAATAAAATGAACACTGGAACAGGAAAATTGCTAATGTCCAACCTGAAGTAAATGAGCAACTGGACTTTGAAGCAAACTTTCACAAATTCTGAATACTAATTTTTTGAAAAAGCACTGGAAACATTTTCAATTGAACACTTCGGAATGTCCGGCAAAAAGGTTTTTAAGACTTTACATTAAAAAATCAAATGAACACTTGAAATGTTTTCACCACAACATCGGGTAACTTCTGTGGCATATTAAATTTTTGTTTTAAATGCATTTAGCGTTGGTCGGTTAAGTAGCGGGATAATTTGTCTGAGCTTTGCCATGGTGTAATGGGGACAATTTGAAACCATATTTTTAAATTTATAAGTCATTACAGCATGTTGTTTAGAAATGTTACCAAAATCTTTTAACTGATAACTGCATTCGATTTTTTATTCTTTTTCCAATAAATGGTAAGTCTCCAATATTGAAAGTGGATAAATTCTCTCGATCCTTTCTCATGTTTTGCACCCCTTTTGGCCGCTGGATCAGCCAACTCATTACAAGAAACACCAAGATGTGAGGGGACCCAACAAAAAGTCACACCTGTCTCTCTTAAAGTCAGACAGTGCATTTAATGATTAATTTCGGTTACAATATTAGAATGTGTTTTTATTGAAACAGATTTAAGGGAATCTAATGCTGAATTTGAATCGACACAAAATAAAGCTTAAAAGACCGGAAATGCTATTTCGTTGATAAAGTTTAGAGCTATAAGAATTGCCATCAGTTCTGCAGCATAAACATCGATTTTTTCCGATACGGTATGGTATGATTTTTCAGTTTTTAGTTCTAGGATCAGTTTTAAGTTCTGGAATGTCAAATGGCTGCACATGCTTGCTCACTGCTAAGAAGTGATCCGTCTGTGTGTATTTTTAGATGATTTGGGTATGCGTTTTCAATATGCGATCTGACGGAACTGATTACAACATGTGGATATCGTCTTTCCTGTAAGGTGTATGTTATGTCAAAGTGTGCTTTGTTTTACTCCCACTTTGGGCATGACATAATGTTTTGCTCTACATCAACATTCTCTTGGATGACTCCTGCTTTGTTTAATAATTCTGTCGAATAAGATCTAATTGTGGTCAAGGATAAAATGCTCTTTGCTCTTTTGGGGAAAATCTATATTCTAACCTCTTCTACGATAAAATTGCTGCCTGATGAACTTCTTACAATGTAATTTGCGCATGCAAGTCGTCCGTATTCATCTGAAGGAAGTTCGTGTGCTTCAATATCTGTACCAACAGATGATGCGTGAAAAGGAACACCAAGCGCAAGGTAATATGCCTTACAGTCTAAATTTTACAATTTTTAAAGAAGATATTTAGGAGCTTTATTAATTATGTATTCAATTTGTGAATTCCAGATAAGTTTGGAAGTAATGGAATTTTACACATTACTCATACTGAATGACGGCATTTTCTAGTTTAATGTCTGGAAGATCATCTGGATTACTACCATTATTAAAAGGTACAATATGTGTTTTGTCTGGGGACAAAATTAATCCATTTTCCTGAATATAGTGGTCTACCTTGTCAAGTTCTTTTTGGTATACTTTTCTGATATGACTTAAAGCCCTCTTGGGGGGTGTTCATTTCATCGTTACATCCATCCACATACATATGTCATCTGCATATCGAGCAATGACTACTTTGTTAGAAACATGTTTTGGTAGATCATATAATAGGCTATTAAATAAAATGGGTGCTATCACTGAGCCTTGAGGAAAACCATCTGAAGAGGTCTCAAATCCGAATATGTATTCCCTACTTGTATTTGCATGATCCTTTTACTCAAGAAACTTTTGATATAATTGTAAATATGTCCTAAAAGTCTTGTATGATTTAGTTTATACAACTTTGGCATGTCATTCTTGATCGTAGGCTTTTTTTTATATCCAAAAAAGGTTAAAACGTTGCAAGAACATTTTTTCTTCTTGCAAATTGACATTTGATTTGAGTGGCAAGTTTCACCTTTCACCTTTGCGCCTGGCGGCAGCAGTACGTATAACTCTTGTTTGAATGTTAAATGCGAGTGGTTTTCCAGCTTCCTGAGAGAAATGTTTACATCTTCGTATTTGTGTTTTCGCTCTTAATTGAATGGTCAGGACATTTTTCTTTGTTATTATTTACTTTTTGAAACATTTCACTTTATAATTTTCATGTACTGTTTGACTTTTCAAAATTCCCATTGACTTCATGTCATGAGGTCTGTTTACCTGTCTGTGCTGGTCTTCATGACCCACTTCACTCTGACCCTGCTGCCATTCAACCATCTGTACGTGTTTCAGAAGCTGTCACCACCTATATCACCAACCTCCAGTGTATGTTATTTGACTAGGACGGCAGTGAGAGCCATGGACATTAAAGCAATACTCTCAAGTGACTTTTGTCATAAACGTTAGCACTTTCTCATGAGCTAAAACAGCACATTCAAAACGTGGAAATCCACCCCTGCAAAACCAGAAGGGGAGCACGTGCAGGTAGACGTCATCGACAGTGGTGGCTTCCATCTCCCTGTCTCCCCCCTCACCTCAGACGTCACTTCCATACCCCATGACAACACTGCTTCCTCACACTACCGTTCACCTGTTCCTTCCTCTTTTGATTCTTCTGCTGTGTGTGATTCGGACAATATTTTTTTCTGGTTGTGATGTATATCATGATGCGTGTGAAACTTCAAATTCCCCAATAATTATTAACACAGTTCTTTCTATTTTTACTCCTGACTCACCATCCAAACTCTTGTATGATCTTCCACAGTCCACATCTCTACCATCACCTTCATCCTCTTCCTCTGTTGGTTTCCCTAACTCACAACTTTCTTCTTCAACCTATCCGCCGCCTTCAAATCTCCTTCATATTTCTTTGTTCAATTTGCAGTCTGTCTGCCCTGATGGAAAAGCTATTATATTTCTGATTTCATCTCTGCAAAAAACACCCATTTAACATTTCTCACTGAAACTTGGCTTAAACCACATGGACACGAACCAAAAAGAAACCAACTAACACCACCTGGCTACAAAATCGTTTCTTTTCCCCGACTCTCCCGTGGAGGTGGCATTGCCATCATTTATAAAGACTCATTGCAACCAGCTCTTTCTTTCAATCAAAACCTTCATTTTTCACATGAATCCTTTGGAGTTTACCAAATCAACCTCAACCTACCTGGCCATTCTATTACTTTCTGTTGTCTCTACCGTCCGCCTCCTAATACATCTCTTTTTCATAAAGAATTTCAGTCACTCCTTGACCACTCAGCCTCTCTCCCACTAAGCTCATAATTCTCGGTGACTTCAACTTCCATTTAGACAACCAGTCTTCTGATGTCAAACGTCTTTCTCTTTCTCTGTCAAACCAGTCTCTTTCCCAACTGGTAAATGAACCAACACACAGATCTGGTCATATTTTAGATTGGCTTATCACCAATGCCCCATTTAACCTTGTGACATCTGTCTCTGTCACTAATAAACTGCATTCTGATCATTCCGCCATTCTTTTTTTTCCTTAACACCACAAAACCTGTAAGAAAAAAGTAATATGTTACTCGTCGCAACCTTAAGGTCATAAACATTCAAACCTTCTCTTCACAAGCTGTGGAACGCCTTTCACAAACTTCTGAGCACACTGACCTCTCTGAACACTATAACACTGTCCTCTACCAACTGCTTGATGAACATGCACCTCCAACTGACCATCTCCTGCATGACAGGCCCTGTGTGCCATGGTACACTCACGATATCTTGATGGCGAAACGCAAACGTCGGCATCTAGAAGGGCAGTGAAGGAAATCAAAAACCTAAATCAGTAAACAGCTTTTCCAAAAACAAATAAACAAAGTCAAATTTTAATCCATTCAGCAAAGACAAACTTTTACTCTTCCCAAGTTCTCTGCGCCAAATCCATAAAAATCTCTCTTCACCCTCACCTCATATCTTCTTGGATCTGAAAAAACAAGACCTCTGCCTACCATCCACAGCCTGTCTGAACTTCCTTCCATCTTTTCTTCCTTCTTTTCAGATAAAGTCCGCAATATTCGCTCCAGACTGGATCAGACTCATTTCCAGCCTGCACCTATTGATTCCCAGTTCACTGGCACTCCTTTCTTTTTCTTTCACCCCACAAGCAAAAATCATGACAATTCTGAAAGAAATGACTATTAAATCATGCGATCTTGATCCTATACCTGCTCCTGTTTTCTCATGATGCCTTCCACAACTTGTACCCACTGTCATTGAAATAGTAAACTCATCTCTTCTGTCAGGAAATTTTCTATCAGCTGTCAAAACCGCAATAGTCACACCTCTACTTTAAAAAACACGATCTTGATTCCAACATTTTAAAGAATTGCAGACCTGTCTCTAGCTTACCTTTCATCTCCAAACCTTGAGGCAAACTCATTTACAAATAAAGTATAATAACAACAACATAAAGCAAGTTAAAACACACAAATTACTTGGGGTAGTCATTGACGAAAGCCTCCTTTGGCAGGATCATGTTCACAATATTACTATAAAAAAAAAAATCATCCGGTGTATTACAGCTTTCACAAATTAAACACTTTCTAGATAAACAATCCCCAAAAAATTTCTATTTTGCTTTTATTCAGTCTCGCCTAGATTACTGCTCTGTTGTCTGGGGGAAGTGTGCTCCATCTAACCTGAAACCTCTGAACTCTCTTCAAAAGCAAGCCATTAAAGTCATAAGTAATAATGAGTTAGCAAATGCATCAAATAATAATTTATTTAAACACTTTGAGATATTACCACTTTGCTTAAGCTGATAGGGGACGGGATAGCTCAGTGGTCGGAGCACTCGCTTTCCCCCAGCCAAGTTAAGCAGCGTCGAGCGTGGTTACCAGTTGGATGGGTGACCGTTTGCGCGCCTTGGCTTCAGTACAGTTCCCCCAGCTGTAAATGGGTACCTGCCCTCTTTAGGGTCAGGGAAGGTAAAGCAGCGAGGGAGAGGAGATGGGCGCCGCCCTCAATATGCTGGCCCTAGAGAAGTGAGGTCTCTGACGCCTCGCTCCCCTACGACCTTATAGGTTATGGGACTCCTTTACCTTCCTTTACCTTACGCCTCCGCTTTAATGTTTTAGCTCGAATGCATAAGGTAGTTTATGATGCTTGCCCTGGTTATCTAAAAGCAATGTTCTCTTTTCAACATCATCACGAATCAGACAGAGCTATTGTCCCCAAACCAAACTTAGATCTATTCAAAACGAGTTTTTCTTTCAATGGCAGCAGAGAATGGAATGCCCTTCCACCGATGTTTCGTAGAATACCAGAGCACTCTACATTTAAGACAGAAATAAAACAGCTGTTGTTTGATACGTGTGACTAACTACTCGCAGTCAACACACACAATGAACTCCAATGTGTATGAACATAATTGGTGCCTATATTGACTATATCAAAGACATATAGTGTGCACTTCTTTGTGTGTGTGTGTGTGGGGGGGGGGGCGTGGTGCGTGTGATTATGTATGTAAGTCGAGGAAATTGGTTTTGGGGGGGGGTTGTGGGTGTGTGTGTGTGTGTGGTGTTGGGTGTGTTTTGGGTGTGGGGGGGGGGGGGATGGGGGGTTTTCCCGGCCTTGGGGGAATTGGGAGGGAGGGGGGGCCCGCGGGGGGGGGGGGGGGGGGAGGAGGAGGAGATATATATGACCCCGCAGCGCCTGTTGTAGATCAGGGAGTACCATTTGGGTGTACTGTGAAGGGAAACTTGGTCATGTGGGCTTTGAATAAAGAATGAATAAAAACGTGAAAGGGGGGGGGGGGGAGGGGGGGGGGGGGGGGGGGGGGGGGGGGAAGGCGGGTGGAAAAGGAATGGGGGTGAGTGTCTGAGTCGGGGTATGCACATGCCGCGCATGATGTGTGTTTTGGTGCTGGTGCATGTGTGTGTTTGTTGTGTGTGTGTGTGTGGTGTGTTGTGTGTTGTGTTGTTTGTGTTTGGTTTTGTGGTGTGTGTAAAATTTGGGGGTGTTAAATAATGTTTTCTTCATTTAATGGGCTTTCCCCCAATCTTTCTAAATGGTTAATTGTTCAAGGGTAGAGTTTCACCAATTTTGTCTTTGTTTACTTTTTTTTTGGGGTTTTGCTTTTTTTTTTTTTTAATTACTTCAACTTTGTTTTTTTTTTTTGGGCAAAATTGTAAAAAGGTTTATTGTGCCAAATTCTTTCCCCCTTAAAAGTTTCAATCAATCAATCAATCTCCAAAGTACTTAAAAAAAGTCCCTTCATTCCAATTCCCCTTCCCCCCCCTTTTCAATCGCTATCACCCCAAACCCCCCAGCCCCCGAAACCACCCTAGTCCAACTTAGCACACTTCTTTTGCTTCCAATGCAGGAAAAACTTTCCCTTCTCACTCTTTTCTTGACTTAGCTGCTCCCTTTGAACAATAAAAACCCTAAATTCTTTTTCACCCCCAAAAATTGTTTTGGTATTAAGGAAAAAAACGCCCTACCTGGTTTATTATACCCCCGACTGATTCCAGAAAGTTATTGTCAGAAAAATTTTCAAAACATGCCATAAATGTGGAGTCCCCCAGGAACAGTTTCCCGGGTTTTGATCTCTATCTCTCTAATGCCCCCCTCCACACATAAAAAAACCGTGCACCTCACATTGATCATCATTTCTATCCAAAAAATATCAGCTTCAAAGCAGCAATCCCTTTAAACCTGCCTCCCCCCCTGCAAATATGGCCCCCCTGCCCTTTAGAATTTAAAAAAAAAGCTTCAGAAAATTACAGCTAAATGCCGATAAAACAAAGCCACCGAACATAAACTTTCCTCCATCACGACTTCAATGGAATTCGGCAATACGTCATTTCCTTTGTCCAGCTCTGTGAAATATCTAGGTGTAGTTCTTGACAACACACTGTCTATGAAAAAATTAATCACCCAGACCTGCCAGTCTTGCTACTATCAATTACAGCATAAGTGCAAATGGCAAGTATCTGTCTACAGACGCAACATCCAAACTTGTCACATCTCTCATTCTTTCAGGTCTGGTCTACTGTAATTCTCTCTTGGCTGTTTTACAAACATCATCCATCCACCCTCTCCAATGCATACAAAACTCTGCAAATCGACTAGTCTTTCGAAAAAACAAAATTTGAACACATCACTCTTCTTTTGCGATCTTTTCACTGGCTACCTGTCTCACAAAGAGTAAAGTATAAGATTAATACCCTCTGTTTCAAATGTCTCCACAAATCTGCACCCTCTTATCTCTGTAACTATCTTCACCTGTACACTCGGTCCTGTTCCCTTCATTCAGCTGCAGATATGTTGTGATTTGAACATCCAGATTCAAACAAACTACTGATGGCCATTGCTCTTTCTGTTTCTGGTCAGTCCACATGGAACGACCTATCTCTCCCACTTTGCCAAAAGCCTTCATTTGATATTTTCAAAGCCAGCCTAAAAACATACCTTTTTATTTTATTTTATAGATCTACCCTGTTATCTGTTCCTACATTTCAATAGCTACCCCCACCCCCATGACCCCACCTACAGGTGTTGTGCTGCTGCCACGCCCTCGCATGCGTGCGAGTGTATAAATTTGATATGTTTATCCTGATATTCGTGGACGGTTGCGTGCGTCTGAATGATGTGAATGCAAGCCCTTATATTTGTTTACAAGCTTCAGCGCTATATAAATTCCATACAGTAGTAGTAGCAGTAGTAGTAGTAATAGTAGTAGTAGTATTACATGGTCAATTGACGATTTTCCTTTTTGAAAACCTGTTTGGTTAACTGGAAAAATTCATTTTTACAACAGAAGTGAACTTATCTTCTTAAGATAATTCTTTCCATTAGTTTACAGACGTGGGATGTCAAAGCAAAAGGTCTATAACTGTTCTTGTCATTTCTAGGTTTTCCCTGCTTTAGTATTGGTACATTTGATTCTTTCCAAATATTAGGCAATTCCCCTGTAATCCCACATTTTTGAAAAATATTGAGTAAAGAGGCAATACATTTTTATGGTAGATATTTTAACATCATGTTTGAGATACTGTAAAGTCCAATGGATGACTTATTTGGCAGAGAAGATAAAGCATCACATACTTCATTTACAGTTAAAGGAGCATTCGTGTGGTGATGATTGTCAGATTGTAGATCCCTATCCTTAGCTTCTTCCTTTGTTCTGTGAAAACGTCAGCTTGGAGATAAACCTCTTATACTCATAGACTCAGAACACATTGCTACACATGTTTCTGCTTTTTCAAAGTTATTAGGAAACTCTTTACAATCTAGTTTTATTGGATAAGAAGGTAAAATAACTCTGTTTTTCATTTCATTTAATTTTTTCAAAACTGTCTGCTCAGTTTTATAGTTTGAGATTTCTTGATTACAAAAAGACCAGTACTGTCATTTAGACTCAGCTATGACATTATTTTTCTTTGCCAGTATCACTTTTTTCTATGACTTGTCCGGGATTTTTGTCTTGCAAATTATATATATAATATATATAATATATATATATATATATATATATATATATATATATATATATATATATATATATATATATATATTCATTAACTGCCTCTTCATATGCTTCCTTCCATCAAACATTCCCATTGTGTTTGTTTGACCCGTCTGATCTAACAGAGGGAATAGATAGATCTGAAGATCTGAGAACTGTGCCGGTTACCCAGTAGAGGTCATTTATCTCTTTGTTTTCTGTGTTCTTCAGATTAGAACTAAACAAAAATCTTTCAAACATAATCCAGTTTGCTTGTTTGTAGTTGAATTCAGGGATCTTGTCTGCCTGGATTTCATGTCGTTCTAGTTTATGATCAAAGGTAATAATGATGGTATGTGGTCACCGGAAGAGGGCCTGTCATGAGAGACTCTGTGTGTGTGTGTGTGTGTGTGTGATCACAACAGAACAGAACAGAACATAGTTTGTCGCCATGGAAGCATACAAGGCTTTTAGAAGCAAGTAAACAAAATTGGTTAGGGGAGAAAATCGCCGAATATTCATACAATCAAAAACATACTTTGCAAAAGGTCCTTGAAGTTCATCAAGCTGTACAAAATCACTTGGAACCAAATTATTAAACACATTTGTTGGGTTGGTCCTATTAATAAGTGGCTGGACTGTTGTACCTCTTCAAGTAAATTACTTCTAGACCCTGAAACAACATACAAGCATCCAAAAAATGAGACATCTAAAGCTCCAGACACACTAAGTAATCTGTTTTCTCTTGGGGTGCATGTAACTATAATATAATGATTTTATCGACATGAGGTAGGTTGGGAGAGTCACTGCTCTGGGGAAATTATGTCCTCATCTTTGAAGCCGTCATCACTGTGACTGTCACTGTCGGGGTCAGGGTGGTTTTCATTTTGGTTCATCTGAGCCCAGTTCATGCTGGTGTTCTTTTTCTTAATGTTCTACCTCATGTGTGTCACGTTTTGTTAAGGAGAGGTTGTGGCATTATCAGGGAGACATTAAGTCGTGTTGCTGACTGATGATTTTGTATGGGGTGTAGTTTCTGTTAGATCTATTTTGCTAGTTGACGCCCTGGCTTCATTAGTTTTTTTAAAGGGTCTTCTTTGAGGTCTTTTTTTTTAAAATCTCGGCATTGATCTCTTCATAATTATTTGAACTAAACTGAGATGCTTTGTTTGGGATATGTGATCTGCCTTTGCGCCTGTCGGCAGCACTGTGTGTAGCTCTGTGTTTGAATGGTGGATGTGTGTGTTTTTTCTAGTTCCTTTCCAGAAATTTTTACATCTTCTTGTTCGTGTTTTCACCCTGAGTTATTTGGTCAGAACATTTTTCTTTGTTATTATCTACTTTTTGAGATATTTCGATGTATAATTTTCATCTTTGTTTGAATTGTTCAAAATTTCGATTCGACTTATGAATTGTGTTTACCTGACTGGCTGGCTTCGTGACCCATTTTAATCTGACCCTACTGCCGTTCAACAAATTGCACGTGATTCACGAACTGACACCACCCCCATCAATCAAGTCTAGTGTGTGTTGTCCTGCTACCATGGCAGTGAGAGCCGTGGACATTAGAGCTATGCTCGCACCTGAGAATTGTCAAAAACAGTACACGCTTGCTCCTGATCTTAAGCAGCGTATAATACACTTAGGCATTCATCGCCGCAAAACCAGAGGGGGAACACGGGACAGGCCGACGTCATCGCCAGGGGTGGGCTTCCTCTCCCGTTTCTCCCCCCTCACCTCGAGTCACTTCTGTCACCCCTGACAACGCTTCTTCCCCATGCTGCCGTCCACCCGCCCCTTCAGCTTTTGATTGTTCTGTTGTTTGTAACTCTGATAATTTTTTTTGTTCTGATGATTATGATGTATATCATGATGTGTTTCAAAAACCGAATCCCCTGTTTAGCACAGTTCGTTCACCAACTTCTATCCTGATTCACCATCCAAACTCTTGTCTGTTCTTCCGCTAGCCGCATCTCCACCATCCCCCTTCCCGTCCTCTCCTCTGATGCTTGTCCAAACTCACCACTTTCATCTTCAACCTCTCCACCCCTTCAATCTCCTCAAGTTTGTTTGTTCAATGTGCAGCTGTCTGTCCAAATGGAAAAGCCGACTACATATCTGATTTATCTCTGAAAAAACATTGACTTAACCTTCCTCACCGAAACTTGGCTTAAACCCATGGCCATGAGCCAAAAATAAAACAGCTGACTCCTCCTGGATATAAACCATTTCTTTCCCCCCCGACTCTCTCGGGGAGGTGGGATTGCCATCATTCTCAAAACATATTGGAACCATCCTTTTTTTCAGTCAAAACCCTTTTCAATTCTCACATTGAATCTTTGAATTTTTGCGAAATCAATCTCAACCTACCTGGCCACTCTATTACTATCTGCTGCCTTTACCGTCCACCTCCCAGCCGTAAAAACAACCTAACATCTTCTCTTTTTCACCAAGAATTCCAGTCACTCCTCGACCACTACAGCCTCTCTCCCACTAAACTTATAATTCTTGGTGACTTCAACTTCCATTTCGACAACCAGTCTTCTCCAGATGTCAAACGTCTCTCTCTTTCTCTGTCCAACCATTCTCTCTCTCAACTGGTAAACGAAGCAACGCACAGATCTGGTCATATTTTAGACTGGCTGATTACTAATGCTTCATTCAATCTTGTCACATCTGTTTCTGTCACCGACGAACTGCATTCTGATCATTCCGCCATTCTTTTCCATCTCAACATCACAAAACCTGTCAGAAAGAAGAAATATGTTACTCGTCGCAATCTTAAGGCCTTAGACATTCATACCTTCTCTGATCACTATAATACTATTCTCCGCCAACTGCTTGATGAGCATGCACCTCCTACTGATCATCTCCTCCCTGACAGACCCTGTGCGCCATGGTATACCCAAGACATCTTGATAGCGAAGCGCAAACGCCGGCAACTAGAACGGCAGTGGCGGAAGTCAAAAACCGAAATCAACAAACAGCTTTTCCGAAAACAAATAAACAAAGTCAAACTCTTAACCATTCAGCAAAGGCAGACTACTACTCTTCCCAAATTCCCCTGTGCAACATCCATAAAATCTCTTTTTTTCCCTCACTTCAAATCTCCTTGGATCTCCCAAAAACAACTCCTCTGCCTAACACCCACAGCCTGTCTGAACTTCCATCCATATTTTCTGCCTTCTTCTCAGACAAAGTTCGAAACATACCCCTCCAGACTTGATCAAACTCAATTCCAGCCTGTGCCTCCTGACCCCCAGTTTCACTGGCACTCCTCTCTTTTCCTTCCATCCCAAACAAGTGAAAAAGAAATCATGACAATTCTGAAGGAAATGACTATAAAATCATGCGACCTTGATCCCATACTGCTCCTGTTTTCTCAAAATGCCTTCCACAACTTGTGCCTATTATCACTAAAATAGTAAACTCATCTCTTCTGTCAGGAAATTTTCCATCACTCTTAAAACAGCAATAGTCACACCTCTACTGAAAAAGCACGACCTCGATCCAACATTCTGAAGAATTGTAAGCCGTCTCAAACTTACCCTTTGTCTCTAAAGTACTAAAAAAGTTGTTCTCAAACACTCAACACCCACCTTCATTCCAATGATCTTTTTCCCACTTTTCAGCTGCCAAACCCCCCAAACCCAAACAGCACCGAAACACCCTAGTCCCATACTTTAGATACACTTCAAACTTGCTTCTGATGCAGGAAAAATCTCCCTCCTCACTCTTCTTGACTTATCTCACCCTTTTGATACCATAGATCACTCAATTCTTCTTTCCCGCCTCCAAAATACGTTTGGTTTTAAATGGCACAGCCCCACCTGGTTTACTTCATACCTCACAGCCCGGGTTCCAGAAAGTTATTGTAAAAAAAATTTCAATCAAAACCTGTCAAAATGGAATGTGGAGTCCCCCCAGGGATCAGTCCTGGCCCTGTTCTCTTTACTCTCTACACTGCTCCACTCTCACAAATAATAAAAAACCACCCTATTGATCATCATTTCTATGCCGATGATACTCAGCTTCAGTGCAGCGATACGTTGAAAACTTGCCTTTCCCCCCTGACAAATATGTCCTACTGCCTTTAAGACATTCAAAACTGGATACTTCAGAACAAGTTACAACTTAATGCCGATAAAACCGAAGCCATGCTCATAAAGGGGCCCAACATAAACTTTCCTCTAAACACAAAAAATTCAAAAGAATTCGGCAATACGTCAGTTCCTTTTTCCAACTCTGTGAAGTATTTAGGAATAGTTCTTGACAACACACTCTCTATGAAAAAGTCATCACCCAGACCTGCCAGTCTTGCTACTGTCAATTACGGCGCATAAGCGCGATTCGCAAGTATCTGCCACGATTCAACTTCCCAAACTTGTCACATCTCTCATTATTTCACGTTTAAGACTAAATGTAAATTCTCTTTGCTGGCCTAAACCACATCATCTATCCACTCTCTTTAACGCATACAAAACTCTGCAGCTCGACTGGTCCTAAGAAAGAAAAAAATCTGAACACGTCACTCCTCTTCTGCGATCTCTTTCCCGGTTGCCCTGTCTCACAAAGACTGGAGTATAAAATAAATACCCTCCGTTTCAAATGTCTCCACAAATCGCACCCTCTATCCTGTAACTGTCTTTACCTGTACACTCCATCCCGTTCCCTTCGCTCAGCCGCAGATACTTTGTGCTTTCGAACACCCAGATTCAAACAACCACTGTTGGCCGTCGCTCCTTCTCCGTTTCTGGTCCTTTCCCCCTGGAATGACCTCCCTCTTTCACTTCCGTCAAATGCCTTCACTTGATACCTTCAATCCAGCCTCAAAACACACTTATTTCCTACCTGAGACTTTCCCCCCACATATCTATCCCTAATTTCAACAACATCTTTCACCTTCTAAGTGTTGTTCTGTTGGGGTTGTGGGTGTGTGTGTGTGGTGTGTGTGGGGTGTGTGGGGTGTGTGTGTGTGTGGTGTGTGTGGTGCGTGCGTTCGCGTGCGTAGTGCGCGCGCATGGATTTGAAATCTGTTGCTCATTATGTTTAAGGAGAGTTGCATGCCTGTAAATGATTGAGTGCAAGCGCTTCGATTTGTTTGTTTTCTACAAGATTCAGCGCTATATAAATTCCATATATTATTATTATTATTATATGTTCGTTTTTGTCACAGAATTCTGTTATTTGTGTTTCCAATGTCGAGTGTTTGATGGTGTAGCCAGCAAGCCGGTTGTTTTCTATTTTCTTTGTTCTTGCCCAAAGCCTTTGTGTTCTTTCGAGATGTTGTAGGTCTGCCACAAGTGATGCTAGGTTGGTACAGACGATTCCAGATTTGGAGAGTAGTTGTCCAAGTTTATTGCTGACATCCTAAAGCTTGTTCTATGAAAGTCATGAGATTTTACATCATCCATGGATGTCTCATCAATAATTTTGCTTTTTTGATATTGTAGAGGGCCTCTTCCATGTAGTTATAAAATATTTTGTTACACACTTTGTAGTATATTTATGTTTGCGATCTTATGAAAATATACAGCTTGTAAATGGATCACTGTGTGCATGTGAGGTGTATTTTTCTCAGACAATCCAACACTTCAAGGTTCCTTCTTTACTTTCTTTTCCACAAGTGCACGTCAGTTGAAATTTTTCCCCGCTCATTAGTCTATTTTCTGAACATTTTTATTCCCCATATACATTTTCATTTAATCATAGTCATGTTCATATTTTCATTTTCATCACCATACTCACGGGCTCCCCAAAACAGGTGGGTCATTTTTGGATGGTTGTTTTCATGGCAGCCACTGCCTGTTCGAAGGTTGGTAGGCCTTGTGGCCAGCCTGGGGAGAAACACACATACACACAGGTCCACCTGTTCCAGACTGAGCCAGCCTCCAGATGCCCTCCCCGATTCACTGCAGAATCAAAGATCCCGAAGTTGAAAGATGCGCCCAGTGTGAGTAATCCCTCTCGGACAGGTTAACAACATCGCCAAAGTCTATCCGAAAACAAAAAAAAAAAATTTTCAGCAAAGCAGCACCAACTGTAAAATGCCATCTAGAAGTAAAAAGACATTTATACAACGCTTTGATCTCTGCAGATTGTATGAGAATTCACGGATATCCATTGAGCCCCAGCACGACTTGAAGACCACAGGGGTCTTTATCAGGAAGGAGAAACTCCACCCAACTCAGAAAGGAGCCTCTGTCCCCGCCTCAAATATCGGCAGGCACGTTGGCAACCTGTTTGCACAGAGACAGCCACCCTCGTTCTACCTCAACCGACACCAGGAAGGAAATGTTAAATGATGGCAGAACCGTTAGGAACAATTGTATAACTATTGCTGATTATTAAGATATTCCTTTTTTTTTCATTCATCAAGCCTACAATAGTACGATTATCTTTGAATAACTCCCAGTAGCTCTAGTTGTTCAGTCATGGAGCGTCATGTTTGTGTATAAAACTGCATAGTCTCTGTTTTTCAAGATATTAGCTTGCCTTGTGTAGCAGAGCAAATCGTTACATTTGAGGACGCATATTATTTTAATATTATTTTGGACAAACTTTGCCTCCCCCTTCCCCCCTTTGTGAATGTGTTTTAGTATACATTGTCATTACTTTTATAAGCAGCTCGTGGTTAGATTGTTTTTCTCCTTGTATTATTCATTTCTACTTTACAACAACAAAAAAACATTTATATTCACTTCTAATCTCCTCTCTTCCTCTGTTACATCTTTAAGCTTGTTTTACTGAAACCATTTAATTTCATCCTTGTACAAGTCCTTTATAAGAAACATCACTATAGACTCTTCTTATAATGATAAACTTCTAAAGAGTATTCCGCTTATGTCTATCGTTCATCCATCTGTTATCTACTCTAAACGACCTGTCTCAATTATCTACTTACTCAGTTGTTACATGTGTAAGTAAGCTTTGATTTTACTAAGCTGAGAACCATTATATTAGTTCAGAAGTCTTCTTGTATTTGCACAAGATCATTCGTATATAAGAATCCAAGCATAACTATTATACTCTTTCTTAATAATGTAAAACACTATCCCTTCAAAATTTTGCAGTGGAATTGCAGATCTGTGACAACAAATCTACCATAATTATCTTATTCAGTATCTTGCATCATTCAGATCTGAGGTTTAAGTCTTACAGTCTTTACACATAACTAGGAACATAAGACTTCCAAATCTGAAAAATTATTATTATCCACCAATCCATTAAGTTGTTGCAAATGATGGTGAAAAGATATGGGCTGCCATTTATGTACATAAAGGAGTAGAATATAATGTATGTAACGCTTCGATTTGTTTGTTTTTACAAGATTCAGCGCTATATAAATTCCATAGATTATTATTTATTATTATTATTATGTACCTTGCCAATTCCAACAAATGTACCAAATCTACACTCTTGTGCTGCATGCATAAAACTCACCAAATCTATAGATTTAAACATTGTTTTGGTATATTTACCTAAAGGCCCCAATGACAGCAACACAGAATGGATGCGCTCATTACCAGAACCTAATTTTTAAAAAAAAGGTTAAATGGGGATTTCAATGCACACTCCTCCTTCTGAGAAAAAGACTGTACAACGGTAACCAGTAATCATTTATTGAAAAGATTATGATTCTTGTCTTTTTCTACTTAGTGACGACAATGTTACAAGAATCCCAGATGTTCCGCATCAAAGACCTAGCACTTTAGATCTATCTTTTATCTCTCCATCCCTTGTTCCCAAGTGTAACTGGAAAATAGAAGGTGATACTTTAGGAAGTGATAATTTTCCTATTGCTATATCTCTTAATGATAACTCTTTACAAAGTAATAAAGAAAAATGTCATCCCAAAATACAATTATCGTTTTGCTGACTGGAACAAGTTTAATGGTATTTTGAAACAGACAAATACTGGAAGTATTAAAAGCATTGATGTTGATATCTTTTTATGCAAAGTTTAAACAATATGTATTACAAGCAGTTAATAGCTCTATCCCTAAATATTCACCCATGAAGTCCCAAAAGCACTCCGGAAATATATGGAAGAACCCTTCTTGTCAAAAAGCTGTGAATGACAAAAAGGCTGCTTGTAAAGCATATTTAATTAAGAAACAGAACGTCCGAAAATTATTTTCTTTTAAAATAAACAAAAAAGAAAAGCAAAATTGCTTTGTAATAAAACTGTTGAGCAAAGTAAACGCCAATGTTGGTCTTCCTTTTGCTTACAAGAATTTAACACTCATCATGATTTGCAAAATGTATCATCATCATCATCAGACCCGTGACCTTGGCGGTTGTGGGGGAGACATGAAAGACGATGCCGTGGTAAGCCTCCTCCATCCATCTCGGTCCTCGGCTCTGCGCAGTAGTGCCGAGTCATTCATCCTGATCCATTCTCTGATGTTGTCCATCCATGACTTGTTCTGTCTTCCCCTCTTTCTGCCACCTTCGAGTGTTCCCTGCAGTACTGTTTTTGGCAGAGTGTTGTGGCGGGTGACGTGGCCGAACCATGTCAGCTTTTTCTTTTTGACGATGGTGAGAAGGGGTTCCTGTGGACCTGCCAGCCGTGTTATTTGACTCTTGACAAATTCATTGGTCTTTCGTTCTCTCCAGGATATGCCCAGCAGTTTTCTATGGCATTTTGTTTCAAATGACTGGATTCGCTTTGCTGTTTCAGCAGTCAATGTCCAGGTTTTACTTCCGTACAGCAGGATAGTCTGAATTAGGGCTTTGTAGAGCTTTAGTTTGATTGGGAAACTGATCTCTTTACTTTTCCATATGGTGGTGAGTTTTGTCATGCAAAATGTATGGAATAAGTTAAACAATATAAAAAGTTGTATTAAACTTCCTAATTGTCCCATTAAGATTAAAGAAAGGGACCTTCCAACTAATTCAGAAAAAGCTGATACTTTCATAGAATTGTTTACAGACACAATAAGTGATAGAAGTCTTTCAGAAAAATGCAAAGTGTATAGAGAAAAAGAAGCACAAAAAGATATGTATAAGGATCCAGTAGGAGAAAATGATCACTATGTCAATTCTCCCCTAACATTGCAAGAGGTTAAAGATGCTCTCCTATCACTTGGGCCAAAAAGAACATATGTGGGCATAGATTCTGTTTCAAATGAATTATTGAAACAACTGCCAGAAAATTGGATAATGTTATTGCTTGATTTATTCCAAAGCTGCTGGTCTCAGGGGGTCATTCCATGCATATGGAAACATTCCATCTTAGTGCCTGTCCCAAAGCAGGGTAAATCTAAAAGTGATAAGAACAGCTACAGACCAACTGCTTTAACCTCCCACACAGGAAAACTTATGGAAAAAATAATCATAAACCACTTATATATTACTGTGATAAAAACCAAATAATCCCTGTTTGCCAAGCAGGTTTTCGAAAATGGAGATCCACAGCAGATCATCTGATTAAACTCAGTATGCAGATTAAACATCAATTTGCTTGTAGGAAAAATGTGCTTGCCACCTTTCTTAAAGAAATACTTTAATGCTGGAAATATCTATCATTATATAAAAGCATTTCTTTCAGAAAGGTGCATGCAGGCCAAAGTTGGAAATTCCTACTCTACGATTTCCAACAATGGGTATTCCACAGGGATCAGTCATTGCACCACACGTTTTCTTCTTTATGATCTCCCTAAGTGTCTCTCAAGTAATTCTATTCATGTCCAGTATGCTGATGACATTTGTATATGGATAAATGTCACAATGAAAAAGAGAACACCAAAGAGGCATCTAAATCATTTGAAAAATATGTGTCAGAGTTAAACAAACTTAATGACTATATCTTTGAGAATGGTCCGTCACTGCACTGTCTCCTGAAAAGACTAATCTCGTACTTTTTTTTAATAATGGTGCTAACCCACCAGTTCTACCTGTTTTCCAGATAGATGGGAAAGTTTTGGAATATAAATATGAAGTTTTTAGGGGTAAATTTTACATCAACACTTAGTTGGAATTATCACATTGAGTATTTAAATACTAAAGCTCGGAAAAGTCTTAACCTCCTGAAAGTTATTAGTAAGCAAGAGTGGGCTCATGATGTAGCTGTTTTGAAACATCTGGCATCATCTCTTGTACGTTCTAGACTAGGTTATGGCCAGGAATCATTTTTCAGTGCTCCAAAGTCTTTATTACAGAAAATGACAAGACTAGACTGTAAGGCTTTTCGACTAGCTTTGGGTGTACCTTTTCATGCATCAACAATGTTTACTTATAAAGAGATAGGTATTTTGCCATTAGACAATTATCGACAACTGGCCATGGCTAAATATCTCTTACGTTGTTCAAAACAAGAAACCTATGTGGACAACGAAATTAGTATAAGATTTGATGTCAATTTTCCTAGAAGAGCACATACTATTCGTTCAATTACCACAGCTAGAACCTATATTTCTCAGCTATTTCATACAGTAGAAACATGTCCTACAAAAACAACTAAATCAAAGATTAAACTCTCGCCTTGTCCGCCATGGGAGCTTCAAAGAGCTAATTGTGACATAAATTATATTCCTTTAACCAAAAAAGGTAATGAAAATATTCTTAGCGCGTCAGTTTAAGAATATATACAAACTACATACCCAGATCATCTAAAAAAATCTACACTGACGGTTCACTTTTGAGCAACAATGAGACGGGTATCCCATCATTGAAAGTAGAGAGATCATTTCATGTTGGAAAAAATCTATCTTTATTTACAGCTGAACTTTCTGCCATTTTGATGGCTTTATATTATATTCTAGATTTTCCTAAAGATATATTTCAGACGCTATTATGTGTTTATTCCAAGTCGGTTCTACTTACTCTAAAAAATTCCAGTTCAAAAGTGAGACAAGATCTCGTAATTGAGATTGGACATCTGATTCATTTTCTGATGTTACGAGGCACTAGGGTTACTTTTTGCTGGATTCCTTCGCACTGTGGTATCTACTTTAATGGGAAAAAAATTTTAAGTTGACAAAATAGCAAAATATTGAGCTAAGCATACCAATGAGTCTGCAGCATAAATGTCCCCTTATCCATAGATGAGAGCTATAGCATGTTACAAAATGCATGTTGGAAACATTTTTAAAAGAAACTTCAAGACATTGGTTCTCCCTGGAATGACGATGTAACCCATGTATTATCTTTTGATAAGATCAAATGCCCTAACTCACATGAATATAGAAATGTTGTATCTGTTATCTACAGGTTTAAGCTCAATGTTTTTAGAACCAAGTTTTCAACAACAAAAAGCAACATGTATCTGTGGCAAAAATATTACCATTGCTCACATTATTTTAGAATGCAGAGATTTGAAAAAGTTTTTACCTGTTTTCACAGTGTGTTGCTTAGAGAAAATTCTAAAAGACATTCCATTAATGAAAGAAATTGTATTGTGTTTAAGTCATAGTCCTATTATCAGATTGTTATAATTTAACGATGTTTTACTAGTTGTACGAATTGCAAAGTTAGTGTTTAAGCTGTTTTTCCCCTTCAACTTTCTTGTTTTATGGTTTTATTGGTGTTTCTTATTGTTGTTTAATGCGGATAATTAGCTATGTGCACACCCCAACCCACCCATCCCCCCCCCCCCCCCCCCCCAACACACACACACACACTTTCCCGTCTGAGATCACTAATAAGTGGAAGGACGTTAAACTGAAGAACTAACTAACACACAGGTCCAAATACATGCTCGCTCGTACTCGCTTTCATATACCCCAATCGAATCCTATTGTTTATTGCCCCGCCGACCACAAAGGCCATATCAGGGCCGCCACCTTGAAAAAATTTAAATCTCAAATTAAAACTGTGCAACAATATAGAGATTAAAACAGGGTATAAAAACCAACTCTACTGTCACTTCTTGTATCAACGCCCTGGCCAACCATAAAGGTCAACCCAGGACGAGTACGGCGTTGTGGGAAAAACCTCATCAACCACACATCAAATGAGATAAAACCAAAACCAGATTCCTTAAAACAACCTTGCTCTTAAAGTGACCAACTGTAACACTTTCACTCATATCAGACGGGAAAAAGAAACGATTCTTTCAAGAAGTTAAAAATGGTGTCCAGTGGAACATCACGAAAGAGGAACTTTAGCAAGTCTGCAGTAAAATGCTTGTGCCTAATATCCTGGACATTTCAACACTCCAGAAGCAGATGCTTGATGGTTACCCACACATCACAAGTCACAAACCATGGGGTTCCCTCTCCTTTAAGCAAATGTACGTGGGTGATATGAGAAATACCGTGTGCAGCCTGTGAGCACGGTTGCTTCCCTTCGGATTTTGACACAATCGGGAATTTTTTTTATTGTCCCTCTGAGCGTTCCATTTCTCTTGCTACACACAGACATACACATTCTTAGATTGGTCCATCCACGTTGCTTTGTTGTTGTTGTTTGGTGGGGGGGGGGGGGGGGTTTGTTTTGTGTCTCTAATAACACAAACTAAATTTTAACAGAAAGTAAAATTTTTAAGTCCCAAACCAACCCAAACCCAAACAACACACACCCCACACACCCACACACTTTTATATTTAAAAATTTTAAATAAAATTAAAAAAATATATATAAATATATATTTTTATAAATAAAATTATGGCTTTTGGGAAATCGTGACTCAACAAATTGTTTTTGGTTTATTAAACCCGGGAAAAACCCCAAGTTATAATTTCAAAAAAACAAGCTTTGAAAAAAAGCCCACTAATTTCCCGAAAGAAAAGATTAAAAACAAAGTCTCTGCTGAATCCCCCCAAAACCCCCGAAAATTTTGTAAAAATTTCACTTACAACCTAAAAAGGAAAAAATCAAAAAATCAAACAACAAAAGGAAAAGGGAAACTTTAAAGTAAAAAACCCTAAAAACTTTTTTTTTTTTTTTTTTTTATTTTTAAAAAAATTTCCCTGAAGGTATATTAAGGCAAAAAGGAACAAAACACCTTAAAAAAAAAAAAAAATCAAATAGTTAAAAAAACCCAAAACTATTTTTCAAGTGCAAATAGCTACAAACAAATAAACATTTTGCAAAAATCATCAAATACTATATTTATGGCAAAAAGCTAACAAGGGACATCTGCCTGGTAGAGATGTTTTGAGAAACCAAAGGGAAAATTTAAAATGTCTCCAATATTGAAAAGGTATTTAACCATTTCCCACATACATTTAAATTTAAAACAAATAATGATACCCAAAAAAGATGTGGGTTAGACTAAAAATGAAAACCTGAAATTTCGCCTCAGAAAAACAGAGGGAAAGCAACCAAACCCTTTTTAAAAATGAGGGACATTATACGGATGAGTTTTAAAGGGGGAAAAATTACCCCTTTTTCCCCTTTAAAAAAATGGGGTTTGGGGGTCCAAGGGGGGTTTTCGCCCCCCCCCCCCCCCCCCCCCCTGAAGCTGAATTTTTTTCCTTTTTTAATGTGACAACGTCCATAAAATAAAAACCACAGGTAAAAATATCTACAACCCCTGTTCTGTCTAAAAATAACACATTTCAGAAGAAGAAAAAAACTTGGCAGCATTACCGTGTGAACCACGGGAGTCTTTCAAGATGTGGGGGATTGTGACATAGCCTAAAGATTTTTTCCCCCATTAGTATGTATAGGATTCATTCAGACCACTCGGGACAAATTCAGACTTTTCAAAGATTTTTTAAAAGGAGTTTTTTTTAAAAAGACATTTGTCGTAATTCATATAGTATTACCTTTGTCCCCCTACACATACAATTCATCATTGACTGCCACCCAAAAAAAATTTTATTAAGCATGCATATAACCCCCCTTTCCCTGGCGCGCGCGCGTTGTGTGTTTTGAGGGAGGGGGGTTCAAATCTACTCAGGGATGTTTAAAATAGCATCTCTCATCCAGGGTTTTCTTGACGGGCAACATCACTAGACGTTTTAATTTACAAAAAACAAAACTCTTGAACATCACCATTTTATGAATCACATTAATTTTGTATGTGCCCGCGTGTTTTTTAAAGGAGATACAGTTTTCCCTTTCAACATTTTAGGATAACTCTTATTTAAAAGTCAAATCTTGAAACCATGTTTTACTGGGTTAGTTTTTTTTCAAGAAGAAAAAGTTTTTTTATGTCTGAAATTAAAAATCATGAAGTTTACAACTGTCCTTTTTAAAGGGGGAGCCACAGCACCGATTAGTCAGCAAAAAGATACTGCACTCGGGGCAAAAGGTCCCCGTTTAAACCGGAAAAACAACGATCACTATCTTTACATGCAGGTGTTTTTGGGGGTTTTTTGGGGTTTTTTTTTTAAGACATAATCGCACGGACCCAGGATCTGGTGGGTACCATTGCCTCAAAATTTACTTTTCATCTGTTTCCCTACAACCCATCCAAAAAAAGTACCAAATCTTGGTCCCCCCACTCCCCAAAAAGCCGCTTCAGCTTAATTCCTGCCCACCATTGCTTGCAGAGAATGCTTTTTTATCCCACGCCACAAAAACACTTGTTTTGTTTGTTGCTCCCTTCGTTAATCTAGCATCCCAGCCATCATTTGTTTGTTACATGGAATTACTGCAAAGTTTTTTACTTGCTTTGTTGTTTTGAATTCTTCGTTAATCAAAGGATCGCAGCTCAACGTTTTTTGTCACACAGGATTTAAGGCAAATTTTTTTACTTGCTTTTGTAGTTTTTAACCCGAAAGGACGAACATCCATCTGGCGCAGTTAATGGTCGACTCCTGAGACTTACCTCCCAAAGCACCAACTTAATCTCATTACTTCCCCTTGGACACTTTGTTGTCTCCCTATTCCGTGTCCATTTTCCCACGTACTCGCAACCATTTCCTTTCATCTACTTTACCCCCACAATTTATGTATCCCCTGTTTATTTTCGGGGTTAATGACAAAATTTTCGATAAAACAGACCCCTTTTTTGTCTGCTATTCCGTGTCCATTTTCCCCACGTACTCGCAACCATTTTTCCTTTCATCTACTTTTAACCCACAATTTATGTATCCCCTGTTTTTTTTTGGGGGTTTAAGACAATATTTCGATAGACAAGCCTTGATTTTCAAAGGTTTTCAAGGGGGGTTTGTCACAGGCTGTTATTTGGTCTTTTTTCAACGGGATTCAAAGCCTTGAATCGGTTTTTTTTTAAAAATTTTTTAAAATTCGAAATCGCCAATACCGAATTCCGTTAAAACAGAAGGAGCACTACCCATTTTTCCTGTATCCGTTTCTTTTCTTTCTACTTTTCTGTTTCTTTCTCTGTCTGCTTGGCCCCCCCCCCCCCCCTTCCCCCCCAGCCCCCTTTTATCTGTTCTGCCCACTTGTCTTTTTCAGCCTCTAATGTTTTTGGTAGCTGTTGTGTACCTGACATTTTTGGTTTTTTTTCACCATTTTTTTCATCTGCTCTTTCTTCTTGTTGCTTTTATGATTGTTCCTTGTGTATCTACCCCTTTCTTTCTTGTTATTAACCCCCTTCTGTCTTCTTTGCGTTTTCTTCTTTTTTTCCATACGTTTTTTGTTGTTTTTTTTTTATTTTGGTTTTTATTGCGCTTTTCCTTTATAGTTCCTTTATCTTGTACTTCTGCTTCGTTTCTTGGCTTCTTTTGTTTGTTTGTTTGTTTGGTGGTTTATTGGTTTGTGTGGAATTTTTTGGGGGGAGTGCATTTTCTATGCTTCCAACCCTTTTTTTAACCAACAGTGCATCTGATCTCAACAAAATGGAAATATTAAAATGAATGAATCCCTATACATCATCTCCGTGCTTTTAATGCATCCATGCATTATTTTGTATGCACACTATCTCTCTCCAAGCACACACACACACACACACACAACACACACACACACAACACACACACACACACACACACACAGAGGTACGCAAAAAAAATAATCTTGGTAACTGCTTTTCCCACTAAACCCCACCTTTTGATAGTTGATTATGTATATTTTTTGCGAAACATCCCCCTTCTTCATTTACAAAAAAACAACAACAATTTTGCCCATTCCCTATTCTTAATCTCGCACTCACCTCTCAGACGATTTAGCCATAACTTCTTTTATTCACCTCCCCACATACAGTTATCCATCCCGCCCCTTCTTCTAACATCCTTTTCCCCTAAAACATTCCCAACCCATACCTAGAACGCAAGAAGCAAAGGTTTGTTACTGTGTCACGTCTTGTACCATGATGTCCACCTGCCTTTGTGTCCAATGTTGGCCAGATTAAGAATTAAAGGTTAGTGGGAAAAGGGTTTGTGTTAGCAATTAACATTTGTAACTGGGAAAGGCTGTCAGTCCCTCTGGGGTTGTCAGTCTGTATGCATGCATACGTGTGGGCACAATGGCATATAGACACAATGGTATCTGGCTTTTGACACAATGATTTGGAAGTTTTCTTTAAAACACAGATCACCGTCCTATCAACAAGCCATACTTGTTTCTATCGCTTCACTGATTGGACGTTTATGACAGTTTTCCGGTTTCTGGAATCAGCTCAGTGTTCCTGCAGCCCATCTTTGTTTTCAAATAGCTGGGGTGTTTTAAAAAGAACCGAAATATGTAGATAAAGAAAGGAACAAACCCAAAGATACGGTTATTTCTTGCATTTCCCCACAGTTTAATTACAATTTCCATCTCTAAATTGTTATTTTTAGCCTACTGTAATTTTGTTTTTTAATCGCTATATTTCCAAAAGAATCCAAGTTGAACTGATGAACAAAGATAGTTTCTTAGCCCCAAATAAAACCATGTCGAAAAACCTTGTTCTTTTATGTCAACCTTTTTTTCGATTCCCCCTTTCCAAGCCATACATAAACCTACCCCTTCCCCACAATTGACAAAAAAACCTAGAAGATTGATCGAGAATTAATCCCAAAATAAAACCCTATGCAATAAAGCCCGCTCATTCAATGCTAACCTGTTAATTCTATTTCCAATAGCCTAGCCACACATAACCTACCCCCTTCTTTCCCAAACATCAGATTATCTTTGTACCTTTTTTCTACAAAATCAACTTGATTCCACCTCTTGCCCCCAAAACCCTTTTTTACATGCACCACATCCCACACACCACACACAC
>CM054161.1:28134230-28154230 GCA_028751875.1 Rapana venosa | reverse complement strand
ATGATGTTGATAAATTCTATTCAAATTTTGTGGCAAAGCTCATGCTTGCAGCTGAGTTTTCCATACCCAAACGCAAAACCAGCAAGAATGGAAAGCGATCAGGCAATAGATGGTGGACTAAAGCATGTGAAGAAGCAGTAAACTATAAAAAGGAACAGTACAAAACATGGTTAAAAGATCAATCAGAAGAAAACTATTCGTATGAAATGTGCTAAATGTCATTGTAAAAAAGTAATAGCTCAAGCAAAAAATAAGTATTGGACAGAATTCTGTACAAATGAAGTATCAGAATCCAAGGACTTACATAAAGTTTGGAAGAAAGTTGCTGAAATGAAAAATGGATTTCAACTCCCATCATATCCAATCAAGTTTGAAAATAATAGATTTCCAAGCACAGTTGAAAAAGCAGAAACCTTAGATAGATAGGTGGCGCTGCTCGAGTGGCGACACTCTCTACTGACAGGCGATATATTTTTTTGTTTGTTTTCGTTATATTGTGTGTCTATCAGCTCAAAGTTCTGCAGAGTTGTGTCTGGTGTCTGGTGTGTCAGTAATAACAGCAACAATGCTGGGAAGATCAGTTCTATTCACTCTTTTAGTCTGCTTTCTCATAGCGTCATCTGACTGTGTGCGAGGCGCGCCTAACGACAACAGCCATGGCCGGTCGTCGTACACTCGAGAATTTCTCCTTAGCCTTAGGGAATCAGCCAATGTGTTAGCAGAAGGCCAAGACTACAACTTTCCATGTGGTATTTTACCTTCAGCAAATAACAACGATAAAACTTGGAAGAACATCAAGAAAAGAAAGCGAGGAAGGAAAGGTGGTGTGAGACAAAGACTCAAAAATGTGAATAATCGGAAAACTCCGCTACCAACCGTGCTCCTGTCCAATGTCCAGTCCCTACGCTCCAAAACCGACGAGCTTCAGGCTAACGTCAACTACCTACATCAGTATAACAAAGCCGGAATTCTTGCCTTTACCGAAACCTGGCTGAGTCCCGCTGTACCGAACTGCGACCTCTCCATAGACGGCTTTGGTCAACCCATTCGGCTTGACAGAGACTCACATACAACGGGGAAGGCACATGGCGGAGGTTTGTGCTTCTACATCAATGAGCGTTGGTGTGGTGATGTTAAAATTAGAACTACGCTATCCGTGGAGGACATTAAACTGCTCTCTATTTCGCTCCGGCCTTTTTACTTACCACGGGAATTCCCACAACTATTTTTTACTTTAGTTTACATCCACCCCAAAGCAAGAGTGGCTAGAGCAACTGAACATATATTAGATCACCTCCATGTGCTCGATTCTATATCCCCTGATGCCCCTAAGTTTATCCTGGGTGATTTCAATGACTGTTCCCTTACTAAACTACTGAATAACTATGAAAAGTATGTGACCTGCCCTACACTAAGAAACAAGACCTTAGACTTGTGCTATGGGACTGTAGCAGGCGCCTATAGATCGTTCCTTTGCCTCCCCTGGGATCATCTGACCACAACTGCGTTCTTCTTGCACCCATGTACCAGTCAGTGTTTCGGCGCCTTCAACCCATAGTCAGGACCACAAAAAAAATGGACTGCTGATAGTATAGCTAGTCTGCAAGGCTGCTTTGATTGCACTGACTGGGATATGTTTTATGATGTGTGTTCAGATCTGAATGAGCTCACTGATGTTATTTGTTCTTATATTTCATTTTGTGTTAGTTGTGTCATTCCAACTAAGGAGATAACCATTTACCCCAATAACAAGCCTTGGGTTACAAAGGATCTGAAACGTGTTTTAAACAAAAAGAAAGTAGTATTTTACACAGGCACAGAACAACAAAAGAAGGAAGTAAATAAAGTGGTATGAAATAAAATCTGAGCGCTTTGATTGTTGCTTTACAAGATTCAGCGCTATATAAATTCCATACATTATTATTATTATTATTAAGTCAAAGCTGCTGTTGCACGGGCCAGACGTATATATAAAAATAAGATAGAAGACAAGTTTGCGGGGAACAATTTTCGTGCTGCATGGCAGGGTATCAAAAATATGTCTGCAGTAAATATGGTAGGTGTCCAACATAGGTCAAAGATCAGTTTGCAGGGAGTATGTGATAACAACTTACCAGACCATCTAAACGCATTTTTTACTCGCTTTGAAAAGCATGATTTCTCAGATGAATTAAATGATCTGAAGCAATCCCTAGTTTCTGAGAATAGCTCATTGTTGATGAAGAAATTATCTGTAAGCACTTAAAGGCAATAAATATTAACAAATCTCCCGGACCAGATGGTATATGTGGAAGAACCCTGAAATTCTGCGCTACTGAGCTTGCCAGTGTCCTTCAACACCTGTTCCAGGCCTCACTGGATACTTGTCAGATTCCGGTTATTTGGAAAACTTCCAATGTAATACCTCTTCCAAAGAAACCCAATCCTTCTCGGCCTAACGATTTTAGACCTGTAGCTCTCACATCTCTTGTGATGAAAACGCTGGAAAAGATCGTAAAATCTCTCATTCTTTCTGCTACAGAGAAAGACCTTGACCCACTGCAATTTGCATACAGGTCTCGAAGGGGTGTCAAAGATGCCAAACTATTCATTTTGAACAAGTTGTATAGCCACTTGGAAACACCTGACTCTCATGCCAGAATATTGTTCGCTGACTTTAGTTCAGCTTTCAATACAATGCAGCCTCATGTTCTGGTTAACAAATTAATTTCAAAATTTGACGTAGACAATCAACTTGTTCGTTGGCTGATTGAATTTTTAACCAACAGACCACAGCGTGTTTTGGCCAACAAAATATCTTCTTCGGTTAGATTTACCTGCACTGGTTCTCCGCAGGGTTGCATCCTCTCACCACTTCTGTACATTCTATACACAGATGATTGCAGAAGCAACTATGGAAATTCCTTTCTGGTAAAGTTCACAGACGATAGTGCTCTGTTATCCCTCTTATCCGGATCAGTCTTAGACCACGGTCCAGCCCTCACCGAGTTTGTACACTGGTGTGACGAGGCCTATCTGGAGCTAAATGTTTCTAAAACTAAAGACCTGCCTATCGACTTCAGAAGATCAGGGCATACTCCTAAGAATATTATTATCCATAATCAAGAAGTTGAAAACGTTTTGAACTATAAGTATCTGGGAACTGTTTTTGACCACAAGTTAAACTGGGACGTTAACACTGACGCTATTGTCAAAAAGGGACAACAACGTCTGTATTTTCTGAGAAAACTGAACTCATTTTTTGTAGACAAAAAGATCCTTTCCTTGTTTTACAAGTCTTACATAGAGAGTGTTCTAAGTTTTGCTTTCATTTGTTGGTACAATAACCTTAGTGTTAAAAACAAGAATGGCCTGCAGAGAATTGTAAGAATATGCTCAAAAATAATTGGAAAAGAACAAAGAGATCTCATGTCGTTCTGCAATCAGCAGCTTGTACGCAAAGCCACAGCCATTTTGGCTGATCCTTCCCATGCTTTGTTTCCAGAATTTCAAATGTTGCCTTCGGAACGCCGTTTTCAGTGTCCCATCAGCAAAACTAACAGAAAAAGAAATTCTTTTGTGCCAGTAAGCATTCGAATTCTGAATTCACAATGATGTTGACTACCTAGTTTTTACATTTCTCTGAATTATCTGCCTGATTGTCATTGTTACGAGTGTAGTCAATACATAATTATGTGTGTGTGTGTGGGTGGGTGCATGGGTGTGTGAAATAAGTCTGTGTTCTAGTCAACTGTCTTAAAACATTGAATTCATATATTTGTGTATGATGTGGGTGTGCGTGGGCGTGTTCGCACTCACACGTACGTGCGTGTGTACGTGCTGCGTATATGCGTGCGTAAAAATAAGTTTTTATGTCTTCTAGTCAATGGGTTTAAAATTGTGTTCACAATTGATGTGTGTGCGTGCGGGTGTTTGCGTGTGTGTGCGCATGCGCGCGTGTGTGTGGTGTGTGTGTGTGTGTCGCGACATTTTCTTTGAAAACCAATATGAAATATAGCTTTTGTGTCTTTGATATATTTGATGTGTATCAATCTGCCTGTCAGTATTGTAATTGCCCTTCATGGGATGATTAAAGTGTTTTTGACTTGACTTGACTTGACTTGACCTTCGTCACAATGTTTTCAAAAAATAGTTCATCCTTAAAGCTTCTGTCGGACTTCAAAAGTAATGACACACCAGAAAAGCTAAACAAATCAGAAAATCCATCATCATATAATGCTGATTATTTGAACGCACCCTTTCAATATGACGAATTTATTGAAACGTTAGATTCGTTTTCACATAACAAGACAGCAGTTGGTCCCGATGGTATATCTTATCAAATGTTGACCCATATGCCTTTAAAATGGAAAAGGCTACTTTTTCATTTTTCCAAAATTGTTGGATAAATGGCACTCTTCCTAATATCTGGAGACAGTCGATAGTAGTTCCAATCCTTAAGAAAGGTAAGATGCGGCCATCAGTAGATAGTTATAGACCAATTGCCCTTACTTCCCAAGTGGGTAAAGTAATGGAAAAAATTATACATAAGCGTCTGTTTCATTATTGTGAAAAAAAGATGTTATTCGACCAATCAGGCTGGCTTTCGAAAGGGAAAAATGTACTTCTGATCACTTAGTTAAATTAACCCATCAAAATTTAAAAAAAACAATTTTCCAGAAGAAAAAGCCTATTAGCCACATTCTTTGACGTTAAGAAAGCTTTTGATAGAGTCTGTCATGAACAATGTTGCATAATGAAGCCATGGTATCAATGGATTTTTATAAAAATCTTACAAATTTTTTAGCGTAAAATCAATTTGGTACTAAACTGGGTCCAGTCTACTCATCCTTTAAGTCATGATTTAGGTATTCCGCAGGGATCAGTGCTTTCCCGATTTTTTTTCACTATTCTTGTACATTGACTTTCCTAGTTGTTTGTCAACTGACACAAGTTTGTTCAGTAATGCTGATGTTCGCTATATGGATAAATACTTCAGTAGGGAAAAACACCACAAAAGAGTTATTAATTATGTTGAAAAATTATACCAAACAGCTTAAAAATTCGTAAATTTTATGAATGAGAAATAAGCTGAATTATCTGCAGAAAAAAACATGTCGGGTGCTTTTTAATAATGGTGAAAATCCTCCAAATTTACCAATCCTGAAATTAGAAGGAACAGTGCTTAATTATAAACCCGATGTCAAATTCTTAGGTGTCATTTAACTAGAAAGCTGAGCTGGAAGTTGCACATCAACCATTTAAATATCTGAGGCTAGAAAAAGACTTAATTTTTTTTAAAAATAGTAAGTTCCCAGGCATGGAGCCAAGATACCAAGACACTGATACATTTGGCTCAATCTTTGTACGCTAAAAATTTAAAATCTATGGACAAGAAGTTTATTTTTCTGCTGCAGATTATCTACTTAAAAAATTGCAAAGTTTAGACAGTAAAGCCATAAAAATAGCACTTGGTGTTCCAGTCCATGCTAACATAACTAATACTTATAAAGAAGCACAGTTACTCTCTCTGATCAACGAAGATTGGCCGTATCAAAGTATGTGATTCAAAAGTTCTCTGTTCCAAATTCAGTAAAGGTGAAATTCTTATGAATCAAGACCTGATTATCAAAACGAGCAAGAAATATTTCATTTCTGCTGCCAATTAAAAAATTATACAGATTCATTAATGAAAGACATTGGTATTGACCTAACAACAATTCCAATTTTCCAATGGTTCCTCAATGCCTCCTTGGAACATATATCAAATAATTTTGACATTGACTACACGGAAAGTAAAAAAGAATGAGGATCAAAATTTACTCATTGTTGATGTCAAAAGTCACATTGAAAGTAATATTCTAATTATTTAAAAGTGTATACTGATGGATCTGACTGGAATCAGGGAAAAAATGGGGCAGCATTTGTGATTCCTGTTTTAAAGTACAAAAATCATTTCATTTAGGAAAACATTTTTCTATTTTTACGTGTGAATTGTTTGCAATCCTTATGGCCTTGAATTTTATGTCAAAAACTGCGCTTGATATTAGCCACATTCTTTTTTGCGTTGACTCAAAAGCAGTATTGATGGCACTAAAGCACTGGCAGGGGAACATAAGGAAAGATATTGTATTTGAGATTAAATTCTGTACATTGTATGGCAAGCAGAGGCATACAAATAACTTTTTGCTGGGTCCCTTCTCACTGTGGGAAACTATTGGAATGAGTTTTGGGTTTATTCTTTAGCAAAACAAGGTGCCTCTGATTGCAACAGTGAAATGTTTGATTCCAATCTTTCATTGTCCTCGCATGAAATTAATGCTAAATTTATGAATTGCATGAAATTTCCCAAAATGAAGAAAACACACTTAGAAAACATTTCTTGCTCACGGAAAGTAGAAATTTTAATATATAAAATGAGACTAAATGCATGGAACACTAAATATTCTAAAAATGTGACATGTTGCTGTTCTCATCTCTTTCAATCCACCATTTTATTGTTTGATTGCCCAATCCTAACTGACTTGTTCAAAAATAGAGGAATAGATATTCATAAAAAATATTCCACTGTTCAAGAAGTTTTATATGACTCTCAGCAATTCATAACATCAGTTGCTGAGATTATATATTCTTCCCCAGTAAGACCTCTACTGTAGACAGTTGTGAGAATATAAATATACATACATGAGAGAGAGAGAGAGAGAGAGAGAGAGAGAGAGAGAGAGAGGGGAGAGAGAGAGAGAGAGAGAGAAGTTGTTTTGAATGCGGGGGGGGGGAAAAAAGGGGCTCAAGTAATCTTACTGTTTTAAAAACCCCCCCCCCCCCCCCCCCCCCAAAAAACTTTTTTTTTTTTTTTTAAAAAAAAAGTTACCACCCCCTTTTTTTTTCCCTTTCTCCCCTACAAAAAAACTGAAAGTAATAAAAATAATTTTATGGGTAAAAACAAAATTTTGGGGAAATTTAGCTAAACGGGGTCCACAAAAAAAAGATTGGGGGAAAAAGTGGGGTGGGTGAGTGTTGGGGGCCCCCGGGGGCTTTGCCTAAAAGGTTTTAAATTGGGTGGGGTTGGGGAGGGTGTTGTAAAAATTTGTGTTTTTTTTTTTTAGTTTGGTTATAACGGGTTTGTAGAAATTAGTTTTAGAAACCGAGTACCTTGGGTCTTTTGATGTGAATTTTAGGTAAAGGGGATTTTTTTAAAAAATTTTAATTTATTTTGTATTTTATTTTGGGTAATTAATTTTCCCAAAAAAAAAAATTCCCCCCAAAAAATAAAAAAATTATTCAAAAAATTATATAATTCCATTTATAAAAAAATTTTCAAAAAAAATTATATAAGTATCCTATAAATATTTGTTAATTTATAATTTTTTTCACCTGCTTTCAATGCCTGTTTGTCTACTCGCTTCATTCACCCCTGAAAACACCGCACTTTTAAAAAAAAAACTTTGGGGTTTTTACTCGAAAAATATCTTTTTTTTATCTTTTTTAAGTTTTTTAGTTTACTATGCTTTGAGCTTTAGTTTATTTTTATTCTTTTCTTTCTTGCCTTTTTAATAAATCTTCTCCCGGGGGAAATTTATTAAACCCATCTTGTCTTTATGTGAAAATTAAAACGCTTGATTTGTTCAGGGAAAATCTTTTAATATGCTATTTTTTTTGTGTCACAACCAAAAGTTTGTGCATGTCCCCCACTGAAAGCGACTTAGACAAACTATTCCTTTCTTAACAATGTCACGCTCTGCTGAGCGTCGTCTATTAAAAAAAAGGGTCTGCCTTTTTTCAAGAGCCCCAAAAAACTTTTTAACAACAAATACAAAAAATTCCCAAAAAATTACAAAACTTATAAAGAACTAAAAAAAGAACTATATTAAGAATTGTAAAGAAAAAAACAGTCCCCTTTCAAAACTTAACAACAACTTATCAAAACTTTCAAGAACAACAAAAACAAATTTTCACAAAATATATTGAAAAAAGATGACAACATGAATTGGACGAACTTTGTTGATGCATTACGGTTCTAGTCAAGAAGAAATAACAGATAAAAAGAGTCTACTGGATAAGAAGGAGAAGTTTACTCTCTTGCTGTTTTGTAAAAACAAAGCAATACTTAGGAACACAACTAAAGTTGAAAGGGCAGCAGTTTCCCCCAAAAGACTTTAATAAGTTTTTAATAGGTATAAAATCCTTTTTGGGAGCAAAAAGGGTGAAAACCTAGGATACTTTATTGGTCTTATGCAAAAGCAAAAAGTAGGGTCTTTAACGGGGACTCAGAAGTGACTTAGCAAAGACCTCTCACAAGACCCTTTTTGTCTAAAACCGCGGGAGACCGGGCGTGATAGTTTACCTTTTGGCTCTCTGCAGCACCATAGCTGCAGTATGAAAACATTAAAACATATAAAATTTAAACCACATAGAAAAGATGGAAACAGAACCACCCAAACCCAAACAGGAAGCACAGGGAAAATGCCCAAACCAAGAGCAACCACCCCTTTACAAGTGACATCGTAACAAAAAAACCCTGGGGGTTTGAACGGCAAGGGGTTAGCAGAATGGAATCGACAGAAAAACTTAGCAACAAGCAAAGCAAAAGTTTATCTGGAGAAACTTTAAAAAACAGATCCTATAAAAAAACACAGAAAAAAACACGCACCCCCAAAAAAACAAACATTCGTCTTACTTAATAAAGGTAAAACAGCATGGAATTGGTTATACAGCCTATAGATAGGGCAACAAGAAACCAGCAAGACAAGAACCCGCAAGAACAAAACCCCAAAACACAACCACACCACAACCATGAAAAGCAAACACCTGACAACGACCCTTCAATATGTTTTAATAGAAAAAAATAAATAATTTATACATATAGTAGAAAATGAGTACAAAAAAGACTCAGTCTTTTGGTCTACCACGCTGCCGTTTTTGGGCAGTCTTATTCGGCTATACTAGTTAGGAAAGAGTTTCAAAAAATGGGGCCTCTGATTTAAAAAACTAGACTTTAAAGACAGCGCCAAGCGTTGCGTTGAACAACCCATTGCTACAAAAGACTTTTTGGTAAACAGGGAATTTCCAAAATATAGCCCATAAATAGAAATGGGCTTCTTTATGATGAGGGTTGCGGTGCTGTATTAACGCATTTGCTTTTTACAGAGCAACTACTTGTTTTTAAACTTCTACGACAAAGAAAGGAAAGGACAATAAAGCAAAGAACAACTGAAAAGGCACAGGCAGAATACGAAAGACAAAGAATTGCTCAGTTAATTTTATTAATAAAAAACTTCGTGAACAAGGACATGCGAAAAAACTTTCTGATTTTGAGGGGGCAAAAAAGAGTCTAATTGTAAGGCAAACAAAATATTCCTTTACTAACCACGCTTCGGATTATTATCAACCCACTGAAACCCAGAAAAGGCAAATTTGTTTTATTTTTGGGGGGCATAAAAATATATACTTTTTAGCACAAAGGGTTTGGGTTAAACCAAACATGCTATTTTTTTTACTTATTTATTAGAACAATGGATCCAAATCTCTAAGATCACTACACCCAAAAAAGGGTAGGGAAAGGACAGAGGCTATTAAAACTGAGCATTGCAGCAGGGTAAGTTCCGAAGAAGCAAAAAGTGGCTGTCAAAACCCAAGCAATAGGGCAGATCTTTTTACCTGCACAAGGCGCATTAATAGACCCCCCTTTTCTCACTAAGCCAAATGTACTCCCAAATAAACCTTTATATTACCCCATGACAATCGAAAAAAGAGGTATAAGTTCTCTTACGTAGGGGCGTGTTTCTAGGTATAAAAGCAGACCCCCTTACTAAAAAGAGTCCCACCGAAATGCATTGCTTTCAAGAAATCTATAGTGGGGGCCCACTAAAATATCCCAGACTTATTCATGCGATGAGGGAAAAGAGTTAAAAGGAATTTAATCAGTTGAAAAAGCAGGGAGTACAAAAAAAAGGGGGTATACGGGCAACCACGATCTAAAGCACGGGTTTGAAAGTTTTAACAAGCTTTAGCAGAAAGACCTTTGAAATTCAGTCCCACCAAAAAAACAGACCCAGGCACACAAAAATACGAGTGGGTAAAAAGGCCCGCAGTTTAGAGCAATGAATTTGAGTAACTAAAGCCACGGGTTAAAACCTGGGGGCCTATCAAACATAAACAATACAGCAGCCATCCAAACAAAAACCTTCTAAGAAACCCAAAAAACCCTTGGGAAGAAATGAGAACTTTTGCTCCTGGAAAGCTGAACCACGACAGTCCCAAGAGAAACAGCCCATCTGGAGCATAACACTTATGAAAAAAAAAAAATTTTGGGGAGATGGCCTCCATTTATTATTTTCTTCCCTGCACCACAGCGGCTTTTGTTAGAGAGGAACGCGCTAGTGCCACCTTTACTGCCCCCTTTCAAAAGGGTAGGCAAAAAAATTTCATAAAGAAGTGACTGTAGGTCTCATCTAATGTTTTTTGTTTATCCAATTTAGGGGAACCTTTTGTAATACTAAGTGGGTTGGACACTCTCTCATCCCACTAAAAACCCTAGAATATTATTTGCACCTCTTCTTTTGTGCCATATCAAGTTTTATTTCTCTTGCTCACCAAAGTCTTCTAAAGTCAGCACTGTAAAAGCAAAAGGGTGCTTGTCCCATACCATAGTATTTGAAAAAGAAAAAACAATCCATTGTGAGTTTCAATCCAAATTTTTAGCTGTATATAAATTTAAAAAAAAAAAATAAAAATTTAAATTAATTAATTACTTTGTTTTCCATGTCCAAGTGCGTATGAGTGTTTGGTAAAGAATATATCTTTTTGTATCCTTTGCAATCAATTCTTCTTTCTAACCACAGTTTTGTTTTTGGTAGGGTTGAGCAGAGCTTTGGGTGCATGATGAAAAATCTCCCTTTCAAAAGAGCTTTTTTAAATTATCATAGATGCTTGTTTTGGTCATTGCTTCCTACCCCTTTTTTGCCTTTTTATAACACCTGTCTGGCTTGCAACGCTATACATCTTACCCCTTTAACCCCAAAAATTCTTTAAAATAGTCCCGTTCTTTTCATCCTCATCTTCCCAAAACTTTTTGTTTGTGTTGAATGCAAAGGACTGTCTTTTGGATAATACAGGTACATCCCATGACTCTGCCCCTAGTGCAACATTTTCTTAAAGGTCTTTGTATATATCTTCTGGGGGTAGTCAGGAAAAAGGCTTGTCTGTTACAAACCCTTACCAGGATCTTAACCTTCAAGTAATCATAAAAGAACTCTAGCATAAAAGCTTTGACGCCCCAGCACACAAACCCAATGAATCGGGTTTTTTCTATTTAACCGCAATTCTTCATCATGATACCAAACAGAGTCATGAAATTGCCGATAATTTTATACTTGGTTTGATTTTAGTTTTAGGGCCTCGTTTTTTTTTGTGACAGTCTGACATCTTTTTTTTTGTTGGGTTCTCCTTTGTTTTACCAAACAGCTGTTGTTCTAAGTTGAAGTAATCCTTTTCTGATGCATCGGTTCCCTTCTTCCAGATCAGTTTTCTTCATGAGTATGGTTTCATGAATTGCTCTTGGTCAAACACAATGATCGAGAACAGCATAAAAAAAACCAGCCTTGGGTAAAACGAGCATCGTATGAAAAAACATACGTTTTTTGTCATTTAATTTTGGTACAAGTTTTGGTGGTTTTTTTAGGATCTCTTTAAACCCTTTCTGAGCAATGGATAGTCTTGGACTCATATTTCATGAGGTAGACTAAACTATTCTAAGATAAACCCTAGCCCTTTGATCAGGCTTCTTCCCAACAACGCTTTCAATGCCATCAACAGAAAAAGGGACCACTTACATTCTGAAGTTTCTTAGGGGTGTGATGACACATAGCCCCCCCATACAGATTGTTTGCATCTAAGTACATATGTATTTTAAATTTTTGGATCATAATCTTCTAAATTTTTTTGTTAGCCTTTACAGAAATTATTATGCCATCAAACCCCCCACGCAGACCATCCTAAAATTCATTTGGAGCATTGGCAAGTCAGACAACAAATCAATAAAAACACCCATAAACTTAAAGAAAGCACCCCAAGACTTTCCGGGTGCTGTGATTATGTGCATCAAACCAAAATGTTTCACCCCTGTCTTTCTAAGTTTCAAAGACATCACAAGAAGACAAGCTCAGCAAGAATACTGATCATGAAAACACCCATAGTCTTACATCCATTTTTTCCCAACCCCATGAGCATGTTTTTTAGTCCATCACGATTCCTTTGCCCGATAATTTGCTGAAAAAATGCTTCTTTTGGTGGCAAGCTCTTCTTTATCAAAACTTCCCACGAGTCCCTGTACTCAAAAATAGACAAAATTTTCTTTCAAGCTTTGTGTCGAAATATTTTTCTGTATCGGGCAAGTACTCAACGATAAGACAGGACCTTTGAGATCCCATCAATGTTTGCAAACAAAAAAAGGATAAGCTGTTCAAAGTAAAAATTAGTAATCTTGATGACTGTGCAATGCAAAGCCTTATACTCATCAGTTACTGCTTGATTAAGTGCGGCATAACCTCGAAGATTTTGAAAGAAGACTGGACTTTTCCCTGTCTTTACTTTACTTTTTGTTGGGATTACATACTATGTGCTGCTCCACAAACTTTCCACTGAGTGGCATGATCCTGACTTATCGTCTGCCAATAAAATTTCAGCAAATCCCAAAAATGGTTGCGTACATACTGCTCCCGATCCCCCTTTGTCATAATATATCTTGTAAGTTTAGCTCTGAGCATAATGGCTGGTTTGATTTCATTTTCAAGAAATAAATTAGCTGCGTTGGCCTCATACAAGAATGGTTCTGTGGCCACCGTCAAACTAACAACAATTATGCAAAAGGAAAAACTTGATGTTTTGAGCATGTAGTTTTAGGTAATTTTTTGGTGTTGGGGCCTTGGTATGGTACAAAGATAACTCGAATCACTAACTACATAGGACTCTTTTTGCTCTTTAATAATTCTTGAAGTCACCCTTTCTCCTGGCTTTGGGGACAATTTTAGTAAATTTCTTCAGTAGCCTCTTACAAGTTTCTGTGTTTATCTGCAGCTTGAAAGATGGAAAAGAACCCAAACATCGTCTAAAACTCTTTTTTTTGTTTATTTTTTTAGCCCCGTGCAAAAAAAGTCTGCTCATTTTTTAATTAGTGTGTATGAAAGCACCCCACATTACTGATTAAAAAAGATCAACATGGTTCTTGTCCGGATCACCAACAGTAGGAATTTTTGAATTTTTATGGTCTTAATCCACAACCACCACCATCATCCCAGGTGTACACATTTCCCCGAGGGGGGTTTAATTCCTCAAAAATCAATGCTCTTGACACAACAGGGAAAATCATACCTGTGGTTTAGCCTATTTAATGTTCATATAGTTTGACACTCTCTCGCATTCTTTGAAACTGAAACATTTTGCCAAGACGACCACATAAAACACTTGTATCTTTTTCGTATGTTCAACACAGCCCTTGCAAATATTTCTTGTGGGAAAGGGAAGTAAACTTCTCCAACAATTGGGTGAAACTTGTTTCTTTTAAATCATTTTAAAAACCTTACCAAATGTCCATCCGATCCCCTCATTTTTGCTGTTTCGCAGAATATTCGAATTTCGCATCATCTCATCCCCATATTTTTTAGCTTTCAAAGGTTTTAGTGCTTGTTGTGTATTGAACATGAAAATTTTTCCTCTTCTTTTTTTGCGTGTTATAGAAAAATTCAGCAACCAACTGTACTTTTTTGGGGGGTTCGATTGTTATTTGTCTGGTAATTGTCAATTGCATCTTGAATCTTTTTTCCCGTTTCTGTCTATGTGACATTTTTGCCATTTTTCTGAAAAAACCCTTTGTTTCCCAAAAAGCCCCAACTAAAATCTCTAACTCATAAAATAAAAAAAAAATTAATTAATTAATTAATTGCTTTTTTGTTTTTTTTTTTTTTTTGCTTTGGATGGGGCGCGTGAATCTACCCCAGGGAATCTTAGCTCCTTCATAAGTACCACTGAGTATTGTCCAGGCCCCGAGATACCCCTTTTTTTTAAAAAATTCCTTTTTTATTGACAATGTCCACAGGCATAGCTTTGTGTTGTTTGTTCGGGGGTCGAACTTTTGCGTTGTAATCATCGTAGTCACCTGAAGACGCTTGAACCCTCTTCGATATTGGAATCTGTTAGACTTTGCTAATAAGATCTGAATGAGCTTAGCTTGGGAATGTCAAGGGAACAATAGCACATTTTTTCTTTTACGCACAACCTTCTTCAAAAGACGATTTACAAATAACAGGCTTTCCCCTTTTTAAAAGAAACAGAGCCCAATGCTATAGATGCAGGGGCGCAATTCCGTACCAAGAGAGCAATGCCCTTTCCTCTGCGGCTGTAGACATGTTGCTGTACCTGGTAATAGAGCTCAACACGTAAAAAGCGATCGTACCACGCCCCATTTTTTATACTTTTCTATTTTTTTGCTCAAAGTATGTGCATCTGGTTTAATGTTTGTCAAACGAAAGGATTAGCATTATCATTAAAGGTTCAGGGTCTGGTGCACTAGGAACTTTGGGGTATTTACGGGCCACTTTTTTTATACTGTTTAAAAAAATGTTGTAATTTTTTTTGGTATTATTCAGTAAGCTTTTAATTGATTGTCGGGCAGTACAACATCGTGTAATAGACTAAAGAGGTCAATGTGGGGTAGATTGAGGGATGCAATTTGTTAGCTTGGGGGGTCCCAGGGCAATTATTTTTTATGGGAAAAGTTCCCCTTTAATGTCATTGCACCGCCTTTTTCCCAATAGCAAAACAAATGTGAGGGCATCAACGCCAGGTCTTTCCCGTTAAAGTAATCCCACCTGACAAGAAAGAACCTTTCTTTTTCTTGCAACCAAACAAACACCAAAGTTATATCATCCAGAGGAAAGTATGGAAGGAATTTTAGCAATGTGGGTTTATGGTTTGTCCGATCTTTTTTTAGAAGCAAGTAAAGTGTCTTAATTCGGTAATCTATATCTTTACTTCATTTTTCCCAGCTGATTGATAGGTATGCTATTTTTTCTGGGCCCGCATTTATGGCTTTACGGGAAAATTTTGTCAGGGTATAGAGAGGTAGGACTAATAAACTCAAAATTGATCTGCCAGTCGATGTTGGTTTTAAGGGGCCATTTTTTGCTTTTTTATGTTACTTTGTAAATAAATCATATCTCTTTGCTTTAGCTTCAACATTTCGCAACGTTTAGTTAGGAAACCGAGGGGTTTCTTAGATTTTCTATTGCTGACCTTTTGTCCATCAGTTGTATACCAAAAGCATAAATTTACCAATTCCCCACCTTCTCAACTCTTGTACACACCAAGATCTTTAAATCAATAGTTTGGCATTTTCAGGTGTCTTATTACGGACCGCGTGACATGGTTACGTTAAAATTTTATTTTTTTATTTTTTTTTCTAATTAAAATGTAAAATTTTTTCATCAACTGTTCTTTGTGCTGCGTCTTTTGTGTTAACAAAATGTTTCATGGAAGTTCTCCAGCTCTTTTAATTTAAGTGTAGTAAAGCTATTTGCGCTTTTACAGTACATTGCCCTGCTGGGGGGGAAAAATTTTTAGTAGTCAGAAGGGGCTGTGAGGAAGAAGCCTTTGTCACCACTTGGTTTTGTGTTTGGGGTTTTAACGAGACGGGGTCAAAAAGCAAAGGTTTTACTGCCAAATCAAGGGGTTTACACCAACATAGGTTTTGCCTCACCATCATCACCAACCCCCAAAAAAAGGGGACTTTAAATCATCTCCTAAACCCTTCTTCTAAATCCCCCATGTCAAAAAAAAACCCCAAACATTACTGCAAACGTAGTGGATACTTATTTTTGAAGAAATCTGTAAAGTGACTCTTAGCGCTTTATTTTTTCTTGATGCCAGCTGGACGAAAGAGCCCTTTTTTCCCGGGCGAAACAAAAAACCTTCTTGGCATAATTTTTTGGCCCAAACGTTCTAGGTCTTCTACTTTAATCCATTGTTGCTGCTGTCAATGTTTGTCCATATACTTTTAAAGACCCCATGCAAGCAAACCCTTTGTGTTGACAAACGGTTTCAAAAGATGGCGACTTTTAAGGACACCCGACTGATGTTTGTTAGTGTTTAAACATTTTATCTACTATAGAAAATAAGTATAAATATAATAAGGGTGCAAATACAATGCTGGGGCCCCACTATAACCCGAAACTATTAACTTTAATAACTAGATGTTGCTGTGTCAGAGAATGATCTTTGAAGTAAAAATTCCCAATCCCTGATGTCATACTTAAACCCCCCAATTTTGGTGATGCACACAAAAACGGGCGTCTAATCCTATGCAGTTTTTTCCAAAACCACTTAAAATTGCTATCCACTGGCAATACGGGTGTGGTTGTCATTGTAAATGAACCATCCAAACCAGTTAGTAAAGTCTGGTACATTTTTATGGTACTATCAGTTCAGGGTTGTTACAAATTACAGGTTTTCCCTGGGCCCATGATACAACTTCAAACCCTTTAATAGTAGGATTAAAGAAAGGGGTGAGAGGGTGTCAAAGATTTAATATGATTCTAAACTGCATTCAGACAAGCACAGGACAAAAATCATGGCATGGGGGCTCTGTATTTGTGGGGGGCAAGAGGGATAAAAGACGGTGGCCGCCAAAACATCTTTTCACGCGGTGCAAAAGTTTTCTTGGTTTAATAAGAAAAAGCATATGTTGCATGGACGACTTTTATCTTATAAAGGAAGGGTTAACAAACCAGGGTTAAAAGGGTTAAAGACTCTGTTCGAACCCAGTTTGGGGCTTGCTTGGTGCACAGGGACAGACAAGGGCAAGTATTTTGGTGGCACTGGGGTTTTTATGCACAAACAGTTTCAGCAAATCTTGAAGACAGTATTAACTCGGGTTTACCCACCACAAGCATCAAGCATTTTCAAGATTTCTTCCTATGCTCGGGCTAAGGAACTTTTTAAGACATGGGGGACAGTTCCCTTTCCAAATCAGTTAAAAAGGAACAATTTTCAAACTACCAAAAACAAATATTTTTATACTGGGGATATGTGCAGCTTGGGAAAAAAAAAAAATGTAAACAATACCCACAGTATATCATATAACCCGACACAAAAACAAGGGGAAAAAACCCCAACCCCCTCCCCAGAAACAACAAAAAAAATAAATTATTCCCCCTTGTAAGGACAGACACTATACGAAATAATGCTTTAAACATTTTTAATTTTTAAAACCCTTGCTTATCTTTATTTTGAAAAAGAAACCCGACAAATAAAACTAGAAGCCCCTAAACTCCCATAAATCCCACAATTTTTCCCGCGTGTAAAGCCGCTAACAACAGAGCCGATTTTACCCGAAGAGCGTCGCCCGCTTTGTAGGCTAATTTTTTAGTAGCTCACAAGTGACCGGTTGTTTTCCCAACCCGGCTGTGCCTGGGGGGCGGAAGGGGGGGTGGTGGTGGGGTGGGAAATGTGCTTCCTGTCAGCGCTACACAATGTGCTAATAGGAATGTAAAGCGTAATTTTTATACAATTTTTAGCCTTGTCGCGAAACAGTGACGGAACTTTCGCTATGTTGTATTTTTTATAAAGAATTCGTGATTTTTTCTTTTATTCTGCTAACCTGAGATTGAAATTGTTGTCTGTTATTGTTTAAGACCTTAATTTGCTTTGGGCAGATTTAGATCTTTTGACGCTGTGGATTCTTTTTTTTACTTCTGGGCAAGATTTGCATATCTGCTTTTTCTAGCTTCTGCTTTTTTCCTTTCATTTTCGTCACATCGCCTATCTATCTATCTATCTATCTGCCCGTAGTCTACGACCGTGGGGCCCTTTCAAAGACTCGAACCATTCCCTCCTTTTCTCTCTTTTCTGCCTTTCTCAGGGTTTTGTTGAGTTCTGGCCTGTCCATTCACTGATTTATCCCCCCAGCTTTTCCGGTCGCCCTTTTTCTTCCCCTTTGGAATGCCTTGCAAAACGTCTTTGTAATTCCTTGGGATCTTGTGAATGCCCATACCACTTAATTTACGCTTTTTTCACGACTTTTAGAAGGTTTCTCTAGGGCCCCAATGTTTGCTGGTTTCTGTTATCACGCTTTTGTTGCTTATGTGGTCTTTTAGGAGATCCCAAAGGAGTCTCCGAAGCATCTCCTCCACTGCCTTCTTTCTCTCCAAACTGCAGTCAGGGGCCATGATTACAGGCATACAGAAATAAGATAGACAAGGAGCGCATTGTCTGATCTTGGAGTAAGTGAATAACTTTTCCTCCCAAAGGGGTTTATTTTGACAAAGGTTATTGTCGGCATCCTGATAACTTCGGTTTGGTCCCGGTCGGATACAAGGGCTCCCAGGTACTTGAAGCTTTGAACTGTTTCCAGCTTCTGGTCATTAACCCTGTTCATGCAAGCCGTTGGTTTTTTATTAGTCATCTTTTTTGGTTTTCTCTGCACGTTTTCCCATGCCGAAATTTTTTGGAGCCTACCCAAGTGTTCGTTGGCTGGCAAGCTTTTCCCTCCGATCCGCTTTTCCTCAAGCATCGCGAAGGGGAGGTTTGTGATCGTTCTGCCCCCAAATGTGACGTCCTTCATGATTTCCAGTGCATCACCAGACCCTCTAAAGGAAGATGTTGAAAAGGGTGGTGAGAGTAGACAGCCTGCCTTACCCAAACTGTTGTTCGAAACCATTCTCCAATTTTTGTTGTAGTACACTGACTGGGGGCCTCGCTGTACGCGTTTGTGACCTGACAGGTTTGCATTGAGCTGACATTCATGGTTCCCCAAAAAGCTGCACCCACACCCGTCAAATGCCTTTTTAAAATCGAAAAATCGGTATAGGTTTTGGGGGATGTTGAAGGTACCGCTCACATAGTATTCTGAGGTTGAATATCTTTCTGTTTTTGTGCGTCCTGCTCTGAAACCTGCTTTTCCTCAGCATGATGGTCTCTGCTTGTGGCTTCATCTATTAAAATATTATCGCAGCTTGACCTTGCTTGGGTGACATAGAGGGGTTGTGGGGAAATTATGGCTTTTTGTAGATTTCCTTTCTTGGGGGGGGTTGATGACGACTGCGCCCATGTGGGGCCCCATTTTCCTGTCTGCCCGATCTTGTTGAGATTCTTATAGGGCCTGATCATGGGTTCCCCCCGCTTTTACCCCAAACCCGCTGGAAGTTGTCAGCCCCTGGATTCCCCTTTTTCAGCGACTGACTGTGTTTTTACTTTTTCTCAGGAAGGGGGACTGTCTTGCTTTTCTTTCGGGGGAAATTTAAAGGGCTTGCTAAATTATTTTTCATTCGCCCCCAATACTCTGAGTGCTTGATTGGGCCCCCTTATTTCTCGCATGGTAGGGGTTGTCATTTTGTTTTCAGTGCTGTGTCTTCGTCTCTTGTTGAAACAGTTTTTCCCAAATCTAAATATTTTTATGTTTTTTTTGCCGACTGTGCAGGTCTTAAAAGGGGAGATTTTAATATTTGTTGGTAATATTTGTTCAGCATTTTTTAGTTGGCAACCTTGCGTAGGGAGTCTGTTAGTAGTCAGTGCTCACTAATACCAAGTTTTCTCTGCATACAACACTTGTCTCTGCTTGAGTTATTTTTTGCAAAAACTGGTGTGGGGTTTTTTTTTCTTTGTTAAAAAAACCTTTCGTCCTGTGTCAGTTATAGCATACAGATTTTCTTTTTTGTCCATTCTAGTCAGATGGTCTGTATTCGGCGTTGGTTGTCCCCAAAATTTTGTGAAAATCTTTAATCTGCTTTTTAATAAATTTTCTTTGACTGAACAAAAGGGGCTACAAGGCGCCTTCAAAACCAATCACGCTGGATAAACACATCGTCCATTCATATCAAAATCTTCCATTATTCCTATTATTGTTTTTTATTTTTTTTTTGCACTTATAAAAAAAGATGGGCAAAAAACATTTGGAGCAATCCTTGTCCATACAGACGTTTAAAAGATCCCTTTGGCATTAAAAGGGAAAAACAGACAAACGTTTTACAAAC